>QTSX02001439.1:0-672116 GCA_014839935.2 Entomophthora muscae | reverse complement strand
GGTGGACAGAAATCTGTGGGCTGGCGGGCTGTGCAGTCTTATACTGAATTGATAAATGACAAAGATAAAATAAGGCAATAGCTGTAGAAGCCAATATGACATAAACTTAATTCAAAAATAACAATCAGGTTGGAGCACGGGGTCTACAGGTCTATATAGAACCCTGCCTCCAAACTTAACATTTTCCATGGGATTTCATCAAGATATTGGGACATGTGGGAGCAGGTGATCAGGACTCCTGGGTTCAGGAGCAGAGAAATGACACCTTAGCTGGGTGTTCTCTCACTGGTTGGAATCCCCAAATTAGTTGCCTGATTTTCTTGTTCTTGGGTCTCGGCCATGGGGTCAGGCCATGAGCCTGCACTTACTTCAGGTGATGCATCCTGATTGACCACTAGGGTGGTCTTCAAGCCCATGAAGCAGACGTTAGAAATTTTGTTGTCTCTATTAGGCGTCTTGATTGCTCCTTCATTTAGTGTGGTAATTCCTTTGGTTTGGCTGGTTTTATCCCTCAAAAATTATCCTTGGCCTTGGCTTGTGGGGGTTCAGTCTCAGAAAAACACAGGCAGCCGGCCAAACAGTCCTCAGGGAATCAAGACCAGGGTTCAAATCCTGCCCCTGGGCCTGGGTTTCCAGGGGAAGAAAATTGTAAATCCTGACAACAAGTCACAGTGAACTGAGCAAAGGGTTAACAAGAAGCAGAACAAGTCCAGAGCTAGAGCCAACTGAAACTTCTATAAGACTGTTGTAAAGTATTAAATGTAAAATTCTTTGTCTTTGGAGGGCTGGCATAAGTATATAAATTCCTTCTTTTGCACCAAGCCCAGATACAGCACCTTCTATGAGTACCACAAATTCTAGCAGGGGAGATTTCTCATACATCAGGGATACTAAGGACCCCCATTCAAGATGAAGAGAACCACTCTGTCACAAATGACAAACTCCTGCTAACTATGCTTATGGAAAAATCTCAATTACAGGAGTCAAACCCCAAAACCCTGTGGGCTGCCAGCCTGCAGTTTCCTGGACTCAAACCAGAGCGGGATTTGACTTTGGGGAATCTCCTGAGTTTGGATGAACAAGATATACTTGCTTCAAAGCAACCCACACCAAAGGTTCCTGTTAACCCAACCAATGAGAGCGCAGGCCAAGCCAAGGATCCTGAAATAACTTGGGCCACTGTGGCAAGGGAAGCAAAGAAACTTCCCGTGGAATGCAGGCCACCCAAGGTTGACCAACCCTGCAACCCAAAAGGGAAATTTGAGTCTTCTCAGTTTGAGCCATCCAATAAAATATCTCCTTCAATGGATGCCACTGAGGGTTACAAAACCCTGGTAGACAGTATCATCAGGCCCATAGGAAATTGTAAAAGTTTATCCATGGCAGATTGGTATACTTATATTGTAGCTTTCAAACCTATTAAGATAAAATATAATCTCAGTCTAAAAACAGATGAAACTCAGTCTAAAAACAGAAAAAAAATTAAAGAATTTATATTAAATTACAATAGATTTTGATCAACTTTGATTTTTTTATAACTGAGTTGCATTTTTTTAGACTGAGATTATATGTTTATCTCAACAGGTTTGAAAACTACTGTACCCTGGGCCACCAGGAAGTTGCCCATCACCATTCTTGCAATAAAGTGACATGAACCTTTGGTTCAACCAGCTTATTCCATATTTGATTTTAGTTCTATTTCATTTGCAGTCTACCTCCTGCAGTTCCATACCTCACACCCAACAACCCCAAGAAACCACAAACCAATCACCCAAACTATATTGTCCACCAGGAGCTCCCTTTGGCCCGTTACATTTCACAGAATACCCACCCAACCCGGCATATTTGGAATTCACTCTAGAGGAAATCCTAATCTACAACCCAGAAGCCAGAACTAGAGAAACCAAGACCATTGGTAGAGAAGGAACTAAGGTCATCATACCTCCCCTGCTGTTCTGTAATAAGTACAACTACCTGCCCACCTATCTAGTTCCAATGACACCATCTCTCACCCTGTGGTCCAACTGCCTGCAGGAATCCATTGCAACCAATGAATTCACCTCCACACATATATTTGGGATGATGTACATCACCCTCACTGGCCTGATCAATTCAATGATGCCTGCTAGCAGCCCCTGGGCTCTTCTAGGCAAATTTTTATATTATATTGTAAATTTAGCTCCAATTTTATGCTGGGCCCTTCCTGCAGGACCCGCGGGCTGTCCACCTGTAAGTTCTCAAGACCTCCCCACAGGCTGCATCCCTGACACACCCAAGAGAAACACTATTAATAACAGATCAAGGATGTTGCTAAGGCCAAATATAAGCTTTCACAGCTTGAGGAATATAAGAAGATCACAACAGTTCTTAATGGCAACCAGATGATCAACATCTAGTTTTTTAATAAACTTGTTGGCTAGTGTCAGAAATCTGCAGACTGTGGTATTTTATCATCCACCAGATGATATCCTAAGTCTTCTAGAATTAGGAAATTACAGAGAACCTGTGACTTTGGCATAACCTGTGGTCTGGAATACTTTGTTTTCTGCAGAAGTAGCAAATATGACTGGGCTCAAAGCCCAAAGGATTTGGGACAGTTATTCCTACTTCTGGATACGGTTCATATGTGTTGTTTCTATATTTTACTATATATGTTTATACTATATGACAACATTATCATCTTTTTCTCTACTAATAAAGCCTAAGAGAGGATAATATTAAGGAAATAGGACTTTGATCAAACATCAAGTCAATACAGATTCATCAGTCTTTTATTCTAATGGACTGGCTTTAAGGCAGCCTACCTGCTCACATTTTATCCGAGTTAGCTCACAACGCTAGAAAGAGACTGAAGCAGCATTAGGTCAACACAGCAGGAGGCCCAGCCTTTTCAGGGTGGTTTTAACAGAAGGCTAAATTGACATCCTCCACAGATTGGTATCCTTTCTGTCTACTTGGGCCACTTTCAGGGCTAGCTAGCCAGCGGTTGGCTACTAGTTCACAAGATAATTGTTACACTAATCAGAGCTACTCTAATACAATAGGCTCTGGGCCTTTTATCTTAGAGTGTTTGGCCTGGTGGCCCAATCCATTTTGGACTCTGATAGACATGATGCAGATGACAGTTCTTATGACAGCCCTCTTATTCTAGGATACAATTTAAGTTTAGAATAGTAATTATTATAGAGTGTGTATTGAGGTGCTTGATGAAGGGAACTAATTAATGAGCATTAGTTGCATGTTCCATTAATTAATTGCAATTCATGAATTTGTTAATATCAGGATATGATTTGGTCACTGATTCATTGATCCTGCAGCCCGTATTGTTCTGTTGAAACTATTCCAAGGAGTGATTGACAGATGGCCTGCAATAATTGGTTGAATCTGTTAATTAGTCAATATCTCAAAATCCTGACAGCTAGTGCCTAATTTTGTCTATATACTTTATATGTTTAGTATAATATCTGGTATAAATATATATAAAAAACAGCTTATATAGGGCTTTATAATGATATTTAAAAAAATTGTGGATTTATTGATGGTTTGAAACCTTAAGCTGTATGTATGGCCTAGGATGGTATTTAATTGGCAAAGTGTATGCATTTTTAGTTTTCAATATAGAAAGATGTATGTTAGAATTTCACTTTAAAATTTTTTCTACAATATGTAGAGCTTGATACAGTATCCTTTAGCTTATAAACATTTATTTTCATGAGAGGATACTGCAACTGAGATCAATGTATCTTCTGGAAACATATTTCATACTGTGATAGGAGGGACTAGACTTAAAAAGCCTGGCTCTCATCCAGGTGAACCATCTCCTGGGATGCCATTCAGTGCAAGACTGGAATGGCTGCTCTGAGGGGCCTGCAGGGAGAAGCTGTGCAGGACAGGGATGGGAAGTAGGCATTCAAACCCATGATCAAAGCTCCTTCCAGCAGCAAAAGATACCTGTCCTGGGTGGGATAGAATTCAATGTCTTTAAGGAGTAATTGTGATAGGGACAAATTGGTATGGTTCTTAGGGGATACAATACATGTCACACCCATATTTTGGGAGGGGATATCCCAACATCTATCTCCTGAATAGTGATAAAATCTCTAGGATACATTTCTAACCATGTGGATCTCACAAAAAAGTTCACAAAAGAGGGGGAATGAATGAGATGCTGAATAGGTCTTAAGAGTGTTGTAGCTGTGCTGTTTTAGCCAAGTTACAAGGGGAATATATTTGGAAACCAGATAATATTCTTTATTGAGAGATAGGTATTATATTGTCATTGTGAATTGTGGATAACAGGAACATGATAGAGTTGATCACACGGTGGGATAGTGAAGGGGGTGCCTTGATCCTGGTAATGAGTCAAGCGCCAAAACAAGGTGTCCACTGTAGGGGATCATCATCTGTTCATGTTGTTGGATTTGGAAATTTGAGTTGACTTCCTAGTCTGGCTTTGAGTGACTGGATAATTGGATTGCAGGTCACAAATCCGCTTACTTGAAGCCTTGTTGCCGTTTCAAGCTTGCTATTTTGACACCCCCCCAACTGAAGGTTGGCCTCCTCTGGGGGAAGGTTGTCAGGGAGGTTGTCAGGAGCCTGGGCACCATACTGGACTAAATGTTGTTCCATGGCATGTAGGGCGGTCTCACACTTTTTTGTCTTGCCTTACAAGGTCTTAGTTGGCTGTGGTGTAGGACCTTGTCTTGCTTATGTTTCCCAAGTCCTTTCACAAGGTAAGTTTTGTTTTTTTTTACCTTAAAGATGATTGCTGGGCCTACTTTCTTGGGTTGTAGTTTACTTTTGTCAATGTTCATGACCCAAACTTTTTCACTAACCTCATGTCTGTTTTGGATGGAGACAAATATCTTTTCTAGAAGCTTAATTTCCCTCTCTGTTTAATCACCATTGGCCTCTATGAACTGGGGATCTGAGCAAGGGGGGACCTTGCTTGGAATTTCCAGCTTGGGTCCTGATAATGCTTGGATGATATTGGGCTGTGTACCATATACCAACTTGAAAGGGCTTTTCCTGGTGGATCTGTTCACACGAGTCTGGCATACAAGTATTACAGTTGATAGCTGCTTATATCAGTCCAGGTCTCCCAACAGTGAGCTTGACCAAGGCTTGCATGAGGCTTCCATTTAGCTGTTCCACGCGTCAATTGGCCTGAGGATGATAAGGTGTTGTCACTGTGTGCTTGACCCCATTCTTGGTGAGGTAAATGTTGGTATCTTCAGAGGTCAATTCTTTGCCTCTATTGATTATCATGAGTTCTGGCTTTCTGAACTTGCTGATGATTTCTTTTCCTATGAATTGCCACACATCATTGCCTGTATGTGTTTTTACTGCTTGTGCCACTGGCCATTGTGTGACAAAGTCTATTGCGGAAATGATATTTTTTCTTGTTATGTTTTTTCTGGAATGGGGCCCACAATGTCTAGGGCCCACACCTTGAAGGTTAGTTGCATGCGGATGGGTAGTACTGATTTAGGCGGGGTCTCACTCCTTGCAAATTTCTCACATACTTTGCATTGTTCTAAGACTTCCTGAACATCTTGGTACAGGGTTGGCCACCATGCCTTATGTTTAAGGAACTTATAGAGGCTTTAGCTTTTTGTGTGCCCTAGGTCTCTATGGTAACATAGGATGGTGTCAACTTGCTGATGTGTGGGAACATAAGGGATAGTGTTTCTGTTGGACATTTTTTGATGTTGGGTTCCATACACATATGTGAATAGGTTTTTGTTCTTAATGACTGTTTCCTTTGTTATGTCTGTGGTTCCAGGGGGGAAAACCTTCATCTTTTGTTTAAAGTACCAGGAGAGGCCATTCTGGATTGAGCCCATATTACCCTCTTGTAGCTCAGACATACAGGTGCAAGAGTGTGTCTGCCATGGCAAGTTCAGGGCCAGGCTTGTACTTTATGAGCTTATTGAATCTCTCCAAGATTTCTATCCAGTGGGCCTGACAGCAGGATATTTTTTCTTGGGGTTTGAAATATATGAGCAACTTGCAGTCAGTCAATGCTGTGAATTCTTCCTGTCGCTCTAGATAACAACACCATTTGGCTAGGCAGTGTACAATGGCCAAAAACTCTTTGTTGTGGATAGGGTATCAACACTTGCCGTCTGTCAACTTTTGTGATTTGTAGGCTACAGGCAGGAAGTCACCATTATTGTTTTTGATTTATAGTACTCCCCCAATGGATGTGTCTGTGGTGCCTGTTTCCATTTGGTACTCTCCATTGTGTTTGGGGTACTGTAGGATAGGCGCTGTTGTGAGCTTCTCTTTGAGACGCTGAAGCAGAGGTCATATTGGGGGGTCCATACAAACTTGGATTTGGTGCCAGTTATGGCAGATAGGGGAGCAGTCAAGACGCTGCAGTCAGGTATAAAACAACATACGTAGGCCACCATTCCCAGGAACGTGCAGAGTTCCAACTTGTGTTTGGGTGGTGGCATCTTGCATATGGCTGTATCTTTTGACTGTTGGGTTTGATGCCGTCCTTTGAGACTATGTGTCCCAGGAAGGGCAGCTGCTCAAAGAAGAACTGGCATTTGGGGGGCTTGGCTAGCAGCTTGTGTTGCGCCAAGGTAGCAAAGACTGCCTCCAAGTCCTTGTGGTGTTGCTCCACCAAGGGGCTATAGACAATAATGTCGTCCAGATAAACCAAGGCATGCTTGCCTATGTGGGGGCAAACACCTTGTTCATGAAGGTCACAAAGGTTGAGGGAGCGTTTGTCATACCAAAATTGAGTACACACATTTGTATGAGCCACACTTAGTGTGGAAGGCTGTCTTGGGGATATCTTCCTCCTTAATACGGATCTGGTTGTATCCTGCACTTGAGTCAATCTTGGAGAAGACTGTGGCGCCAACTAGGGCATCAAAGAGGATGTCAATAAGTGGTAGTGGGTAAAAATTTTTGATGGTAACTTCATTTAGGGCTCAGTAATCTGTGACTAGGCACAGGGAGTCATTCTTCTTGGCCACAAAGAAGACAGCAGCTCCAAAGGGAGATTGTGAGGGCCGGATAAGTCCTTTCTCTAAGGCCTTCTTGAGGTAGGCACATAAGGTGTTGTCTTCATTTAGGGTCAGGCAATAGATGGGCCGTGCTTTGGGTACAGCTCCCTTGAGTTGAATGTAAATTTGGATGTGTTTTTCCAGGGGTATCCCAGGTAAAGCCTCCTCAAAGATTTCTGGATGGCAGGCTACAATTTTGCAATCCTGAGACGTAGTGGTGTCCTGGAAATCTTTGAAGTGCATGATCTCGTACTGGCACAAGTCCCAGTCAATTATTTTGAGATTCTCTTTTTTTGTCCAGGGTTTCTGTGATGTGTACAAAGACATGGCTGTATAGGAGTTGGTCTGCTGAGTCAGGGTAGATCTGGTGATTGACGCCTTTGCGCTTGATGGTCAATACTGAGGTTGCCCAGTCTATGTAGGGTTGTTCTTTTGCAACCAGTCCAGACCCAGTACAATGTCAAACTTTGCAAAGTCAATGATGGGGCCTTGCATGGTGGAGTGCAGGTTCTCAAGCATGACAGAGAAGGGGGCAGTTTCCCTTGTCACGGCAATGTGATGTTCATCAGCTAAAACCACTTTTTTAATCTACAAAGGATTAGTGGTTAGCTTGAACTTGTCCACAAAGCTGCTGTTGACTAAGGTTTGATCCCCGCCCAAGTCTAGGAGTGCTGAGCCTGTGTAACTGCAAAAGCAGAAATGGTAAGACATCAGTTTATTAGGGTGTCTGGTGATGATGTAGAGAACTGGGTCCTCTGAGGGCACTTGGATCATTGGACACTGGTCCACATCCTCAGGGCAATATTCATTGTTGGGCAAGTCAGCAGTTGCGCGGGGAGAGCTTGGCTTGCTTAATGCTCTCCCCAGGCTTTTCCCTTGTCTTGGTTGCCCTGTGTTGCAGTGATACAGAAATGGGTACAGTTTGACTGGCCATTGTCCCCGTTTTCATGTCCATTTGAACCTGTGGTTTTATGGTTTATAAGCTGCTGTTGTTTCCAGGGGGTGGTCAACTGGAGCGGCTGGCTGGCTGGGTGAGAGTCTTTGGGTCTCTCTCTTTTTCCAGTTTGCGCCTTGTGGAGGGCGTTGGACGTTTGCTCTGCCTTCTTTGCCTCATGGTACAGACTCTATAAATTGCGTACTTGGTCCAGGTTTACATGTCTCATTACGTGCAACTTGAGAGCATCATAGTACATGAGGTGGGTAGCTGGAGTGTCAAAGGCCATATCTGAGGGGGCACATAGTCAGAGTTCCTTGTAGGTGTGGGTGAGCTCCTTCACAGTACCTGTCTGGATTAAGTTCTTTACTTGACGTATGATCATGAGTATGGTGTCCTTAAGCACAAATCTTGCCAAGTGTCTTGTTTGAACGTATACCAGTTCTTTTTGGTGTGTTCTTTATGCCACTTGTTGCACCAGGTGCCCGCGTTGTGGGTCAGTCAGATGGAGATCCCTGCAATCCAAAATTGTGGTGGGCATTCCATTTGGAATAGCTTGCTTTGGGCTGACTGGATCCATGCAGCGGTGTTGCTGTTGTTGGCCCCAGCAAAGGATTCCAGGGCAGCGCTTCAAAGTCTTTGGGCTATGTAGGCTGGCATGGTATTTTCATCAGTTGTGCAGGGCATGGTGGAGGGGGCCTGGAAGAACCCTTGGGTGGACAGGGCATTGAACGCGGGAAGTGGTATCACCATGTTCTGGTAGAAGACAAACCCATCAGGTATCTCAGTACCAGGTGTGTACGGTGTCCAGTCTTCTGGGAGGCCAGACATGATTCTATCAAGGATTTGTTGGCCGCGGCAAGTATGGCAACAAGCGGAATTTTGGGGGATAAAGTAGGATGGAAAACCTACTTCTGCTACCAATGTTGTAACTGTGCTGTTTTAGCAGAGTTACAAGGGAAAAATATTTGGAAACTAGAAATATTCTTTATTGAGAGATAGGTATTATATAGTCATTGTGAATTGTGGATAACAGGAACATGATAGTATTGACCACGCGGTGGGATGGTGAAGGGGGGTGGCTTGATCCTTGTAATGAGTCAAGCGCCAAAACGAGGTGTCCACCGTAGGGGATCATCATCTGTTCATGTGGTTGGATTTGGTAATTTGAGTTGACTTCCTAGTCTGGCTTCGAGTGACTGGATAATCAGATTGCGGGTCACAAACCTGCTTACTTGGAACCTTGTTGGGAGGTTGAGCTTGCTGTTTCAACAAGAGCAACCCATGATTGGTAATCATATTCTGCACCGCTAGAGAGAGTCTTCTCCATAAATCTGGGGAAGTAGTCCATAACAGCAGGGAAACAGGTACCAAGGCCAACACCAATGAATTCAAGAAGGGAGACAGCATTTTAGAAGGACATATCCAACAGATCTGACTACCAACAGATTTGACTACCAACAGACAAACAGGCAGGTGGACTAAGGATTTAACAGGGGAATTCAAAAAAATCTACAGGAGGGCGGGCCAAGGGAGCAGAGGACCGTAAGAAGGTGTAGTTTTGGATTGGAGAAGGTATTCAAACTGGTGGGCACCAGGCTAGGAGATTTTAAATGGATTTGAACCACCCCTTTTTGTTTTCCAACAAAAAACACGGGCAGGCAGAAATCAGAGCCACAATTATTTTTTATCAAACAAAGAAATCACAGAGCTCACAGCAAGCTTTTGAGAGCCAGTATTCTTAATTGGTAATAGAGAGCTGGTAAGCAAGGGACCTGACAGCCCTTGCTTTTTTTTCATGCTAAAGGGAGTGGTGATGGCAACTGAAGTTTGAGGGGAGTTTGGTGGCCAGCAAAAGGAAACCATTTGATTGGGCACTCCAATCTTTCATTGGCTTAGATCTTAAAAGAATCAGGGCAACTGCCTGGCTGGGATAGATCACAGCCTGATTGGCTTAAATCAACTCTCCTGAGGATACAGGGACATCAATCTGATTGCCAACCAGATTTGATGTCACATCCCACATTTCTTTAGCACAATTTTTGGCAGGCCTAGGTACTGACAGGCTGGAAGAACTGATTGACTGAGGTGCTGATATGCCTGGAACAATCTAACCAACTTTCTTGGGCCGTGAGGCAGCCAGATCTAACGAACCCAAGAGAGTAATATCTCCATATTGAATTGCAAGTTGACGTAGATAGGGTTTACACCAAGCCAAAAGGAAGTCCAGACAAATCAATGTCTCCTTTGTATTTAGATGAGATTCCAGACCTGACATCAGTTTTCCTGGAGCAAAAGTTACTACAAACTACTCATTGACAGTATGAGCAAGTTCCTCTAAGTTACGCAGGGGTTGCGCCTGAACGTGGGCCACCTTTTTGGTTAGCCTAGGGAAAATATCCCATCTAAATCCAATGGCCCCTTGGAACTTTACACATGCCATGTAGGGGGTGCTCATAGAGCCACCCCTTGATGTATCTAGGGGCATAATCCCTTCTGCTTTGCCTGTCGAGATACAGGCAATATCCTCAAATCAGGGGTGAAGCTGATTTCAGATGTTGATCCCTTGATAAGTTATTTGGAGTTTGAGCTATAGTTGGATCATACCACTTCCTTGTAGATCAGTGGCTACTGTTTATAGCATAATGGTGTTAAGTTTTGAATAAGGCTACCTTCCTACTCTTAATCTCCACCCTTTCCCTTTAGATGGTTGTCTTCCCTGATCCAAGTATGGATCTAAGATCAGTTCAGTTGCAACCTTAGTTCGGATTAGGGATGCTTTGGCTTAGCCCCGGCTAGCTTCCGGCTCTGGGCCGCTACAGCCAGAGCAAGAAAAATCTACATTTAAACATTTTTAAATAAATCTTTGCTAAGAGTGGCTTAGAGCCAGAAACTGGCCGCGGCTTGGCCGAAGCAGCCCTAGTTCGGATGGTCTGAGTATGGGTATACTGGATATCCCGCATATTTCAACCAGATTATCCTGTTCAAGATTTCTCTCGCCTAAACCCTGCTGTCCAGGTAAGTTTGGCTAAGGGGATCCATCTCTATGCACCTTATGGGTCTAGATGTTCTTCACGGGGTGACCCCTTAGGTCGGTACACCAGCCTCCAACTCTGTGAGGGGTGGGTGGAAAAGTTTCAGATCGATGGGAGGGTTTACAGCCAATTAATGCAATCATTTTGTACTGAAGCTTTTGTTGATCGGTACAGGTCCCCCATCTTCCATCCCTGTTTTCGGGTGAGTTGATTCCTTTTCAGGTGAGAACGTCCTTTGATTATTCTCCAGCTTTGAAGACTACAGTACTTTTCCAAAAATGATCGTATATCTGCTGTTGTTAAAGGTGCCTATGTTTTCTGTGCCCATGCAAAGGATCTTGGGGCCCATCTGTTCATGCCGATTTGAATTATCTTTGCTGTTAAAGTTTTTAGTCTTTGGATAATTTTGATGCCGGGCAACTTTTTGACTGACTGGACTTCCCATGCCGCATTTGAGGCAAGCTTGGTTTCACTTTGGGTCTGGGCAGGCTTTGGTTGGATTGGGAAGTAAAGATCAGTCGGTATTGGGGTTGTAGCAGAATCAGCCTGCTTAAATTGTATTGAGTTCAAACATGCTTTTTATGCTTGGTTCAGTTTTGGTTAAGATTCCCAGTGTAAATATTTAATTTTGTAGGGCGGTGGAATGCTGGGTGAAAATTTTAAATAAGTTAAGTCTGCATGAAAACAAGCTGATAAAAATACCCGCTCGATTAATAAAAGACAGAAGCTATTCAGACTGATTTTCCAATGTGGGACTAAAAGTCAGTTAGCAGAAGATGGATATTTTTCCGTTGACGCTGGTGACTTATGTAATCTTGACAACCCGCTAAAGCTTGAAACTTGGCTGCTGGATTGAAAAGGAGAGATGCATTTGGAAAGTCCAAACAGGTGGCAAATTTTTACTTAAGCGACATGGAAACGGTACTCATGCACTTGGTCTATACCGGGGTATACGTCTGAACAAACGAATATGTTATAGCAGTTCTTCCCGGGGTGAGTAGGTGCCAGAAAGGAAAGGGTTGCGTTGAGGGTGGCAGAGAAGGCATCGTGTTTGCCCTGGGGGACAGGGACAGTGAGCCTCTTGAATGCTACAACTTCGTCAGTGGTGCTATCGCCCAAGACGACCCAGAACCCTTCCTCTTGAATCTTGGCAAAGCGTGGGCAATATGCCCGCCCGGTGTATGCTGCTTTTCGGGATACCGCAAGTTGAATGGCAACTGCCCCGGATTCGTTTGGGGCAAACTGCGGAACTTGATCGTTTTGGGAAATGATTGTCAGCTTGGCTCTAGGAAGCTTGTTGAGAGTTTGCTCAAGCGTTGAAAGCCCTTCGGAGGGGAGCTTTAGACTACGGAAAGTCTTGTGTGAATATGGGTTGTGAAGGAGATCTGCCAGACATCTGATGGGTGGTTGACACCGTGCCAGAGCCTCTTGAGCCTTTTCGGAGTTAAGGTGGGGCAAAAAGCCTAAAGAAGAATCTGATGGCCATTGCCCTTGGCGAATGCTCCGCAACGCCTCGACGACTTGGAGCAAGGAGGCCATGCGACCCTTGTAAGAAAACACATCGGCCATGGCCTGCAGGATACGGATAGCCTGGTCAAGGATCGAGCCCGTGTCGGTGATGTAGTCAGGGATAGGCAGGGTAAGCCGAGAGAGGTGGGCCTGGATTAAGAGGAAAGCCTTGGCGTGAGGACTGTCATAGGCCTGGGGAGCAGCCGAATGGGGCAGCAGGCGTTCCAAATCTTGGTTGATCAAATCTTCATTGTGGCGTACGGGGTGCTCAGCATATTCCTGAGCATTGCAGAGGGCTTTCAGGATGGAGACAAAGTCGTCTGAGTTCAAGCGAGCAAAGCCACGGATGGTGCGATGCAACAAGTAGTAGTGCGAGCATATCTTACCCAGCGGTGTGGCAATAATCTGCCCAAAGTCTCCCGCCTCGAGGCATGCAGAAGCCCGCAGCTCATCAAAGGAGCGATCAACCAAGGCAGAGAGGTACTTGTTGACAGAAGTCTCACCGGCATCATCCAATCCATAATAGGTTGGATTCATACGCACTCGCTGGAAAAGGTAGGTCCATGACAAATAATCAAGTGCGTCTTGGCGAGACTTGATGGTGCCTCCAGCAACCTCAGCATTGAGATGGTCGTCAAGCGAGAGGTGGAGGCTTGACTCGACTGGGAATGGCTCATGGAGGAACTTCTTGAAGAAGCCCTTCTTCTTGTCCAAGACAAACACGCGAGCAATGCCTGAGTCGTCAAACTGTGGACGACCTGCCCGCCCCATCATCTGGAGGATATCGGTGATTGGATAATCAACATAGCCCCTCGTTTTGGCATCGTAGTACTCTGTACCCTTGACAATGACGAGGTGGGCAGGAAAGTTGACTCCCCAGGCCAGCGTGCTGGTAGCGACCAACACCTGGATCTTGCTGTTTACAAACAGCTCTTCCACAATCTTGCGGTCAGGCTCAGTTAAACCCGCGTGATGGAGCCCGATGCCGAAGCTTAAAGTCATGCGAAGGCTCTCGTCAGTGATTCCTGCTGCCAACATCTCAACCTCCTCTTCTGCCATGTGCAGGAACTGGCGTGGGTTCTCTTCCATACCGCAGTATGCAATGAGGTCCTGTGCCGTGAGCCGTGTTTGGCGGCGAGAGGAAACAAAAATAATCACTGGCTGCCGGGGAGAGTGTGTACGTATAGCCTTGTACGCTGGGCGGTTCATACTGGCCATGCGGGGGCAGTAATGCTTACCCGAGAAGCCATCAATGTATACCTCAAGCGGCACAGGGCGCACCGAGTGACGGAAATTGAATAGACCTTCGGGCTTGATGCTCAGCCATCCCGCCAGGTCAGTGGCATTGGCAAGCGCAGTCGACAGCCCAACTATACGTATAGGCCTTGAGGTATGCGACGAGATGTAGTTCATGCGGGAGACGATCACCTCTAAAATAGGTCCCCGGTCCCCACCCAAAAGATGGATCTCGTCAATAATAACCAGGGAGACGGCCCGCACATAGTTGCGAGTCTGCCAACCACGGCTGATTCCGTCCCATTTCTCAGGGGTGGTTATGATGATATCGGCACGTTGGATCGTACGCAGATCAGGAGTGATGTCTCCAGTAAGCTCAACCAAGGTCTTTCCCATCAGCGGGGCAAGACGTTTGCGCCAATCTGCGATGCGCTCCCGCACAAGTGCCTTCAGCGGCGCTACATAGACCACTTTGCTTCCAGGCTGGTCACGGAAGGCCGCCCACATGGCCAGTTCTGCCGCAACTGTTTTGCCACTACCGGTAGGAGCACCAAGCAGCAGATTATGCTGCTGATGGTAGAGCGAATGGAACACTTGTGTTTGGACGGGATTGAAATAGGAGAAGCGTGGTCGACATATCGTTGCTAACACGGGGTCTTTAAGGGCAGAGACAGGGAGAGGCTGCAGGTTAAGGAGGTCGGTGTGCTGCGGTGCAAGAGTGGGAAGGATAAGATGCTGGAATGAGACAGGGACAACAGTCTCTGCACCGATCCAACGATCCGAGACAGCGCGAACATAGATCTGGGGTGGCAAAGGCTCAAAGACGGGGATTGTCAAGCCAACCACCAACGACTCCCCAAAGCCCTGCTTCTTGATGACAAACTGCTCAGAATGGTATAGCTCCATCTGATTGCAGTCCTCTACCCAAAGCCACCATCCCTCGCCACGCCCATGTACCCGGTCATCCCATTCAAAAGTAGGAGTTATGGTGATGCGTAAGCGCAGCACAGTGCGTGTGATGGGGGAGAGATCGACATCCATATCCAGAGTGGGAAACTGTGCCACGCATCGAGCCAGAGTATCACCCATGCGGGCGAAGCGGATCATCTCACCAAGCTCCTGTGGGGACATGGTGCGCATGGCATCAATGGTCATATGGTCAGACAAGTCCTCGAGCTTGCGGCGGATGTCCTCAGGCAAAGGGAATTGGCAGAGTGGGTTCTCAAACGCCCACAGGCGGCGCTCAACAGACTTGCAGAGCGACAGAAGCACCGAAGCTGTAGGGCCCCAGTTACGATTCAGCGCCATCTCGAATACGGCCCGCAGAACTCGGCCGGCGTTCTGGGCAATGTAGTTGGTATCAGAAACCAGGGCAAAGGTTACAGGGGGCACCCGGGAGATGTACGACTGAATAAGAACATTGACCTTGTCCGCAGGTGAGTTGATGCCATCCTTGATGGGGCATGCACAAGCCTCGTTCAGCATCTTGTGGAGCTCGGCATTCTCCTCATCCCGCACCTTGAGGTTCTCAAACTCTTTGGAGCAGCTGACCATCGCAAACGCATCCGCTTCAGCCATGCGGGCACGCATCTTGTTATTCATTATATCAACACTGTTCGCACTCAGATAGTAATTTGATGCAATCCGCCCAAGATCCTTGGGAGTCAAGAACCCAGTGGCCTCGTCAAACACTATCATCTGGCTATCCTGGAGGGTCCGGGCAGCTGCGACTACAAGGTCTCTCCGCTTTTTACCAAGCAGTGGGTCGATTTCCGCCTCCTCCCAGGTTAAACCATACACCATGGGATTGCGCCGCATCCGCACATACAGGAATGTGTAGCTGAGCCAAGTGACGGCTTCGTCCAGAGTTGCCACAGTCCCGAGACAGATTTCAGCGCAGAGGTTATCGACCAAGCTGCCAATAAAGTTAGATTCAATGGGGTGCTGCTGAGTGATGGCTGAAACGTAATGGGCGAGCTTGTCGCCAGTAGTGAGGATATATCCTTCACCATGCGACTCGTACTGCGGGCGACCTGCTCGGCCAAAAATCTGAAGTACGTCGAGGATGGATAGATCCATGGTGGCACCCTTCTGTGGGTCATACACTTGGGTTCCACGGATCACCACTGCGTAAGCCGGAAGATTGACCCCCCATGCCAGGGTAGCTGTACAGCAGAGTACTCGCAGTGCTCCGTCAGCAAACATGCGTTCAGTCAAAGTCCGGTCAGGACGCAGCATGCCAGCATGATGGATACCAAGGCTACAAGCAAAAAGAGTGCGCAGTTCAGAGTTGCGTGACTTGGCCACGTCACGCGCATAGCGGGTGTGGACTTCAAGTGTTTCCTCGGAAGGCACAAAAAGGGATGTGCAGCCATCTTCGCGAGCCAAATCCAATAGCGCCTTTGCGGTACGCGCAGTGTCCTTTCGCGTGTGAACGAAAACCATGACCTGATGGCCATCCCTCAGCAGGGAAGACACCTTCTCAAAGCAGGCACGATCAAGATTGAAATTGGATGCATTGGAGCCAGGCTTCCCCCGAACACCAACAAAGTGCTGTTCAAGGGGCACAGGACGAAATCCGCCATCAAAGAAAAACAGCCCTGAATAGGGACTCACGCGGAGGAACGCAGCAACATCCAAATAGTTGGGAAGAGTGGCAGATAAACCAACAATGCGAATCATGGCCTGAGTAGACTCCACTTGGCGCAGTGTGCGAGCAACAATTGTCTCGATGACAGAGCCACGTCCATCATGAAGCAGATGGACCTCATCAATGATAAGCAACTTAAGTTTCTGAACTAGTTCGGTATCTCCAGTGCCCTTGCGTGTGACCACATCCCACTTCTCAGGAGTGGTAACGATGATCTGCGTACGAATGATCTCAGCCTTTGTCAGCTGCATATCACCCGTCAACTCCTTGACTTGAATCCCCAGCCATTTAAGCCGACTTCCCAACTTGACAACAATCTCAGCTGCCAGTGCCTTCATGGGTGCCACGTAGACTATCTTAAAGGCATTCCGGTTGATTCGCAGCTCCTTAACATTGTCGGATAGAGGGGCTGGATTGCAATGAAGGTTCAGAGTGCGCAAAATTGTCAGCATCGCCACATCTGTTTTACCCGCCCCTGTTGGTGCGCATAGCAGCATGTTCTCGTTGGTCTGGTAAGCAATGGGGTAGACAATCGACTGGACACGGTTGAGAGATGCGTAGCCTTTGAAAGACTCTTTGCAAAGCGAGTCCATCATGGCTAGGGTGATTGTCTTCTCGTTACTCCTCGTGGGAGCCTTTTTGGTGATAGGGATAATCAGCTCGTCATAGAAATCTCCGTTCTCTCGGACAGTTCCTTCAGGAAGCACAAGTTTAGTCCCGAATGCCGAGAGGGAATTAGCGTTGCCGTCTCCCGCTTGGTAAATATTTGGGTATTTGACTGTAGCTGCCTGATTGACGGGCGCGTATGAAAGTGAAGGCCCTTTTCGCAAGGCTTCTTCCCTAAGACGTCTCAGTTCAGCAGGATCGAGGTCTGGTTTCTCTTTGCCGTTGCTTTGTTTAGCCTTCCTCTGGTCCTTGCGATATTTCTTCAAGTCAAGCTTCTCAGTTTCAGACATGATGGAGACTTGGGCGCCATAGTGGGGCCTAGTGCTGGAAAGTTCTTTCATCCGCTTCGAATTGTAGGAGGGGGGTTCTTTTTGGAGCTACTATTATTAGACGTTTCTTCGATGCCACTTACTCCCTGAGAGATCAGCTGGCTGATGTCGGAGCGATGACTAATAAGACCAGCTAAAAATTCAAACGAATCGTAGCCGATCAACTCAAGCAGGTCGCTTTCGATTTCGGCATCTCACTTGTCAGCTAGGTTATTAAAGCGCTTACCTGAGCATGGCGACAAGAGTATCTTAACTACTGATTCAAAAAAGCTTTCCGAGTCGACGTCAGCCTTAGAGGAAAGAATATTACACTCGCTACACAATTAGACTTATTTAAGCTCATTTCTCACCTAGCAAGCCACTCAATTGTGTATGCTTTGATTTTATGCTGAGTGGGCAAGCTTGATTTCTTATTCTTGTTTGTTCTCTCTTGACGAAGGGGTACAGCGGGAGGAAAATATGGCACATCGCTGCCCAAGAATGATTGCGGAGTGGAACGAAGAACTCCCAACCCACTATTAAAACTAAAACGCGTAAAGACTTGGGATCGATAGGCCTAACCTTTCTTTTTTAGAGAAAAGATTCATCTCTAAGCACTTTGCCTCCATCCATTTCTGATAAGAGGAGGGGTCGGGATTGGAATAAGGATCTGCTTCAATCTGAAGAAGCAGAAACGACAAATTGGGGTTCGAAGCGAAATAGACCATCCTTGCTCCGCGTCTAATAAAATGTTTTAGAACAACTCCTTCAGGAAATCTCAAATTTTTCTTTCAAAAAGGTTGTAAAGCTAAAAGCTTTTAACTTTCGGCTTGAAGTTCAAAAAATGAATAACTAAGTCTACAAGTCAACAGAAGTAGCCACTAAAAGTGGGAAAGAGATAAATTCAATATTAAATTCTCAGAGCCTTAGGCTAGATTTCGATTACGCCCTAGAAACAAAAATAAAAGAAACTAGGACAAAACACTTCTACAGGTCTAGAATAGGGACCATTTATTTTTAAAGAAAGAAAAAAATGGGGGAATCAACTTGAATCTTGCTGCTTGCAAGCCAAAACTCCTGTATAAAACCAAGGGTCCATAAAAAAATAAAACCGCGTTAAAGCCATAATCAAACAAAAAATATCGCGAGGAATACTTTAGAACGGCTAGATTTAAAGATTACGTTAAAACAAGGCTGTAGATAGTTTTAAATCAAGATAGAAAGAACTTAAATAGAACAACTCCTACAAACTTTTTAAAAAATACTGTCGTAGAACATCTCAACCAGAAAGGTATTTTTTAAAAAAAGGGTAGACAGGCTGAGTTGCAACTTCATAGTTCCCAGTGAATACCGTTGAGCTTAAAGAGGTAGGAAACTCAATGTATTATAAAAAAGCAAAAAAATAAAGTGGTTGGAACTTCTGGGATGAAACTACTTGAGACGGTAAAAGTGGCTTCTTGTTTCAAAGCTTAGTAAATTTAAAGAATATTATAGCCTTTTCCCAAAATAAAAGTCTAACTTAATGTTGGAATATTGTTTCAAGTAGATTAAATTTAAATACAAGCTATAATAAAGATGGTATCTTATGGCTTATAACATTAATTATACTTTTAAACTTTTTTTCTTAGGTTGATAATATAATTTTTTATTTAATCTAGGGTAACCCACTTGAAATATTTTATTTACCAGTGGTTAAATTTGTCTTTGCACGTCAAGGTTTATTGCTACTGCGCAGCGACCTTATTGATCTAGTGTATTGTATGTCAAGCTCAAAATCAAAATGCTCGTAAGCGCTTCGTAGTCCAGTCACCAATTAATGCTTTGGTTTGAATTCAACTAGCTTCATGATAGATTTAATTCTAGCACAGACTTTGTTAAAATTTAGCATATTAAGAATGCTAGTCGAACCCCAGCCAGGGCTCAATTAGGGCTGCATCGGAAGATAAACGGGACAATTACGGCAAATGCCGTTGTTGTGGTGAACAACAAATAGTTAATAACCAAGGCAAGAGAGAGAGATTTATCTTTCACTATGGGTGATCATTTAAGTGAATTGCAAATATTTGCAATTGATTCAAATTTTCAACAGTTAAACTTCACTGTAACACTCCCTCACTGAATTATGTGTGGTATGCTTTCAAGCGGGTTCCATTGACCGAGAGAGGATCTCGTTTTCCATTGATGTCTTCCAGGAAGTAGTTATGGTTCTCACTAAAGCTGTATACGGTATAAGGACCCGGCCATTTAGTTTGAAACTTCTTTGATAGGCTGCTACTGATAGTATTCTTTAACTTTAGGGCATGTTGGCTGATTGTGAAGACCGGTAAGTGATGGGATTTCTGTTCTTGTTTTACTCTGAACTTATTTGTGGCGATATGTAAGTTTCTTGCAGCATCATGACGAGCTTGTTGTTGTTTCAGGTTGCTTGGGTTATCAACTGGTTTGACAGAGGCGCATCCCGTGGGTGGTTTGACACCATACAAAACTTCGAAGGGTGGCATCTTCAGTGATGAATGTACTCTTGATCTGTAATTTCATAAGCTGGTCGATAGAATTGACTCCCAAGTAGATGATTGATATATTGTAGACTTCTCAAGGCTTTCAATGAGGGTGTGATTAAATATCTCAGTCAAGCCATTGCATTTTGAATTTATGCAGTGGTGAGTCAATGTTTGATTTTGACAAGTTGTGTTAATCACTTATGAGTCTATTGCAAAAGTGTGAGCCTTGGTCAGAAAGCAGAGTCTTAGGTGGTCCAAAACGGGATATGATCTCCTCATATAGGAATGTTGTGGTTGCAATGGCGGAGTTATCTGGGCATGCTTTGGCCACTGGGTATCTAGATAGGTATTTGGTTACTACCAGTATGTACTTGTTTCCATTTTTGGATGGTGGTAAGGGTCTTTGAAATCTATTCCCCAGATCTCAAATAGGGTAGAAACAGTTATGGGTATAACTGGTTTTGAATGTTTAATTTGTTTGTGAAAGTGTTGACATATACTGTAAATTCATACCTAAAGGTAAAAATGTGGGATTGTAAAATTCTTTTGCGTGAACTCACCAACTTACTGGAATATTTTTCATCCTTTTATATAAAAAAGTAAGTTGCTCTGGGATGAAAATTAATCCATTAAGTTGGTGAGTTCACACAAAACAATTTGGCAATCCTGCATTTTTACCTTTAGGTTATGAATTTACAGTATTGTATGTGTAAGTATAAGCTGCTGCTTCAGTATACATTCCTGGCCACCAATAGGTATTTTTCAATCTGGTGTCGAGGGTCTGGATGTACAAGCATTCTGACTACCGCTAACCTACTTAACATCCAGCCATCACCTGATTTGGTCCCCTTCCAATATACCGTTTGACATACCGAGAATGGTAACCAAGAAATATCACCTGACTGTCCAAGTATCCAGTGGCTCGAACCCATCTAGCACATGACCAACCCCTAGGTTCGATCCAACTAAATCCCCGCCACAGCAAAAGCTATATAAGTCTAAAGTATTATCCAATAAAATATACTTCTCTCCTTTCACATTTCTATATTTGAAGCTTCCCCAAAAGGCGCTCCTTATATTTGGCAAGTGTAGAACTGTGGCTGTAATGTCCAGCATCATCATGGGCTTCAGCAAGTAGAGATTCTCTGGATTCCTTTGGGGGGATAATGTGGATGCCATCCTTTGTCTTGCGGTATATGGTCTCATCCACAGTGGTGTATTTGGAGGACAAGATGATGAAGTCCTTCAATTCCTGAGTGATGGCTGGCATACATTTTAGGTTTGTGATCTCCTGAAAGAACTCAAGTTTGGGTTCAATGGTTGCAATTTCAGCCACCAAGGAGAATTTTCTGGATAATCCATCCGCTACTACATTTTCCTTCCTGGGAAGGTGAACAATGGTGAATATGTATTCAATCAGGGCTGTTACCCATCTGGTACGTCTACTACATGGTTCAGCATTGTTTGCAATAAACTTCACGGCCCAATTAGCAGTGTAGATAACTAGAGTGTTTCCCAGTACATAATACCAGGATTTTTCTAATGCGCAAATGACTGCAAGTATTTTCTTATCATAAATACCATAGTTGTATTCAGCTGGTAGGAATTTCTTGGACATGAACTCCACAGGTTTGAAGTTGTCTCCCATGTATTGACATAGCATGGCGCCAATGGCATCCTTGCATGCATCAGAGAAGATGTAGAATGGCATATCAAAGTTTGGGTAGATCAAAACACCATCAGAAGTAATAGCTTCTTTCAAGGCATTGAAAGCTTGTATCTCCTCCGCTCCCCAAACAAACTCGGCTTTCTTGAGCATCAATTTAAACAGCAGAGCAGCAATGTTGCTGTAATTCTTTATGAAGGGATGATAATATCCCACAACTCCTAAGAACAACTGCACGTGGGACATTGAAGTGGGTATGGGCCAATTGTGAATTGCGATAACCTTTTCTGGGTCTGGCTTCTTATTGTCAATTCCAACTATGTGCCCAAGAAGCTTCAGTTCTTTTACGGTGAGTATTGTCTTTTCAGCGTTCACGCTTAGATTAGAATCAGCAATCCTCTGTAGAAAATATGGAGATGCTTCAAGTGATCAGAATAAGCTTTAGAGAAGACAGTGATATTGTCAAGGTAAACTGTTACAAAGTTGCCAATTAACCCTTTGAAGATGCCATCCATAATTCACTGAAAAGTACAAGGAGCACCCTTAAGGCCAAATGACATTCAATTCTATTCAAATTGACCCCATTTGGTCACAAAAGCGGTCTTAGCCTGATCATCCTTGTGCATGGGAATCTGGTGAAAGCTGCTGAAAAGGCCAATGTTTGAAAATCACGTGGCGCCACCAAAGGAGGACAGGAGATTGGAAATCCGGGGAAGTGGATAATTGTCAGCTATAGTCACCTTGTTCAAAGGAATATAGTTAACACAGAGATGCCACTTGTTTTCTTTCTTAGGTAAGACCACCAGCGGCAAAGTCAAAGGTGAAAAGCTTGGGTGTATGAGGCCTTGAGCTTTAAGTTTGATGATTTCAGCTTTTGCCCACACTTCTTTTTACTGTGGTAAGTGATAATATTTAGACACAGTAGGAAGGACTGAGCCTGTGTTGATCCTGTGTTTGTATGCCGCTGCCGCAAGTAAGTTGCCATAATCATTAATAATATTAATGTCAAAAGTTTTCACAACTTTGAGGAGGTTGTTCTTCTTTGAATCAGAAAGCCAGGTAATTGTGCCAATACTTAACTGTAAAGTTTCACAAAGGTAAGAAGTTTGAAGCAGCTTATTGAAGAAAACACGTAGATCAATGAGCTGATTATTATGCTCAATAGACCATGCATTATTCTTAAAGCAGATATTCACACCCAGTTGGCTCATGGTTTTTCAATCCAACAGTAAGATATAGTTACTATGATCAAAAATAGTGGCATCAATAGAAGTACATACACCACCTAAATGCAATTTTAGGTTGCACACAACGCCAAGGCTGCGCAAGCCTCTACCATCAGCCATGATGAACATGGTGAAAAAAGGGGTACAGGTAAAATTTTGCAATTTTTTTCAAAAAAGTAGTTGAAATTAAATTGCTAAAAGCACCACTATCTAGGATTATGGCTGTTGACAACCTGTTCATACTACCATTTGCTCTTGGTGTGCCTGACCCAGCTAGGAGTAACTCCTCAGTTTTAATTTGTTTGAACCCTGTGAGGCCTTATCAAAATTTGCTCTGAAAGCTAGGGCTCTCCTGCAATAGTTTGGCCCATGTTACATTCACAGTGTAATGCCAAATTGCATATTTGTGATATTTAAGAAATAATAGAGTGAGCTTTATTGCAATATATTGGGGTTTATATAGTGGTTTCAGAAATACATTCAATATTTGATATTTGATGATGAATTGAATTTGGCATCACACTTTGCCACTAAATTATTTGTGGTATGGTTTCAGTTGTGCGCCGTTGATTGGTTGTGCAAATCTGACGCTTTCATGATTCTTGAGGTAATAATTGTTGTTATTGCTTAGTTGATAGATGGTGAAGGGTCCTGTCCACTTGGTATTGAACTTTCCTGAATGGCTGTTTACTAAGCTATTCTTTAATTTAAAAACACATTGACCAATTCAGAATATAGGTAAGTAGAAGAGCATCTCTTCTTGCGTCTCTCTTATTCTTCTAGCCTTCTCTTTGATGGCGGTTGCGGCTTTGGCTCTGACTACTTGCCTGTAGTTGGTTGTGTTGTCTCCTTCAGGTAAGATTCTAGGTATAGTAGTTGGTGGTTTCACACCAGATATTACTTCAAATGGTGCTAGTTGTGTTGTTGTGTGTACTTTTGTTCTTTAATGCCATAATTCTACAGGTAATGCATCTTTCCATGTGCTAGGTTGGTATTTGGTGGACTTTTCCAAGGTTTGAACCAGTGTTTTGTTGAATCTTTTGGTAAGTCCGTTGCAGCGTGGATTGTATGCTGTTGAGAACCTATGTTTAATACTAACCAGTTTTGTTAGGTCTGCTATCATTTGGTTCCAGAAGTGAGGTCCTTGGTCTGTCAGGATTGTTGATGGTGGGCCAAATTGTAACAAAATTTCCTCGTATAGGAATTTAGCCGCGGTAAGTGCCGTATTGTCTGGGTAAGCTGCTTCTACTGGCCATCTTGAGTAATATTCTGTTGCTACTAACACATATTATTCCCATGTTTAGATGTTGGTAGGGGTCCCAATAAGTCAATGCCCCAGAGGTCAAATATCTTTTCCACAACAATAGGTACAATTGGTTTTGAGTGTTCAATCTTCTTACTAAACCTTTGGCAGGCTTGGCATCTTTCTACGTGTTCAATGGCCTTGCTATACATCTTTGGCCGCCAGTAAGATGCTTTAAGTTGTTCCACAGTGGCGCGTTGACCAAAATGTCCGTTTCCTTTGTGTGCTTCTGTGAGTATCTTTGTTCTTAGTAGGTACTAGTTGCAGACCATCATCTGTCTTTCTAAATAAGTTGTTGTTTACTAATGTGAATTTTAGGGACTTTACTATGAATTCTTTGGCTTCCTCTTTGGAATTCAACTTAAACTTTGAGGTGGCTGTATCTAAAAACTTTTGCAAGTTTGTTTTGTAGCTTGACATCTTGGTAAGTAGTGAGAACTGCCTGGATAGACCGTCAGCTACAGTGTTCTTTTTTCCTGGGACATGTTGAATGTCAAAGTTGTAGTTGATAAGGTCAGTGAACCAATATATTCTTCTTGAGTTTGTTCCTAGGTTGTCTGCTATGAATCACACAACAATGTTGTCTGTGTGTATGGGAAGTGGGTGTCTCAATACATAATAACAGAATTTATCTAGGGCTCTGACAACTTCCAGTACTTCTTTATTGTATATTCAATAGTGGTATTTAGCATCAATGAATTTCTTTGACATATACTCTATAGGTTTGAAGGTCCCTTCTAAGTCTTGACACAGTACAGCTCCTATTGTATCCTTGCAAGCATCCAAGAAGATGTGAAACTTCTTGTTGAAGTTGGGGTAGATGAGCACGCTGTCTGAGGTAATAGCCTTTTTTAGTTGATTAAATGCATTGTTCTCTTCTAGTCCCCACTGGAATTCCCTGTCCTTGTGTGTTTGGTTGAACAGTGGTGCTGCAATGTTACTGTAGTTGGGTATGAATTGATGGTAATACCCAACAATACCTAAGAATGATCTAACCTGGCTTGCATTTGTAGATTTTGGCCATTCACTTATTGTTTTGTCTTGTCTGGGTCTGGGTGTTTGCCTTCTTTGTCAACAGTGTGTCCAAGGAGTTTAAGTTCTTGCACTGCAAGGATTAATTTCTCCGTGTTGACGCTAAGGTTGGCCTTCTTTATTCTATCTAAACAGATTTTTAGAAGTTCCAGATGTTCCTCAAAGGTTTTTGAATAGATGGTGATATCATCCAAGTAGATGGTTACAAAATCGCCAATGAGGCCAGAGAACACGTTGTTCATGATCCTTTGGAATGTACATGATGTGCCTTTTAGTCCAAATGTCATTCTGGTATACTCAAATTGACCCCATTTACTAAAAAATGCAGTTTTAGGTTGGTCTTCTTTGCGTACCAGGATTTGGTGGAAGCTACTAAAGAGATCAATATTGGAGAACCATTTGGCTCCTCCAAAGGAAGCCAGGATGTCAGAGATACAAGGTAATGGATAATTGTTGCATATAGTGACCTTGTTTAGAGGAATATAGTTGACGCACATCCTTTGCTTGCCTCCTTTCTTAGGAGCAACTACCAGCGGAGAGGCCAAAGGTGAGGAGCTGGGTTTGATTAAACCTTGTTTTAGCAATTTGTTGATTTCCTTTTTAACAAATTCTTCTTTAGATTGTGGTAGCCAATAGAACCTGGACGTGATAGGGTGCGCGTCTCCTGTGTCAATTTCATGTTCAAAGCCTGAAGCTTCTGGTAAGCTGTCTGAGTCCCCCACTATGTTGGAGTCACATGGCTCTATAACTTCAACTAGTTGGGACTTCTGATTGTTTGTTAGCCATTTGTTTTTACTAATATTTGTTTTGATAGGTTTGCATAGGAATTCTGTGATCTGGGGGTATCAAAGGTGACATATAGTTGGACTTTCAAATTGTTATATTCAATTGTCCAATTGTTGCCTGTGTATTGAGTGTGATGCCCAATTCAGTCATTGTTTGTCTTCTCATCAATAGTGTATATTTGTGGTGATTGAAGATTGCAGCATCAATCTCTATCTCTGCGCCTCCTATCCATAACTCCAGTCCTTTTGCCACGCCAAGACAGAATTTTTTGCTTCCATTGGCCATGATGAATGTTACATCAGATGGTGCAATGGTGACATCAGGTAAGCTTTCTAGAAATTTAAATGTTATTAAATTACTATAGGCACCTCCATCTAGGATGATGTGTGTCATGCGCCCGCTGACAGCGCCTTCTGTTTGTGGAGTTCCCGTGCCAGCCAAGAATAATTCCTCTCTTCTATGGGGCTGCAACGCCAAGACTGCTTTGTGGGCTTTCTGACGTAATGTGGGCTCTCTCAGAATAGATCAGCCAATGAAATTGTGATTGAGGTATCCTCAAATAGTTTGTCAATTGATATTCCCTTATTTAATTTTTCAATTTTTAGGGTGTCTGCTTCTGATGGATGTTTTGAGATTCCTGGGACTACTGGTTTGTAGTTGTTATTAATCTCCAGTTCCTTTGTGTTCATTGGTAAGTTTTATTTATAATTATCCACTAATTCTTTATCTGTAGGAGTGTTGAATGTGCCCATAGGCAAATTGTAATTCACTTCCAACTCCAAAGGGATTGTTGTGTCCATGTGTGGGTTTACAGCCAATCCTGCTCCCACTAATGGTGACGTCTCCATTGGTGGATTGTTTGTGGTATCTTCTTCAACCAATGGTGATGTTTCCATTGGTGTGTTATTGTAAATACCATCACTTTCTATGTACTCATTGTTTGTGTGAGTCCCTCTGTTTGATGCATTTGCTACAATTGATGATGTGCCAAGGGGATCATCTTCAGTGGGAAATTTAAAGGGAATTTCCAAATTTAGCTCAACACTATTGTTGGTATAAGCTTGGGTTGTTGGAGATTCTGGCACTGTTTCAACGGTGACCAAGTTGTATCTGGGGTCCTCCTCAGCCGACAACAGGTCGTTTAAGTTAAGTTGTTCTTCAAGTGGGGCAAATGGGTTGGGGTGTTCAGGGTTCCATCTGCTATCACAGACTATGGGTGGTGATGTGGGAAGTGAGGGAGTAGTGAGTGGTGCATGGGTGCCATCTTTGTGGACCTCATCAATTAATTCAGCTGTGGCTTGGCTTTCTGGTGTAGTGGGGCCTTCACTGTCAATTGGGAGTTCTTTGGGTGAGGGGTTTGCTTCTCTCTCATGGTGTTTCAAGGGTGGGGGTGTATAGTCTTGGTCAGGAGATGGGGCGCAAGATCTTATGTGTCTGGGTTTAATCAAAGGAGAGAGTGCAGGGCCATTGTGGTCAATAATGTAATCAGAATTTGTCTTTTTATTTAAAGGAGAGACACCCTTGGGTGTAGAGAGGGGGCGTTTCTCAGTTTGATAAAACTGTTCAGACATCATTACTGCAATGGGGCACTGCACATTGGTACAGATGCGGTGGGCACAGCTGTAGTTACTGTGCTCAGTGCCCTTGCAGATAGAGCAAGGGGCAGTGCATCTTTCTGACTTATGCCCTTGTTTGTTGCAGTTGTAGCAATTTTCAGTGAAGGGAGCATTGTGTTGAGCTTGTCTGTAACCAGTAAGTCTGGAAGGGCGTTCATGGGCAAGGTAGATGGCTTCAAAGTGGGTTTGCATCTCTTTGATATTGGCCTCAAGTGTTTCTACCAAGGATGGTTCCTTTTTATTTGCTTCCACTGCAAAGGGGTTCCATTTTGACGTAGCCTTGAGGTCTTTGTCTTCCTCTCTACTTAAATTGTGTAGTTCTTGCGCACCAGGTTGTATGCTTCCTCCAATGTTGAGGGGTTGGCTTTACAGATAAGCCCTGCATATGCTGGTATAAGAGCCTTCTTGAAAGTAGGTATGTCCACCAATCTGTGGAAGTTGTCAATGATGAGCTTGCGCTCAGTACCCGAGAACCCTTTTTTTGTTGCGCAAGTACCTTGTTAGTGTACTATTGGAACTTAACAATAAAAGGTTGGAGGGCTGAGAACTTACTGATCTTGACTTGACTCAGGAAGTGTCAAGGGTCAGGTTTGTGGCCAATTAATTGTTTCTTGGCTTCCAGCTTCCATTCTTCCCAAGTGTCAAAGAGCATATCTTGATGCCAGATGCAGGCATCATTGCAAAGTTTAGAGCCAACTTCTTTGAGTCTGGCTGCATCTGAAAGGCTAAAGCTGTCACAATAGTCCTTGAAGGAATAGAGCCAAGCTCTAAACCCTTTGCCACTAAATCTGCCAACATTTTGTGAAGCCCAGAGCTTGAAAGCAGCTTGGGAGTCACAGGTTGTAACCACAGTAGTAGGTGGGGGACCAGGTGGGGCGGTGGAGGGACAGGACAGAGTAGACATTTCTACTTTCAACAAAAATCAATCAACCAACAACAAGAATTTGAAAGTAAGGCATGACCTCCAATTTTCTGTAATGCCAAACTACAGATTTGTGATATTTAAGAAATAATAGAGTGAGCTTTATTGCAATATATTGGGGTTTATATAGTGGTTTCAGAAATGTGTTCAATACTTGATATTTGATGACAAATCAAATTTGGCATCACAACAGTAGTATTCTGTAGCAACTTTTTGATTGGGATGCTAGCGGAGTTAGAGTTAACCTTAAGAGGTAAGCGGACTTTCTTATTGGTCAAAGGTGATGTGAAGATTCCTGCTTGACCTTTACCAGGTTTAACTAGCCTTCCATAGTTAGCTGCCACCCATTCCGGATCAAACCATTCCCTGGGTGTGTGGTGCACGTCCATTGGCTGCTGCTGAAAGGCAGGAGAACCAAAAGTGAATACTTTCATTGGGATTTCATTGGGTGTGGGTACAGGATTGGCCATGCATGGCGTCAGATGATTGGAGGGAGAATCAATCGATGGTTCATCCCACTCCATCACAACCAAATCAAATTTTTTTAGAATCATAACATTGGCAGGCTGACTAATTGATTTGTCTAAATCAAGGAGGAAATTAGAGGGAAGCTCTGGGTGCAACTCAGTGATGGGAGACTCAGGCGTGGACTCAACTACAACAGTATTGTAGCACTGGTCAAAGTCAGATTTCTGGGGTCTAAAATCAATGAATTCTTCAACATCATCAAGAGATGGATAGTTGGTAGGATTCCAAATACTGGCTGTGTCAGAAGAAAGGGGGTATGGGAATTGGAGTGAGTGTGCAAAAATGATCAGGGTGATCAGGGTTCCAACAACTATCAGCAACAGTGGAAAGTGGGGGGGGACAAAGCACGGGTGGGACTGAGGGTCAGTGTCACTGTGACGGATCCAGGCTCAACCAGTCCAACTTATCATTAACCTGCCCATGAGACTTATTACCGTTACTTTCCTGTGACAAAGCTTCAGGGAGCTTTGCCTCCAGGGATGCAATTTTATGGGACAACACCTTGTTGTAATCCTGCCAACAAGCCATGATCTCAATATGCTTTTCCTCTTTACTTCTCAATGCCTCTATTTCATGATTGGCCCTGTCCTTCACTTGTTGTAAGATTTCATCAAATCCCACCAACAGGTTCCAAGAACCCCAAGCATAGATTCTGTTTCCTTGAGCAGGGGTCCCTTTCTTAACAAATTAATTGGAATGTAATTCTTCAAAAGCCGCTTTCACTTCCACCAAAGATTTCTCAGGCGCCGTCTTGGTGACCTCCAGACTTGCCCAAGCTTCCTCTAGAGAACTTGTAGGAACTTCCTTTATAAGTGCTGCTACTTCCACGCAAAGTATTCCAAATTTTTCTCTCTTGAAAGATAATAAAGAAGACATAATTGAAAAGTAAATGAGGGGAAAGCGTCAAAATATGATAGTATGTATATTTATTAAAGTTTAGCTATTTCTGCTTATATACCATTCAGGGCATATTTGGCTGAAACCCCCTCTGGTTCCTAAACCAACCTATGATTCATGTCATGTGGCTTATGCCATTTGAGTCATCCAAACCTAGATCTTTACCTAAAAGATCATCAATAATTCTCAACCTATGAGAATCAACCTACAATGAGAAGAAGTCACCTGACTCCATTCATCCCAATGTACCAATTCAGTATAGAGCTTCCTCAACTCCTGGCGCCAAAACACTGTGGAATATACCCATTTCAAAACTCAGCTATTGGTGTTCCAACTGGGAACCAACTGATCAAACCAAATTTCTCAGACACCATTGTCTTTATTTAGTTATTGTTGCATTTAATGGTTTTTAGCATTAAGAACCTGTTAAAATGCTTCAAAACTCAAACAAGGCACCAACACAGCGCTTTTAACCCAAATTTGGGGGTTCACTTTTGATTAACCTTAACCAAAATTCTTGACAAAATCAAGGCTTTGAGCCAATAAATTGAATCCTCATTAATTATATCCTCTGGTATTTATTAATTAACCTTCCTGGTTAATTAAATTGTTTTTGGGACACCCAGTCCCCAAGATTGTCTTGGCCAATCTTGCCTCAATTTTACCAGTTAGCCTATTTTAACTAGTCACCTGTATTCTATTCTTTTATTAAACATAGATACCAAGTCTTCAGGGATCTCTATCTGAAGAATTCTAGTCAAATCTATCTACATGAAATAAACAGCAAAATCAGAATATCTTTATATTTTGGAGTATTTATTTGGCTAAATACTCAACAGTGACTGTTGTACGGTCACAATGTGGTGCAATTTGGGAGATGGTGCATCAGGACAATCTTTGAAAAAAAAACAGGAGTACAATGTGATCAGGCAATGGTGTATTTGCGCATACAAACACAGAAGTAGGTATAGGAAATCTAATAGTTGAGGGCAAAGGTCTAGGTGAAGGTGGGTCAAAAATATAAGCCAAACAAGATTTTTTATTCATGGGCTGAGGTGTGGTGGAGAAAGAGAGGCCGTGTTTGGCAGTGTCATAGTCAGCCTCAGACATAAAAATCTCCTGGGGTTTGGAGCAACAGTTTTTGCAATTGTAGGCGAAATCATAGTTTGAATGGCCTGGGTCACTGCATATCAAGCACTTCACAGTGCAGTTGCAAGTGATGTGTCCCTTTTCTTTGCAATTTTAGCAAGTGGGGTTAAAGGGAAAATTCTACCTCTCAGCAGAGTGTGTGTTGCAATCATCTCTGGGGACCTGTTGCTCCTGAGCCAAGAACACATTTTCAAACTTGGCTGTGATTTCCTTAAGTCAAGCTTCTAACACATCAAGGGCAGATGCTTCCTTCCTGACATTGGCTTCTTCTGCAAACAGGTTCCAGATGAAAGAAAGTTTAGAAACCTAATCAAGTTCCTTTTCTATGTGTACTGCATACTTGCAACCTATTAAAACATAGGCTTCTTCCAAAGTACGTGGTTCACTATCACAGAGAAAACCTGTGTACGCAGGTGTTAACGCTTTATTAAGGCTGACAATCTAACCATCTGGTTAAACATATCAATGGCGTAAATACTGTTGAAGCAGCAGGCTTGACCCGCCAGCAAGGTTATGAGTAAGCAGGTTTGTGACCTGCAACCCAATTATCCATTCACATGAAGCCAAGTTAGGAAGACAACTCAAATTACCAGATACAATAATATGAACAGAAGCTGATTCTTCCCGGTGGGTGACTTGTTTTGGCGCTTGACTCATTACAAGGATCAAGCCATCCCCCTTTATCATCTAACCATGTGATCAACACAATCATGCTCCTGTTATCCTTGATTCACAATGACTATATAATGGCTATCTCTCAATAAAGATTATTATCTAGTTTCTAAATATTTTTCCCCTTGTAACTCTGCTAAAGCAGCACAGTTACAACATTGGTAGCACAGGTAGGTTTCCCACCCTACCTAATCTTACAAAATTCTGCCTGTTACCTGTACCTGCTGCAGTCAACAAATCCTTGATAGAATCATGTCCGGCCTCCTGCTAGACTGGACCCTGTAAACACCTGGAGCAGAAATACCTGATGGTTTTGTCCTGTATCAAAACATGGTGATCCTGCTTTCCACCTTCAACGCCCTGTCTGCACAAGGTTTCTTTCAGGCTACCCCCACTATGCCTCATCCAACTGATGAAAGAACCATGCCAATCTACATAGCCCAAAGACTTTGGAGCGCTGCCTTGGAGCCCTTTGCAGGAGCCAGCAACAACAACACTGCAACATGGATCCAATCTGCCCAAAGCAAACTAGTGCAGATGGAGTGCCTGCAAAGGTTTTGGATTGCAGAAATTTCCATCTGTCTGACCCACAATGCTGGCACCTATGCAACAAGTGACACAAGGAGCATACCAAGAAGAATTGGGACACCTTCAAATAAGACTTCCTGGTAAGATTCATACTGAAGGACACCACACTCATGATCATCTGCCAGGTTAAGAACTCTACCCAGGCTGGCACCGTAAAGGAGCTCACCTGCGCCTATGAGGAACTCTGACTATGTGCCCCCTCCAAAATGGCTTTTGATACTCCAGACACCCACCTTATGTACTACAACACACTCAAGTTGCATGTAATGAGACACATGAATCTGAATCAAGTAACCAACTTGCAAAGTCTGTACTGCAAAGCTGTTTAAGCAGAACAAACATCCAACGCTCTCCACAAGGCACAAACAGGAAAGAGAGAGCGGCCCAAGGATTTGCACCCAGCGGGGAGTTCCAATAGACCACGCCTGGAAACAATAACAACAGTACAAACCACAAATCAGCGGGTTCAAATAGACACAGAAACAGGAACAACAGCCAATCAAATTGAACCCATTTTTGTGTCACTGCCACCCAAGACAAGGGAAAAGCTCAGGGAGAGCACTAAGCAAGCCAAGCTCTCCCCAAACCATTCCTGACTGGCCCAACAATAAATACTGGCCTGAGGACGTGAATTAATGTCCAATGATTCAAGTACCCTTGGAGGACCCCATACTGTACACCATTGCCAGACACCCAAATAAACTGATGTCTTACCCTTTCTGGTTTTGCAGTTACACGGGCTCAGCACTTTTGGACTAAAGCACAGACTGAACCCTGGTCAACAGCAGCTTTGTAGATAAGTTCAAGTTAGCCACTAATCCTCTGCGGATTAAAAACGTGGTCTTAGCTGACAACCATCACATTGCTGTGACACGGGAAACTGCTCCATTCTCAGTCATGTTAGAGAACCTACACTCCATCATTCAAGGTCCTATCATTGACTTTCCCAAGTTTGACATTGTACTAGGACTGGACTGGCTGCAAAAGAACAACTCTCATGTAGACTGGGCAACCTTGGTACTGATCATCAAACGCAAAGGGGTCAACCACCAGATCTACCCTGACTCAGTGGACCAACTCCTACGCAACCATGTCTGTGTACGTATTACAGAGACCTTGGACAAACAAGAGAACCTCAAGACAATTGACTGGGACTCCTGACAGTACAAGATCATCCACTAAAAGGATTGTCAATAAACCACCACACCTCAGGATTGCAAGATAGTAGCTCAAAACCCAGAGATCTTTAAGGAAGCTCTACCCAGGCTACCGCTCAAGAAGCATATATAACACTCCATTCAACTCAAAGGAGCGGTACCTAAGGCGTGACCCATTTATTATCTCACTCCAAACAAGGACAACACTCTGTGTGCTTACCTAAAAGAGGCATTTGAGAAAGCACTTATCTGCTCCTCACAGTCCCCTTTTGGTGCTGCTGTATTCTTTGTAGCAAAGAAAGATGGTATTCTACGTTTAGTCACCAACTACTGAGCTCTAAACAAAGTTGCCATCAAGAATTGTTACCCTCTACCACTCATCAATGACCTCTTTGATGCCTTGGGTGGCGCTACGGTCTTCTCCAAGATTGATCAGACAGCAGGCTATAACCAGAACTGTATCAAGGAAGAAGAAATCTCCAAAACAGCCTTCTGCACCAAATATGGCTTGTACAAGTGTGTGGTACTCAACTTTGGTATGAAAAACACCCCGTCAACCTTTGTAACCTTCATGAATGAGGTGTTTGCCCCCCCCCCACATTGGCAAGCATGACCTGGTATACTTAGACAACATCATTGTCTACAGCTTCTCAGTGAAGCAGCATCACAAGGACTTAGAGGCAGTCTTTGCCACCCTAACACAACATAAGCTGCTAGCCAAACCCTCCAAATGCCAGTTCTTCTGTAAACAACTACCCTTCTTGGGTCACATAGTTTCAAAAGACAGCATCAAACCTGACAGCCAGAAAATCCAGGCCATCTCCAAAATGGCACCACCAAAAGGCAACTCTGAACTCTGTACATTCCTGGGGATGGTTGCCTACGTACGACAATTCATACCTGACTGTGGCGTCCTAACTGCACCTCTGTCTGCCATTACTGGCGCCAAGTCTAAGTTTATATGGACCCCCAACAAGATCTCTGCTTCAGAAGCCTTAAGGAGAAACTCACAACAGCACCTATCCTACAATACCACAAACATGATGGGGAATATCAAATGGAAACAGACGCCTCTGACACGTCCATTGGTGGGGTGTTACCGATCAAAAACAATGATGGTGATTTCCTACCTGTGGCCTATGAATCATGCAAGTTGACATATGGAAAGTGTCAATACCCTATACATGAAAAAGAACTACTGGCAATTGTACATTGTCTGGTCAAATAGCGTTGCTACTTGGAACGTCAAGAAGAATTCACAGCCTTAACAGACCACAAATCACTCATCTATTTTAAGAACCAAGCAAACTTATCCCATAGACAAGCCCAATGGATGAGTCTTTTGGAAAGATTCAACATGCTCATCCAATATAAGCCAGGTCCAGAGTTGACCATGGGTGATGCGCTGCCACAATTATACATTAGAGCCACCAGGGACAAGAATGGGCTTGACCAGACTGGCCTCTCCTGGTGTTGCGCACAAAAGACAAAGGTTTTCCTCCTGGTACTACTGATATAACACAGGTAACTGTCATTAAAAATGAGCACCTATTTGCTGACATCTATGGAACTCTACACTGGAAAATTTCTGATGGAACAACTATCCCATACATTTCTACACATCAACAAGTTGATACCATCTTGCGTTACCACAGAGACCTGGGCCACACAAAGAGCCGCAACCTTTACAAATCTCTAAAACATAAGGCCTGGTGGCCAATCTTGTATTGAGACGTGCAAGAAGTTGTGAACCAGTGTGAAGTGTGTGAGAAATTTGCAAGGAGCAAGACCCTGCCTAAGTCAGTGCTGCCCATACACATGCAATTACCTTTTAAAGTGTGGGCCCTGGATATTGTAGGACCTATGCCTGGGAAATATAATGACAAAAAGTACATTATAACTGCCATAGACTTTGCCACACAATGACCAGTAGCACAAGCAGTTAAAACACATACCGGCAATGATGTACAGCGCTTCATAAGGAAAGAAATCATCAGCAAGTTTGGAAAGCCAGTACTCCTGATAACTGACGGAGGCAAATAATTGACCTCTGAAGATACCAACGTTTACTTCACCAAAAATGGGGTTCAGCACACAGTGACAACACCATACTATCCCCAGGCCAATGGACAAGTGGAGCAGCTAAATGGTAGCCTTGTGCAAGCCTTGGCCAAACTCACTGCCGGAAGACCTGAGGAATGGTACAAGAAGCTACCAACTGCATTACTTGTATGCCAGACCCATGTGAACAGTTCCACCGGCAAAAGCCCCTTTGAGCTAGTTTATGAAATACAACCCAATATCATTCAGGCGCTATCAGGGCAAAAGCTGGAGATGCCAGACATGGTTCCTCCTTGCTCAGATCCCCAGTCATACAGGCCAATAGCAACCAACCAGAAAAGGAAGAGAAACACATGCAAAAGACCTTTGTCCCCATCAAAGACAGACACAAGGTTGGTGACAAAGTCTGGGTCATGAACATCAACAAAAGTAAACTACAACCAGAGAAAGTGGGCCCTGCCATCATCCTAAAGGTAAACAAAAACAACACTTACCTTGTGCAAGGACTCAGAAAGTGTAAACAGGACCAGGTCCTCCACCATGATTGCCTCAGACCCTGCAAGGCAAGACAGAAGCAATGAGAGACCATAATATCCGCCACCAAACAACAGCTAGTTCAATATAGCGCCTGAGCTCTCAAAGACTTCCCTGATAACCTTCCCCCAGAGGAGGCTGACTTTCAGCTGGGGTGTGTGTCAAAACAGCAGGCTCAACCCGCCAGCAAGGTTCTGAGTAAGCAGGTTTGTGACCCGCAACCTGATTATTCATTCACCTGAAGCCAAGTTAGGAAGACAACTTGAATTACCAAATACAATAATATGAACAGAATCTGATCCTTTCCAGTGGGTGATTTGTTTTGCCGCTTGACTAATTAGCAGGATCAAGCCACTCCCTTTATCATCCAACCATGTGATCAACACAATCATGTTCCTGTTATCCTTGATTCACAATGATTATATAATCACTATCTCTCAATAAAGATTATTATCTAGTTTCTAAATATTTTCCCCCTTGTAACTCTGCTAAAACAGCACAGTTACAACAATATGTTCAGCACCAGCAAGGTATCTGATTTCTAAACAAAGGAAACAATTGACCACAGCTTGAAACTCCACTAAGAAGGAGTGCAAGCTGTAAAATTGGCAAATGTGGAGGTTGGTTAAGACAGAAGCAGCATTGGGTTTTTAAGGGACAAAACAGTGTTCAGCTGCAACAACCCAGTTGGACCAGGAGGTACAAGCAAGGTCTTTGTGCCAAAGGCAAGCTTTACTGTGGAGGAAAAACCCAACTTTGGATAAGCAAGACAATTCTGGGATGCCAAAGCAAGAAAATTAATTGGTAAAGAGTAAAGCCATATGTGGTACTCTTACTACAGTAATTGGGGGAAGTCTGTTAGTTGGGCAACAGGCTAGGATTTAAGCAGTGAGATTGAAGAGCAATCTGGGTGCTGGTTGGTACACTTGGTACTGTACTAGCTGAATACCAGATAATTAGGGAATAGTACAGAAGTGTTTGGCCTTGAGAACAACAAAGGGTTTAGAGTAGTAGCAAAAGCAACTACTCAAAAGCAAATCCTCAATAAGTGACCTCTAGTCAAAGAAAATTGGCAATATAGTTGGTGAATGGAGACTAGCCTTTATGATCCTCAGATTATACACTCAAAGAAAATATTCAATGGTGTAGCTAATATAAGGGGGTGTAAATATATATTTATTGAGAATAAAAGAGGAGTTTATATACTACAAATTACTTGGTAAGTTGGTCATTGCATGGGGTTTGGGGAAAGGAGGAAATGAATGTGAACACAGAAGATCATCCCAACAATCAGGGGAAGGTATGAACAGCCCCAGCAACACAAGGGGGTTAACAAGGCTGAAGGTTGAGGAAGTTGATCTATAACAACAGTTGGTGAACAGTTTGGTGAAATAGATTAACAGATAATTGGTGTACTTTCTATCTGGAATCAAATTGATAGTATTAAGCAATCTGGAAGCTAGTTGGTATCATAAGCATCCAGAATGATGTCATTATTGGGAAGACAATCTTGATCCTGTTCAGTAAGGAAGCACTCAACAACAATCAGGATTCCAGCAACTGACTGTTAATGAGTTTCACCACACATCCCTCACATGAATAGACTGTAAATGCGGAAATTCATAGAGCTAAACAGCAAGAAAATGGAGGACATAAAAAAACTTGTTGCAGACCTGGTTGCCAAACAATCAACTTTGATAGAGGAGAACAAAACAATCACTAAAGGTTTGATTGAGGTATCCAGTATGCTAGACAACTATGCCAAGGAGATGGAAGAGTTAGAGCATTTCCAATGCCAGATCACGTCATTTGCCAGTAGTAGTAACATACACGCTCAATGAGTACTTCAAGTAACTACCAAAAGGCAATTGACGTTGATGAGCAACAGAAAACCTTGGAGCAGACCTGAAGAAAACCTTGGGTTTTGTTGCGTAAGACAGTAGCGTCTACCACTAAGAAGGAGAAGGAAAAGCCTACCAATTGACAGGATCTTACTGAGGAGATAAACAGGGACATCCAGAATGAAGTGTTGGCTTTCAAAAAGCTGATTGATGGAATAACATCCAAGAAACGTACTGAAGCATTGAACCTGAGCACTATAAAGCCATTACCTGATGTAACAACAAGAACTAATGTGTTATTATCCATAATTAGGACACCAACATGGGGTATGAAGTGCCCATGGATTTTGATAGCAACGTTCTTTGGCTGAAATCCTCTTGGAAGGAACTTTACAAGGCTTTTGAAATTAGAATTTCCTGATGGCAAGACACCAATTACTCTTCTTTGTTGTATGGAGAACACATCTTTTTCAGCTGAGAAGCAGTTGTATGAGGTGGAATTAGACCAATTTCTTCAAGAGCCAATTGATTTAGAGCTTAGCCAGGAGAAACAAGAGAAAATCTTAGCAATATGTTGTCCCATGGCTCTTAGTTGGCCCATGCCTGGTGAATATCATATGGTGCCACAAGCAATATCTCTTCAAAATAGAGTAGGAAAGCGTTGTCCTACTGAATACAGGGAGTTGGCTACAGGTCAATCTACTTCTTTGTTGTCAAGGTGGGCCAGGATGGCACCCACAGCTATTCCACTAGCATCAGTATACAAAATGAACTCTTTATTGTAATCAGGGTAGACTAAGATAGGAGCCTCCTTGAGTTTGGCTTTCAGTGCTTCAAATGCTTGTTTTTAGCTGTCAGTCCATTCAAAGGGGACGTTGCAAAGCAGTTAGACAAGGGGTTCACTCAGTTCAGCAAAGTCAAGTATAAACTGTCAGTAGTAGCCCATCATACCAAGGAATACTTGAATCTCTCAAAGATTTGTGGGAGGTAGCATCTTGTTAATAGCTTCTACCTTATTATTCATGGGGTGGATTCCAGTTTGAGTGACTTAATGTCCTAGGAAATCAAGACGTTCCTTGAAGAAGGAGCACTTGGAGGGTTGAGTTTCAAGCCAGGTTCACAAATCTTGACAAAGACAGCCTTAAGGTGGTCTGAGTGATCTGTGAAGGTAGCACTGAACACAGTGATATCATCAAGGACACAAGTAGCAAGAGAGCTTTAGGTCTCCTAGGATGGAGTTCATAGCCCGTTGAAATGTGGCAGGGGCATTGCAGAGTCCCTGGAGCTTTTGAGTGAGTTCAAAAAGGCCTTCTGAAGTGATAAGTGCAGCCTTTTCTTGGTCTTCAGGAGATAAGCCAACTTGCCAGTATCCAGAAGCTAGACCCATGGCAGAGAAGAACTTGGAACCACCCAGCCATCTGAGAGCATTGTCAATTCTGGGCAAGGGGTATGAGTCTTTCTTAGTGAGAGAGTTTAGGCAACAATAGTCCATTACAATACAATGTCTGTCATATTTCTTCTTGTGAATCAGTAGCAGGAAAGCCTAAGGGCTTTTGGAAGGAGCTAGTAATCCAGCGTCCAGAAGTTGCTTGAGTTCTTTAGACACCTGAGCAGCTTTTACCCTACTATGTTGGTATGGTTTGGCAAGAAAAGGGGGTACATACCCCGTATCAATCTGATGGATGTCCCCTTTAGCTAGACCATAGTCCGTAGGTCCAGAGGTAAAGATGTTGCTAAACTGATTGAGCAGGTCCAACACGTCTTTTTGTTGAACAGGAGACAGTTGGGGGAAGTCAGCAGCAGTGAACAAAGAGAGAACTTGAGGTTTATTCTAAGGCAGATTGAAGTCACTGAACGTTCCAAAGGGGAAGAGGGAGGCCACTTGCTCTGCGCCCAATATACAACCATGTCCAACAACCTGGCTTAGGGACACCTGCATGGGTAGGGCTGGCAAGTTGGCAAGCAATAACTGTACAGGCTCTTTGAGAGTTTGATCTAAAATCCCAAAACACAGACAGGGTTCTGTACAACTTAAGGATTCAGGGGAGTAAAGTTCCAAGAAGGATTTTTCAGGTAACTCATATGAAATCTGGGAATCAATCACCACTTGAGAGCCCAGGGGGATAGTGATAGCCGCAGGTGCTAGCAGGGGTACCCCTTCTTCCTCAGGACAGGAAGAAAAAGGGGTACACATGTGGGAGGAGTGGGTCCTACACTTGAGTGAGAAGATACCCGTAGGGTACTCAAGCACAAAAATTTTAAGACATTTTCTGGGGAGGCGTGAAGGTTCTTCAAAAATCAAAGGAACCTCATACCCCAAGAGAAAAAGGTATCCATCTCTTAGGTTTACAATCCCATTATATTCTCAGAGGAATTAAGTACCAACCAAGAGGTCATAGCTTTCATTCTCAAGGACTACGGCGGGGGAGGCAATAAGAAGTTTCCTAAACCTCATGGGTAGAGCGGAGTAAGCACCAATGGCCCAAGTCTGTGCCATACCAGCTGTGCCATACAACTGCCTGTAGTCTAGGTCAGGGGCCAATTTAAGTTTCTTCATTAGTTTGGAAGATACTACATTGAATGGGGAACCGTATCCAAGATGGCTTTGATCTTAACCTTTTGGATTCATACTTCCACGCGGGTTGTATCTCAACCAAAGGGGGGGGGAAGACAGCCAACACATCTTGTGCAGCCTCTAGCTCCTTTTCCCATTTAGCTATCATGCACCATAACTCAGGGATCTCCTTAAAAACAGTTTGTAGAGAGAGAGATACAGTCACATTTTGAAAGAGAGCTATGGCTAGCTCAGCAGCTTCTTCAGAGGAAATGACTAAGACAGGAGGGCAATGGGCTTGAGCTAGGTAAGGGCAAGCTACCATAGCCTTAGCTTTACTTTCAGGTACCCAGGAGGTGGTAGTAGTCTTCCCAGAGCAAAGCTTGTATGGGTCAAAGATAGTTTCAGGAACAGCCAAGAAGGAATAGCCATAACTATCAGAATCTTCACAATCAGAATCTTCAGGAACTGAGTCACAGGAGAGATTGTGACACAGATAAAGGAAAGTTGGGCCAGAGGAAGAGGGAGTTTCCTCATCAGAAGTAGGATCAGGGAGAGACAGGGGAGATTGGTCAGCAGAGAATGTTTCCATTTCTAAGCTGACCTCTCTTTTTCTGCCTGTTCCTTGGGGTCACAACCTTCCACTCAAGGATTAGTGCAAGTGTGTGAGTGGTGTCCAATCTGGCCACAGTTATGACATTCTTACCTCTTAGCATATCTACCAGCACCCAGGGTCATTATGTGTGGCGTACAAGAGGTAGTCCCAGCATTGCTGGCTTTAGTTTCACATACCACAGAGCCTCCATGTATCAAATGTATGTCTTGCAAGAGCATCTTAATAATCTTCATGGAAGTGAGTGAAGCCTTGTGTGCCTTGAAGTGTAGGCATAAAAGCTGATTCACCTTCAATGCATTTGAACAAGCTGTGTAGGTTTCCTGGGGAGTTAACTGGCAACTGGTGATTAACTGCTGGCCTCCAATGTATAAACGATCTGCAAACTCAGCCAGGGTTTCCTTGGGTTTGAAAGCAATATGCATAAATGCATTTTTTTGACTTCTAAGCTGAGGTCTACTCCAAACTCTTCAATAAGGAGGTGCTTCATATCCTCCCAAGTGACAATAGAAGGGAGCTCAGGGACCACAACTTCCTAGCAAGTGGGATGGAGGCAGGTAAGGATGTGTTCCTTCTTGAGCTTGTTGGTAGCCCTACATATTGCAGTTTTGTAGATGGTTAGAAAGGCTACAATGGTAGAGATTTTGGATTAAATATCTGTTTGAAGGTTGGTTTGTAGTTAGGGTCAATAGACAAGGAAGTGGACTGACTGTTGTCACCCGGGTTGAGAACATTGATGTGAGGATTGCCTTCAAACCCAGATTCAGCAGATGATTGTCTAGCCCAGAGGAGGTGAAGGCTTTCCTCTAGAGTGTTCAAGGTAGAACTGTTCTATCCACTAATATCCCTGGCAGTGGCGGCAGCAGTCCCAAACTCATCAATTGTGACTTGTTGTACTGCCAAGGTGCCAGCAATCCCATTGACACAAGTAGCCAGAGAGGTGGCCTGAGCAGCCAATGGGGTGACTTGTCCATTTAATGTCTCAGTAAAGTGGGAAAGGTTTTGGACCTCTCTTTCCAGTGTGTCCTGCCTATCAGCTACATCATTTGTCACTTTGGCGATTTGATCTAGGGCACGCACACAGTTGACTCAGGGTTGACCTTCCAGACCAGGGCAACAGCCATGATTGTTATGAGCTGGAGGATTAACAACTCTTTCTTCTTCTTCTCCTTCAAATTCAGATGATGATCCCCTAAAGTTAGAGAGGTGCTGTCTTAAATACTTGATTTCACCTTGTAAGGTAGCCACCTGATCAGTAAGGGAGCAATATAGGGGTCAGGCATTGGATCAACTTGAGGGGGATTCTGCACAGAAGCTTGACGCCAAGTGGTAGCCTTGAGTTGAGTGATTGCCTCCCATACATTGGTTTCAAAATCAGAGGGGGTTTGACAGGCAGAGCGGGAGGAGTCACCTCAATAGACGCTACCCTGTCATACACATAACTTTGCACCTGATATAGAGTGTCACCTAGTGCAGCTTTATCCAGATTGTATTAAGCTGTAGATTGCAGCCCCAAGTATTGACATGAACTCCTATCAATTTAAGTTACAAGTTGACATGATCTCTGAACTGATTAAGCTCACTAACCAGAGTCTCAAAGTCCTAGGAAGGTTTAGTAGAAAAGCCTCAATTTGCTCACGCCACACCGCCTGATGTTTGTCCAATTTGCATAGGTAATTCTTTATGTCTCCAGGGAGCAAGGAACAAAGGGAGTTCAGGGAGGCAGTTAAGTACTTCTGTGATGCCAATGAGTTGCGCTGGTTGTCAGAAATACAAGCAAAGAGACTGTGTGACCATTCTTGGTAGGCCATATTTTGAGCATGGTTATTCAAGATGGCGGTGGCTAAAGAATCTAATAGTTGATTTTGGGATCCTAAGGCAAGTTGGTGGTGAACTAGGGCTGGCTGAATGAACCGGTTGACCAGCACACCCATAGTATCCATGGATTCCATCAACGCGGGGAGGAGACTGAAGTCCAAAAGGAAGGAGTACAGGTCTTCAGAAGTGTACCTGGGACAGAGGCCAGGGATAGAGTGTATGGCTACTGTGCCAGAATGAAGAAGAAAGCAGGCGGTGGCACAAGCTTGTTCATAGTTGAGAGTGAAAGCTGTAAGGGGGGCTCACACAGGCCCGGGAGACAGAACCAATACCATAGGATTTGAGGGGGCATTGGTGATTTCTTCTTCTAGAGGGGGACTAGAAACTTTAGGTTTATTAAGTACTTTAGAAACATAGGGAGAAGAACCAGAGAATACACATGGGAACAGGGTAATCAAGGGGCTTGCAGCACCTATAGTGAGCAACTTGCTGTTGTGTTTGGCTTCAGATGACAACATCCTGGAGGACACAACGGGAAATCTTTATAACAAAAGATTTGAGGTTTGAAGCTAGCTTTGGGTTAGCCTTCAGGGCAAAATCAAGGGCACATACCTTAATTTCCTGGAAAACAAGGTGTAAAAGTCCTTTTGTCAGAAAGGACAGGGAAAGCTTGAAGATTATAAAAGCCAACACAAATGTGGATAAACTTGTCTTTATTAGGAGTAATGCTTCAACTTTAAATAGTAGACAAAGGATGGTGATCACTCAATAGGAAGACATAGTGGATGAGGGGGTCATGTTGGGATGAGGTCATACCATGATCAGCCACAAACAGGTACAAGAATCCGGAATGGGTGGACATTGAAACAGACCCATTTGCAGAAGGCAAGGAATTTCCAAATTTGAAAGCAAACCCAGATAAATCTTTACAACTATCACTCTTGAGGGCACTATCAAACTAGATTAATTGCACAATTTACAACATCATCCCATCACACCAACAGGTTCCAAGCGTCCTGTTGCAACTGAACCAATGAGGATTCAGTTTTTAATTAGGGAAGACAACAGTCCAATAGAAAGGACAAGAATGAATAGAATAAGGTAACATTTATTGTAGAATATTGTGATTAATATACTATACAAGGAAAGCCACAAGGCCACAAGGGGGCGGCATAGTGGGAAGTTCCATGAATGGTTCAAAGCCAAGGAATAACTCATGCAGAGATCAGCAGGCCAAATTAGCAACACTCCTATTTAGGATGAAGTGCCCACCATTTGGTACTGCCATCAGCTTGGCCCATGTTGTTAGATACGTTAGGGGCAACTCATCTAGCACCCCCTGTGTATTGTAAGGTAACTTAGCAGGCAAGTCTGGGAACTTGGTTGCAACACCCCCCTTGCCCCCTGCTTGTTGTCAGACACCAGGATTGGAGCCTGCGGAGGGTCTGGGAAGGTCTGCACAAACAACCTTTGTGTGGGGATGGCGCAGCAGGGGCACAAACAATTGTAGTAAAGTTTTTGGTATTCTCTTGGGCATCTTTGAGTTGATAGGTATGATTGTCATAGCCAGCGGCTATCTTGAAGGGTCCCAGGTGGTTGGGTTCCAACTTGGCAGATTTGGGATTAAGGGTGTAGACGGGGTCACCTACAGCATACCTGGCTTCAAGGTGCTTTGTACCCCCTTTAATTTGTCTGTGTTTGATTTCCCAGGCCTTGGTACACCATTGGTCCAGCAATGGGGTTGTTACTAGGGGGCTTTCCAGGAACTGTGGACCGTAGCTTCCCCTGTTCAACCCCTGTCAGACTGTCAGGCATTCCAAAGGCCAGGGTTCTGGGACTGAACCCCGTGCCTCTGTTGATTATTACTTGTAAAATGAGTAGGGCAGTGGGCAAGTGTTCAGTCCATGCAGTGTTGGGGTGTTCTTGTGAGAGCTTGGCAATCAATTGGACTTGTGTGCCATTTAACCGTTCTACACGCCCATTGGCTTGTGGGTGGTAAGGGATTGTGACTATCCGTTGGAGTGCGTTCTTGGCGCAGTGTGCTTCATGACATGTCCAACAATTTTGGGGCCACCATCTGCAATGAGTTTTTTGGGTTGTCCAAAGCGGGCCACAATTTTCTTGCCAATGAAGCGGGGGATGGTGGCGGCAGTGTGGTTGGTTGTTGCCCAGGCCACTGGTCAGCAGGTGAAGTAGTCAATGGCAGTGATAATATACTTCTTTCCTAGTCTGTCTTTGGGGAGGGGGCCAACAATGTCAAGGGCCCACTGCTCAAAGAGTTCCATGGCTTTGATGGGCAGGACAGACTTGGGGGGGGTGCAGGTTTGGATGTATTCTTTTCACACAACACACATGTTTTGAGGAGATCCAGGATATATTGACGCATGCGCGGCCACCAGACCTTTTGTTTAATGACTCAAAGAGATTACACCCTCTGAGGTGACCCAGGGTTTGGTGGTAGCACAATATTGTGTCACCTTGCTGTGTGGTGGGAATGTAAGGCATCTTCTCCCCTATCTCTGCCTGGTGGCAAACATTGCCAGCATCAGTGGTGAACTGACTTTTGTTGTCCTTCAATTTGGAGATGGTTACCAATTTAAGACCTTTGTAATAAGTTGCCTCAGGGCAGAGGTAGAGCATGGGCCAATCTGGGTCCAAACCATTATCACCAGTGATGGCTGCTACATAGAGTTGTGAGAGGATGGTGGCTGTGACAAATGCTTTCCCAGGCTTGTACTCAATGCACAGCTGGTAATAGGGATAGGCGCTCAACCCAGCCTGCTTGGCAGCATGTCAAATGGGACTGCACGTTGAAATACTGGAGTGACTTGTGGTCTCTCAGGACGCCAGGTGGAAAGGTAGCACCTTCCAAGTAACAGCGCCACTTCTCAACTCTGTGCAAAATTTCTGCCAACTCCTTATCATGAATGTGATAGTGTTGTTCTGAGTCAGTAAGCTTCCTGAACTCATATGCCACAGGGAGAAAGACACCATTTTCAGTTTCCCCCCTTAGCACGCCCCCTATGACCCTATCTGAGGCATAAGTCTTGAGTTTGTACTGGCAGTTTTGATTTGGAAACTGCAGTACGGGGGCTTTTGTAAGTCTCTGCTTCAACGTCTTGAAGGCTTGGTCTCTGGCAGGTATCCAATGGAAGCACTGCTTGGTGTTGAGAAGCTTGGTTAGAGGTGAAATTAGCTTCCCACAATTGGGAATGGACTTGAGTACGTAGGCAATCATGCCCAAGAATGTGCGTACCTGGCCCACATTGGTGGGGGTGGCATGCTGGTGATTGCCTTGGTTTTGACAGGGTTGGGTTTTATTCCTTGGGCAGAGATGGTGTGCCCAAGGAACAGCAACTCTGACTTGAGGAACTCACATTTGGAGGGCTTAGCTTTTAGCTGATTTTTCCAATGGTGTTGAGGACAGCACAAAGGTGTTGGAGGTGCGTGGTTTGATCTTGACTAGAGAAAATAATGTTGTCAAGGTACACAACCACAAATTTCCTAATAAGTTCCTCAAATGCTTTGTTCATCAATATGAAAAAGGTGGAAGGAGCATTGATCATTCCAAAGTTCATGACCTGACACTCAAACAACCTGTAGTGTGTGCAGAAGGAAGTTTTTGCCTCATCTTCTGGTGCAATGTGGACCTAGTTGTACCCCGCAGTGAGATAAATCTTGCTAAAGACCTTCACACCTGAAAGTGTATCAAAAAGGTTGTCAATCAGAAGTAGGGGTACTTGTTCTTAACTGTCACCTCATTTAGGGTTTGGTGGTCTGTGACCAGGCAAAGGGACCTGTCTGTTGTGTTCAGCTCCAGGGGACAACATCCTGGAGGACACGGCAGGAAATCTTTATTACAAAAGATTTGAGGTTTGAGTTAGCCTTGGGTTAGCCTTCAGGGAAAAATTAAGGGCATGTACCTCAATTTCCTGGAAAACAAGATATTAAAGTCCTTTTGGCAGAAAGGACAGGAAAAGCTTGAAGATTATAAAAGCCAATGCAAATGTGGATAAACTTAAACTTTATTGGGAATGAAGATTCTACTTTAAATAGTAGACAAAGGACAGTGATCACTAAATAAGAAGACAGAGTGGATGAGGGGGTCAGGCTGGGATGAGGTCATACCAGAATCAACCACAGACAGGTACAACAATCTGGAACAGGTGGATATTGAAACAGACCCATTTGCAGAAGGCAAGGAATTCCCAAACTCAAAGGCAAAACCAGCCAAATCTTTGCAACTATCAATATTTGAAGGCCAAATCAAAATAGCATTAATTGTGTGATTTACAACATCTCCCCCCTCAAGATTGGACACAGGGAGGTGATACTTGCAAATGAATTTGGAGTGAACGTGGGCAAAGGGGCAGCCAGAAGACAGTAGTTTCACGGTTTACTCAACACCCTTCTTAAAGGCAACCTTACAGGGCCCAACCCATAGGGAATCTAGCTTGTGGGCTCTACCACCTGTACAATTCTGATAGTAGAGAACTAGATCACCTACTTGGTATTTAGGGAGGGGGCTCTAGCAGCATTGGACAGAGAGAGCTCTAAAGCCTTAACCTTATAAGCAGTGGAGTAGGCAGTTGCCTGGATGTCAATGATACAGTTGGTTAAGTCTTTCACGTGGGTCTCTGATTTGCAGACATATCAAACTTGCTCAAAGGAGGTCCCAAGATTGAGAGGGTGGTGGCCTCACGTCCACACAGCATGGAAAAAGGGGGTTGATCAGTCACCCAATGTCTACTAAGGCGGTAGGCAAAGAGGGCGGCAGGGAGGAACATGTACCAATTAGCAGCGTCAGTGAGTGTGAGTTTCCATATGCTTGATACCAGGGTGGAGTTAGCTTGTTTGACAGTTCCATTGGTGGAGGGATTATATGGCGCAGAGAACAACTGGTATGTCCCTATAGCTTTGACAATAGAGGTGATGAGGCAAGCATTAAAGTTGGTGCTATTGTCAGAGAGCAGGACTTGAGGGCAGCCATGTCAATAAAAAATGTCTTGTAGCAAAAAAGTAGCTGTAGTCCTAGCCGTTATATCTTTGGTTGCTCTGGCTTCAACCCACTTGCTAAAGTGGTATATAGCAACCAGGATAAACCAACATCCTGATCTAGACCCAGGAAAAGGCCCAACAGCATTGATACTCACCGTATGGAAGGCGTGCTTTGGAGAGATGAGTTGGAACTGGTGTTGAGACGGACAAGGAGGTTGGAGCTGACAGGAATGGCAGGAGGCAAGGACATCAAGGGATCAAAAGGCACATATTTTCCCAGTAGAAGTTTTTGCATTACCAGTCATGAGTCTTAGCTATGCCTCCATGGCCAGTGCCAATGTGAGCTTGGAGGATGATGGCTATCCTCATGCTAAGGCAAACGTAGGGTAGGTAGGCATTGTTAACCATTTTGAAGAGATGCCTATCACAAATTATAGTGTCCTTGGATAGGGTCTGTAGTGCCAAGCAGATGTCTTCTGGCTCAGTGGTCTAAGAGTCAGGATACCCTATTAGTTTGTATAATTGATCAGCGTCAGCGGGGTGGATAGCTAGGATTGGCATTCTTGACAGGCCATCAGTGTTCTGATGTTGGGCTCCAGGACAGTGTATCACAGTGAAATCATACCCTTATAAACGTAGAGCCTAACACACTAGTGGACCTTCAGGTTCCTTTAGTTGTTGTAGCCATTGGATGGAGGAGTGATTGGTGACTACTGTGAAGTGGGTTCCATAGATGTAATGCCAAAAGTATTTCACTTCATGCAGCATTGCCAGACATTCCTTCTCAGTGACACTGTAATTCTTCTTATGCTTATTGAGGACTCTTGATGAGTAGGCTACAGATCAATCTACACTTTCATTGTTGAGTTGAGCAAGGATAGCACCCACAGCTACTCCACTAGCGTCGGTATACAAGATGAACTCTTTATCATAATCATGATAGACTAAGATAGGAGCCTCCTTGAGCTTGGCCTTTAGTGCTTCAAGTGCTTGTTGTTGGCTGTCAGTCCATTCAAAGGGGACGTTGCAAAGCAGTTGGATAAAGGGTTTGCTCAGTTCAGCAAAGTCAGGGATGAATTGTTGGTAGTAGCCCATCATACCAAGGAATACTTAGATCTCTCAAAGATTTGTGGGAGGTAGCATCTTGTCAATGGCTTCCACCTTATTATTCAAGGGGTGGATTCTAGTTTGAGTGACTTAATGTCCTAGGAACTCAAAACGTTCCTTGAAGAAAGTGCACTTGGAGGGTTTGAGTTTCAAGCCAGCTTCTTGAATCTTGATGAAGACAGCCTTGAGGTGTTCCAAGTGATTGGTAAAGGTAGATCTAAATCCGGTGATATCATCAAGGTACATGAGGACACAAGAGAGCTTTAGGTCTCGTAAGATGGAGCCATATCCCGTTGAAAGGTAGCAGGGGCATTGCAGAGTCCCTGAGGTATATGAGTGGGTTCAAAGAGGCCTTCCAAAGTAATAAGCGCAGCCTTTTCTTTTGTCTTCAGGAGATATGTCAACTTGCCAGTATTCCAAAGCTAGATCCATGGCAGAGAAAAAAATTGGAACCACCCAGCTGTCTGAGAGCATCATCAATTCTGGGCAAGGGGTACAAATCTTTTTTAGTGAGAGAGTTCAGGCTACAATAGCCCAATACAATGTGGTTTCCACCATCTTTCTTCTTGAGGATTAGTAACAGGGAAGCCCAAGGACTTTGGGAAGGAGCTAGTAGCCCAGCGTCCAAAAGCTGCTTGAGTTCTTTAGATACTTGAGCATCTTCCACCCTACTACAGCGGTATGGTTTAGCACAAAAAGGGGGCACATCCCCAGTATAAATCTGATGGATGACTCCTTTGGCTAGGCCATAGTCCGTAGGCCCAGAGGCAAAAATGTCACTGAACTGATCTAGCAGGTTCAACACGTCTTTTTGTTGAATAGGAGACAGTTGGGGGAAACAAGAAGCGGTGAACAAGGAGAGAACTTGGGGATCATCTTCAGGTAGATTGAAATCACTGAAAGTTCCAAAGAGGTAGAGAGAGGATATTTTTTCTGCTCCAAGTATACAACCAAGACCTACAATCTGGCCTCTGGTTACTTGCATGGGCAGGGCTGTCAGGTTAGCAAGCAGTAACTGTAAAGGATCCTTGTGGGTTTGGTCTAGAATCCCAGGACACAGGCAAGGTTTGGTACAACTCAAGGATATAGGTGAGTAAAGCTCCAAGAAGGAATTTTCAGGTATCTAATAGTAAATCTGGGAATCAATCACCACTTGAGAGCCCAGGGGGATGGTGATAGTGGCTGGCGCTAGCAGGGGTACTCCTTCTTCCGCAGGGCAGAAGGAAGGAGGGGTACACATGTTGGAGGAGTGAATCCTATACTTGAGTGAGAAGATACCCATAGGGTACTCAAGCACACAAGTTTTAAGAAGTTTTCCTGGGAGGCGTGGAGGTTCTTCAAAAATCAAAGGAACCTCATACCCCAAGAGCAAAAGGTATCCATCTCTTAGGTTTACAATCCCATTATATTCTCAGAGGAATTGAGTACTAACCAAGAGGTCATAGCTTTCATTCTCAAGGACTACGGCGGGGGAGGCAATAAGGAGTTTCCTAAACCTCATGGGTAGAACAGAGTAAGCACCAATGGCCCAAGTCTGCGCCATACCAGCTGCGCCATACAACTACGTGTATTTGAGGTCAGGGGCCAACTTAAGTTTCTTCATTAGCTTGGAAGATGCCACGTAGACTGGGGAATCCATGTCCAAGATGGCTTTGATCTTAACCTTTTGGATTGATACTTTCACACAGTTTATATCTTTCCCAAAGGAAGGCTGACTGCCAACACGTCTTGCGCAGCCTCTAGCTCTTTTTCTTATTTGGCCAGCATACACCATAACACAGGAATTTCCTTATACACAGTCTGTAGTGGGAGGGATACAGTTATGTTGCAGAAAAGAGCTTCAGCTAGCTTGGCTGCTTTCCCAGAAGAGTCAATCAAGACAGGAGGTTGGTGGTCTTAGGCTAGGTAAGGGATAGCCACCATGGACTTAGCTTCACTTGTAGGTATTTAGGAAGTGGTGGTAGTCTTCCCAGAGCAAAGCTTGTAGGGTACAGGGATAGTTTCCAGAACAGCCAGGAAATAATAGCCATAACTATCAGAGTCTTCACTATCAGAATCTTCAGGCTCTGAATCACTGGAGAGATTGTGAAACAGGTGAAGGATAGTTGGGCCAGAAGAGGAGGGAGCTTCATTGTCAGAAGGAGGATCAGGGGAGACAGGGGAGATTGGTCAGCAGAGAGCGTCTCTGTCTCTAAGCTGACATCTCTTTTCCTGTCTGTTCCTTGTGATTGCAACATTCTACCCAGGGGTTAGTGCAAGTGCGCAAGTGGTGTCTAATATGGCCACAGTTATGGCAGCCATGTATCTTAGCCTGCTAACTATTACCCAGAGTATTCTGCACAGTGTACAAGAGGTGGTCCCAGCATTATTGGCTTTATTCTCACGCACCACCGTACCTCCATGTGTCAAATGCATGTCTTGCAAGAGCATCTTAGTAATCTTTATGGAAGTGAGTGAAGCCTTGTGTTCCTTGAAGTGTAGGCATAGAAGCTGGTTCACCTTTGAACCATTTGAACAAGCCGTGTAGGCTTCCTGGGGAGTTAACTGTCAACTAGTAATTAACTGCTGGCCTTCAATACAGAAACAATCTGCAAACTCAGCCAGGGTTTCCTTGGGTTTGAAAGCAATATGCATAAATGCATTTTTTTTGACTTCTAAGCTGAGGTCTACTCCAAACAATTCAATAAAGAGGTGCTTCATATCCTCCCAGGTGACAATAGAAGGGAGATCAGGGACCACAACTTCCTTGCAAGTGGGATGGAGGCAGGTAAGGATGTGTTCCTTCTTGAGCTCGTCAGTAGCCCTACACATTGCAGTTTTGTAAATGGTCAGAAAAGCAGCAAAGGTAGAGGTTTTGGGATTGAATATCTGTTTGAAGGTTGGTTTATAGTTTGGGTCAATAGCAGAGGACAAGGACTGGCTGTTTTCACCAGGGTTGATGACATTGATATGAGGGTTGCCCTCAAACTTGGATTCAGCAGCAGGTTGTCTAGCCCAGAGGAGTCAAAGGCTTTCCTCTAAAGTGTTTAAGGTATATGCTGTTTTGCCCACTAATATCTCAGCCAGTGGCGGCAGCAGTCCCAAATTCATCAACCTTGATTTGTTGCACTGCCAAGGTGCCAGCAATCTCATTAACACAGGTAGCCAGAGAAGTGGTCTGAGCAGCCAATGGGGTGACTTGTCCATTTAATGTCTTGGTAAAGTGGGAAAGGTTTTAGACCTCTATTTCCAATGTGTCCTGCCTATCATCTACATCATTTGTCACTTTGACAAGTTAGTCTAGAGCACGCGCACAGTGGACCCAGGGTTGACCTTCTAGACCAGGGCAACAACCATGATTGTCATGAGCAGGAGTATCAACAACTTCACCCGTCTTTTCATCTTCAGATTCAGACAACAAACCTTCAGAACTCAAAAGGCGCTGTCTTAAGTACTTGATTTCACCTTGTAAGGTAGCCACCTGATCAGTGAGGGAGGCAATACAAGGGTCAGGCATAGGCTCAATTGGAGGGGGGCTCTGCACAGAAGCTTGGCGTCAAGTGGTAGCCTTGAGCTCGGCAATGGCCTCCCATACTTTGGTTTTGAAGTCAGATGGGGTCTCAACAGGAGGAGCAAGAGGAGTCACCTCAATAGACGCTAACCTGTCATCCACATAATTTTGCACCTGGTATAGAGTGTCACCTAGTGCAGCCTTACCTAGACTGTATTGATGCTGTAGATTGCTGCCCCAAGTATTGACATGAGCTCCTATCAATTTGAGTTGTAAGTTAACATGCTCTCTGAATTGATTGAGCTCACTAACCAGAGTCTCAAAGTCCTGCCAATGGGTTAACAGAAAAGCCTCAATTTGCTCATGCCAGGCTGCCTGATGTTCATTCAATTTGCATAATTGATCTTTTATGTATCTAGGGAGGAAGGAACAGAGGGAGTTCAGGGAGGCAGTTAAATACTTCTGTGATGCCAACAAATTGCGCTGGTTGTCAGAAATACAAGAAAAGAGACTGTGACCATTCTTGGTAGGCCATATTTTGAGCATGGTTATTTGAGACGGCAGAGGCTACAGCATCTAACAGTTTATTTTGAGATCCTAAGGCAAGTTGATGGTGGACTAGGACAGGTGAATGAACTGGTTGACCAACACACCAATAGTATCCATGGATTCCATCAACGCAGAGGGGAAGACTAAAGTCCAAAAGGAAGGAGTACAGGTCTTTGGAGGCGTACACAGGACAGAGGCCAGTGATAGAGTACATGGCTACTGTGCCAGAGTGGAAAAGAGAGCGAGCAGCAGCATAGGATTGCTCATAGTTGAGAGAGAAAGCAGGAAGGGGGGCCCACAAGGGCCCAGGAGACAGAACCAATACATAGGATTTGAAGGAGCATCAGTGATGTCTTCTTCCAGTGGGGGACTAAAACTTTAGGTTGGTCTGGTACTTTGGAAACATAGGGAAAAGAACCAGAGAATACACATGGTAACAGGGTAATCAAGGGGCTTGCAGCACCTGTGGTGAGCACCATTTTGTTGTGTTTGGCTCCAAGGGATGGTATCCTGGAGGAAACAACGGGAAATCTTTATTACAAAAGATTTGAGGTTTGAAGCTAGCCTTGGGTTAGCCTTCAGGGCAAAATTAAGGGCATGTACCTTAATTTCCTGGAAACAAGATGTAAAAGTCTTTTTGACAGAAAGGACAGGAAAAGCTTGAAGATTATAAAAGCCAATGCAAATGTGGATAAACTTAAACTTTATTGGGAATGAAGATTCTACTTTAAATAGTAGACAAAGGACAGTGATCACTAAATAGGAAGACAGAGTGGCTGAGGGGGTCAGGCTGGGATGAGATCATACCAGGATTAACCAAAGACAGGTACAATAATCCAGAATGGGTGGATATTGAACCAGACCCATTTACAGAAGGCAGAGAATTCCCAAACTCAAAGGCAAAACCAGCCAAATCTTTGCAAATATCAATATTTGAAGGCCAAATCAAAATAGCATTAATTGCGCAATTTACAACACCGTCCTTCTTGGCTACAAAGAAGACAGCTGCCCCGTATGGAGAGAGTGAGGGGCAAATGAAGCCCTTATCAAGCGCGTCCACAAGGTGCTGGCAGAGGGTCTCATCTTCTTTTGGCGTAAGACTGTATAATGATTGTGCTTTAGTTAACAATCCTTGAAGTTGTACAGCATGTTGGATCTCTTTGGGGGGGGGTGGCAATTGGTCCTGTGTTTCACTGAAGACGTACCTTGTACTCCTCACGGAGAGCAACAAGTGCTGGGGAAGGTGGAGTGGTCAAGGGAGGGACCGCAGGTGGTTTGGCATGGATAACTTTGACTAAACACTGGTTGAAGTCTAGTTTTCCCCTCTTGAAGTTGTATGATCCTGTCTATGTTATTATGACAAACACAGTGTTGTGAAGTAGCTTGCTCATTTTGACAGGGTAAATCTGAAAGCCCACTCCATTACTGTTGAGGGCAATTACAGACATGTCCCTGTTGATGTAGGGAGAATTGTTTCAAAGCCAGTCAAGGCCAGCAATTACGTTGTGGATGAGCCCTGCCATGATTGGCCCAGAGAGCCTGACCTGGATGTTTCCCATTCTTACTGAGAAGGGTAACGTTTCATGGGTAATGGCAACTCTGCAGGAGCCAACCACTTGAACTGCCTTGAACCTGCTGGGTACTTGATCTAACTGTTGGGAGCCGGCAAACACTTGGTCTACCATGGTGTGGTTGGCCCTGGTATCTACCAATAACTTGTGGGTGTTCCCACAGAAGCGGAAGGGATAGGCTAAGAGGGTTACCTTATTTAAATAATTACTTGCTTGTAATACAGGGGTTGTCACTGTGGACTTGGAAAACATCAAGAGTTTTGACTTTGTGAATGTTGTAGTTGCAAGGGTTCTTTGCGAGTAAGGACTGAGAGGAAGGATCAGGTGGGGTTGTAGAACCTCATGTTGTTACAACCCCCAGGCTTTTCCCAGGTCTTCTATCATTGATAGCTGGAGCTCCCCCTTGCAGGGGCGTTTGACCCCATTCTCCTACTGATGGGGCTGGCAGCAGCCCACCTGATTGTGGCCATTGTCAGGTGTTGTGCGGGGTTGGGGTGAAGCATTGTTGGTGCGTCAGAATCCCATGTAAGCCTGATTGTTAGCCTCCACAATGGCTTTATAGCAGTCATTGATGGAGGTAAACAACCTACTGGGACCCACTTACAGATATGAGGTTTCAATCCATTGATGATGAGAGTGAGTAGCATTGCATTTCCCTCAGTTACGGCTTCAGGGGCAGCAAAAGAGCCTGCTGCCAAGCGGCATGATAATCAGGAACAGATCCAGTTTGTTTGATTGCTAAGAGGGAAGTCCCCACCAAAATGGGTGGGAGGTCTCACTGTAACAAGACTGTGCAGCTTCTTGAAATGCTGCCTGGTAATCTCAATTTTCTGACTGGCCCAGTTGGTGAACCACACAGCGGCAGGGCCCGTTAGGCGCCAAGACGCAGTGGCAACCAACATGGGTTCAGAAACTTGGCAGATAAAAAGGTGGGTTTTGGTGGATTGGAGCAAACTGACAATGTCTTCCCCTTTGACGCCACCCGCAAAGGATTCCAATTGAAGGTTGAGCATGCATTGTGACAGTTCTGACTGGGGAGGATTGACACTGGTGTCACGCTGCCTGAGGCAGAGTTGGTTGTACACGCTCATGAGGACTAACTGGTCTTGATAGATAACATACCCATCAAGGATGTCCCCCTTGGGGATTGGCAGGAAAGTTTTTTGTTTGGGAGTAGCCATATGGCCCATACTCTGTCCTTTCTTAGGGGGAATTTTTATTTTATGTAGCTTGTAAACCTACCTGTGCTACCACTGTTGCAACAAAACCAATGAGGATTCAGTATTTGAATTGGGGAAGACAACAGTATAATAGAAAGGTTGAGAATGAATAGAATAAGGCATCATTTATTGTAGAATATTGTGATTAATTCACTATACAGGGAAAGCCATGAGGTCACAAGGGGTGGCATAGTGGGAAGTTCCATGTATGGTTCAAAGCAGAGGAATAACTCATGCAGAGATCAGCAGGTTAAATTGGCACACTCCTAATTAGGATGAAGTGCCCACCATTTGGTACTGCCATCAGATTAACTCATGTTGTTAGATACGTCAAGGGGTGACTCATAAAGCACCCCCTGTTTATTGTAAGATACATTAGCAGGCAAGTCTGGGAAATTGGTTGCAACAGCCCCATGCATAGATTTGGTTTCCTTGGGCAGGAGTCCCTTCTTTTGCAAAGTAATCATAATACAACTCTTCAAATTGCAGCTTTTACTTCCACCAAAGACTCCTCAGGAACAATCTTGTTGACCTCCAAGCTTGCCCAAGCTTCCTCCAATGAGCTTGTAGGAACCTCCTTCCTTGCAGCAGCGGTTTCCACACAAAGTACTACAAACTTGCCCTTTCAAATTTTAACAAAGAAAACATGATAATTGAAAAAGAGGAAGGGGAAAGAATTGAAATTGTCAATATTATCTTATTAGAATTTAGCTGTTCTTGCTTATATACCATTCAGGGCATATACTGCTGAAAACCCCTCCAATTCCTGAATCAACCTATGATTTTCATCACATGGTCTATGACATTTGATTCATTCAACATAGATATTTACCTATAAGATCACCAACAATTCCCAACCTATGAGAATTAACCTACAATGAGAAGAAGTCACCTGACACATTGATCTCAATTTATTAATTTGGCATGGAACTTCCCAAGCTTCCAGCGCCAAAACCCTGTGGATTGCACATTTCAAAACTCAGCTATCAGTGTTCCAACTGGAAACCAGCTGATCAAATCTTAATTCCTAGGCATCCTTGCCTTTTTTCAGTCATCTTTGCATTTAATGGGTTTTTGCCTTAAAACCCATTAAAATGCTTTGAAACTCAAACCAGGCGCAACATGGCGCCTAGCAATTTCCCCAGGCGGCGTCCCAGCGCCTGAAAAAATTTGATAGTGGCGCCTTGGCGCTTCTCAAAACTATCAGGCGGCGCGGCGGCGCTTTTAACCCAAATTATGGGGGGTTTCCTATGGTTATCCTCAACCAAACCTCTTGACACAGTCAAGGTAATTAGCCAATATAATAAGACCTCATCAATTATATTCACATGTTTTATTAATTAATCTTCCCAATTAATTAAACCATTTTTGAGACGCCTAGTCTCCAAGAATGATTCAGACAATCTTGCCTCATTTTTCTAGTTAGCCTAACCTAACTTCCCACCCATATTCTGTTCTTTTATTAAACATAGATATCCAGTTTATAGGAACCTTTACCTTAAGAATTCCAATCAAATATATCTACATGCAATAAATAGAAAAATCAGAATATCTTTATATTTTGAAGCATTTATTTGGCTAAACACTCAACAGTGACTGCCGTACAATCACAAGGCCCCTTCCTTCCCTTTGGGGGAATTGGCCTCTTCTTCCCAGACTTTTGTAAGCTCCTATTCCCCATGGAATAGCTTAAGAATTTTGAGAATGGATTTGGGACCATTCTTCTCCCAAGGCAGCTCCAACCCCTTGAATCAGGTAGTTTGGCCCTGGACTAACTGAAATAATCTTCATAGGCCCTACTCATTGCTGAAGACCTCTTCTTGGGTGCTTTTCTTGGCGCCTTTGATCAAACCACACCAGATCTCCAACCTGCAAGTGATCATGGGGAAGACTTCAGAAATTGAGTTCCACTTGGCAGCACATTTCTCTTGAACTCAATTTCCCTTATTCCTTGCCACAGTGAATAACTTTTTCATCTCAGCTGCATGTTCCTCTACGGCGTCTTCATAGGAATTCTTTTCCACAAACTCCCATTGGCCCACCTCAGTGCTAGTTGTAGTCTCTTGGACGTACAACATTCAAAATGGTGAAAACCTAGTAGAATCATGGGGCATTGTCCGGTATACCATGATAATCATTGCTAGGTGATTCTTCCAATGGGTTGTTGCTCCATTAGCTAACTTCTCCATGATGCGGTTTAAGGTTCCAATGTTATTTTGGCTAACCCATTGGTCACAGGTAGTATGAGGCCAAGGTTAACTTAGAAATGCCCAATTTTAGGCTTTCCTTAGTTAAAACTGGTCCTACATAAGGTGGTCCATTATCAGTGAGAACCTTCTCAGGACAACCATGCTGTATTATTATCTCTTCCTGCAGAAACTTTGCCAGTGCAACACTTGTTTCTTTGATCAGTGCTCAATCTTCTACCCATTTGTGAAAGAATCAACAGCAACCACAAAGTATTCTTTCCAACCACTTGGTAATGTGATATAACCTGTATCCATTGAGACTAATTCAAAAAAATAATGTGACATCACTGACTTGAGCTGCACCTTAGATTTTGCTGCTGAGAACTTAGAGCAATTTTTTATATTCTTGCAAAATCTGGAGGACTGTAGCTCACATCTCTGACCACCAGTACCAAGTTTTACTGCTTATCAGAGCTTCTCAGTCTGAGGTGACCTCCCCATTGAACATGAAGATCTCTAACCACTTGAAGGCGTTTGGATTTTTCTATGTGATTCTTATTCCTTGATAAAGCTTCCCAGGCTTCCTGTGTCCCAACTTCTCCACAGACCACCAGCTCTTGGGATATTAAGTCAGGGATCTGATTTTTCAATCCAGGTCAGTAGATGATATCATAATCATATCCAGAGAGCTTTTTGATATACAATTACATTTGGCCTTGTAAGCCTTCTTTAGTTTGAATTGCTCTCAATCCTGCATGATCAGTGATAATGATGAACAGCATCCCCAGGATATACATCTTAAAATGCTCCACAGCCCATACTATTGCCAATCCTTCACGTTTAGTAGCAGATTATTTCCTTTGAGTGGTCCCCAATGTTTTAGAACCATACACAACAGGGTATTGAGACAACTTTAATTCTCCTTCCTGAGTTAAAACGGCACCCAGACCAGTTGAACTTACATCTGTCTCAATATAGAACAGCTTTAATCAATTGGGGAATCTTAGAATGGGGGCTTCAGAGAGTCTCTTTTTCAACTCTAAGAAACTTGACTCCTGCTCCTGTCCCCAAACAAATCTGGCGTTCTTCCTTGTTAATGCAAACAATGGCTCTCCAAGCGCAGAACAATTAGGAATGAATCTCAAATAGAAATTCACCAATCCCATAACTCCTGCACCTCTTGAACCAGCTGTAATGACCCCAAGTTTAACAACGGAGTAACTCTCTCAGGACTTGGCTTAATCCCTTGATAATTCACAATATATGTCCTAACACCTTGACTTCTTGACAGGCAAGCTTAGTCTTAGACACACTAATATTCAACTTTAGTTTCTCAATTTGGTGGAATACTTCATTGAGATCCTTTAGATGTTGTTCCCAGCAAGGGCTATATACAGTAATATTATCTATATATACCAAGACACATCTAGGCTGCAATCCTGTCATAATCTGGTCCATTACACACTGAAACACAGCACCTGCTGTCTTCATTCCCAATGGCAAGACTTTCTATTGATACAGACCGTCTGATGTAGAGAACACTATGACCTTCTTAGACTTCTCATTGATCAACAGTTGGTGATAGCCCTTAGTGAGATCCAAAGTGGTGAACCAGGAAGATCCAGCCATGGCATCCAGCTGATCCTCAATTTAATGCATTGGGTAGGCATCATTTACAATATTTTTATTTACCATTCAGAAATCAATACAAACGCGTATGTTCCTATCTGGCTTTGGAACACAGACCATTGGAGCAGAATAAGGACTGATGCTTTCCTCAATCAGGTTGGCCCTTTGCATTTTATCCACATCTTCTCTAATTGCGGCAATAACAGCAGGACTACAATGGGGTACATAACATTTGTATGGCTTCCCAGTAAGCATCTTTATGATATAGGATGGACCTGTTCTTCCCACATCATATTTGTCCAATGAGAAACAACTACTCTATTTATACACAAGTGTATACAGTAGAGTACCTGGTGCTTCATTTGGACATAGTATACAGGTTAAATTATTGAATGGCACATAAACATAAGAGATAGTAGCTTTATTTGGTGTGACTTCCTCAACCACGGGCATCTAAACTCCAATACACTGACCTTGCTGAATGTCCACAGGAACTGCACAAGTGTTAAATAACTTCCAGGACTTGAGAAATTTGCCATTTGAACCATTTTCAAATACTGCAGTATTTGAGGATATATGCTGGGGCAATTCTGGGATAATCTGTCCTCCTTGCGTTCCACAATTGAAAGCTACCGGTTTCAACCAAGCAATTCTCTTTGTTAGAATGGAGCAGTGTTCCTCAGCGTAAATGACCACTGACTGAACATCTTCTGGTGCTGGCGGAATTTTCAGTTTTTGATAAATATATTCAACTCTTTCATGGACCAAGACATTCTTGACAGCGTCCAGGCTCGCCTTGGCCTCCACAATCCAAGTCATACCAAGAAGTACATCAAATACTGCCCCAGGTAAAACTACAGTGGAAGTCTTAACCTTGGTATTTTTCCATTTTATTTCCACCTTATCAAACACATCTTGTTCAATAGTGGTAACCCCATCTGCGGAAGATAAGGTCAGCGTGACCAATCTTGATGGGTCCATGTCATGTTTATGGATAAAGTTATTTGATACTGCCACTCCAGCACACCCTGGATTGTAGACTGCCTTTGCAGAGATACCATCAAGCAAAATATCCAGGAGGATAACCCCTTGTAATGCCCACAGAAAAGGGTTTGCAATCAATAGTGCAGGCATACTTTGGGACACCTTTTTCCACCATTCTACTTCCTTGAGCTGATCCATGCTCAACTGAACCTGCACAGGCTGCCACATAATCTCCCCATCTTCCTTTATCCCAAAACGCACATCCAATTCCACTCATCTGGAGCGGCTTCTGGACTTCCCTCAGGCAGAGTTGGACAAGAGACATCAATTTCCTGTACTGGTGGTTTTACTGGGTCACTGGCACTTTTCCTGTATTCCTTCAAGGCCTTCCCAGATAAAAGTTTCATTCTCCCTTTATTCTCCAAATCACCAAGATCAGGTTGAGAGACACCTAAGTTGCCTTTCCTTTCCCAAATCCTTGAACATAAGATTGGAATGTTCCTTGTCAAACTCTGCACAGTTGGGACATTTCCCAGCAAAATGACCGTCTTCTCCACAGATCTAGCACCCCTTGGCCATATGGAACTTACATGTCCGCTTGAATCAAGACATGTGATCCTTTTCTGAAGGACTTCTTGGACGTCTGATTCTCTTGGAAGATTCTTCCCCTGCAGCTACATGTGCTCCTACTCTTGGGAAAGGGGCACCGTGTGGGGGGCCTCCAAGATCCCATTCCATCTGAATGACTTTTTGAACAGTTTTGACCAGGAAAACTTTCACAGCATAACATAGAGGCCTGAGTTCTCAACCCAGGCCACATTTCAGTAAAGAAAGCATCTTCTACCAGATCCTGATTGCTTTTAAGTCAACAAAAGCTAGAAACTTCTCCATTATGGACAAATATATTGACACTGTCTCATGACCAGCTTGGATGACATCTCAGGCTTTCTGAAGAGCATCACCAGGTCTCAAAGTTACCGTATAACTGGCTCAGAATTCCTCCAGCAATGTGGTCCAATTTTCACCTTTACGTCTTTCAAACTACTTGAAACAGACAGAACCTGCGAGAACTTCCAACCAATGATGTTTCTCCTCATCCTCAAGCCAGTGGCTTGGATAAGGAAACCCTCCAGGAAAGCATTTTCTTCCTTCAGATTTCCAGAAAGCAGTGACATTTTGGCAAAAATAGACTGGACTCCTTTCACCATGGGTTTTTTCTGCCCCCACGTTAGGCTCTGTGATGGATCCAGGCCTAACCAGTCCATCCTAACATTATCCTGCCCTTGACTCTTATTGTCATTACCTTTCTGTGACAAAGATTCAAGGAGCTTTGCCTCTAGGGAGGCACTTTTATGGGACAACTCTTTGTTGTCATCCTGCTAACAAGCCATGATTTCAACGCTTTTTTCCTCTATTGCTCTCAGCGCCTCAATTTCACAGTTTGCCATTTCTTTTGCTTGTTATAAGATTTTGTCCCATATTACTAAAAGTTTCCAAGCTTCCCATGCATAGATTTGGTTTCCTTGGGTGTAAGTCCCTTCTTTTGCAAAGTAATTGGAATACAAATCTTCAAACACAGCTTTTACTTCCATCAAAGACTCCTTGGGAACAGTCTTGGTGACCTCTAAGCTTGCCCAAGCTTCTTCTAATGAGCTTGTAGAAACCTCCTTCCTTGCAGTAGCGGTTTCCACAAAAAGTACTCCAAACTTGGCCCTTTCTTTTAACAAAGAAGACATGATAATTGAAAAATAGGTAGGGGATTGAGTCAAAATTGACAATATTATTTTATTATAATTTAGCTGTTCTTGCTTATATACCATTTGGGGCAAATACAGCTGAAACCCCCTCTGGTTCCTGAATCAACCTATGATTTGCATCACATGGTCTATGACATTTGATTCATCCAACATAGATCTTTACCTATAAGATCATCAACAATTCCCAACCTATGAGACTTAAACTACAATGAGAAGGAGTCACCTGACGCATTCATCTCAATGTACCAATTTGGCATGGAGCTTCCCCAGCTACCAGTGCCAAAACCTGTGGATTGCACATTTCTAAACTCAGCTATCAGTGTTCCAACTGGGAACCAGCTGATCAAATCTGAATTCCTAGGCATCCTTGCCTTTATTTAGTTATCTTTGCATTTATGGTTTTTTGCCTTAAAACCCATTTAAATTCTGTGAAACTCAAACCAGGCGCCACTACAGTGCCTCATAATTTCCCCAGGTGGCGCCTTGGCGCTTCTCAAAACCATTAGGCGGCGCTTTTAACCCAATAAATTAGCTGACATGGCGCTTTTAACCCAAAATTTGGGGTTTTATAATTAACCTTAATAAAACTTCTTGACACAGTCAAGGCAATTCCAATGTAATTAAATCCTCATTAATTATATTCCCATATATTTATTAATTAATCTTCCCAATTAATTAAACTGTTTTTGAGATGCCTAGTCTCCAAGATTGATTTGGCCAATATTGCCTCATTTTTTTCTAGTTAGCCTAACCTAACTTCCCACCCATATTATGTTCTTTTATTAAACATAGATATCCAGTTTCTAGGAACCTTTACCTTAATAATCCCACTCAAAACTATCTACATGCAATAAACAGCAAAAACAGAATATCTTTATATTTTGGAGCATTTATTTGGCTAAATACTCAACAGTGACTGTTGTACAGTCACAAGAAGGCTAATGTCCACATGTTCCTTTGGCTATATAACAACTCTATATATGGTGCAGACAACGCCATAAAAATACAGCCATTTTTAATTGCTTGGATTTGGAGACCCAAACAATAATACCTAGACTTCTGGAACAAGGCTGGACCTAAGAGAACGTATCCAGTGCCCTTATTATGGAGTTTGGTAGAGAGGAGGCTTTATTCTGCCAAAAGATAGAGTTTGCTGAAGGAATGATAAAGAAGGGGGAAAGGCTAATGGATTTCTCAGAGCGTTTTTATTTGGAAGTGCAGACTCTAGTTTCCATGGGAGCTGCCACCTTTGTTGACATAAAGGAGCACTCCTAAACTACATGCAGCCCAACAGAGAACTTTCTATTGCGCTGAAATCAGGAATCTATGGTGCAAGAACAGTCCCAGAACTCATGCGCCACTTGGGATCCTTTAAGGAGCAGTTTGAAGTCCCTTTTCCTGATTATAAGAAAGTCACTTTGACCTCTTCTACAGATTCCAAGGGCAAGACTTGGGAGAAGGACTCTACAAAGAAACCAAAAATTGTAGTTACAACCCAGGTTACCATTACGGCAACTACCTGCCCATGCTACAAGTGCAGGCAATTAGGACATCTTTCTTGAGACTGCAAGCAACCCAGGGCTAATGTGCACCACCTGAACCAGGAAGACAATGTGGAAGACAAGCCAGATTACAAGGATGAAGATGAGGAAAGAGAAGAAGAAGGTGAGGAGTCAAAAAACTGCTAAGCAGCCAGGTTGACAAGAAAAACCTATCTGCTAGTAGTTCCTGACCCTCTCCACCTATCAATCTGGACCCTGATACTTCTGATTGCAACGCCAGCCTGCTGGACAAGAAGCCTGCCCCAAGAGATATCTACTGGATAAAGAAGAAATAAATAAAGACTTGTCCATAGACTATTAGCCGTCAAGGCAGTTACAGGGAAGCAAGCAATCCATACGGAAAGCATACCTTCCAAAGAAGCTGTTGACACCATTTCTACACCCTACACTGAACAACTTTCTATGCCACACACTGAGGTCACCCATGAGAGTGAAAGTGTTAAAAAGTTGTCTCAACTATTGAGGTTGGTACAAGTCTCCACAAATTTGGATACCTTGAATTCTGAAACCTGACCTAACAACTGCGCTGGAGTTGTTTCTTGCTCAGTTTAAAGGACTGGACATTCACAAGGTTATCAAAATTACCTCCCCTCATTACAGAGAAAGTCACAATTGCACTTACATTGAACTGGTGGTTTATAAACTTTATGTAAGAGAAATTCTGGACTCTGGAGCCCCTGGTAACATTGTGTCAACCAGGTTAGTCAAGAAGCAAAAACTTGTTATTGACTTGGACTATGATGAGGAGTTTGGCACCGCAGGTCCTGACAAAACAAAGGCGTTGGGAGCCTATTCATCTTTACCACTTTGTTTTTGTAAATTGGTAGCAACAGCCCTGGCAATAGTGTTGCATAACAAAAGCTATGATATTCTGATTGGCACAAGCTTCATGGCAACCTACAGGACTATTATCAACCATCCTGATAGCACCTTCAGTATTCTATATCACTCAGTACCAATGTTTTATCACAGCAACAGACCAAGAGACCTCCCTATAGAGAAAATCCATTATATTAATATGAAATATTCTGATGGAGATATGCCAATAGCATACACCTTGCATCAGCGCAGAATCAAAGTTCTACCTCTGGCCAGTAAAGAGTACAAAGGGATTCCCTTATATTCCTCTAGTGAATTATCCATCCTAAACGGTTCCCAAGTTATACAAAATACAGGTATAAGCCTCAGTTTCCCTAAAGGTATGCATGGTGAAGTATTTGAACTCCATAATGGCTCATGACTAGAACCTTGGATTCTACATGGGATTGTCATGCCATCATTGGATGAGATTCTAGTACTCTTGGGGAACCCTTCAGAAAAATCACTGAAGGTGAAGAAACACCAACTGCCGGGCTTCATGAAGTTGGAGGAAAACTCTAGCCTTATGAATGTCACTCCCTTTGGAGAGTTCAGTGAATTTGCGCTACTTTGTGATCAACCTAGCATTCTGTTGCTTATTCTGTGCAAGTCTTTAAATGGACTAACATAAGACCAGAAAGACCAAGCTATTCAACTCTTTGAGAAATATAAGGACATCTTTGCTGAAAATGACCAAGACCTAGGTAAAGCTCTTGGGGTTGAACATGTGTTGGATACCCAAGGGACTGCTCCTATCTGCTCTAAACCCAATAAGATGCAGCCTGGCTAACCAAGTCATTGTCAATGAAGAGTTACAGAAGTTACTTGCATCTGAAATTTTGGTACCCAGCAATATTCCTTGGTCTTCACCATTATTGATTGTAAAGAAGAAGGATGGGTCAAACCGCGTAATAAATGACTACCACAAATTGAACTCCATCACAAAAAAGGATTCCTACCTGTTTTCCCGCATTGATAACACCCTGGACAAGCTGGGTGGCGCAAGGTACTTTAGCGCAATGGATCTGATCAGCAGGTACTGGAAAATTGACCTTCCAGCAGCAGACCAGGAAAAGTGCGCCATTATTACGGAGCAAGGGCTTTTTCAGCCAACTAGGATGCCACAGCTTCTGCTAAAGCTCACCCAACTTTCCAAAGAGCCACAAACTCCATGATAGAAGATCTCAAGTTGACTTGTATTCTGGTCTACCTTGACAACATTAATGTCTTTTCACAAACTTTTGGTCAACACTTGGATCATTTGGAGGCCGTGTCTAACGTCTTATTGCTGCTAATCTCAAGCTAAAACCAAGGAAGTGTAACTTCTTTAAGGAAAATTTGGAGTTCCTTGATTATATCATTAGCAAAGATGGCTTACAACTTGTTCCTGCCAAGGTTGAAGCTATCACACACATGCAAACGCCTTCCAATAAGAGAGATGTTCAGGTGTTTTTAGGAATGATTGGCTATTATAGACGTTTTATCCTAAACTTTTCAGGTCTAGGAGGACCACTGTTTCACTTGCTGAAAAATGACGTCAAATTCTCATGGACAGAAGGATGCCAGAAAGCTTTTGAGGACTTGAAGGCTACCCTAGTGACGGAGCCAGTACTCTCCTATCCTAACTTCAAGTGTCCTTTCATTGTGCACACAGACGCCAGTTTGACAGCAATTGGTGCTGTTCTTTCTCAGCTGGACAACAATGACCAAGACCACCCCATAGGGTATTGTTCCTGTACACTCAATAGTCATGAAAGGAACTATACAGTCACTGAGAGGAAATCCCTAGCAGTCATCTATGCCTGTCAACAATTTAGAGTGTATCTCCATGGAGTACAATTTACGGTGGTAACTGACCATGCTTTACTTAAATAATTGAAAACCTTGAAGGATCCTGAAGGACAACTGGCACAGTGAGCTATTAAGCTACAAGCTTATGATTACAAGATAATCCATTGCACTGGAGCCATGCATCAGAACACAGATTGCCTTTTGTGTCTTCCTACCATAGCCTTGGTTTCCTCAGCAGCAGGTGAATTTTATGACAAACTGATGCTGAAACCTTCTATGTGGAGGGAGGAGCCTCCCAAGATTCAGAAAATTCTAAATTATCTTGTAGTGGACACTTGTGTCAAGGATAATCAGCTTTTTAAGTTGTATAAAGGGAAGTGGCTAACATACATTTGTCCATCCTTACGTACAGATGCAATAGTATCAGCACACTGTACTGTGGGCCATGGTGGTATCCATAAAACCCTTAACCTCCTACAGCAGCAGCTACTGGGAAGGTATGCACTCAGACGTAGCAGAAACCCTGGCCGCCTATCATGACTGTACTATAGAGTAAACTAAGGTCTTGCACTATCAACACCGGCTAATTTAACCTAGTTTTGCGTTTCATACCGTTGCTATAGACATAGTTGGTCCCCTTCAACTGAATGCTAGCAAGCACAAGTTCATAATTGTAGTAGTGGATCAGCTTACAAAATGGGTAGAAACAAAAGCAATTTCTAACCAGTCAGTGCTTACCTCAGCCAAGTTCATTCTAGATAACATACTCTACAAACATGGCTGCCCACAAACATTGCTAACAGATAATGGAACAAATTTCACAGGATATATGATACCCAGACTAAAAAAACTTATGGGTTTTTGTGGTACCCTGTCAACACCATATCATTCCCAAACAAATTGAATGGTAGAGAGAACAAATGGATGTCTTGTACAGATCTTAAGGAAGCTGAGCCATCAGTACTAAACAGAATGGGATACATATCTTCCGGCAGCTATCTTTGCGTACAACATAGGTTTTCATAGGGCTAAGGGGAAAAATCCCCTTCCAGCTTCTTTATGGTTGACAGCCAAGTCTTCTGCCACACCTCTACAGTTTATTTAACACCAACAATCCCCTCACCCCTGATGCTTATTTGAGGAGACTAGCACAGACGCTAATCAAATTAAAGTCTGAGACATACTCTACCAATTTAGCAGCAAAGGAGAAAGATATGGATTGTGCAGTAAAAACTCAACCTGCCATTCTGGCATACAAAAAGGAAGTTTTTTATACTTCTACAGCAACTGAGGGTACGGTTGCAAAAGTTAACTTGCCTCACTATGGCAAGGTCTGGTCAAAGTAGTCCAAAAAGTGGGAGTAGATAACTACACCCTCAAGTATCTGGAAACTGGCCAACTGATCACTCAAGTCCATGCGCAGTACATGTGCAAGGCTCCAAGTAATCAAGCATAAACCTCTTTATGGATAACAATTTGGAAAAAGAAAAACCTAATAAAAATAGTCCATGGGTTGTTATCCTTTTTGCATTAAGAAGAGATAAATCTTATAGTAAGAAGAATTAGTGTGGTTTAGGCAATTGGTTCTTCACTGAGATACTATTGCCTCTAAACCCAGGCGCAGCTGGATGAGGACTTTTGCAATGGCTGCATAGATTATCCAGACATTAGGTAGCCAACGGAATGCAAATGGAAGAAAAGGAGAATCATCTACGGGAAGGAAATTGACACAGTTCACACCAATGGAATAAAGAAAAGCAAGCCCAAGAAAGATGCATTCTCAGAGAAGACTTTCTTGCTGGGCATATTCCTCAGGTGTTTTGCCTCCTACCAAGTACATGAATCCCAAAAACCACTCAATATATTTGTACATGTGGTGCAGTCACTGGTGATAAACAACCTTGGAGCTGCTGAGCACTAAGTTTCTCACCAATGCTATGGACTGCCTATTTCCTGCGTGATTATAGTTTTGGAGCTCTAGGGTAGTACCCTTAGCTTGTTGCAATTGATATTCATGACTATCTGAACCATGCTACAAGGGCACAGGGCCAACAGCAGACCAAGAATCAGACCATGCTGCAAAAAACAGCTCAAGAAGTTTGATAGCATAAGAGATCTGATTGTATGTTAAGTATACCCCATCAAAGGAAAAGTCCTGTAGGCACAACTGTGCATAGCTTAGCAGTTTCACCTTAGGGATTTTCCAATGAATGTTATTCCCAACTTTGATTCTTTTTGTGAAGATCTTGTAAGGATTTTCCAGAGCTAGCATAAGGGTGGACCACATAACTACTGGGCCGTGGAATTCAAGAATGGGAATCCTCTCCCAACAAAGAAAGAAAACCATTTTAATGTAGGAACCTTGACTATCTTCTTGGACCACCACAGAAGTAGAGCTTACCTCACCTTTGTTCAAATTTTGGAGAAGATTGGTTAATCTTGGTCAGGTTCTTTGGCCTTATCAGTAGGAGTGGTTGTAGCAGTTTTACTCTTTTTACTACGGCTCCTCTTCTTTGCAATTGTGGAAAGCTGGCTAGATGTAGGCATACTGGATTTGTGCACTACTAAATTATTCAAAATTGTACTTGGTTTATAAGAGACAGTAATGGGCAAACTAAAGAATGCTGCGTCTAATTTGCTGCCTAGAATCTTGGTGAACTCAGTTTCTTCTGAGGCTAGAACAGGTGAGTATACACATACATTTTCAACTGGTATTTTGGGTATTCCTCTTTGAGTCTTGTTAATTTGCCATTCCAGAACATTAGTGTAGCAGACAAATGGCTTCTTGTTCCTTTTTGGGAGATTTACCATACTGAAGGAAATTAAAAGACTTTCACAGTAATGTCTAGTTTAGTGGGGGAAAATGTCGTGAAGTTATTGGTTGTAAACTAGCCATCACTATACATACACATTGATTGATTAATCTTGGTGTACCAAAGGACAATGGTACTCTTGCTCTATATGATAACAAGTCTGGATGATCAGCTAAGTTGCACTCTGAGTTAATATTAACTGATGATTGGATGATCATTAGTTTAATATTAGGCTAAGCAATATAGGGTCCTGGCGCTCCATTGACTCTCATTAATCCCTTCACATAATATATAACTCTCTTCCTTATTGATTAAATAAAGAATCAAATTTACATAGTTTATACTTTATTATACGCATTAGGCTAGATACATATCTTAACCTAATCTTAAGTAATAATAAGATTGTATTTCAAGTTAAGCAAACAGCTATTACTCACTCTACAAACAGAAATACAACAGTGATAAACAAATTGCTGCCAATAACCTCCACCCAAGGCTTCAGAAGTCCTTTCAGAGCTTACGCTCACTCACAAGCTCAAGCAGCTTCTGAGTGGGGAGTGCTTCCTCCTCCACAACAACAGGCCTGGCAGCAAAGACCGTATAATTTGCTATGCCACTCAGAAAAACCCAATGTTTTTAAAAAGGGCTTGAACCTGGCTATTTGATGGTAACTTTGCCACTTGCCCCTGGATGTTCAAGCAGCTCTGGATGATCCATGCCCAGATTGACATCCAGGTGATTCCACTGGCGTTATTTCTTCTTCCTGGGGTCACTGAGGCTATCTACACACATGTGTTCACAATCCTCTGCCAAGTGATTGCCCTACTTCCTCCTGCTGACAATAATGAATCCAAGAAGACCCCCACACACACCTGTGCCAATCCTCCTGCTGCTGACAAAGACCAGGACACCCTGGACTCAGAGGAAAAGGTGAGGCTGAGAGTTCTTGGGCCTCGTGTATGCATCAAGGACTTTGAGCCTGCTCAGTTCAATGCATTTGAGCAGCTGTTCAGCAGGGAGGTGCAGGGGTGCCACTTCCACTTCCGCCAAGCAGTTGCTTGTAAAATGCAGGCCCACACTGAGCTTAGTAGGTTGAGCCAGAGGGACACTTCAGACACCTGCAGATTTGTGCTGGCACAATTCAGTGCCTTGGCTTTTTTAAAGCCAGAGAACACTGCACAGGGGTTTGAGGTACTCTTAAAGGATCCTTAAACAGCAACGCACCCGGAGTTCAAGCACTTCCTTGAGTACTTCAAGCCCCAGTGGATTGGGAAGGTTGTCATGTAGAGGCAAGGCAAGGCCTGCGCCAAGGCCAGCTGGATTGTATACTGGGCCGCTGTCAACAGGGAGCTGAAGACCACTTTGGCATTAGAGGCTTATCACAAGCATCTTAAAGCCAACTTTGGACGTCATCTGAAGTTCAATAAGTTCTTCTACCTCTTACAGCATGAGCAAGAGAAAACAATCTCCAAGCTCCAAGATCTCACCAACCACGTCCCCCCACCAAGCCAACCACCCGCTGTACCCTCTTCACCAAGGCCATCCAGGGTGCAGCCAAGCGCAAGTACAAGGCCTCTGAGCTTAAGCAGCAGCTTGAGCTTATTGCCACTGCCCTCCTGGAAGGGTCTAAAACAAAACAGGGAAAGAAGGATGAGGAATAAACTTGCTTGCTTGCTCATTTATATGATTTTTACTTTTAACTTTTAACTTTTTAACTTTAATTTTTACTTATTAGTTTTGATCATTTAGTTTTTAGTTTTAATTTTTTAGTTTTTTAATTTAATTAGATAGCAGTGATTATTTTATTTATGCATTGTAAGTTTGAGATGAATATTTATAGTTGAAAGTAAGTGAAATATCTTAATTTTTGTTAATTTCCTAATAATACTTATGATATTCACAGTTGTGCTTATATAAACTATATCAAATAAACATTTACATTTCTTCATATTTTGCATAACTTTATTTTTGGTGTTTTTGTTTATTTTTGGTTCATTAGAATTTTAATTTTTATGTTAATAAAAAAATATTTTTATAATAAAAAGTGTAAATTACAAAGTAAAATAAGAAATAATTGCTTATTTCTCCTTATTTTTATTAATTAGGTACTGTTTTATTACATTTTTAAGCTCTCAGGGGTCACTTTAGTATACCATAGCTGTAAGGCTTAGTTTTTATATTAAAAGTTTTAAGTACATCAAGATCTGTTAATTAAAAAAGTGTCAATTTCCAGATGTCAATCAGAGCAAAAGCTGAATTCTCACTTTACTACAGTGTTGACTACCTGAAGTCAAGTTTAAGGGAGTTAATCACCAGGGAGTTGATCACCAGGGAGATGAACTTACCACAGTTGCCCTGGCGGGGGGAGGCAGATGATTGTCTATCTGCCGTATAACTACGCCTAGCCCTAGGCGTGGCCTTTGGCGTTAATGGCTCTCTGGAAGGAAGGGTTGTGAATGCCTCAGGAATCCCCCTGTTTGGGTGTTCCCCTTCCTCCTCAGAGTTGTCAGCAGTGTCCTCATAGTGGTCTGTGCACATTGAGGATGATGTTTTCCGGCTTATGGAAATGCACTTACAGCCTTTTGTTTCTAGTAGCTGGACCTGGACTTTCATTCTAGCCAGGAGGTCATGGACATTACTGTTATTCATCTGCAGGCTTCTTTGGAGGAGCTCAGACTCTACACTCATGGTGGCTTTAGATAGGCGTGACACAGCATTCTTCAAGGTTGTCTGCTCTGTTTGCTAGGCCATTATGGTCTTGTGTGCACTATCAAACTCCTCCTCACATCCACTGATTACACTCTCCAGGGTTGCTACCTTAGTCTCCAGTGTTGCAATCTTGGCACTGTTTGGGTAAGGCAGCAGTTTTGGCGTGGATGAGCAGGATACCTTCAGGTGACTGTCAACTTTTGCTTCCAGTCTCTGAAAGTTGTCCATGACATATTTTTTTAACTGATGAAGCTGCAAGCCAAGCTGTTCCACTTCCTTGTCTAGGGCAATCACGCTCTGGTTCATGGTGGCTATGTTGTCTGCCATTCTCACGCTGAACTTGTCTGATTCAGCACAGAACTTGTGCACGTCCTGTAGCCATGCCAGAGAATCTCTGTGGGCGTTCATTGCTTTGTGTACCATAGCCCTGAACTTTGTGTTTAGGATGTCAATCAGTTCATCAATTTGGGCATGAGCATTCCCCCATGGACTAATTTGACAGGACTACAGTGCGCATCTCCAAAAAGGAGGTGTTGGCAGTGGCCCACTACTCAGCCCAGTCACAACAACAAGAGAGGAGGGCATCACCCAGGGAAGACAACTCAAGATTTTGGCGGGTGGCAACAAGCTGAAGTTGCTTTATGGAGGGCTGGATGAATCCAGCAAGGTATCTATGGTGTGTTCTCCTCCAGCAAGGCACTCCTGAAGGGCTTGGAATGAAGAGTTTTGATAAAGCCAGTAGAGTTGCCAACAAGTTTCCTGGCCACAGTAATGGAAGAAGATGCTGAGGTTCTGGTCAGGTCAATCAGAGGGACATAGGCAGAACCCACAAAGTAAAGTCTCAGCCAGCTCTACAATCTGTGTACAATTGTAGGAACCAACCAAGGCGGGATCCTCAGGGACAGAGGGAAGAGGGGCCACAACCAAAGGGACAGTTGCAGGGGGGGATGAACAACCACGGAGTTGCTTAAAGAAAAGACAGGAGCACTCTCACTTACAGATGATTCAATCTTGTACTCATGCTTATCAACAAAGCTGGGTGGAGGCAGAGCCAAGGACAATCCTTGGCGGGAAGCAACGGTTTCTGTGAGCATTAGAAGAGGCTTGTTTTGAGTGAGCACAAATGTTGAGCAACTGGGGTTATTGCTGGTATGTTCAAAGGTTTATTGAAGCTGGAGTACAATATAGCCAGGTGTAACTAAGAACCTGTTTTCATCCTTTCAGGCGTCTGTATCATTATATACTGCAACAACCCTTGTTCTTGTCCTTTCAGACAGTTCTCAGTGGCTACCTATGCAATAGGTCCATCTTTGCTGGCTGTGACCATCCTGATTGGCTGTCCTTGGCACATGTGTTGCTACTGGCCTTAGCAGGAGTACATGGCACTTCAGCTACAGTCTACACTCTTCTTGAGCTAGCCTACTGTCAAATATTGATTGGTTGTATCTTACACGCCTATTATTGCGCTGGGAAACAACACTGTATTTAGTTGATGCTTATAAATTGTCCCTAATCTGTCCTCCTATATTGGAAGGTAGAATTCCAGTATACATTGGTAGGGATTAATCAGTGATCCTTTTCTGGCTAGCAAGCCTTCTGTTTATTAATGCAACATATCAAATTAGGGATTATATGTTGTAAAATAGCAGACTCAATCCAGTATCAACCTGTAAATTATCCGCTGTGTACTTCTGACCCAAACTCGGTATTTCCTTGACATATGTGCATTACTTGTTTGATATATTCATATACGTTCATCAGGTTGGGTGATACTAAGAAAATATAATGTCCAGTAGGATGGAATGAGCAATATACAATTGATGATTGCATGATTACCTGCAGTGTAATCAGTGATAATCATTATATTGGCTCATGTTTATACGGTGTATAATAATCATATCAAGTATAATAACTAGTAAATATACGGCAAATAATAACTACCCATATAGGAATGATAATCAGTGATAATACTGTTGCAACCAAGTTTCCAGACTTTCCTGCCAACATATCTTACAATACACAGGGGGCACTTGATGAGTCACTCCTTGACGTATCTAACAACCTGATCCAATCTGATGGCAATGTTGAATGGCAGGCACTTCATCCTAATTAGGAGCGCTACCAATTTGATCTGCTGATCTCTGCATGAGTTATTCCTTGGCTACAAAGCCTACATGGAACTTCCCACTATGCCACTCCCTTGTGGCCTTGTGGCTTTCCCCATATGGTATATTAATCACAGTATTCCAGAATAAACAACACCTCATTCTTATTATTCTGTCCTTTCTATTGGACTGTTGTCTTCACCAATTCAATTACTGAATCCTCATTGGTTCAGTTGCAACAGTGTTAGCACAGGTAGGTTTACAACTTATGTAAAACAAAATTCTCCCTAAGAAAGGACGGAGTACGGGCTGTATGGCTACTCTCTGTTGTTAATAACGGCATCCAACATGTTTCAATTTTGCCTTTGGTGGGCCATTTGAAGACAAGTCCCTCACTTTTGCTTTTGCCTCTTGAAATGAACTGGTAGCTGAATCAGGAAATATGATTGTTTGGTTTCCTGACTCTGCAGCAACTCACTTGCCCCACCTATACCTGTGGCAAGTGATCCTACCGTCCTGGTAGTGTTTTGTGGCATTCTCAACCACTATATATTCCATTTCCATATTCACCAATAAAATTAAGTTCTATTCACATTTTTGTCTTTGTGTCTTCTGTACTTCTGCACCTCTCTTTAGCCACGCCTAGTAGATATTGTTCTTCCAGGGCCACAAGGTAATCACATAGCCTTCCCTGTCAACTAACCAAGACTTAGTACAAATCTAATCCTAAGGTTAGGATTTCCCGTTGTGTGTCTGTGCCGCGCCTCAGAACACAACAAAAATGGTGCTCACTACAGGGGCTGTAAGCCCCTTGGTTATCCCTTTTGCATCTATGTTTTCAAGTCCCTTGACTCCACCTATACAAGAGCCAACTTCACCTGAAATTCCCAGTCCTCCTATTGGGAAGATATTGCTGACCTGCCTATTATTCCTACTGTACTGAAGCTTGGGAATGTGCCCTGCCTAGTTGCTTGCCTTATGGGTACCCCTGACTTGGAACAAGTCATGGCAGTAACCCTTGGGATAGCTTGGGACAGAGCCATCCCTTGCCTTCAGCTATATTTTAGTTGTGCCAAATACTACAAGTTGATTGTGGCCCTGCAGTTTCCACAGAATCTCCTCTCAGCGGCTGGCTCCGCTGAACACCTGCTGTCATCCTTTGTGCAGCCTGCCTTGGCCCATCATCTGATGGTATTGGGCCTCCACGTTCAAGAAATCTTGTCTCTACAAGCAGAGGTCACTCATCACTGGGATCAATTTGCTGCCTATCAACAATGGATCCATTCCCTATTCTCTTTGGTATCAGACAACCAGCGCAATTCTATCACCTCCCAAACCTGCTTAGTTAATTCTATCAAAATATAAGCCAGTCTATTTCTGACTACGTTAGGGAGAGGCTACATGAGTTTCACCAGCTAGAACAACCCTGGCAAACTCAAGTAGACTCCATCTTAAATTCTTATCTCACCAACTTGGAACGCCTAGTACAACAGCTCAATGCATTCAGCTCATATTCCTTCAAACAATTGCAACAGGTAGCAGATCATGCTGCCAAAGGCCTAAATGAGCTCAGTGTGGAATTTGATCAAGAGAGAGCTACCACTGCTTCTGCTATAGCCAAACTTCAGAGTCAGGTGAATGAGTTGTCTGCTCCCAAGCCAGATGTCCCGCCTTCTCCTCCTTCCGACAACCTGATGAATAGGAAAAGAGAATCTGGGATGCCATTCTAGAGCTAAGCGCTTCTACTTGTAGTCAAGGACGTCCTACTTAAGCTCCTCAACCTGATCCCCAGGTGCTTGCGTTGACCGCACAGGTTGCTGAGTTACAGCAGGAACTTGCTGCCTTACGCAAGGTGGTAACAGCTGTTGCTAGTCCTGTCAGGATTGTCAAGGAAGATGGCTGCTGTCCTGGGTTGCCCAGAGCTCCTCAAATCCAATGCGCTAGAGAGTTGATTGCCCTAGCTAATGAGGTGGATCATTTGAAACAAGACCAGGCTGAATTAGACAGAGACATACAAGTGATGAGTGAGCTGATAAATCCAGTAAATGACAGGTTAACCCCTTGTCTATCAGTGGGGCCAATTCTTTACCTCTCAACTGGCTGAGCTCTCCACAGTAGTCACTACCCAAGGACAGCGCTTAGATGTTAATGAATGGCAGACTGCTCTAGCCAACAAGACAGGTGCCCAAACTACTAAAACCCTGACAACCCTTGAAGAAAGTGTTTGACAACTATGAGCTAGACAACCCCCCTCCAAATCTGAAGCTGAGTTCTCCCTGTGTATAAATGTACTTGATAGAAACAATGGTGGTCCAACTCCCAAGGCACACTTCAAGCCTACCTTTAAGCAAGTCTTTGATCCCAAAACCTCTTTTATTGCAGCTTTCTTAACTATCTATGAGACTGCCATGAGACAAGCATCAGATGAGGTTAAGAAAGAACATATCCTGACCTGTTTACACCCGGCTTGCCAATAGGTGGTGGTGCCTGAGCTACCCACCATTGAGACTTGGGAAGATATGAAGTAGCTGCTGATTGAAGAGTTTGATGGCAAACTTAGCCTGGAAGTGAAGAAGGACGCCTTCATGCACATAGCTTTAAAGCCTAAAGAGACGCTAGCTGAATTTGCAGACAGATTCTACATGGAAGGACAACAATTAATAACTAACAGACAATTGACAGTGCATGAAGCTTATATGGCCTGCACCCAAGCCCTCAAGGTGAATCACCTCCTGTGCCTTCATTTAAAGGCCCACAAAGCTATGCTTTCCTCCATGAAAAGTATAAAGACACTGCTGCAGGATATGCATCTCACCCATTCTGGGGCAGTTGTTTGGGAGAGTTGTGCTGCTTCAAACTCTGGATCATCTTCTTGTGGCCCTCATATCCTCACTATGAACTCACAAAATCCTCCTCAGCGTCAGGGTTGCCACAACTGTGGCCAGATAGGTCACCATTCTCAAGTCTGCACCTACCCATGGGTTGAAGGAGCTGATCCCAAAGACCAGTCAGGAAAAGAACAGTCAACCTAGAGGAAGAGACGCTCTTGGTTGACAATTCCACCCAGTCTCTTTTGATCCCTCCCTCTACTTCTGACTCTGAGCCTGCTGACAATGAGGCTCCTCCTATCCTACTATTGTTCCATGACATCTCTGATAATTTTGATTTAGAAGATTCCAATGTTGAAGACCCTGAAACGTATGGGTATTCTGTTCTTGCTGTCCCAGAGACCATTGCAGTCCCTTATAAGCTACAATCTGGGAAGACTACAACTACTGTCAAACCCTTGCCTGAGGCCAAAACGGTTGTTTCCCACCCCTATCTCACTCAAGCTAAACAATCCTGTGTTAGTGGAGTTGTCAGAAGAGGCTGCTGAAGTTGCTGACGCTGTCTTCAAAAATGTATCTGTCTTGCTCCCTCTCCAGACTGTTTATAAGAAGTTACTGGCTTAAGATGCAAGATTGAGAAGTGAGATAAGGAACTAGCTGAGGCGCAGGATATCTTGGCTGTCCTTCCACCCTTTGGGCGCACCACCACTTGGGTAGAAATATCTATCCAAAAATTAAAAATCAAGGCCGTCCTGGACACTGGATCTCCAGTCAATGTTGTCTCTTCCAAACTTGTGAAGAAACTCAAGATGACCCCAGACCTCAACTACCACCAGTCCTATGACACAGCTGGTCTATCTATGACTTGCACCATAGGTGCGTACTCCACCTTTCCCATGAGAGTTTGGTAAGCTTCTATTGGCTGTGACAGCTGTTATCCTAGAAAACAAGAGTTACAACTTTTTGGTTGATACCCAGTTCCTTTGGGAATATAATGGGATAATCAACTTAAAGGATGATTATCTCTCTTTCCTGGGATATGAAGTCCCTCTGATTTTTGAGGAGCCAATTAAAGTTCCTGGGAAACGTTTGAAGACATGTACACTAGAATACCACACTGGGGTTTTACCTTAAATTATCACACCCATTCCACCAACATAAAGTGTCCTCCCATGGCTTGCCCTGCATCTGAAGGAATCTCTCTCATGACTAAGTCTGCTGTCACCATCCCTCCAGGCTCTCATACCATCCTAGACTCCCAAATATTGTATGAATTACCTGAGCAAACTTTCTTAGAGTTGTACTCCCCTTCTTTGCTAGGGCGTAGCAAGCCTTAACTTGGTCCTGGAATCCTAGACGTCCCCCTCAAGGATCCTGTTCAATTACTAGTAGCCAATCTAACCGCGCTTCCTATAAACATATCTCAAGGACAGGTTGTTGGTTACAGGAGATTGTTAAATGCTCCTGACGTCTTGTCTCTTCACCCCTTTGGCACGTTCCAGGACTTCAACTTACCAGAAGACAGGCCTCAAATCTTATCTTTGTTCACCGCCCAAGACTTCCCTCAGTTGTGCCTGGTATAACAGAAAGAGGTGCTTGATTTACTAGACCAAGTTACAGACATCTTTGCTAAAGAAAGTACTTACTATAGGCTGGCCAAAGGCGCTATCCATCAGATCAACACTGGAGACGCTCCCCCCTTCTGTGCCAAGCCATATTGCCGCAGTCAAGTGGAGGACGTGCAGGTTTCTAAAGAGCTAAAGCAACTGCAGGACACAGGACAACTGGCTCCTTCTCAAAGTCCCTGGGCTTCTCCCCTGCTCATCTTAAAGAAAAAAGATAAGGTTGACAAATTGTGATGGACTATCTGAGGTTAAACTCTCTAACCAATAAAGGTTCCTATCCCTTGCCGTGTATTGATGATGCTCTCCAACGTCTTGGGGGTTCTAATTTTTTCTCCGCAATGATCTGGCGTCTGGATACTGGCAAGTTGATCTTTCTCCCAAGGATTGTCAGAAAGCCACGCTCATTACTTCTGAAGGGTTGTTTGAGCCTACCTGCATGCTGCAAGGACTCTGCAATGCCCTGGCCACTTTCCAGAGGGCTATGGATTCCATCCTACGCAACTTAAAGCTGTCATGTTTCCTAGTATACTTGGATGATATAACGGTATTCAGCGCTACTTTCACAGATCACCTAGCCCATCTTAGAGAGGTGTTTGTAAAAATCCAAGAGGCTGGCCTCAAGCTAAAACCCTCTAAGTGTGCTTTCTTTAAAGAGCAACTTGAATTCTTGGGTCATGAAGTAACCCAGAGGGGGATTTGTCTAATGATCAAGAAGGTTGAAGCCATTGACAAAATACTTCCGCCCACCAACCTACAAGAAGTACAGGTCTTTCTGGATATGATGGGCTACTACAGACAATTCATCCCCAACTTTGCTGATACTAGCAAGCCTCTGGTTCAACTGCTATGTAATGTCCCTTTTGAATGAACCGCCAGCCAACAGCAAGCCTTCAAGATCCTAAAGTAGAAACTTAAGGAGGCGCCCATCCTAGTGTATCCCAGCTATGATAAGGAATATATCCTATACACTGATGCTAGTGATCTTGTTATTAAGGCTATCTTGGCCCAGCTTGACAACAAGGGTGTGGACCATCCTGTAGCCTATACTTCTTATGTTTTAAAAAAGCACAAGAAAAATTATAGTGTTACAGAGAAGGAATGTCTTGCTGTGTTGCATGCAGTCAAGCAATTCCACCACTATGTGTATGGTACACATTTCACTGTGTCACTGACCACACTCCGCTTAAATGGTTACAACAACTCCAGGAGCCAGAGGGGCGCTTAGCTAGATGGGCCCTCCGCCTGCAAGGTTATGATTTCACTGTGCTCCATTGCCCCAGAATCCAGCACCAAAACGCTGATGGTTTGTCCCAAATGCCCATCCTTGCTCTACATCCTTCTGAAGCCAATTGGCTGTATGAGCTAATTGCCTACCCATCCTCCTGGGAAAGTGAGACAGAAGAGGTTCAACTAGCCCTGGCCAAACTATCTGAAGATACCCCCATATGTGACAATCAACTCTTCAAGAAAGTGCAGGATCAATACCTGCCTCATGTGCAACTCAGCCTTCACCTCTCAGTGGTATTGCAAGCTCATAAAGAAACTGGCCATGGAGGCATTGCCAAGACCTTTGACTGGCTCCAGAAGAATTGCTTCTGGGAGAACCTTTGCCTGTTGATCCCAGATGTCATAGCTAGTTACCATGACTTCCAACTTCAGAGACCCCAAGCTGCTTCCCATGAATTCAAGTTGGTTCCCCCTCAACTCGCCTTTCATACGGTCAGTATTGATGCTGTAGGCCCTCTCCCCTGCTCATTTTCTGGATGTTGCTTTATCCTGATTGCTGTCAATCACTTCAGCAAGTGGGTAGAAGCTTGCCCTACTTAAGACATCACTGTAAGACTACTGCTGCCTTCCTGCTGCAGGATGTCTTCTACTGCCATGGTTGCTCTCAAGTGCTGTTGTCAGACAACAAATCTAACTTCATTGCCAAACTGGTAACCTCTGTAGTTTAAGCTCTGGGGACTTACCATAATTCTCTGCCCCCTATAATTCTTCCACTAATGGGGCAGTTGAACGTGCAAATTAAATGCTGGTTTCCATCATGAGGAAGCTCACTTACTCTGACGCTGCAAATTGGGATCTGTACTTACCTGCTGCTCTCTTTGCCTATTGCCTGAGCAGACATTGTGTCACCAGGTACTCCCCCTTTGCCATGTTGTATGGGCGTGAGGCCACCACTCTGTTGCTCTTGGGAGTCCCCCTACTCTCCTCTGACAAAGACATGAATCCTGACAACCACATCAAAGATTTAGTCAATTGTGTAATTGATATACACGCCACTGCCTACACTTCTGCATACAAGACTAAGATGCTTGAGCTCTCCCCTGATAATATTGGGTGCTCCCCCTTGCCTGAATTTGATGTTAGTGACCATGTTTGTACTACCAACACTGTGTGGATGGACAAGCATAATAAGTTGGACTCTCTGTGGATCAGTCCTTTAGAAGTGACTTTCAAACAAGGGTCTGAATACACTGTAAAGCTCCTCTCCAGTGGTCGCTCTTTTGTTTGCGTGCACGCCAAGTTCCTCTGCAAGTATCACCCCCCTAAGGCCAATCTAGAGGGGGGCAATGTTGTGAATAGCAGCATTCACCATGTTTCAATTTTGCCTTTAGTGGGCCATTTCAAAGACGAGTCCCTTGCTTTCACTTTTGCCTCTTGAAATGAACTGGTAGCTGAATCAGGAAATATGATTGTTTGGTTTCCTGACTCTGTGCAACTCACTTGCCCCACTCATACTTATGGCAAGTGATTCTACCGTCCTGGTAGTGTTTTGTAGTATTCTCAACCACTATATATTCCATTTCCATATTCACCAATAAAATTAAGTTCTATTCACATTTTTGTCTTTGTGTCTTCTGTACTTCCATGCCTCTCTCTAGCCACACCTAGTAGATATTATTCTTCCAGGGCCGCAAGGTAATCACATAGCCTTCCCTGTCATCTAACCAAGACTTAGTACAAATCTAATCCTAAGGTTAGGATTTCCCATTGTGTGTCTGTGCCGTGCCTCAGAACACAACACTCTTCAACAAGAAACTTTCCTGCCAATTCCGAGGGGGACATCTCTGACAGGTATGTCATCTACCAAGACCAGCTAGTCCTCACAAGCGTGTATAATCAACTTTGCCTTGGGCAACGCAACAACAGCGTCACTCCTTCCTAGTCAGAGCTCTCACAACGCATACTCAACCTTCAGCTAGAATCCTATGAAGGTGGGGCCAAAGGAGCCAACATTGTCAGTTGGCTTCAATCCACAGAAGCCCCCCTTTGAATCTGTCAAGTCCCAGAACCCATGTGGGTTGCTACTGTGTCTGGCTGCCTCACGGGGCCTGCCGCTGTGTGGTCTATAACTGGGCCAGTCAAGAAATCAAAGTCACTTGGACGGCCTTCTACAACGCCGCAAAGTCCCGCTACAGTGAGACCTTCTCGCCCATTGTGGTAGGAACTCCCCTTCTAGCAATCAAACAGACTGGGTCCGTTCCTGAGTACATTTCTGCTGCCCCCAAAGCCATAACAAATGGAAAACCCATGCTTCTGACCCTAATCATCAACGGGCTAAAGCCCCATATCTGCAAGTAGGTCCCTGTAGGTTGTTGTGCCTCCATCAATGACTGTATAAAGCCATTGTGGAGGCTAACAACCAGGCCTCCATGGGCTTCTGTTGTACCAATGATGCTCCACCCCAACCCTGTATGACACCTGGCTATGACCACAGTCAAGTGGGCTGCCGCCAACCTCATCAGCAAGAAAATGGGGACAAACGCCCCTGCAAGGGGTAGCTCCAGCTATCAATGATTGAAGACCCGGGAAAAGCCTGGGGGTTGTAACAACAAGAGGCTCTACAACCCCACCTGATATCCCCTCTCAATCCCTGCTTACCAAAAAATCTTTCAACTACAACATCCACAAGGTTAAAACCCTTGACGTCTTCCAGGTCCACAGTGATAACTCTGTGTTACAAGCAAGCCATTCTTCAAATAAAGTAACCTGTTTAGCCTAACACTTCTGTTTCTGTGGGAACACCCACAAATAACTGGTAGATACTGGGGCCAATCCACACTATGGTGGACCAGGCGTTTGTTGACTCACAACAACTAGATTGCGTGTCTAGCAGGTTCAAGGCAGTGCAAGTAGCTGATTCCCGCAAAATTGCCATTACCCATGAGACAGTACCCTTCTCTGTGAGAATGGGGAACATCCAGATTAAGCTCTTGGGCCCATCATGTCCAGGCTCAGCCATAATGTAATTGCTGGCCTCAACTGGCTCTGGCATAATTGCCCCTACAATGACTGGGATACATCTGTTATCACCCTCAACTGAAAGGGGGTGGGTTTCCAGATTTACCCTGTTGAGGTAAGCAATTTAATCCACAACACTGTGTTTTTTAGAACAACAGAGACAGGATCATACAGCTTCAAGAGGGGAAACTAGACTTTAACCAGTGTTCAGTCAAAGTTATCTGCGCCAAACCACCTGTGGCTTCTCTCTTGACCACCTCACCACCACCAGCACTTGTTGCTTTCCTCAAGGAGTACAAGGACGTCTTCAGAAAAACACTGGACCAACTGCCTCCTCCCTAAGAGATCCAACATGCTGTACAGCTCAAAGGATTATTGCCTAAAGCAAAACCATTATATTGTCTCACACCAAAAGAAGATGAGACCCTCTGCCAGCATCTTGTGGACGCGCTTGATAAGGGCTTCATTTGACCCTTGCTCTCTCCATACAGGGCAGCTGTCTTTTTTGTAGCCAAGAAGGATGGGTCCCTTTGCCTGGTCACAGACTACTGCACCCTAAATGAGGTGACTGCTAAGAATAAGTACCCCCTGCCGCTAATTGACAGCCTGTTTGATACACTTGCAGGTGTGAAGGTCTTTGCCAAGATTGATATCACTGCAGAGTACAACCAAGTCCACATTGCACCAGAGGATGAGGCAAAAACCGCCTTCCACACATGCTACAGGTTGTTTGAGTGTTGAGTAATGAGCTTTGGAATGATCAACGCTCCTTCCACCTTTGCAATGTTGATGAGCTAAGCCTTTGAGGAATCAATTGGGAAATGTGTGGTCGTGTACCTTGACAATATTATTGTCTTCAGTCAAGATCAGATCACGCACCTCCAATACCTCCGTGCTGTCTTCAACACCATTTGAAAGAATCAGCTAAAAGCTAAACCCTCCAAATGTGAGTTTCTCAAGTCAGAGTTATTATTCCTTGGGCACACCATCTCTGCCCAGGGCATATAGCCTGACCCTGCCAAAGTCAAGGCAATCACCAGCATGCCACCTCTCACCAATAACACCAGGTGCTAACATTCTTAGGCATGGTTGCCTATGTATGCAAGTTCATCCCCAATTGCAGGGAAATAATTGCACTTCTAACTGAGTTTCTCAATACCAAGCAGCACTTCCATTGGACCCCTGCCAATGACCAAGCCTTTGAGACGTTGAAGCAAAGGCTTAAAGCAGCGCCAGTACTGCAGTTTCCCAATCAAACCTGTAAGTATGAACTTGAGACTGATGCCTCTAACAGGGCCATAGGGGGCGTGTTAAGGGTAGAAACCAATGACGGCGCCTTCCTCCCCATAGCATACAAGTCCAGGAAGCTCCCTGACTCAGAACAATGTTGCCCCATTCATGATAAAGAGCTAGCGGCAATTGTGCACTGCATCAAGAAGTGATACTGTTACTTGAAAGGGGCTACCTTCCCACCCCGCGTCCTGACCAACTACATATTGCTCCAGTACTTCAACACACAGGCCCACTTGACACACTGTCAAGCAGGCTGGGTGGAGGCCTATCCCCCTACCAGTTGTGTATTGAGTATAAGCCTGGAAAGGAACTTGTCACAGCTGACGCCTCTCCTGACTCTATGTAGCGCCTATTACTGGGGACAATGGGCTGGACCCAGACTGGACCATGCTCTACCTCTGCCCTGAGGTAATGGGTTAAAAAGTTATCAACTCAGTAACCATTTCCAAGCTAAAAGACAACAAAAATCAGCTTACCATCAATGCTGGCAACGTCTGCCGCCAGGCAGAGACCGGTGAAAAGACGCCCTACATTCCCACCACACAGCAAGGTGACACTATACTGCACTACCACCAAGATTAGGGTCACATCAGAGGAGTAATCTCTTCAAAATCATGAAACAAAAGGTTTGGTGGCCGTGCATGCGTCAATATATCCTGGATCTCCTCAAAACATGCGTGTTGTGTGAAAAGAATACATCCAAACCTGCACCCCCCAAGTCTGTCCTGCCCATCAAAGCCATGGAACTCTTTGAGCAGTGGGCCCTTGACATTTTTGGCCCCCTCCCCAAAGACAGACTAGGAAAGAAGTATATTATCACTGCCATTGACTACTTCACCTGCTGACCAGTGGCCTGGGCAACAACCAACCACACTGCCGCCACCATCCCCCGCTTCATTGGCAAGAAAATTGTGGCCCGCTTTGGACAACCCAAAAAACTCATTGCAGATGGTGGCCCCAAAATTGTTGGACATGTCATGAAGCACACTGCGCCAAGAACGCACTCCAACGGATAGTCACAATCCCTTACCACCCACAAGCCAATGGGCGTGTAGAACGGTTAAATGGCACACAAGTCCAACTGATTGCCAAGCTCTCACAAGAGCACCCCAACACTTCATGGACTGAACACCTGCCTACCGCCCTACTTATCTTACAAGCAAGAATCAACAGGGGCACAGGTTTCAGCCCCAGCACCTTAGCCTTTGGAACACCTGACAGTTTTGCGGGAGTCAAATAAGGGAAGCTACAGTCTACAGTTCCCAGAAAGCTCCCTCTAGTGACAACCCTGTCCTTGAGCCAATGGTGTGCCAAGGCCCAAGAAATTTAACATAAAAGGATCAAAGGAGGGACAAAACACCTTGAAGCCAGATACGCTGAAGGTGAACCTGTCTACACCCTCAATCCCAATTCTGCCAAGTTAGAACCCAACCACCTAGGGCCCTTCAAGATGGCTGCTGTCCATGACAACCATACCTATCAACTTGAGGATGCCCAAGGAAACATCAAGAAGCTTCACCACAATTGCTTGCGCCCCTGCTGCGCCATCCCCACACAAAGGTTGTTTGTGTGGACCTTCCTAGATCTTCTGCAGACTCTGATCCTGGTGTCTGACAACAAGCAGGGGACAAGGGGGTGTTGCAACCAAGTTTCCAAACTCACCTGCCAATGTATCTTACAATACACAGGGGGAGCTCAGTGAGTCACCCCTTGACGTATATAACAACATGATCTAATCTGATGGCAATGTCAAATGGCAGGCACTTCATCCTAATTAGGAGCACTACCAATTTGACCCACTGATCTCTGCATGAATTTTTCCTTGGCTGCAAACCCTACATGGTACTTCCCACTATGCCACCCCCTTGTGGCCTTGTAGATTTCCCCATATGGTATATTAATCACAGTATTTCACAATAAACAACACCTTATTCTTATTATTCTGTCCTTTCTATTGGACTGTTGTCTTCCCCAACTCAAATACTGAATCCTCATTGGTTCATTTGTAACAATACAGCATATAAACATGCATCTATCATAATAAACTAACAATTATACAATGTATAACTTCTATATCCATTATAATATGTTGGTGATTATTTGGCATATATTACTACACTTAATAGAATATTGAACTAGTTATAATACAGTGTGTAACTGATAAAAATCTGCATGCAATGATTAGCCTGATAATTTTTGGTCAATCAGCCTAATCTCACATTTGGAATTTAAGCCATACCAGGAGTCAAGTAATCCACCAAAGATGTGGCTATACTCATAGCCATTGGTAAAATCTGGGTTTGTATGATAGTAGACAAAACCCTTTTCTGAAACAGCCAGAAACACACCAATGAAGGTCCTCTTCTTGAACTTCTTTCTTCCTTTTTGAGTGGCGGCTCTTCCTTTCTTGCCAAAATCATCAAAAGCTATCAATAGCTTTTAGTAGGAGATGAAAATATAATCATTGGTTAGACTAGTCAGGCATTGGACCAGGGTTGATTCAATACCAAGATCAATCAGGGAATCCTCAGCACCATCCCATTGGTTGCTGGCAAAATTGGTAATAACCTGTATGGAAGCCACATTTTTGTGCATCCAGAACTGCCCCTTGCACCCAGACACCCAAATGCCATGGTGAGAAAGTTTCTTTAAGACCTGGGTCAAGAAAAGCTTGGTGTCCTGCTGCAGGAGGTCAAGCATAATTAGGTAAGCCTCTCTGATTTAGGACTTGGGGGCCTTATTGGGCTTCTTGGTTGTCCCAATCAGATTCCCCTTGTTCATTAAGTTATTGAACTCCTGCATTATTGTGGCTCAGTTGAATTTCAACTGGGCAGCATTCTGGTCCCATGACAGACCCTGCAGGTTCAGTGCCGCAATTTCTTGAAGAATCTGAGCAGTAATGATTCTGTGTTTGGGGTGCTTGGCCAGGGGAGCTGAAGCCTGATTGGCTGTAGAGGGAAGGTTGGCTGGTGGCAGGAAGTTGTTCCAAATCAAGGTTATCATCCTGATTGGTTGTTTGACAGGCAGCTTGTGCAAGGGTGGGTATGGGATTGGGGGAAGAGCTATACACTAAGTGACTCTCAAAAAAGTCAAAGCCATAGGGTTTGGGGGTCAGGTACAGGTCAGCCTCCTTTTTACCCGCCTCAAAGGCTTGGGTGTAAACAGGTGCCTCCATGCCCTGAGCCGTGTCTCCATTGAAGCTGGCTTGTCTGCTGGTGCCGTTGAAGATATTGCTGTTGAAAACCATATTGTAAAAACCTAGGATAAAATCACTAAAAGTAGAAATTTTAAAAATTAATAATTTATTTTTATTGTAATCTTGAGTCCATATTTAGAAGGTTCTAAAAACTATTTCATACAAATAAGGATCCATTAAAATGAATAAAATGTCTCTGTCCCTAAATTGATAGCTGTTGATTGGCTGTTAAACTGTTATTTCTCTATTTTAGGCTGATCATACTATACATTTTGTGTGAGTTCATTTTGTTTTGTGCTTGTGGAATCTTGCTTCTAGATTGCTCAAATTTTGTTTCATTTTAGTCCTTCTGTTGGTGCCTTGTATGAATCCTGATTGGATTATAATATACTCCAAAACAGCATCCATTCATCTCACTTGTTGCGTCAGTTCATTTTGTTTGTGGTTTAAACTACACCACTTGATGTTTGATATAATTTTGTATAATGGGCTAGTGAAATTTTGTTTTTTTTGTTTGAAAGTTCATTAATTAACAAAAAATATTTAAATTATTTGAATCCTGAATTTTGCGCAACTTGGATTTTGTTCAAATCTGAAATCATTCTGTTTAAATCTGAAGTATTTTTTGGTTGTTGCCATAGCTTTTAAACTACTGTACAGGATAGTTGGCTTGGAAATTTTGAATCTATCTATTCCAAAGTAAAATAATAGAATATTACACTTGGATACATCAGCTGATCCAAGTGGCTCTATATTTTTTCAGGGTAAACCTGGCTTGTCACAGCTTTATCCCAAAAGAATATCAGTGAAGTAAACTGACAATAATAAAATTATGTTTCAATAAAGTGATTTTCATGAAATTTAGAGGATGTAGATCAATTTTTCAGATGATTCTGATCAAAATGATACCAACCATGATAGCTCTAGCTGCTCTAGATGCTGAGAGATATAGTTAAGTGTCAGAATCAGGTTTGTGTCTTAATCAAAGGCTCAGACTTGATTTGATATTATCTAACTTTACTTTCAATGCACACTACAAAAACTGAAATCAATGCATCTCAGTGAATGCTAAGCCAATTTTGATGTTCAATAGCTTATTTTAAAGCTGCAGATTAGCTCTACATTTTGAAGAGATTTAAAAAACAAATACTAACTTTTGAAATAACAAATTTATCCTTACTAAACCTAAAATGATACTATACTTATTTAGGTTTACTTTTTATTTATACTTGGAATATATAATTTTAATTTTAATTTTGAATAAATATAATTGAAAATACCTTTTAATGAAGTGTCAGGATTTTGAAATATTGACTAATTGATAGATTCAACCAATTATTGTAGACCAGCTGTCAATCACTCTTTGGAATGGTTTCAACAGAACGATGCAGGCTGTGGGCTGCAGGATCAATGAATCAATGACCAAATAATATTCTGGCATTAAAAAATTCATACATTGGAATTAATGAATGGAACATGCAATTACTGCTCATTAATTAGTTCCCTTCATCAAGTACCTCAATATGCACTTAATAATAATTACTATTCTAAACTTAAATTGTATCCTAGAATAAGAGGGCTGTCATAAGAACTGTCATCTGCATTATGTCTAGCAGAGTCCAACATGGACTGGGCCACCAGGCCAAACACTCTAAGATAAAAGGCCCTGAGCCTATTGTATTAGAGTAGCTATGATTATATTAACAATTAACTTGTGAACTAGTAGCCAACCACTGGCTAGCTAGCCCTGGATAGTGGCCCAGGCAGGCAGCTGAAAAGAGATTCAGTTGTGTGGCATGTCTAGAACAAACACAGTAATCCAAGGAAGTTGTCAGGTGAGCTTCCACAAAATTCACCCAGAAAAGACTGGGCCTTCTGCTGTGCTGACCTAATGCTACTACAGTCTCTTCCTAGCGTTGTGAGCTAACTCAGATAAAATGCGGGCAGGTGGGCTGCCTTAAAGCCAGTCCACTAGAATAAAAGACTGATGACTCCATATTGACTTGATAATTGATCCAAGTCCTATTTTTACTATGATCCTCTCTTAGGCTTCATTAGTAGAGCAAAAGATGATACTGTTTTCATACAGTACTAGGTGGTTGACCTGTCCAAGGACAGAATTAAGGTTGAATTTAATAAATCAATTAAATATACTTTATTGTATTTTTAGGCTTGGATTACTTATCACATGTTCTATTAAATTTTTAAGTGTTTTATTAAAATGTAGTTTCAATTATATTTATTTTAAATTTAAAATTAAACTTGTATATTCCAAGTATAAATAAAAACTAAACCCAAATTAATATAGTATCACTTTTAAGTTTAGTAAAGATAAACTAATTATTTTAAAATTTAGTATTTGCTTTTTTAAATCTCTTCAAAATGTAGAGCTGATCTGCAGCTTTAAAATAAGCTATTGGACATTAAAACTGGCTTAGTATTTATTGAGATACATTGATTTTAGTTTTTTTTGTGTGCACCAAAAGTAAATTTAGATAATATAAAGTTGAGTCCTAGCCTTTGATTATGACGTGAACCCAATTCCAGCACTTAACTATATATCTCAGCATATAGAGCAGTTAGAGCTATCATGTTTGGTACTATTGTGATTGTAATTGTCTGAAAAAATGATCTAAATCCTCTAAATTTCATGAAAATCATTATATTGAAACATGATTTTATCATAGTATTTTTACTCCACTGATGTTCTTTTGGGACAAAGCTGTGGCAAGCAAGTTTTACTCTGAAACAATATGGAGCCACTTGGATCAGGCGGCATCAAATTGGAATGTTCTATTATCTCACTTGAAGAATAAGAATTTTGAAATGTCCAAGCCAACCATCTCCTTCTTTAAACTAATATTTATATTTATAATTTAATTTTTATTGCTTTACTTGACCAAACTCTCTTTTTGTTGTCAATTCAATCCTCAGCATAGAGCATAACCATCTAATCATATAAAAGGATCTCAAACAATTGCTGCTTCCTTTCTAATTTTAATCCATTCATTCTAGAGTAGGGTAATCTATACAGATAAGCCACTTTGATATGGTTGAATGGTGGTAGAACACACCCTTATGAAAACAGCATCTCAAATTTGCCATCTCAAAATATGCCATCTTGTTTTTGCTATTTCAATTTTATAGTAAAAACAACATTTTGATTTACGGCATTTTGACTAAGAAAAAAACAGTAGTAAAATTTTAGATTTTTTGAACTCCAAAAATAACCCAAAAATTCTCAAAAAATAAAATTTAAAAAACATTTCTAGGCTTAAAAAAGCCTCAGGATTCCAAATATGCAATAAAAAATGGGGACACTTAAAGCAACATAGTTCTGTAAAGCCCAAAAGTTAAAATATACCCAAAAACAACCATTCTCATCTATCTTAACTATAAACTATACTTTAAAATAAGCATATAATTGTACCAAATATTAAAAAACTCAAAAAATAATAAAATTAAAGAAAAGAAGAGAGAAGATAAAGAAGACTTTATTAGAGAAAGGGCTAAAATATTAGTAGAAAGAGCAACTGAGATAGCTTGGAGATGCTCAAGTTTGGTATCCTTGGGATAGTAGGGAAAGGACCACTTTGCTGATCTCTGTATTCTTTTCACTGCTTTGGTTTGCTTGGGGGATCACCCTTGGTCTTCATGCCTGTTTTAAAGAGGCGGGTGGAGATGGCCTGCTGGGTTTTGAGATGCACCATGATTTTGTTGAACTTGGGCTTCTGAACCCAGACCCTTGTGACAAATTGACTATACCACCCTTCAAGAGAAGATATAGTCTTAATTAGGCCATCTTTTACCTACTTAAAGAAGTTCCATGTGATTGAGTCACCGCCTTTTATAATGTGTTGTGCTCCCTGAAAAATACCAACCCATTAAGTTTCAAAATACTCTATAAATGGCACAAAGGCTGCCTAGTTGGCAATAATGTAAGGATGGAAGAGGAGGGCGCTGTAAAAGGCATTGGTATCCTCCTTTCACACAAGGGCAAGGGCAGCAAAGCAATTGAACACGTCCTTTGCTTCCTTTGTGCCTTCAGTATAGACCAGCTCATGAAGTGCAGAGCACTTTTGGAGGCAGCAGCAGAGTGCCTGCTGGAAGTGGAAGTAGCATCCCTGAGGGGAGCTCTTGAAGACTCTAATAAAAGCATTGGCCTGAGCCTGCTCAAAATCTACTACCAGATATTCAAAGTAGGGAAGGCTTTTAGGCTTTTTCTTGATTGGGGTGGCTTCCTCTGACTGGGCCTTTTTCTTGCGCCCTCTAGTCTCCTTTGGATCCTCTTCAATTGTTGGGGGATTTCATACAACTTGGTCTTTAATATTATTAGAGCCTGGATATAAATTTCCTACTTCTTATTTGGGAGGAAAAATAAGACCAGGGAAAGAACTAGATTTCCAACCTGCCCATGGATATTCCAAAGCTGACTGAAGAGCTTTGGGCAATGGAGAAAATGCCATCTGAAATCCAGGTCTTGCATTTTAACAGGCTGCAAAGATCCTGGCTTGTTGCAAAGCAGATGATCTGCTCTGGGGTATGTTGCCCATCATTGTGAAGGAGGAATCTCTTGTCATGCCGTGAAGGCTTTTGCTCCTCAGTTAGAATCAACTAGTCAATTGATGTAGCACTGATGCCTTCAGTGCTCAGAGCATATCTCTGGTCAGTGAGATATCTCTGTAGTTTTGAGGCACCACCAACATTTGCCAGGTGGGTATCATTTAGATTAATGAGTGCATTGATTACAACCTTGGTTGCAGTTTATTCCTTTGTGTTTGGGATCACCTGGCAAAGAAACCAGCAAATCAGTTGATATAGAGGATTGAAAGGCTTGGCACAGTCATGCCCAATAGTCAGGGCTTTAAACCAAGTAAACCCATAGGTGTTAAGTCTATCTGAACAGCCAACATTATCACATTTGAAGTGATGTTGACAGATGGGCTTCTTCTTGTTGTTGCAGCTGAAGCTATAGCCCTTGTGGACAAAGCCAGCACCCCCTTTCTTAGTCATAATTGGATAGCTGGAAGGGTATGTTGTTGATATAGCAAAGGTGCCATTTTGGTTGCATACATTATGGATTGAGTTAAGATCCCAGAGCTCAATTGGCTCATCTGCAGGAGCACCAGTCTCAGGCTCCTGTTCCTCTTCATTCTCAGGCTCTGAAGTGGGGTCAGAATGGCAATTGAAGTTGAAAAACTTCTCTTGAGGGTCTTAAGGGGAGTAAACAAAAGGAGAATGGGGAGGGGCTGGGCTTGTTTTCTCAGGCTATGGTGAGGGCGTAGGTATCTTGGGGGAGCTTTACCCTTAGCAGGCTGCTTTTTAGGGGTATTTTGGCTTTCTTAGCCTTTGGAGTGGAGTTATCTTGCCCTTGGAGGCCTTGGACGCAGCTTTGTTGATGGACTTGGGAGGCATCTAAAAGTGAATTAGTATCAAAATATGAGCAATTTGGGGGTTGTTTTTAAAGAGAAAAATGAAAATGTTTTTACCATTAAAGTAGTAATTATTTTTACATAGAATTGTAGAGGAGATCTAAAATATATACTACCAAAATTTCAATGCTTTTTTTTGTTAAAAAATTTTTTATTAGTAACTCAAGTATGAAAAACTTTGAGTTTTTACTAAAAAATTGCAGTTGAAATGGCTTTTTGAAGTGACATAATCAAGGTGCTGTAGCTCAAAAACATAATGTTTGACCGTTTTTTATATTAAATTAACAAATTTACAGTGGAGCTACCTCAACTGGACCAAAGAGTAAAACTTAAATTTCTCAAAAAAAGCTTATACAACTGGGATTAATTAGTACCCAGTTGTTTAGAGTAGATCAAAAAATATATATTTGCAAAGTCTCATATTTTTTCTTACATTTTTAATTAATATTGCTTTTGACGTGAAACTATACTTTTGAAAAGTGGAAAGCAAGGATTGTGGTGGGGGAATCAATATAGTGTAGCCTGGCGTCATAGGCAATTTCCTCTTATTTTCCCCTATCTGTTGTGCGCCTTGAATCAATTGGGTGATATGAAACTTGGTGGAATTAGAAGTGACATAAATCAAAATGGCGTAATCACCCCCTTCCATATTAAAACCACTATTAAAATATTTTATTGAGGAAACCCTTATCAACGTATCCATGTATAATAAAGTTAAAAGTTACATATAAAAAACTGGTTTTTTTACCCAACAATGAACCTCTAGTAGGACTATCATAGTGGCATCTATTTAAGTTGTTCTTATTATAAGTGTCTTAGATTAATACTATAGGAACATTTTCTGGCACTATACCACAGGCTTTATTTTAGCTCAGGTATAAGCTTATTTTAGTTTAAGATAAATGGCGTAATTTGAAATGACGTAAAGTTGATATGGCGTAAAAATGCCCCACACTAAGTGTTTTTATATGTAAATAAAGTTAGCAAAATAAAATTTAATTAATCTGACTTGAAGTGACAGAATCAAGATGGCGTAAATTTGAGATGCCAAATTATAAAGGTATATGTAAATTTTAGCTATTTTATTGTTTATTTTATTTTTTTGTGATTCAAAATCACTAACGCAAAAAACGCCATCTCAAATTTAATTTGAGATGGCGTTTTTTGAGATGCCGTTTTCAAAATGGTGTGTCCTACTTGAATGGTGTTAGCCACTAATTTAAAATTCAAGTAATTAAATACAACTTTATTAAAGTTTGAGTGGCTTATATTTCAGTTCAACATGATTTAGACCACACTCCACTGAATTCAATCTGTGTACTCTCAAAGATGCATGTAAGGGATTAAATGTAAGTATGAGCTAAATTGAGCTTGTGGCTTAGCAATCAACTTTTAAAATCAAATTTAAGTAAAAATCAATTCAGTCAAATCCCTTACAGCTTGAGCCCACTCAAAGCAACATTACAGACAGACTTGCTTTTATAAATATTAATTAATTCCTATATAGTAAAATATAGAGACAACATATATGAACTGTATCCAGAAGTAGGAAGAACTGTCCTAAATCCTTTGGGCTTTGGGCCCAGTCAGACTTGCTACTTCTGCAGACAAAAAAGTATTCCAGGCCAGAGGTTACACCAAAGTCACAGGTTTTCTGTACTTTCCTAATGCTAGAAGAATTAGAGTATCATCTGTCAGATGATAAAATACCATGATCTGCAGATTTCTGACAGGAAGCAATTAAAAAATTTAATTAAATATGTGATAAGTAATCCAAGCCTAAAAATACAATGAAAATATTTAAGTGATTTATTAAAGTCAACTTTAATTCTTTCCTTGGACGGGGCAACCACCTAGTTTATAATAAAGATCAATATTTACCTAAATTATACTTGGACTATACATATTAGGTTTGCAGACTTCTCTTAACTTAGTTATTAGTCTTTATTAGTTTGTATTTTGATTAAGAAAGATTTTACACAAATACTATAGCACAAATACAACAAACATACAAGGTACTGCCAACAGAAGGATGGCAGGCAGGACCAATGTAGCAGATCCAGGACCATTTAATCTGACTTAACATACTTGTTTTTATCTAGACTCTTATTGCTGGATCCCTCTTGTAACAAAACTTTGGTGAGCTTTGTTCCTAGAGAGGCAATTTTCTGGTTTAGCATATTATTATACTCCCTCTAACTTGTCATCATTTCCACACTCTTTTTTTCACAGAGTTGAGACCTTCAATTTATCTGTTTACTACATTCTTCATTTGTTGAAAAATCTTGGCAAACCCTAACAACAAGTTCAGCAAATCCCAAGCATAGACTCAATCTCCTTAAGCGGATGTTCCTTCCTTGGAAAAACATTTCAAATATAGTTTCTCAAAAGCAGACTTGACTTCAACTAATGACTCATTTGAAAAAGCCTTTGCTACCTTGAGGTCCTCCCAGGAATTCTCCAGGAACCTTTTGGGGAACTTTTTTTGAGTAGTAGCAGTTTCTACTCTAAGGACTCAAAACTTGGCTTTTTCAAATAATAATTGTAAAGATATAAATGTAAAAGTAAGATGAGGGGAAAGAGTCATATTTTGAATTGAATATATTTATTTAATGATTGTCTGTTTTCATTTATATACCATGCAGGACATATTTGGCTGAAAACCCCTCTGGTTAAGCAACCATCCCTGTATTCTAGTCATGTGGCTTATGATGTAACAACATCATCCAATCAAGATCTTTACCCAAAAGATCTTCCACTACCAATTTATGAGAATGTACCTAATACATTCAGAAATAACCTGATTTCTTTTGTTGTAATGTATTATTTTGGCTTGAAGCATTCCTAGCTCCCAGCGCCAAAACCTTGTGAAAACTATCCAATCCCTATCTAAGCTGTCATTTTTTCAACTAGTACCAGCTGATTGATTCCAAATACCAGGACATCATTGTCTGCATTTGGTCATTTTCTGTTAATTTATCCCTGTCAATTATAATGATTTACCTTTGCAGTTAATTAATTTGTTACAAAGACACCAAGTCTTTACTTGAAACAGCCAAGTCTATTTTAGCCCTATGATTAAATTCTCATTAATCATATTCACAGGTATAATTTTAATTAACTTTCAGGGCTAATTATATTGTTTGCAAAACACCAAGTCTCCAAGATTGATTCAGCCAATCTTGCCTTTATCCTGTAAGTTAGTTTAGCCTAGTTAACAAGCCACTATTTTATCATTCATTACATATAGATATCAAGTTTTCAGGAATCTGTATCTGAAGAATTGCCTAAACTTATCTATATAAAATGCATAATAAAACATAAAAATTTGATATCATTTGGCATATTTTCTTGGCTAAATGCGCCAGGTGACTGTTGTACAGACACAACCAATGAATGTGGTATAGTAAGGCATGAAAATGAGGCTTGTGATCCCTTTAGTGAGCACCATTTTTTAATAGCACTTTATTATTTGATGTAATAAAGAATTCAAGAAAAAGTATTAAATACATAAGACTTGAAGTTCTGGCTTTAATTCTGTGTGATCTGAGTATGAGCAATGTAATCTTCTTACAAATCAAAGATGTGCACTGAAAATTAAATATAAAAATTAATAAGCTAAAATAAACTTAACTTCTTGAAAAAAGACATTCAAATTTATACCAAAGAGTTGATACTGATAGCCTTAGTTGAGATACTATAAGTGGCAGAAGGATGTTAGAAATCTTGATGGTTCAAATATTGATGTCAGTTCATATTTGAGAAAGGAAAACTTTAATGAAAAAAGCAAAAACAGGGGCTTTTGCAGGAAAAAAATATGAAAACTATCATTTTCCAGTTTAATTGAAACTTCTAAAAAGCTTGAATTCACAGCATGGAAAAACCTATGCCTGATGATACTAGAAGTTTAAGCTTGTTGTAATAAATTCTAACTACAGAGATTTTGCACTATCTCCCATGAGTTTAAATTGATGCCTCTGAAACATGCCTTTCATGTAGTTAGCATTGTCACAGTAGGCTCTCCCCCTTGCGTAAAGTCTGGGTAAAGATTCATACTGATTGTTGTGGATCATTTTAGCAAATGGGTAAAAGCTAGACCCAATAAAGACATCACTGCAAAGATAACTGCTGCTTTTCTCTTGAAATATGTATTTTATTATCATGATTGCTCACAAATCTTGCTCTCAGACAATGGATCCAATTTTAACAGTCAGTTAGTAAAGCCAGTGATGAAAGCACTAGAGACACATCAATCCTTCTCAGCCTCATACATTCTCTCTACCAATGAAGCCATAGAGTGGACTAATTTTACTCTATTGTATATCATGAAAAAAGCTGACTTACTCTGATGCTGCCAACAGTGATCTATAATTGCCAGACACCCTGTTTACATACTGCCTCAGCAAGCACATGTTTAAGGATATTTTCCCCTTGTGCTATGCTATAAGGGAAAAAGTCACTAACCCTCTTAAGAAAGCAGCTTTTTGCCTCTGTTTTTGTCTCTTATTTTGAGAATCATATCAAAGGTCTAGTCAATTGCATATTTAACATTCAAGTTCTTTTTATGTCTTCACTTATAAGAAAAAACTCTGAAGTTGACTCCAGATAATGCTGGCCGTCTTTCTTATCAGAGTTTCAAGTTGAAGACATGGTTTTCTACTATTAAAACCAAGTAGAAAGAGCTCACAAATTTAATACCTAATTAATTGGCCCTCTTAAAGTAATTTTTAAGTAGGGCTCTGAGTACACTGTAAAGTTACTATTTACTGAACTTATCTTTACACAAGTTCATAACAAGTTCTTACGTAAGCATACCTCCTCAAAGGCCAATCTAGAGAGAGACAATGTTGTGAATCATGATATTCATGCTTTTTGTATTCTGAGATATGGGTTAGTTGATATTTTTATAACACTCAACTAGAATCCTGACTTACTTATTACTAAAGACTAAACTGAGTATTCTCTAAGCTAGTGTGTATAATAATATAATGTAAATGTGATAATTGATCCTTTATTTGATATCAAGTATGAGAGTTAAAAAAATAGGATTATTGATAGCTGCCACAAAATGCCAGGATTCTTTATCCCATAATCAGATCACACTACAACTTTAGCCCAATATTAACTTCTGATTGGATAATCATAGTTAATATGGACTAATCTTAAAACTAAGTCAATTGGCTGACCTATTCTTTATCCAGAGTGTGAGTGGTATTTGCTCTTTTTATCATAGAGACTAATAGATCAATATCAATTTAAAGTAAGGACTTGTTTATACAAATTGCTGTACAACAACACTCTTTCAATTTTTTCTAAGTGAAGTCATATTTTGAGTACAAAATTCTTTAATTTTCATGTGCAACTTAAAATAGGGGTTGGCCTAAATTAGGTGAAATACTTGTTTTTTTCTGGTGACTAGAGTGATCCTTAAACCACTTATGAGTTTGTCCAGTGATCTTATTTCTGTCTACTGTTTTGTAGTAAACAACTTCTATATAAGAATCAATTAGATTTACCCAATAAAATAAGTTATATTCACAATTTTTCTTTATGATTTTTTTTTACTTTGAAAATATTTTCCTAGTTGTATATAGAGAAAATTCTGATAATGATCATTCCCAAGGCTTAAGTAAATATCTTAATTATCTCTGAAAACTAACATTTAGCTTATTAAAAACCCAATCCCGCCTTTAGGATTTTATGCTACGTCCTGGCTGCGCTCAAGAAGACAGCAGTTAAAAAGACCAGAAGTCCCCATAAAAGTCAAGCTTAAAAATACTTACCTTGTCAAAAAATAGCATTCTAGCACTCTTAAAACATTTCCATCATGACCAACTCTGCCTATGAAAGAAAAACAAACACCTAACAAAAGTTACAACAATCTTTTTCAATGCAAAACTGGATTGATACTGTCAAAACCGCAGGCTTGACCTGCCAGCAAGGCTCTAATTAAGTAGGTTTGCAACCTGCAATCAGACTTCCTAGTGACCTGTAGCCAGACTAGGAAGTCAACTCAAATCACCAAATCCATCAACATGAACAGATGATAATCCTTTGCAGTGGATGCCTTGTTTTGGCACTTGACTCATTACCAGGATCAAGCCACCCCCTTTCTACATCCAACTGTGTGATAAACAATCATGTTCCTGCTATCCATTGATTCCCTATGACTATATAATCACTATCTCTCAATAAAGATTATCATCTAAGTTACAATGTTTCCCCCCTTTTAACTCTGCTAAAACAGCACAGTTACAACATTAGTAGCAGAAGTAAGTTTCATCCTACTTATTTCCCCAAAATTCCGCTTGTTGCCTGTACTTGCTGCAGCCAACAATTCCTTGATAGAATCATGTCTGGCCTCCTGCTAGACTGGACTCTGTACACACCTGGTGCCAAGATACCTGATGGTTTTTTCCTGTAGAAGAACACGGTAATCCTGCTGCCCACCTTCAACACCATGTCTGCACAAGGTTTCTTCCAGACAGCCACCACCATTCCTTGACCAACTGACAAAGGCACCAGGCCAGCCTTTGTAGCCCAAAGACTCTGTAGTGCTGCCTTGGAACCTTTTTCTGATCCAATGACAACAACACTGTCACATGAATCCAGTCTGCACAAAGCAAGTTAGCCCAAATAGAATGCCCACAGTGCTTTTGGATTCCAGAGATCTCCATTCAACTGACCCACAATACTGGTACCTGATGTGAAAAGTGGCATGAGGAACACACTAAAAAGAATTGGGACACATTCAAACAAGACTTCTTGGCAAGATTTGTGCTGAAAGACACCACACTCATGATCATACGCCAAGTAAAGAATCTACCACAAACTGGCACAGTGAAGTAACTCACCCCCGCTTACAAGGAACTCCGACTATGTGCCCCCTCAAATATGGCCTTTGACACTCCAGCTACCCACCTCATGTACTACAACACACTCAAGTTGCATTTAATGAGACATGTAAACCTGGACCAATTAACCAACTTACAAAGTCTGTACTGCAAGGCAGAGAAAGCAGAACAAATGTCGAACACCCTCCACAAGGCGCAAACTGGAAAGAGAGAGCAACCTAAGGACTCTTACTCAACCAGGCGTTCCAACCAACCACCCCCTGGAAATAGCAACAGCAATCAAAACCACAAACTCACAGGCTCTAATGGACATGAAAATGGGAATAATGGCCAGTCAAACTGTACCCACTTCTGTATCGCCATCACACAAGACACTCAAGACAAGGGAAAAGCCTGGGGAGAGCACTAAGCAAGCCAAGCTCTCCCTGAACAATTTTAACTTGCCCAATGATGAGTACTGCCCCAAGGGCGTGGGCCAGTTCCCAATGATCCAAGTGCCTTCAGAGGACCTGGTACTTTACATCATTGCCAGACATCCCAATAAACTGATTTCTTATCATTTCTGTTTTTGCAGTTACACAGGCTCAGAAATCCTGGAATTGGGCGCAGATCAAACCCTAGTCAACAGCAGCTTTTTAGATAAGTTCAAGCTAGCATAAATTCTTTTGTGGATTAAAAATGTGGTCTTAGCCAATGAACATCATATCACTGTGACAAAGGAAACTTCCCCCTTCTCTGTTATGCTGGAGAACTTACATTCCACCATCCAGGGCCCTGTCATCAACTTACTAAAGTTTGATATCATAATGGGTCTAGACTGGTTGCAAAGAAACAAACCTCATTTGGACTGGGCAACCTTGATATTGACTATCAAACATGAAGGCATCAATCACCAGATCTACCCTGATTTTGTGGACCAGCTCTTAAGCAACCATGTTTTTGTGCTCATCACAGAGACCCTGGACAAAAAAGAAAAATCTCAAGACAATTGACTGGGACTTCTGCCAATGCAAAATCATACATTTCAAAGATTATCAGGACACTACTACACCCTAAGATTGTGATATTGCAGCCTGTTATCCAGAAATCTTCAAGGAGGCTATACTTGGATTGCTGCCAGAAAAGCACATCCAGCACTCCATCCAACTCAAGGAAGCTGTACCTAAGGCGTGGCCCATCTATTGCCTCACCATAAATGAGGTCAACACCTTACACTCTTATCTCAAGAGGGCACTATAAAAAGGATTTATCTGCCCCTCAAGTTACCTTTTGGTGCTGCTGTGTTCTTTGTAGCAAAGAAAGATGGCACCTTACGCCTGGTCACAGACTATTGAGCCCTAAACAAAGTTATCATCAAGAACTGTTACCCACTAACCCTCATTGATGATCTCTTTGATACCTTGGGAGGTGCCACAGTCTTCTTCAAGATTAACCTAACTGCAAGCTACAACTAGATCTGTATTAAGTAGGAAGATATCCCCAAAACGGCCTTCTGGACTAAATACAGCTTGTATTAGTGTGTGGTGCTCAACTTTGAAATGACTAACTGTGACTGTACTACAGTCACATTGAGCTGTGGTTTCACAAAGAGGTTAATTTGTGATGAATTTCATAGGTTGGAATTCAAAACAATAGGATTGGCCTTGGAGAGATTTTCCAGCATAGTAATTGATACCCAGGAATCAATTAGGCTGCACTAATTGAGGGCTGAAATAAATAATCTGAGCAATTCAGATTATAAGGCTAGGTGTCTCAAACACAATTTATTAACTGGGAAAGCTAATTAATTGATACCCTGGAATATGATTGATGAGGATTTAATCATAGGGCAAAATGGACTTGACTCTGTCAAGTAAAGACTTGGTGTCTTCAAACCGTTTAATTAACTGGGAAAGTTAATTAATTTATGCTGGGAATATAATTAATGAGGATTTAATTATATTGTTTGATTACCTTGACTGTGTCAAGAAGTTTGGTTAAGGTTAGCCAAAAGTAAACCCCCAAATTGTGGTTTAAAAGCGCCACTTTGGCAAATTTATTAGGTTAGAAGCGCCGCCGCGCCGCATAATTGATTTGTAAAGCGCCGCCTGGGAAAGTTCCTGGGCACCGCAGTAGCGCCTGGTTTGAGTTTCAAAGCGTTTTAATGGATTTTTAAGGCAAAAAACATTAAATGCATAAATAACTAAAATGTAAACAATGGTGTCTATACATTCAGGATTGATCAGCTGGTTCCCAGTTGGAACAAGGATAGCTTGGATCAGGATTACGTATATTCCACAGGGTTTTGGCGCTGGAAGCTTGGAATGCTTCAAGTTAAAACAAGACATTCCATTGTAAGTAATCTGGTGATTCCAGAATGATTTAGGCATCTTCTCATAGGTTGAGAAGTGTGAAGATCTTTTGGGTAAAGATCTGGATATGGAATAAATATATTCTACAGGGTTTTGGTGCCGGAAGTCTGGAATGCTTCAAGCCAAAACAATACATTAACACAGAAGGAATCAGGTAATTCTGGAATGTATTAGGGCATATTCTTATAGATTAAGAGTGTGAAGATCTTTTTGGTAAAATTCTGGATTGGATGACGCTGTTATGTCATAAACCATGGGATAGGAATCCAGGTGTGATTCCAGAACCGGAGGGGTTTTCAGCCAAATGTACCCTGATTGGTATATAATGGAAACATGATAATAATTAATAAAAAAATGATACTTATGTGTGACAATTTTTGCTTTCCCCTCAATCTTTTTATGTTTTATGTTTTTGGCTTTTGATTGAAAGAAGACTACCATGGAATGAAAGAGATGATCTGCAGCTAAGACTATGGGAAGCAAAAAATGTGGAAGTGATCACCAGATGGCAACAATTTTAATGCCAAGATTGCTTTCCTGGAATCCAAGCTCATCAAAGCTTACATAAAGTATTCCCTGTCAAACTGTAAAAGATTCAGACCGGGATAATGAAAAAGCAAGCATGAATTTCCTGGATCCGTCACACTAACGCTCCATCAACTTTTGTGACCTTCATGAACAGCGTATTTGTCCCCCACATTAACAAAAACGCCCTGGTATATCTAGACAACATTTTTGTATATAGCCTCTTGGTAGAACAACATCAGAAGGGCTTGGAAGCAGTCTTTGCAATCCTAGCGCAACACAAGCTGTTGGCCAAACCTTCCAAGTGCCAGTTCTTCCGCAAACAACTTCCCTTATTGGGACACATAGTTTCAAAAGATGGCATCAAGCCTGATAGTCAGAAAATCCAGGCCATCTGTAAAATGCCGCTGCCAAAGGAAAAATCAGAACTTCATACATCCTTAGGGATGATTGCATATGTACACTAATTTATACCCAACTGTGATGTCCTGAATACATCCCTGTCTGCCATAACTGGCACCAAATCCAAATTTGTATGGAGTCCTCAGCATGACCTTAGCTTTAGACGCCTCAAGGAGAAACTCACAACGGCGCCCATCCTACAATACCCCAAATGTGATGAAGAATATCAAATGAAGACAGACGCCTTGGATGCATCCATTGGAGGCATAATGAGAATCAAAAACCATGACAGCAACTTCCTACTAGTAGCCTATGAATTGCGCAAACTGACAGACAGCAAGTGCTGATATCTCATACATGACAAAGAGTTGTTGGCAATTGTGCACTGCCTAGTTAAATGGCTCTGCTACCTAGAACATCAAGAGGAGTTCACAGTATTGACTGACCACAAGCTGCTTATATACTTCAAGACCCAAGCAAACCTATCCCACCAGCAAGCCCACTGGATGAACATTCTGGAGAGGTTCAATATATTCATAAAGTATAAGCCTGGTCCAGAACTTGTCATAACAGACAAACTCTTGTGTCTGTATGTCAGAGCCACAAGAGATAAAAACGGGCTTGTCCCAGACTGGCCTCTCCTGGTGCTCCAAACAAAGGACAACTATTTCCCCCTGGCACCACAGACATAACAAAAGAAACTGACATTAAGAACAAGCACCTCTTTGCTGGTGTGTATGGGACCTTACATCAAAAAATGTCCAACAGGACAACCATTCCTTATGTCCCCATCCATCAGCAAGTTGACACAATCCTACGTTATTACAGAGATCTAAGACACACAAAAATTTGCAACCTCTATGTTTCCTTAAACACAAAGTATGGTGGCCAACCCTATACCAGGATGTCTAGGAAGTCTTAGATCAATGCAAAGTATGTGAGAAATTTGCAAAAAGTAATACCCCACCTAAATCAGTACTACCTATTCATACACAACTACCCTTCAAGGTGTGGGCCCTAGACATTGTGGGTCTCATGCCAGGGAAACAAAACAAAACAAAAAGAAGTACATCATTACCATAATAGACTTTGCCACGCAATGGCCAGTGATGCAAGCAGTAAAAACACATACCAGCAATGATGTACAGCAATTCATAGGAAAAAGAATCATCAGCAAGTTTGAAAAGCCAGAACTACTGATAACTGATGGAGGCAAAGAATTGACCTCTGAAGACAACAACATACATCTCACCAAGAATGGTTCCAACACACAGTGACAACACCTTACCATTCTCAGGCCAATGGATGTATGGAGCGGTTAAATGGCAGCCTTGTGCAAGCCTTGGCCAAACTCACTACCAGGAAACCTGAGGGTTGGTATAAGCATCTACCAACTGCATTGCTTGTATGCCAAACTTGAGTGAACAGATCCACTGGGAAAGCCCCTTTGAGCTAGTCTATGGCACACAGCCCAATATCATACAAGCACTATCAGGACCTAAGCTGAAAATCCCAAGCAAGGTTTTCCCCGCTCAGTTCTCAGGTCATGCATGCTAATAGTAATCAACCAGAAAAAGAAAAAAAAACGTCTAAAAAAGATCTTTGTCTCCATCCAGAACAGACACAAGGTTGGCAACAAAGTTTGGGTCATGAATACCAACAAAAGTAAACTATAGCCAGAGAAAGTAGACCCCATAATCATCCTAAAGGTGAACAAAAACAACACTTACCTTGTGCAAGGACTTGGAAAATGTAAGCAAGACAAGACCCTACACCATGATTTCCTGAGACCCTATAAAGCAAGACAGAAACAGCAGAAAACATTTCTGCCTGCCACCAAACAGCAGCTAATACAATATGATGCCCAGGCCCCTTATAACCTCCCTGTAACCTACTTTAAGAGAAGGCCAACCTTCAGCTGGGGAAAAGTGTGCCAAAACAGCAGGCTTGTACTTCCAGCAAGGCTCTAATTAAGCAGGTTTGTGACCCGCAATCTGAATTTCCAGTGACCCGTAGCCAGACTAGGAAGTCAACTCAAATCACCAAATCCATCAACATGAACAGATGATAATCCTTCACGGTGAATGCCTTGTTTTGGCGCTTGACTCATTACCAGGATCAAGCCATCCCCTTCCTAAATTTAACCATGTGATCAACAATAATTTTCATGCTATCTATTGATTCACTATGACTATATAATCAATATCTCTCAATAAAGATTCTCATCTAGTTTTCAATATTTTTCCACTTGTAACTTTGCTAAAACAGCACAGTTACAACAATACCAAGCCCAGTTTCCCAACACTCTCAAGAAAATATCTAAGGCTCCACTTTTTAGCACCCCAAGATAAAATTCTGCATCATCTATATCTACTATCTGTTAGAAAAAGTAATTATCCAAGTGATTCCTTCTTTAATAATTAAGTTGGTGGCACTTTTATCAGCTGCTTATTCTATATGAGGATCAAACTTTTTGATTAATAAATAAAACTTTACCTGGACAAGCCTCATGACTTTTATGACATACATGAACAATATGTGGCTGCTCATGATACTATATATTTACTGATATTTTTATCAACAAAGTATCATTCTCACCTTAATTTCCCTTTTATTTTCTTTTATATACTTTTCTGAAGTTTATAATTGATAATAGTTTTCAGGATTTTTTATGAAATTATGTATTTCAGTATAAGTTAAAAAACAAAGATTATTAAGAAAAATTTGCCAAATATTAATGGCTTGCTAATGAGTTTCTGTGATCATTAGAAATAAGAGCAAATAGGGTTTATGTTCACTTTTTGTAGGCTATATTTTGAGCTAAGTTTTGGATACAACAATTATTATTGTGAATAAAATCTGGTATTAGGACCCCAGATTTAGTTGCAATAAGCCAAAAAGGTTGTACTGTAGATTCATTTCATAAAGGTACAAATGCAGGATTGCCAAATTTTTTTGTTTGAACTCACCAACTTGCTGGAATACTTTTCATCCTGTTATATAAAAATTAAGTTTTTCTGGGATGAAAATTACTCCATTAAGTTGGTGAGTTCACACAAAAACAATTTGATAATACTGCACTTTTACCTTTAGGTTCTGAATTTACAGTATTTATAATTTACAAGCAAATAAATTGTATTTATTGATTTCTTCAAACTAGCAAAGAGCTCAAAATTTAGCAGGAATAAAAAGCCTCTTTGAAGGTGTACTAAAGAAAAAAACAGAAATAAATTTCATGATAATTGTATCAGAGTGTAGAAAAAAATCTTTTGCACTTAATCATAACCAAGCAAAAAAATAAAGAGGGGTTCCTAAGATCTCAGGCAACAAGATAATTATAATAGATGTACAAGGAACATTGAAAAAATTCCTTGAGAAAAAGGCTGAAAACCTCAAGTGAATTGAGTTTTCTGTAATCATAATAGAATTACCAGAGAATATACAAAGGTAACAAAGTAACCAAAAGGCTCACAGTTTTTTTAGTGAGAATTATATTGTTGTTTGGCTTTTGGAGTTAATATTCAAGAGAACACAACAAAAAGTCTTTATAATAAAGGATTAGAGATTTACCTGGCCAAAAGTTAGCCCTCAGTGTAAAAAAAGGATACATATCTTAATTTATGCAAAGAAAATAAAAAAATTTGTTTAAAAAAAAGAAAAAGGATCAAAGTTAAATAAAACTAAAGCAAATTTAAAGAAGCTGCCGCAACATCTTCAAGTACTCCCTCTTGGGGAATTAACGCCCCAAGTAGTTCAACAAATGAGCCACCAAATGGATCACCGTCTAATTAATAAGTCAGTGGTCCGCTTATCACTCAACCATCTATTCTGGGGATTACTTAATCTGGATCCTAAGCAGAACAAAATTTGAGTAGACCTCATGACTCAGGAAGAACATTAATCAGATAAGCCCCATGAACATCATGATGTACATGGACAGCATATGGCTCCTCATGATACTATATAACACTTTTTATTTATATCAAATAAAGTATCATTATTCACTTAAATCTTCCCCTTATCTTGTTTATTATACTTTCCAGAAGTATAATCTTGACAGTGATAGTACAGGCAGGTTATCCATACCTACCCAACTAAAAAAAATCCTCCTAAGAAAAAGACACAAATAATGGTACTCCCTGGTGGCTGGAGAGACTACAAAGAAGGACAGGACATTTCAGCAGGCTTTGTTATCTACGACAATGTCCTTGTACCTGTGGAACAATACAACACTCTCAAAACCTGTGGATTGTTACCCACCAAAACAACAGCCATAACAGCACCACATCAGCCTGAAATACCTAATCTTGTGTTCCCGTGTTTGTGTACAGCTGAAATTGATACCTTTGCGGGACTACACTATGAAAACCCCTTGCTTTGGATCAACAGTACAAAAAGCAAGTTCAAACAGGTAGAATATCCCTGCAGACTTTGGGTCAGTGAGATCTCCCTCCACGTCACAGGAAGTGTGTCACATTTTGTAAGCAGATGAATAGCTCAACACCCCAACCAGAAGAAAAACTGGGAACTGTTCAAAAACGTGTTCCTTAAAAAGTTCTCCATGAAGGATTCTGAAGTAGTGATCATGACAGAACTCCAAACCTTCAAGATGACAGGGACAATTGAGGAGTATATCACAGCAAATGAAGTCCTATGTGACCAAGCACCTAATACCATCAACTTTGATAAACCTGGACCACACTTGGACTTCTACAATGGCCTCCCTATGCACATAGACGTCAATTCAATATGACCTGCTGCAAGAACCTCAAAGATGTATTCCTAGAGGAAAAGCACGCGGCACAGAAATCTGACAACTTACACGCAACCAACAAACACAAGAAGAGTCCTACAGTCAGGAAGGACACATGTTTCAATAAGCAGAACAACCGAGCCAACATTTCCCAACCTCAAAAGGGAAATTGTACAGCCCAGGCCAACCAGGCAAGTACTGAAGATACCAACAAGGAGGGAAAAGCTCAGGGGAGTGCTTAGGCAAGCTGCCCACCCCCAACTCACAAGACTTGTACAGGGACCAATATGTGGACTCAATTACCATGATCCAAGTACCATCTAGCAATCCTCTACTGTTTGCTGCCCAAACTGAAATAAACTCCTTACCTATCCTTTCCAATTTTTCAGATACCAGGGCACAGCACTATTCAATACTGGAGCAAATCAATCCCTTGTTAACAAAAGATTTACCAACCTTATGAATTTACCTACAGTTTGAAGCAGTGTCAGAAAAGTCATCATGGCAGACAATAGAAGCACATCAGTAACTAGGGAGACAAAACCTTTCCGCACTCAGATTAGAGATGTGAAAACAACAATCAGTGGCCCTATCATACCAATCCCTAAATACAACGTGATACTAGGCCTGGATTGGATGCAGAAAACCAAACCCCACATTGATTGGTACAGCGCCACCCTCATCATCAAGTGCAGCAAAGTACATTATCACATCTACCCATCTTACCTTGACACTCTTATGTGCAACCATGTGTTTGTAAAGATAATGAAAAAAGAAGAGAAAACAGACCCCAGCAAGATCAATTGGAATACCTGCATATACAAAATCATCCACTTTAAGAATACAAATTGAGACATGAAAAGGACTAAATCTGTGATCAGCTAATCAAAGAGTTCCCCTCTGTTTTTCAGGAATCATTACCTGGGTTACCACCCAACTGCGGCATACAACATAAAATGTCCTGAAAAGAAGCGTACCCAAGGCTCACACTATCTATCAATTAATGCCCCAAGAAGACAACGCCCTAAAGGCCTACCTTAACAAGGCTCTGAACAAAGGCCTCATTAGACCCTTAGAATCACCCTTTGGCGCTGCTGTCTTCTTTTTAGCAAAGAAGGTCAAAGGACTCTGCCTGGTCACAGACTACAGGGCGCTCAATAAGGTCACAATTAAGAACAGGTATCCCCTGCCCCTGATTGACAATCTTTTTGATGCCCTTGGGGGGTCCCAAATCTTCACAAAAATTGATCTGACAGCAGGATATCACCAAATTTGTGTGAAACCTGAAGATATCCCAAAGACAACGTTCAGAACTAAATAAAGATCTTTCAAATGTGTTGTTATAAACTTTTGTATGATAAATGCACCTAGTACCTTTCTGACGTTCATGAATGAAGTTTTCAAAGAACACATTGGGAAGCAAGCAATTATCTACCTGGATGGCATGATCATCTACAGTCCAAATTTAAGACAACACTGGAAAGTCATCCGCCTAGTTTTCTGCACCCTCAAGGACAATCAACTTATTGCCAAGCCATCTAAATGTGACATATTCTCTTCTGAACTCCCTTTCCTTGGTCACATTGTCAGCAAGGACAGGATCAAACCAGACCCAGAAAAAATCCGCGCCATAACTGAAATGCCTGCTCCCAGAAACAAGAGTGAACTCTGCACCTTCCTGGGCATGGTAGCCTACGTCAGAAGGTTTATCCCCAACTGGGGCGCTTTAACGGCCCCACTATCAGCCATCACAGGCAAAACAACTAAGTTTGTATGGACCCTGTTACAAGACCAACATTTTTGCCAGTTAAAAGAACAAATAGTCACTGCCCCCATACTTCAGTATCCAAACCAAGAAGGGATATACAAACTAGAAACTTACACCTATGACTGCACTATAGGAGGAGTACTCTGCATTGAAACAGCAGGGAAAAAATTCCTCCATGTAGCGTACAAATCAAGGAAACTGTCTGATGGTGAACAAAGATTTCTCATCCACAACAAAGAATTGATGGCCATTTTACACTGCCTCCTAAAGTGGTGTTGCTATCTGGAAGGAGCTCAGACATTCAAGGTGCTCACCAATCACAAATCCCTAGTGTTCTTCAAAACACAGCAACACCTATCAAGAAGACAAGCTGAATGGATGAGTCTCATACAGAGATACCCATGCAAATCAAATATAAACCAGGCAAAGAAATGCTTACTGCAGATGCCCTATCAAGGGTGTACAGCAAGCATGCCCTATGTCCTGATTGTGGCCCCAACTGGCTCATGCTTATCATGAGGAATCTCCAGGAAGGTTTCCCACCAGACACTCCCATGGACGTACAAGAAAAGATCCTTAAGAACAAACATCTGTTCAAGAACTTATATGATAATCTACACTGAATACTTTCAAGTGGTGACATTGTACCTTACAACCCATCAACGCAAAAGATTGACACAATTATTCAATATCACAGAGACCTGAGACACACCTGTAGAAGGAACTTTCAAAATATCTCAAGACACGCTACTGGTGGCCCAATATGCTAGATGACATCAAAGAAGTATTGGAGCAATGTGAAGTCTGTGAAAAGTACGCCCAAACCAAAGCACCACCCAAGTCAGTGGTACCTGCATCCATCACACAACCCTTCAAGGTGTGGTCATTGGATATTGTGGGGCCAATGCCCGGTGAGAACAAAGGGAAAAAGTATATCATAATAGCTATTGACTATGCAACCAGGTAGCCCGTGGCACAAGCCACAAAAGAACACAAAGGCAATGATGTGAGAGGGTTATTGGCAAAGAAATTATAGGCAAGTTTGGGAAACCTGTCCTCTTAATCAAAGACAGAGCCACTGAACTTAAAGTCATCAACACTAATATCTACCTTGCCAAAAACGGAATAAAACACATCACAGCCAGCCCATATCATTCTCAAGCAAATGGACAAGTAGAACAACTAAACAGTGCGCTTGTAGAAGCCCTCTGTAAGTTATCTGCTTACAATCCAAAGGCTTGGGTTGACATGCTTCCAACAGCACTCATGGTCTTCCAAACATAATTTAACTGTAACACTGGCAAGAGCCCCTACAAACTAGTCTATGGGCAAAAGCCAGCCCTTGTTAGTACAGCTGCAGGACCCCAGTTACCTCTACCTAAGAAAATACCAGAGGCCAACAACCCCAACGTACAACAAGCCAGAAAGGATCAAGAGAAAATGGAACATAAAAGAGTCAAGAGATAAGCAATCCCTCTACAACAGGAAAGGTTCCAACCCGGAGACAAAATCTGGGTTGTCAACCACAACCAGCACAAGTTGGACCCAGGGTTGCGCAGACCAGGCATTATCATGGAAGTCAAGCCCAACAATACATACCTCATCAAGGGTATCAGGGCGTGAACCAAAATGAAACTTATGCATCATGGCTGACTCCATCTATGTAAAGCCATAACAGCACAACAAAATTCCAGACTCCCTGTCCCCAACGCCAAACTGGATCAGTACCAAGCATGTATCCCCAGCTCTCTGAAGAAAAATTAAGGCTTTGCCTTTCAGTACCCCAGGGGGAGATGTTGCAACATCTTTGATTACTCCCTCTTGGGGAATTAACTCCCCAAGTAGTTCACCAAATGAATCACCAACTGGCTCACTGTATAATCAATAAGCCAGTGGCATGTTTATCATTCAACTATCTATTACAGGGATCACTCAATCTAGATCCTAAGCGGAACACAACTTGGGTAAACCTTGTGAATTAAGAGGAACACTACTCAGATAAGCCCCATGATCATCATAATGTACATGGACAACACATGGACAACACATGGCTTCTCATGATACTATATAACACCTTTTATTCATATCAAATAAAGTATTATTCTTCACTTAAATCTTCCCCTTATCTTGTTTATTATACTTCCCAGAAGTATAATCTTGACACCTTCTGTAAATGGATTGTCATCAATGTCCATCCATTCTGGAATACCATACCTGTTTTTGACTGATCCTGGTATGATTTTAGCCCAACGTGAACCCCTCTACCACTCTGTCTACCTATTGAGTGATCATTAACCCTTGTCTACTATTTCTTAAAATTAGTTCTCTTAATAAAGACAAGTTTATTCACATTTGTGTTGACCTTTGTATTATTCAAGCCTTTTTCATTCCTTTTTGCCAAAATGAATTCCTCTTCTTTTATTCCAGGAAATTATAGTGCATACCCTTAATTTGCCCTGAAGGCTAACCCAAGGCTAGCTTTGAATCTCAAATCTTTTGTAATACTGTAAATTCAGAACCTGAACATAAAAATGCAGGTTTTTAAAATCCTTGGTCTAAATATTGAATCACTTTTGCAGGCAACTCAGCTGAGTGAAAAACAAAATATTTAATAAAATCAACCATTTAATTTGACTTTTTTGGTTTATTTAAATTGGCAAATTTTGAATCTCTCAAGCAGATAACTCAACTAACAAAAAAAACTCAGCAATCAAATGCAGGATATATGAATCAGAAATGTAAGATTCTAATGTACAATTTGAGATTTCCTGTATGTCAAACAAATCATAGACAGCATGTAAACCTTAAGAAATCCAAAATTGTGGGATTGTCAAATCCAAGAATCAAATTTCAAATCAAAAATGAGGTGAATTTGAAATAAATATGATTTATGGGCGTCTCAAAAAGAATGTTAAAGGATCTAGAGTGGATTTGTGCTGATTATTTTAGGAAGCACAGGCATTCTCAAAAATCACCCTATTCCAGTTTAAGAAGGCTAAAATTTAGATCATAATATTCACCAACTTATCATATTTAACAATAAAATTGACTAAAATATACACTCCTCTTTTTGATTTTAGTTTTTTTAATAAAAACCTATTATACCTTCTTTCAACACCAACCGTTTCAACAAGCTTTTCCCTGGCCTTGACAAAATCATGCAGGGCTACACTGGGTCTCTCAACAGTGAAGTCTCTGTCTATGGTCACTCCCAACCCGCAGGCCCCTCCCCAAGCACTACCCAGGAGTGTGTTCTTTCTCCTGTTTCTTCCAGCATGCCCTCTTTGCCCATCACACACAGGCAGCTGCTAACCCAAATCATACAGCAACACTAGCATCTGAAATCAACCAAGGAGTCATGGGTCCACCAATGGAAGCCAGAATCTAGAAACAGCCAATCAGATGACACTGTCTGGTTCTCTAGGCAGACACACCCTGCCTCCAGCCAATCAGCTTTCAAAGACAAATAAGAAAGCTGATTACCCCAGAGATTTTTCTTGAAATGATTGCAAAGCAAGAGATGCTTATGTTCCTTGGGAAAATTTTGGCCGCAATAGGTTTTGCAAAGTCCACTGTGGCTGCAACCCTGCAAGCCCACGCCAACTGTGCCCCCCTACCAAGAAGAAACCCAACTGGTGCCTGTACTTCAACCAAAAGTGACACAGCCCATCCCCTTATAATGGTCATCATGAAACATGACCTCCAGATGCCCCTGGTCCAGGTACGTCTCCAGCTAGGACCCCATGGCACCTCCACCAACAAAAGAACCATGAATTTGTGGATGCACAAAGTAGTGGTTGCTGCCATAATCCTATCCAATCAGGTTCTTGGTGGCCCCAGTTTGGTGGATACCAACCCCTACAGTTTAACTATCATTAATTTTTTTTAAAAAAATGGCAATAAGGGCGCTTAATGACGTCATCTTCTTGTTTTATGCCAAGATTTTGGTAATTATCCAAGACTTTGGAGAAAAGCGCATTGAATAGGACGTCTACAAGCACGGCCCAATCTTGTATTGTTTTGTTGGGATTTTGTTGGCAGTTAACTCATTGGGTGTCGTGGCGCTCAAGGGTTCTAAGGGTAGGTTGGGTGTAGCTGAGCAGAAATTGAGAACACAACAGGACTAATATCTTCTTACACATCAGAACCTCTAATTGTGGGCTCTGCAAGTAATCTAAGATTTGTAAGTTGTTGGTTATATTTGTATGGTAGATAAATCTGTTTATTGGGGGTCTCTTGGGGGTCTTTTTATAATCAGAGGGGGAGGAGGGAAGAAAAAGGTGATTCATGCTGACTAGGGTCTAGACTTTCAGGCACAGAGCTTATTCTTGGAGAGCTGAAACATTTTGGGGAATATTCAGAGGAAATGGGTTAGATTGGGCAAGAAGTGAACATTTAGACATGTGACCTGGAGTCAGGTGGTCCCAGCAATAGTAGGGCTGTCTTTAGGGAATTGAGTGTAGAATAAGGGTTCATATACTCTCTTTGGGGTCTTCACTTTGGCAAAAAGAGGGGCAAAAAGTTGATATACCAATTTACATAGCGGGCACAAGCACTGGGTCAATCATTGGAGCATCTGCAGCTAGCCGCAGATGAATTGATGGGTTGTTAATTACCAATAGTAAAACCTCTTCTGATGAGTTGCCAATTGGATCATCTGCGGCTAGCTGCAGATGATCCAATTAGTCACTAATTGCCAATAGAAAAACCACTCTGATGGGTCACTCTCTGACGCATCTGCGGCTAGCTGCAGGTGCGTCAATTAGTCTCTAATTGAAAATGCCCATATGTAATTCAGAGGGTTATTCTCCGACATAAAACACAAAAAGGCAGCAGTTCCTCTTAAATTTTTCCAAACAAAGAAAAAACTTATCATGGTAATACTGTGGAGTGGCACCCTGCACCACAGGTGTCAATCATTACTCCACAATATCAAGCACTGCAGATGGGTATGCCTACCAGACGGAGCTCAAGGCCATGCTGGAGGAGTGGGCCACACAAAACGCCGTGCACACAGTTGTACTGAGTGCAGAGATGGAGCAGTGTGAGTGGGCATCCAAGGAAATTGCAGCTGCAGGTCATACATGTTGATCCTACCCCACCAAACACGCCAACATGTATCTTGCAGATGTATGTCTCTATAATTTTGGTTTGGCTCTCAGGCGCTTAAAGCCTGCCACATACAATGAACTGTAAACCCAAATTGAGAAAGGGTATGAGCTATTTCCTTTTGTTTTTGTCCAGGACCTATTTAATCTTGTCATATTCTATGCAAGTGATAATAATAAGTCCAGAAAAGACTCCTGCCTTCCCCCACACCAGTCCATCTGTTTTGTCAAGCCAGTATACATGACAGAAGAAGAATTTGAGCAATTGAAGCAAACCACTCTTGCTGCCCCTTCCCAGTCAGCAAACCATGTCTTCCAACCCCCATCAAGCCACCTGCCTTCCAACCCTGAGTTCAAAGACAATACCAACCCCCCACTATCTTTTTTGCTAACCCTTTTACAGGCACCAATGAAGGTGGCGTTCATTCTGCCCATTCCCTCCCCTTCCCTACCTTTGATCAGTAAAATAAACTTTTCTTTGTGATAACTTATTAAATTGTTGCAACTGAACCAATGAGGATTTATTATTTGGATTTGTGAAAACACCTGTCCAATAGAAAGGACAGAATACTAAGAATAAGGTATTGTTTATTGTAGACTATTGTGATTAATATACTATATGGGGAAAGCCACAAGGCCACAAGGGGGTGGTATAGTAGGAAGTTCCATGTAGGGTTTGAAGCTAAGGAATAACTTGTACAGGGATCAGCAGGTCAAATTGGCAGTGCTCCTAATTAGGATGAAGTGCCCGCCATTTGACATTGCCATCAGATTGACTCATGTTGTTAGATACGTCAAGGGGTGACTCATTGATTGCCCCCTGTGTATTGTAAGATATGTTAGCAGGCAAGTTCAGAAACTTGTTTGCAACACCCCCCTTGTCCCCTGTTTGTTGTCAGACACCAGGATTAGAGTCTGAGAAAGATCTGGGAAGGTCCGCACAAACAACCTTTGTGTGGGGATGGCGCGGCAGGGGCGCAAGCAATTGTGGTGAAATTTCTTGGTGTTTCCTTGGGCATCCTCAAGTTGATAGGTATTGTTGTCATAGACGGCAGCTATCTTGAAGGGCCCTAGGTGGTTGGGTTCTAACTTGGCAGAATTGGGGTTGAGGGTGTAGACAGGGTGACTTACAGCGTATTTGGCCTCAATATGCTTTGTCCCTCTTTCAATTTGCTTGTGTTCAACTTCCTGGGCTTTGGCACACCATTGGTTCAGGGATGGAGTTGCCGCTAGGGGGGCTTTTTGGGAACTGTAGATTGTAGCTGCCCCTGTTTAACTCCTGTGAGACTGTCAGGCGTCCCAAAGGCCAAGGTACTGGGGCCAAATCCTGTGCCTCTGTTAATCTTGCTTTTAATATGAGTAGAGTGGTAGTCAAGTGTTCAGTCCATGCAGTGTTGGGGTGCTCCTGCAAGAGATTGGCAATCAGTTGGACCAGTGAACCATTTAACCACACCACACAGCAATTAGCTTGCGGATGGTAGGGGGTCATAACTACCCGTTGGAGTGCATTCTTAGTGCAGTATACTTTCATGACATGCCCAAAAAGTTTGGGACCACCATCTGTGATGAGAAGTTTGGGCCGCCCAAAGCAGGCCACAATTTCCTTGCAAATGAAGCAGGTGGTGTGGTTATTTGTTGCCCAGGCCACTGGACAATAAGTAGTGTAGTCAATGACAGTGATAATGTACTTCTTCCCCAGTCTTTCTTTGGGAGGGGGCCCAACAATGTCAAGGACCCACTGCTCAAAAGGCTCCATGGCCTTGATGGGTAGGACAGACTTTGGGGGAGCAGGTTTAGACGTGTTCTTTTCACACAGCACACATGTTTTGAGAAGATCCAAGATGTCTTGACGCATGCACAGCCACCAAACCTTGTGCTTCATGATTTTGAAGAGGGTACATCCTCTGATGTGACTCAGGGTTCAGTGGTAGTGCAGAATTGTGTCACCTAGTTGTGTGGTGGGGATGTAAGGCGTATTTTCACCTATCTCTGCCCGGCAGCAGAGTTGCCGGCATCAGTGGTGAACTGACTTTCATTGTCCTCTAGTTTGAAGATGGTGACCAAGTTGAAGCCTTCATAAAAAGTTACCTATGGGTAGAGGTAGAGCATGGGTCCAAGCCATCATCCCCAGTGATGGATGCTAAATACAGTCAGGAGAGGGCATCAGCTGTGACAAGTTCTTTTCCAGGCTTGTACTTGATGCACAACTGGTAGGGGGACAGCGCTCAACCCAACCTGCTTGGCAACATATCAAGTGGGATTGCGTGTTGAAGTACTGGAGCAACTTGTGATCTGTTAGGATGCAGGGCGGAAAGGTAGCCCCTTCCAGGTAACAGTGCCACTTCTCAACACAGTGTACAATTGCTGCTAGCTCTTTATCATGAATGGGGTAACATTGTTCTGAGTCAGTAAGCTTCCTGGACTCATATGCCACGGGGAGGAAGACGCCGTCATAGGTTTCTACCCTTAGCATGCCTCTTATGGCCCTGTCAGAGGCATCAGTCTCGAGTTTTTACTGGTAGTTTCAATTGGGAAACTGCAGTACTAGTGCCATTGTAAGCCTTTGCTTCAATGTTTTGAAGGCTCAATCTCTGACGGGGGTCCAATGAAAACGCTGCTTGGTATTCAGAAGCACGGTGAGAGGTATGATTAACTCCCCACAATTGGGAATGAACTTGCGCACATAGGCAACCATGCCTAAGAATGTCTGCACCTGGTCCACATCAGTGGGGGGCAGCATACTGGTGATTGCCTTGACTTTGGCAGGGTTGGGCTTTATGCCTTTGGCAGAGATGGTATGCCCAAGGAATAGTAACTCTGACTTGAGGAACTCACATTTAGAGGGTTTAGCTTTTAGCTGATTCTTTCAAAAGGTGTCAAGGGCAACGCAGAGGTTTTGGAGGTGCGTGGTTTGATCTTGGCTGAAGACAATAATGTTATCAAGGTACATCACCACACACTTCCCAATCAGTTCCTCAAACGCTTTGTTCATCAAAATGGCAAAGGTGGAAGGAGTGTTGGTCATTCCAAAGTTCATGACGCGCCACTCAAACGACCCATAGTGTGTGAAAAAGGCAGTTTTTGCCTTGTCCCCTGGTGTAATGCGGACCTGGTTGTACCCCACAGTGAGATCAATCTTGCTAAAGACCTTTGCGCCTGTAAGTGTATCAAACAGGTTGTCAATCAGCAGCAGGGGGTACTTATTCTTAACAGTCACCTCATTTAAGGCGCAGTAGTTGATGACCAGACAAAGGGACCCATTTTTCTTGGCTACAAAGAAGACTTCTGTCCTGTATGGAGAGAGCAAGGGGCAAATGAAGCCTTTATCAAGCGCGTCCACAAGGTGCTGACAGAGGGTCTCATCTTCTTTTGGTGTAAGACAGTATAAGGGACGTGCTTTAGGTAACAACCCTTGGAGCTGTACAGTATGATGAATCTCCTGAGGATTAGGTAATTGGTCCAGTGTTTCACTGAAGACGTCCTTGTACTCCTTGAGGAAGGCGGCAAGTGCTAGAGGGGGTGAAGTGGTCAAGAGAGAAGCCACAGAAGGTTTGGCGTGGATAACTTTGACTGAACACTGTTTGAAGTCTAGTTTACCCCCCTTGAAGTTGTATGAGCCTGTCTCTGTCATTCTAAAAAACACAGTGTTGTGGAGTAACTTGCTCATTTCAACAGGGTAAATCTGAAATCCCACTCCATTTGTATTGAGGGTGATAACAGATGTATCCCAATTGATGTAGGAACAATTATGTTGAAGCCAGTTGAGGCCAGCAATTAAGTTGTGGCTGAGCCCAGCCATGATTGGCCCAGAGAGCTTAACCTGGACGTTAACCATTCTCACAGAGAAGGGTACTGTCTCATGGGTAATAGCAACTCTGCAGGAGTCAGCTACCCGCACCGCCTTGAACCTGCTAGGCATACAATATAGTTGCTGGGAGTCAGCAAATGCCTGGTCCACCATAGTGTGATCATCCCTGGTATCTACCAGTAGTTTATGGGTGTTCCCACAGAAACAGAAGGGATAGGCTAAGAGGGTTACTTTATTTGAGAAATGGCTTGCTTGTAATATGGGGTTGTCACTGTAGACCTGGAAGACGTCAAGGGTTTCAACCTTGTGGATGTTGTAGACACAGGAGTTTTTGTTGAGCAGGGATTAAGAGGAGGGATCAGGTGGGGCTGTAGAACCTCTTGCTGCTACAACCCCCAGGCTTTTCCCAGCTCTTTGATCTGTGTTAACTGGAGCTCCCCCTTGCAGGGGCCTTTGGTCCCATTCTCCTGTTGGCAAGGTTGGCAGCAGCCCACTTGTCTGTAGCCACTGCCAGGTGTTGCACAGGGTTGGACTGGAGGATCATTGGTGCAACAGAAGCCCACTGAGGCTGGTTGTTAGCTTCCACAATGGCTTTATAGCAGTCATCAATGGAGGCACAACAGCCTACAGGGACCCACTTGCAGATGTGAGGCTTAAGATCATTGATGATCAGGGTCAAAAGCATGGTGTTTCTGTCTGTGATGGCTTTTGGGGCGGCAGCAAGGGCTTACTGCCAAGCGGCAAGGTACTCAGGAACAGACCCTGTTTGCTTGATTGCTAGAAGAGGAGTTCCCACAATAATGGGGGAGAAGGTTTTGCTATAGCGGGACTTGGCGGCGTCTCAGAATGCCACCCAGGTAACATCAAGTTCCTGGCTGGCCCAGTTGGTGAACCACACATTGGCCGCCCCTGTGAGGCAACCAGACTCAGTGGCAACCCACATGGGCTCTGGAACTAGGCAGATTTGAAGGTGGGTCTCTGTGGATTGAAGCCAATTGACAATGTTGGCTCCTTTGACTCCACCTGTAAAGGATTCCAGCTGTAGATTGAGCATGCATTGTGAGAGGTCCAACTAGGGAGGGGTAACACTAGCGTCCTGCTGCCTGAGGCAAAGTCAATTGTACACACTTGTGAGGACTAGATGGTCTTGATAGATGACATACCTGTTGGGCATGTCCCCCTTGGGGATGGGCAGGAAGATTTCTTGTTGGGGAGTAGCCATACGGCCCATACTCTGTCCTTTCTTAGGGGAATTTTTGTTTTAAGCAGGTTGTGAACCTACCTGTGCTACCACTGTTGCAACTGAACCAATGAGGATTCAGTATTTGTATTTGGGGAAGACAACAGTCCAATAAAAAGGACAGAATACTAAGAATAAGAATTTGATTATTCTAGAATATTGTGATTAATATACTATATGGGGAAAGCCACAAGCCACAAGGGGGTGGCATAGTAGGAAGTTCCATGTAGGGTTCAAAGCCAAGGAATAACTTGTGCAGGGATTAGAAGGCCAAATTGGCAGTGCTCCTAATAAGGATGAAGTACCTGCCATTTGATATTGCCATCAGATTGATTCATGTTGTTAGATACGTCAAGGGGTGACTCATTGAGCGCCCCCTGTGTATTGTAAGATACGTTAGCAGCCAAGTTTGGAAACTCAGTTGCAAAAAAATTAATATCTCTCTTTCAATTCACAAATAACAATATTTTATTTTTACATTATTGAGATTCCCTATATTTTAATAAAAGTTATATAGTTTATTTGATAATATATAGTTATTTGCATGAATATTTAACATCATCATTAATAAATTAAGCACCACAGATGTAAATTTTGCATTAGAATATAGCAATTAGACATCAACTCTGATATTTTGATATTATGTGCATAACTCAATGCATTTTGTTTAATAAAATTCATTATAAACTTGGCATTTTTCATTTTAATTTATTTGAATGGACTGTTTTTATACTAGAGAGCCATTAACACTTAGTACAAATATTGATACATAGTGCATTTTACAGCCTGTATATTTGCCTATTAATAACAATTCTGTAAACTTTTTAGACAGATTTTGTGAAGTAATAATAATGTAATGAGCTAATATGTTAATGTTTATTACCATTAATTAGCTGATTTTCTTTGCTGTGGCAATAGTGCATTTTCTGATATTTATGCACTGGTTTCCAATTGGTTGGTTTTACATCCAATTGCACAGGCAATAGGAAATCAATTTGCTACCCCAAGACTGGATACTGTTGGGGTGCCAACTTGATTTGATATTGCCTGTGCAATTGGATGTGAAACTAACCAATTTGAAACCAGTGCGTAAATATCAGAAAATGCACTATTGCTACAGCAGAGAAAATAAGCCAATCAATGGTAATAAATATTAACATATTAACCCATTACATTATTATTAATTCACAAAATCTGTCTAAAAAGTTTACAGAATTGTTATTAATAGGCAAATATACAGGCTGTAAAATGCCATTGTATCAATATTTGTACTAAGCGTCAATGGCTCTCTAGTATAAAACAGTCCATTCAAAAAAAATTAAAATGAAAAATGCCAAGTTTACAATGAATTTTATTAAACAAAATACATTGAGTTATGCATATACTATCAAAATATCAAGAGTTGATGTCTAATTGCTATATTCTAATGCAAAATTTACATCTGTGGTGCTTAATTTATCAATGATGATGAAAAATATTCATGTGTTGAAGGCAGTACTATAAAAACCAGTTTTTTGATGTAATTTAAACAAAATGTCAAATATCTACAGCCTTATTAACAAATTAGAGTCATCCCTCCAAAAGGTTGTCAAGCTTGAGCATAACATAAGGGAAATTGTGGTGAATCAACTGGGAAATGAGGGAAGGGCCCTGGTCCAGAAAAACAAAACTGCAAAAAATAGCCTGGGAACAATAGTCAACAAAGAACACAAGGAAATAGTTCAAAATCTTTAAAAGGAAATACTCAAGCAGTTAGATTTCAAAAGTGAAAGTTAAAAATTGTGGGAATTTGCAAAAACCAATAGAAAAAATACTCAAAAATCAAATTGATTGAAGAAAATGAAAGCTCAAAGGAAATTAACACAAATAAAGAGGAAACTGATCAAATGGAAACATATGAAAATGAAGCACAATAAGAAGCAGAAGAGCTACAATAAAGAATGAAAATGTATCAAATGAAAATCAATAGAAAGAACAAGTAGCGCAGAAAATAAGGAAGATCAAGCCCAGAAAAACAAATGAAGATTAGCCAACACTCATGAAGTTTGCTGAAGGGGCGCGTGTGGCTGAGGGGGCCACAGGGGAAACAATCAGTAAGTCTTTTTATGCTTTACTTATATTTACTTTAGTTATAACTAGAAATGGGGACAAGGTTGGTGAAGTCGCAGCCTTTACGCCCAGTTGGTTTTACAGGGGTTACCAATCACTGGTAGTCCCTATAAAGCAAATAAATAAAAATGAAATAAATAAAATAATTCAAATGAATATGAATAGTTTCACAAATATAGAAGCAAAAGCCAGGGAATATTTACCACCTGTTGGGTGCTTGCTGTGGATTAGAGAAGCATGCAAAATAAGAGCAATATCAACTTCAAAGAGATGATTGAAATTTTCAGAATTATCAAAATAAACTCCAATGAATATACTTAAAAAATTACACAATAATTTCCCTTTTCAAATATCAATAAATATGAAAAAAACTAATAAAAACTGACTTTCTAATAGAAACTGAATATCTCAAAACTGAAATTTTTATTGAATTATTCAAAGCATTATCAAATAAAGTTGGGAATGCAGTCCTTGTGAATAATTTCAAGCCTTTATTTATTTTGTTTGCTGAGGCATGGGGGCAGATACAAGTCTGGCGCCCCCCAGAACCATCTTCAAGTTCAATAAAACATCTTATATCAACATATTAGTTCAAGTATACAAAAGATTATGCATGTTTTCTGAAAAGTATACCTTGCAAAGGATTCACATTGTATTGTACCTAGGAATTCTACTACATTGCATATTAAAAACTAACATCAAACAATTGGAGGATGTACCTACACAACTCAATACATGCCAATTGGTACTAGAACAACAGAAGACACTGAGGGGGTACAGGACAGTCAAGCATGTCCTGTACAATTCCTTTGCATTGATATCACTGTATGGATACTACATGCCCCCTGAGAAGAATTTTTTAATCAATTTTCTTTCATGATTGCATTTTATTAAGCGCTCAGCAACCACCAGGATTCTGAGCGCCACCCCTCTTGCAATTGCATCCAGAGTTGTCCACCACATACAAAAGAGTATGCAGTCCTAATTAGACGTATTAGAAGAAAATTTAATTTCATGTTATAATAACCCAGAATAATTGCATTTCCCTTTGCAATTTGCATTTCCCTAATAAATTATATTCTCTTGCAATTTAACTTTTTAATTTTTATTTTTTTTATTTCAAATATTAAAATTTAAATATTTAAATTATAATGGTAATATATCTAAATATATTATAAGACATTATTTATAGTTTTGAACACATCAAATAATAAAAAATAATTAAAAATGTTTTTATTTACTAGCTTGTCAAGTAAAGGTTCATTTATTACATAGTTAAGCATTGAGAACTGAATTTATCTGCAACAGACAGTCTGCTTCACTTATGTTCTAAACAAGTGATTGTTTAGAACTTGAAACCTTTCCTTTATAATATGATTTCATAAATATATTAAATATGCTTGACCTGCGTCATAAGGACTAATTAGTAAGAGGTACATAAAAATCATTGGTTTTTGTGTGTGTGGCTATAGTGGCACTGAAATATTAAGGATCAGATGCTGACTTGAAAGCTCCAATTTGTGGCTTAAAAATTCCAAAGTACCAACAAGGATTCAAAATTTTCTAAATAAAATTAATCTATTTCTATCTTTTTTTAATTTATTTCTTTTTTAGCGCAACAGTTAATACAATATCCAGTGCATTATAATAAAAATATGTGTCCTCATATCTAGTATAAATAATTTTAATTACCTTTTGTATGTATTCTTATATGCCTATAATACAATCAAACATCAGGTTATTATGTATAAATAATAGCTTTTGAGCCCTAATAAAAAAAATTAAAAAAAACCCAGAGCACCCATTTATCTGATTGGCTTGGAGGCAAGGGCTTTAGGGAGGAAGGATTCCAAGAGTTCTTAAAAAGCTGCCACAACATTGGGTAGCATCACAAATTTTCTAATCTTGAGATTGTTGAAGAGATCCTTGGTTTCTTGAGGGAGGCCTTTCTTCACTTATTATTGATCCACCAAAAATCTCCTTGATTGGGTTAAGGAATGGAGAATAGGGCAGAAGGAATAGGAGTCTCATTGGACAATCAGAAAGGCAGTGGTTAGAGGAATGGCTATTATTATCAGTGGGTGGAAACTCTGACACAACCAGATCCACTTTGTGGAGCCTGACATTATCCAACACAAAAATATTGCTTGTGCCTCTGTAATTAGTCCAGAGGTATTCCTTCACAGCTCAGAGAAATTGCAGAATATCCTGCTATTATGAGAACCCTTAATCATCTGGTATTGATACAACCTGCAAGGACCAAGAAGCGTTACCATTTAATAGGTCTGGGAACAGACAGCTGCACAATAGGCTACGCTGTCCTTGGACCCCTTCTCAACCCACCCATGCCTAGACCTGAGTGAGGAGGAAAATTGACAATTTGTTGATGTAGAAGAACTGGACATTCCCAGTCTCCTTTAGTGCCAGATATGTCTTGGCATAAATGTTTCAATCCTTGATTGTTTTTTTATGTTCCTATTGTGCAGAGAAACTCTGAGTACCTTCCATGAGAGGCCCAAATTGACCATTTCTTTGTAGACAAGGGTTTTAGAAACAGAAACCTCAAACTCCATGGCCAACATTGATTGGACAGCAAGTGTGTCCAGGTGGCAATCCTTGGTCACCCACTGTTTTATTGCATCAATATGCACAGGCTGCAAGAGTTTGGGCTGCCGCTTAGCCTTGGTGGATTCAGCAATTCACCCAGTGTTACCATGCTTTTTGTTGATATTGCCAATATATCCAGCTGGACACTAAGTTGGGATGCAATATCCCAAACTGCCATTCCCCTGTTCAAGAAGTTGAGGAGAGCTTCACACTCATTATCTGTCAACCAACAACAGCCCTTAGCAGAACTGTGGTGTTGCGCTTTTGCATTACATTGCAACATTTATTAGAGATTATAGGGCAGAGGACATTTGCCAGAATACAGTCATATGTGAGGATATGAGTAGTATTGTATCAGAAGAGACAGGATTGAGCAGGACTATGATTATTGCCCAGCAATGGCTTCTGATTGCGCAGAAGCACTTACGGATTAGGATAAAGATCAACCAGATTAAGGATAAAATAAAGATGGTTCCAAAGATTGATTTTATTGTAAATGATTAATTCTTCTCATACCTACTACAAGGGTAATCCCTGGGCTGCTAGCAATATATTCTAGGACATTCTAACACGCCCCTAATTTGGGTAATTATTAATCCAGGTTTGGCGCTTTTTGCACGTCAACCAATAGAATATCTTCATCTTCACCCAGCACAGGTGATCCTTGCTGGTGTGGAATAATTTAGTTGCTTCAGGATCACTTCCTGCTTCCTTAGCATCTACAAGCTTGATGCTTATTAATGTGGAAATTAAAGGAATTTGAGATTATGGGGAATTGAACCCAGTGCCTTGGCACTTGATGTAAAAGTGAAGCGGCACCTGCAATAATTTTCAGTTGGCGCTTGACGTAAAAGTAGTTTGGCGCCGCAGCGCCTAATCCAATTGCTAGGCAGCGTCAAGGTGCTTTTTATGCTTATTAAGTGCCGCAGCGGCGCTCATCATTGGCTAGTTTAAGGGTCAGGTCAACAGACTACTGCTGATCCATTTTGCATATAATTTGAACTACCAATTTATATTAGTTAGTAGCTGCAAACCATGTCTGAAAGCTCTGTCATAATTAGTGTCATTGTATTTTGTACTACTAATATATGGATTTGGTTGTAGCAATCCCAATCTGTGGGCTATGTCATTATTGGCATCATTGCTTGGTCAAAATTCCCAACATATCCCCCCACTTGACCAAGCACTACTTCCTTTCTTTCCAAGATGAATCCCACTTTTAACAACAGCAACAAACGCTAAAATATGCACTAAGCATATGACGCCATGATGGCAACCATGGGTGAGGCGGAGCACAATGCCTTCTGTAAGATGCCCTGCTCTGTGAGGATTGCCTTCCTTAACCGTCTTCCCTCCAACAAGGATCAATTCCGCAAGCAGGACTGCGCCACTACTGTGGCTGGCTCTGCTTTTAATTTGGCTTCCAGTTCCAATGCTGGTGACCTCTTTAAGGAGGATTCCATATTTGCCAAGACTCCTCCCGCCCCCAGAACGCCTCTTGTTGTTGGTCCTCCTGGCATTCACGCCCATTTATGCAGTGCTTGCCTTCCTCTGGTGAGCCTCCTGCCACCCTGTTGTTGATGCTTTGCCCTTGGTGCAATTCAGATGAGGTCCCCATGGACTACCCCAATCTGTTAAGTAAGTTTGGTATTTGTCACCACAAGGAGACCCTGTTTAGTTTTTTGCAAGCCATGCACGCTGATGAGGATGCAATGACTCCTATCCGCGCCAGTGAGCTTTACCACAGTTGATATGACGCCTCCCACTTGGCTGCTGAGATACGCCTTGGTCTGCAGTCTGCTTCCTTGGCGCATGGTTAGATCTCTGCCCAGCACGCCCATACTACTGCTATCTGTAACAAGTATATAGATGAGGTGGCTTGCATTTGGTCCTTGAGCTTGCTGCTGACCTGGCATTTCATCAGACCCTGGATCTTCCTGTTCAGGCCAACACCAGTCAGTGCTTCTTAGCTATCTTAAGGTGTTCCTCTTGGTGGTGAGCACTGGCAACGCTATCCTATATCTTCTCTTGGCTGCTGCTGTGTGCCACTTCATGTGGTACGCCCCCAATAGCTGCCAGCCTGGACAGCCAGAGTACACTGGTTGTTGCCTGGAGCACTATTGTGCTCTGGCTTATCAGCTCTGGGTTCTGTTGCCCTTAGCCCACTCCTATATGGAGGACGCCCTGATGGACTGCTTGTCAATTGAGGCAGCATTTTCTGCTTGTGGTGGTTGGGGTTGCCTTGTGTCTGTGAGCCAGCTCTGCCTCCCACTCTACGACTGGACCTCTATGTTGTGGAGCTCACAGCTGGCTTGGGCCCAGATGCTGGTGATCTTGGCGCATGTGCGCCAACACCTCAATGATTATTGGTACCTCTTCCCTGCCCACAAGCGTCCCGTTGTCACCATCTAACGCCCTGTGAAGCATCCACAACAAGCCAACTGCAAAGCCACTCCCCCCGCAGCATCCTCTTTCTAGCCGCACAGAGGCGCCCTGCTCCCAGAGGACACCCCCAATAAGCTTTCCTTTGCAATAAACTTGCTTGGCTCCTCCTTCTTTTTTATTATCTTTTTAATTTTTATCTTTTTGTTTTTCTTTGTTTTTATTATCTTCTTGTATATTTTTAATTTCTTATTTTTATATTTTCTTTCTTTTTAATCTTTCTTGGAGATGTGGCGCTCATTCTGTTGGCTGAGCGCCCAGTCTTTTTGTTTATAATTGTGCGCCTGTTTGGGTCTTACAAACAAATTTTCAGGTCTGGCCCCCAAGAATTTGGCTTAAATTTATTCTTCTGAAGTAGCATATTGCTCCCCTTCCAAGAGGAGGCTTACATAAAGTAGCAGTACTATCAGTTGCACCTAGAAAACTCCTGTATGACTTGTTGTCTTGGTGAGATTTCTGTTGGCGCCAGAGTAAGTAACTGGTCAAATGTTGCCAATGTAGAGGTGGTCAGCGCTGCTCAAGTCTTTGCAAGTGTGGGGTGTCCTTTTAATCCTTTGAATTCTTAGGTCCCTTAATCTAGCAAAGATGGCTGGTACAGTTTGAACCTGTGAACACATTTGTTTGCTTCCGTAATACCAAGTGTGCTTTGAGCGCAACCAAGCAGCAAGGTAGGTGTAACAACTTTTCTGCTCAAAGAGCTTCCATAAACCAATGTAGACCTTAAGCACGCCCATACAACAGGGTTGGTGTAACAACCTGTTGCTTGGTAGCGCTTCACTGAAACAATGTAGACCTTTAGCGTGCTCATACACCAGGGTTGATGTACCAACCTGCTGTTTAGTAGCGCTTTAATGAACCATGTGTGCCTTAAGTGCTCCCATTCAGCAGGGTTGGTGTAATCACCTGCTGCTTGGTGGCGCTATCAAGCATTTTTTCAAGGGCTTTAAATGTATCCTTGTACTCTAGTTGTGTAACCTTTTAGACCTGTACCAAGCGTGAACTGGGAACCTGAACTGACGCCTTCCCATTGGTGTTATGTGTTGATTTCTATGATGCTGGTCTCAATTGCACTCTGATGTTCCGCCAGCGGTTACCAGTAATTTTTCAATTGACTCCTTCTTCTACAGGAAAATGTGTTCCCCCTGTAGTGAGCACCATTATTGCGCTTTTGCATTACAGCACAACAATTATTAGAGATTATAGGGCACAGAGCTGTTGTGAATAATGGCATTCACCATGTTTTGATTTTGCCTTTGGTGGGCCGTTTCAAAGACAAATCCCTGGCTTTTGCTTTTGCCTCTCAAAATGAGCAGGGTATCTGAATCAGGAAATATGATTGTTTGGTTTCCTGACTCTGCAGGCAACTCACTTGCCCCACTCATATCTGTGGCAAGTGATCCTACTGTCCTGGTAGTGTTTTGTGGTATTCTCAAACACTATATATTACATTTCCTTATTCAACAATAAAATTAAGTTCTATTTGCATTTTTGTCTTTGTGTCTTCTGTACTTCTGCGCCTCTCTCTAGCCACACCTAGTAGATATTGTTCTTCCAGGGCCGCAAGGTAATCACATAGCCTTCCCTGTCATCTAACCAAGACTTAGTACAAATCCAATCCTAAGGTTAGGATTCCCTGTTGTGTGTCTGTGCTGCACCTCAGAACACAACAAAAATGGTGCTCACTACAGGGGCTGTAAGCCCCTCAGTTATCCCTTTTACATCTACGTTTTCAGGTCCCTTGCCTTCACCTATACAAGAATTGGCTTCACCTGAAATTACCAGCCCTCCTATCAAAGAAGATATTGCCAACCCACCTATTATCCCTACTGTACTGAACCTTGGGAATGGTCCCTGCCTGGTTGCTTACCCCATGGGTACCCCTGACTTGGAACAAGTCATGGCAGTAGCCCTTGGGATAGCTTGGGACAGAGCCATCCCTTGCCTTCAGCTGCAGTTTAGTTAGGCCAAATACTACAAGTTAATTGTGGCCCCGCAGTTTCCACAACACCTCCTCTCAGTGGCTGGCTCTGCTGAACACCTGCTGTCATCCTTTGTACAGCCCGCCTTGGCCCACCATCAGATGGTATTGGGCCTCCACATTCAAGAAATCTTGTCTCTTCAAGTAGCAGTTACTCATCACTGAAATCAATTTGCTGCCTATCAACAGTGGATCCATTCCATGTTCTCCTTGGTATCTGACAACCAGTACAATTCTGTCACCTCCCAAACACGCTTGGTTAATTCTATCAAACATATGTGCCATTCTATCCCTGAGTACGTTAGGGAGCGGCTACATGAGTTTCACCAGCTAGAACAACCCTGGCAAACTCAAGTAGACTCCACCTTAAATTCTTATCTCACCAACTTGGAACGCCTAGTACAACAGCTCAATGCATTCAGCTCATATTCCTTCAAACAATTTCAACAGGTAGCAGATCATGCTGCCAAAGGCCTAAATGAGCTCAGTGTGGAATTTGATCAAGAGAGAGCTACCACTGCTGCTGCTATAGCCAAACTTCAGAGTCAGGTGAATGAGTTGTCTGCTCCCAAGCCAGATGTCCCGCCTTCTCCTCCTTCCAACAACCTGATGGACAGGGAACAGAGAATCTGGGATGCCATTCTAGAGCTATGCGCTTCTACTTGTAGCCAAGGACGTCCTACTTAAACTTCTCAATCTGATCCCCAGGTGCTTGCATTGACTGCGCAGGTTGCTGAAACACAGCAGGAGATTGCTGCCTTACACAAGGTAGTAGCAACTGTTGCTAGTCCAGTTGGGGTTGTCAATGAAGATGGCTGCTGTCCTGGTTTGACAGGAGCTCCTTGAATCCAAAGCAGTAGGGAGTTAATTGCCCTAGCTAATGAGGTGATCATTTGAAACAAGACCAGGCTGAATTAAGCAGAGACATATAAAAGATGAGTGAGTTGATCAATTTGGTAACTGACAGGTTTTTCCCCTTGCCTATCAGTGGGGCCATCCCTTACCTCTCAACTGGCTGAGCTCTCCACTGTTGTCACTACCCAAGGACAGCGCCTAGATGTTACTGAGCGGCAGACTGCTCTAGCCAACAATACGGGTGCCTGAACTACCAAGACCCTGACGACACTCAAAGAAAGTGTTTGACAGCTATGGGCTAGACAGCCCCCCTCCAAATCTGAAGCTGAGTTCTGCCCTTTAATAAATGTACTTGACAGCAACAATTGTGGCCCAACTCCCATGGCACACTTCAAGCCTACCTTTAAGCAAGTTTTTGATCCCAAAACCTCAGCTATTGCAGCTTTCTTAACTATTTATGAGACTACCATGAGACAAGCATCAGATGAGGTTAAGAAAGAACATAATCTGACCTTTTTACACCTGACTTGCCAGGAGGTGGTGTTTCCTGAGCTGCCCACCATCAAGACTTAGGAAGTTATGAAGCAGCTTCTGATTGACAAGTTTGGCGGTGATCTTAGCCTGGAAGTGAAAAAGGACGCCTTCATGCACATATCTTTCAAGCCTAAAGAGACACTAGCCAAATTTGCAGACAGATTCTACATGGAAGGACAACAATTAATAACAAGCAGACAGTTGACAGCACATGAAGCTTATATGGCTGGCGCTCAAACCCTCAAAGTTAACCAGCTCCTGTGCCTTCATTTCAAAGCCCATAAAGCTATGCTTTCCTCCATGAAGAGCATAAAGACGCTGCTGTAGGATATGCACCTTACTCATTCTGGGGCAGTTGTTTGGGAAAGTTGTGCCACTTCCAACTCTGGATCATCTTCTTGTGGCCCTTGTATCCTCACTATGAACTCAAAATCCTCCTTGGTGTCAGGGTTGCCACAACTGTGGCCAGATAGGTCACCATTCTCAAGTCTGCACCAACCCACGGGTTGAAGGAGCTGATCCCAAAGACCATTCAGGAAAAGAACAGTCAACCTAGAGGCAGAGACGCTCTTGGTTGACAATTCTTCCCAGTTTACTTCAATTCTTCCCTCTATAACCAACTCTGAGCCTGATGATACTGAGGCTCCTCTTATCCTCCTACTGTTCCACAATATCTCTGATGATTCTGATGTAGAAGATTTCAATGTTGAAGACCCTGACATGTATGGGTATTCAGTTCTTGCCGTCCCAGAGACTATTGCAGTTTCCTATAAGCTACAATATGGGAAAACTACAACTACTGTCAAGCCCTTGCCTGAGGCCAAAACAGTTGTTTCCCGCCCCTATCTCACTCAAGCTAAACAATCCCCTGTATTAGTGGAGTTGTCAGAGGAGGCTGCTGAATTTGCTGACGCTGTCTTAAAAAATGTATCTGTCCTGCTCCCCTCCAGACTGTTTATAAGGAGTTCTTGAGATAAAGATGCATGATTGATAAGTGGGATAAGGAATTAGCTGAGGCGCAGGATATCTTGGCTGTCCTTCCAACCTTTGGTGCACCACCACTTGGGTAGAAATATCCATCCAGAAAGTAAAAATCAAGGCCGTCCTGGACACTGGATCTCCAGTCAAAGTTGTCTCCTCCAAACTTGTGAAGAAACTCAAGATGACCCCAGACCTCAACTACCACCAGTCCTATGACACAGCTGGTCTATCTATGACTTGCGCCATAGGTGCGTACTCTGCCTTGCCCATGAGATTTGGTAAGCTTCTATCGGCTACGCCAGCTGTTGTCCTAGAAAATGAGAGTTACAACCTTTTGGTTGGTACCCAGTTTTTTTGGGAATATAATGGGATAATCAACTCAAAGGATGGTTATCTCTCTATCCTGGGATACAAAGTACCTCTGATTTTTGAGGAGCCAATTAAAGTTCCTGGGAAACGTTTGAAGAAATGTACACCAGAATACCCCACTGGGGTTTTCACCTTAAAGTATCACACTCATTCCACCAACATTAAGTGCCCTCCCATGGCTTGCCCTGCATCTGAAGGGATCCCTCTCATGGCCACGTCTGCTGTCATCATCCCTCCAGGCTCTCAGGCCATCCTAGACTCCCAGATATTGTATGAATTACCTGAGAAAACTTTCTTATAGTTGTACTCCTCTCCTTTGCTAGGGCGTAACAAGCCTTACCTCTGTCCTGGAATCCTGGATGTCTCCCACAAGGATCCCGTTTAATTACTAGTAGCCAGTCTAATCACACTTCCTATAAATGTATCTAGAGGACAGGTTGTTGGTTACAGTAAATTGTTAAATGCTCCTGACGTCTTGTCCCTTCACCCCTTTGGCACGTTCCAGGACTATAACTTACCAGAAGACAAGCCTCAAGTCTTATCTCTGTTCACCGCCCAAGACTTCCCTCAGTTGTCCCCAGTTCAACAGAAGGAGGTGCTTGATTTACTATACCAATTCTCAGACATCTTTGCTAAAGACAGTACTGACTATGGGCTGGCCAAAGGCGTTATCCATCAGATAATCACTGGAGATGCTCCCCCCTTCTGTGCCAAGCCATATTGCCACAGTTGAGTAGAGGACATGAAGGTTTCTAAGGAGCTTAAGCAACTGCTGGACGCTGGACTACTGGCTCCTTCTCAAAGTCCCTGTGCTTCTCCCCTGCTCATCTTAAAGAAGAAAGATGGAGGTCATCAAATTTTGATGGACTATTGGAGGTTGAACTCTCTAACCAAGAAAGATTCCTATCCCTTGCTGCGTATCAATGATGCTCTCTGACGTCTTGGGGGTTCTAAGTTTTTCTCTGCAATGAATCTAGTGTCTGGATACTGGCAGGTTGATCTTTCTCCCAAGGATTGTCAGAAAGCCACGCTCATTACTTCTGAAGGGTTGTTTGAGCCTACCTGCATGCTGCAAGGGCTCTGCAATTCCCCAGCCACTTTCCAGAGGGCTATGGATTCCATCCTATGCAACTTAAAGCTTTCATGTGTCCTAGTATACTTGGATGATGTAACAGTATTCAGTGCTACTTTCACCAATCACCTAGCCCATCTTAAAGAGGTGTTTGTAAAGATCCAAGAAGCTGGCCTCAAGCTAAAACCCTCTAAGTGTGCTTTCTTTAAAGAGCAACTTGAATTCTTGGGTCATGAAGTAACCCAGAGGGGGATTTGTCCAATGATCAAGAAGGTTGAAGCCATTGACAAAATGCTTCCGCCCATCAACCTACAAGAAGTACAGGTCTTTCTGGGTATGATGGGCTACTACAGGCAATTCATCCCCAACTTTGCTGATACTAGTGAGCCTCTGGTTCAACTGTTACATAATGTCCCTTTTGAATGGACTGCCAGCCAACAGCAAGCCTTTGAGACCTTAAAGCAGAAACTCAAAGAGGCGCCCATCCTAGTGTATCCCGAATACAATATGGAATTCATCCTATACACTGATGCTAGTGATCTTTCTATTAAGGCTATCTTGTTCCAGCTTGACGACAAGGGTGTGGACCACCCTGTAGCCTATACTTCCTGTGTTCTAAACAAGCACAAGAAGAACTATAGTGTTACAGAGAAGGAGTGTCTTGCTGTGTTGCATGCAATGAAGAAGTTCTTCCATTACAATACAGCACCCATTTCACAGTGGTCACCAACCATGTCTTGCTTAAGTGGTTACAACATCTTAAGGAGCCAGAGAGGCGCTTAGCTAGATGAACCCTCTGCCTGCAAGGTTATGACTTCACTGTGCTCCATTGCCCTGGCATCTAACACCAAAACGCTGATAGTTTGTCCCAAATGCACATCCTTGCTCTACATCCTGCTGAAGCCAATTGGTTGTATGAGCTAATTGGCTACCCAACCTCCTGGGGAATTAAGACAGAAGAGGTTCAACTATCCCTGGCCAAATATCTGAAGATACCCTCATACGTGACAATCAACTCTTCAAGAAAGTGCGGGATCAATACCTGCCTTATCTGCAACCCAGTCTTTGCCTCTCATTGGTATCACAAGCCCATAAAGAAACTGGTCATGGAGGCATTGCCAAGACCTTTGACTGGCTCCAGAAGAATTCTTTCTGGGAGAACCTTTGCCTGTTGATCCCAGATGTCATATCTAGTGCCATGTCTGCCAACTTCAGAGACCCCAAGCTGCTTCCCATGAATTCAAATTGGTTCCCCCTCAACACGCCTTTCATACAGTCAGCATTGATGCTGTAGGCCCTCTCCACTGCTCATGTTCTGGATGTTGCTTTATCCTGATTGCTGTCAATCACTTCAGCAATTGGTTATAAGCTTGCCCTACTAAAGACATCACTGCTAAGACTACTGCTGCCTTCCTGCTGTAGAATATCTTCTACCGCCATGGTTGCCCTCAAGTGCTTTTGTCAGACAGAGGAACTAACTTCAACACCAAACTGGTAACCTCTGTTGTTGAAGCTCTGGAGACTCACCAGTCTTTCTCTGCCCCATATAATTCTTCCACTAACAGGGCAGTTGAACATGCAAATTTGATGCTGGTTTCCATCATGAGGAAGCTCACTTACTCTGACACTGTCAATTGGAATCTATACTTACCTACTGCTCTCTTTGCCTATTTCCTGAGCAAACATTGTGCCACAGGGTACTCCCTGTTTGCCATGTTGTATGGGCGTGAGGCCACCACTCTGTTGCTCTTGGGAGTCCCCCTACTCTCCTCTGACAAGGCCATGAATCCTGACAACCACATCACAGACTTAGTCAATTGCATAATTGATATACAGGCCACTGCCTACACTTCCGCATACAAGACTAAGATGCTCAAGCTCTCCCCTGATAATGCTGGGTGCTCCCCCTTGCCTGAATTTGATGTTGGTGACCATGTCTTGTACTTTCAACACCAAGTGGGTAAACACGCACATAAATTGGACTCTCTGTTGATCCGTCCTTTAGAAGTGACTTTCAAACAAGAGTCTGAATACACTGCAAAGCCTCTCTCCAGTGTCACCCTTTTGCTTGCATGCACACAAATTTCCTCTGCAAGTATCACCCCCCCCCTAAGGCCAATCTAGAGGGGGGAATGTTGTGAATAACAGCATTCACCATGTTTTGATTTTGCGTTTAGTGGGCCATTTTGAAGACAAATCCCTTGCTTTTGCTTTTGCCACTCAAAATGAACTGGTATCTGAATCAGGAAATATGATTGTTTGGTTTCCTGACTCTGAGCAACTCACTTGCCCCACTCATACCTGTGGCAAGTGATCCTACTGTCCTGGTAGTGCTTTGTGGTATTCTCAACCACTATATATTCCAATTCCATATTCACCAATAAAATTAAGTTCTATTCACATTTTTATCTTTGTGTCTTCTGTACTTCTGCGCATCTCTCTAGCCACGCCATGTAGAGATTATTCTTCCAGGGCTGCAAGGTAATTGCATAGCCTTCCCTGTCATCTAACCAAGACTTATTAAAAATCCAATCCTAAGGTTAGGATTTCCTGTTGTGTGTCTGTGCCGCGCCTCAGAACACAACAGTGGGCCAGACAGCCTCCCTTCAAATCTAAAGCAGAATTCTCCCTGAGCATAAATGTACTTAATAACAACAATGGTGGCCCAACTCCAGAAGCACATTTCAAGCCTAACTTTAATCAATTCTTTGAACCCAAAACCTTGAACATTGCAGATTTTTTAACTATCTATGAAACTGTCATGAGAAGAGCCTTGGATGAGGTTAAGAAGGAACACATTATAACCTGTCTACACTTGACCTTTCAAGAGTTAGTAGTGCCAGAGCTGCCCACTATTGAGACCTGGGAAGATATGAAACAGATTCTGATTGAAAAATTTGGTGGTGACCTTAGCCTGGAAGTAAAGAAGGACACCTTCATGCACATTGCTTTCAAACCTAAGGAGACTCTAGATGAATTTTCATATAGATTCTACATGAAGAGACAGTAATAATTACCAGCTGCCAGCTGACAGCACATGAAGCGTAAATGGCTTGTGCTCAAGCCCTCAAGGTTAACCAGCTTCTTTTTCTTCACTTTAAGGCTCATAAAGCCATGCTTACTCTATGAAGAGCATAAAGAAATTGTTTCAGGATATGCACCTTACCCATTCTGGGGCAGTTGTGAGGGAGAATCATGCCGCCTCTACCTCTGGTTTGTCTTCACGTGGCCCGTGTATACTCACCATGAACTCACAGAATCCTCCTTGACACCAGGGTTGCCACAACTGTAGGAAGATAGGTCACAATTCCTGAGTCTGCACCAATTCTTGGGTTGAATGAGCTGATCCCAAAGAGCAGGTGGGAAAAGAACAGTCAACCTAGAGGCTAAGACGCTCTTGGTTAACAATTATTCCCAGTCTCCTTCAATCCTACCCTCCATTGCTGACTCTGAGCCTGCTGACACTGAGGCTCCTCCCATTCTGCTGCTATTCCTTAACATCTCTGATGACTCTGACATGGACAATTCTGATATGGAAGATCTAATGCCTATGGGTATTCAGTCCTGACTGTCCCTGAAATTATTGCAGTCCCTTATAAGCTATGTTCTGGGAAAGCTAAAACAACTGTCAATCATCTGCCTGAAGCCAAGGAGGTTGTATCTTGCCCATACCTTACTTAAGCTAAGAGGTCCCCTGTGCTAGTGGAGTTTTCAGAAGAAGCTGCCAAGGTTGCTGATGCTGTATTCAAGAACTTTTTAGTTGTGCTTACTCTCCAGAATGTCTATAAGGAGTTTCCAGGCTTGAAAAGCATGATTGAAAAATAGGACAAAGAGCTAGCAGAAGCCCAAGACATTCTGGCTATCCTCCCTCCCTTTGGTTGTACTACTCATCTTCCTCCCCGTGGTATACAAGTCCAGGAAGCTTACTGACTTGGAACAATGTTACCCCATTCATGATAAAGAACTAGCAGCAATTGTGCACTGCGTCAAGAAGTGATGCTGTTATCTGGAAGGGGTTACCTTTTCAACTTGCGTCCTGACTGACCACAAGTTGCTCCAGTACTTCAACACGCAGTCCCACTTGACACGCCGCCAAGCAGGCTGGGTCAAGCGTCTGTCCCCCTACCAGTTGCGCATTGAGTACAAACCTGGGAAGGAACTTGTCACAGCTGACGCCCTCTCACAACTTTGTGTAGCATTAATCACTGGGGACAATGGCTTGGACCCAGATTGACCCATTCTCTACCTCTGCTCTGAGACAACTTGTTACAAAGGCCTCAACTTGGTAACCATCTCCAAGCTGAAGGACAACAAAAGTCAGTTCACCACCAATTCTGGCAACGTCTGTTGCCAGCAGAGACATTTGAAAAGACGCCTTTTATCCCCACCACACAGCAAGATGACACAATACTGCATTACCACCAAACCCTGAGTCACATCAGAGGACATAACCTCTTCAAAATCATGAAGTGAAAGGTTTGGTGGCTGCGCATGCGTCAAGACATCTTGGATCTTCTTGAAACATGTGTGCTGTGTGAAAATAATACATCTAAGCCTGCTCCCCCAAAATCTGTCCTACCCATCAAGGCCATGGAACCCTTCAAAAAGTGGGCCCTCAACATTGTTGGACCCCTCCCTGAAGACAGACTGGGGAAGAAGTACATTATCACTGCCATCAACTACTTCACTTGTTGCTCAGTGGCCTGGGCACCAACTAACCACACCACCACCCGCTTCATTGGCAAGGAAATTGTGGCCTGCTTTGGGCAACACAAACTTTCATCACAGATGGTGGTCTCAAACTTGTTGGGATTTTCATGAAGGCATACTGTGCTAAGAACGCACTTCAACGTATAGTTACAACCCCAATCATCTGCAAGCCAATGAGCGTGTAAAACAAATAAATGACTCACTGGTTCAACTGATTGCCAAGCTCTTACAAGAGCATCCCAACAATGCATGGGCTGAACACCTTCCTACTGCTCTACTCATTTTACAAGCAATAATTAATAGAGGTACGGGTTCAGCCCAGCACCTTGGCCTTTGGAATGCCTGACAGTCTGACAGGGGTTGAACAGGGGAAGCTACGGTCCACAGTTCCTGGAAAGCCCCCTAGTGACAACTCCATCCCTGGATTAATGGTGTGCCAAGGCCCAAGAAATTAAACACAAGCAAATCAAAGGAGGGTCAAGGCATCTTGAAGCCAGATACAATGTAGGTGACCCCATCTACACCCTCAATCCCAATCCTGCCAAGTTAGAACCCAACCAGCTAGGCCCTTCAAGATAGCTGCCGTCTATGACAACCATACCTATCAACTTGAGGATGCCCAAGGAAACACCAAGAAACTTCACCATAATTGCTTGTGCCCCTGCCGCGCCATCCCCACACAAAGGTTATTTGTGCAGACCTTCCCAGATCTTCCGCAGACTCCAATACTGGTGTCTGACAACAAGCAGGGGGAAGAGGGGGGGGGTTTTCAACTGAGTTTCCAGACTTGCCTGCTAATGTATCTCACAATACACAGGGGGCGCTCAATGAGGTATCCCTTGATGTATCTAACAACATGAGCCAATCAGGTGGCAATATCAAATGGCGGGCACTTCATCCTAATTAGAAGTGCTATCAATTTGACCTGCTGATCTCTGCACAAGTTATTCCTCTGCTTCAAACCTTACATGGAACTTCCCACTATGCTACCCCTTGTGGCCTTGTGGCTTCCCCCATATGGTATATTAATCACAATATTCTACAATAAACAATACCTTATTCTTATTATTCTGTCCTTTTTATTGGACTGTTGTCTTCCCCAATTCCAAAATACTGAATCCTCATTGGTTCAGTTGCAACAATAGGGTACAAAGTCCCTCTGATCTTTTAAGAGCCTGTCAAATTCCCAGGAAAGCGCTTCAAGATGTGTGCCTTGGAGTATCACACTAGTGTTTTCACCCTAAAATACTGTACACATTCATCCAACGTGAAGTGTCCCCCTATGGCTTGCACTGCGTCTAAAAGGATTCCCCTCTTAGCCACCTCTGCTGTAATCATTCCCCCTGGGTCTCAAGCTAACCTAGACTCACAAATATCTTATGAGCTACCTGAGTGTATGTTTTTATAGTTATACTCTCTTCCCTCACTAGGTTGCAACAAACCTTACCTCTGTCCTGGAATCCTAGACGTCTCCCATAAGGACCCTGTTAAAACTGCTAGTAGCCAACCTAACTGCTCTCCCCATAAATGTATCTAGAGGGCAGGTTGTTGGCTATGGTAAGTTGTTGAATGCTCCTGATGTCCTGTTGCTACATTATTTGGTATGTTCCAGGACTTTAACTTACTTGAGGATGAGCCACAAGTCCTGCCCTTGTTTACTGCTTAAGATTTCTCACAACTATCCCCAGTGCACTAGAAGGAGGTGTTTTATTTGCTGGATTAATTTTTGGATATCTTTGCTAAAGATAGCAGTGACTACAGCCTAGCCAAAGGCGTCATTCATCATATTGATACTGGTGATACTCCCCCTTCTGTGCTAAACCTTATTGCCGCAGCTGCGTGAAGGACACACAAGTGTCCAAAGAGCTCAAGCAACTATTAAACGCTGGTCTATTAGCTCCTTGCCAAAGTCCATGGGCCTCCCCCTGCTCATACTGAAGAAGATGAATGGAGGTCATTGTATTGTGATGGATTACCAATGCTTGAACTCCTTAACCAAAAAAGGATTCCTATCCTCTACCACACATTGATGATGCTTTCTGCCGCCTTGGCGGCTCCAAGTTCTTCTCTGCTATGGATTTAGCTTCTGGATACCGGCAAGTTGATATCTCTCCTGAGAATAAACAAAAGGCCCACTCATCACTTCTGAAGGACTGTTTGAGCCTACACACATGTTGCAAGGGCTCTGCAATGCCCCAGCTGATTTCTAACAAGCCATGGACTCCAATTCTGTGGTTTAAAGCTCTCATGTGTCCTAGTGTACTTAGACAATATAACAGTCTTCAGTGCTACCTTTAAAAATCCCCTGATCACCTCAAGGAAGTGTTAATAAAGATTTGAGAGGCTGGCCTTAAGTTGAAACCATCTAAATGTGCTTTCTTCAAGGAGCGCCTTGAATTATTGGTCCATGAGGTAACACAGACTGGGATTTGCCCAATGACCAAGAAGGTTGAGGCCATTAACAAAATGCTTCTGCTCACCAATCTGCAAGAGGTTCAAGTTGTTCTGGGTATTATGGGATACTACAGTCAGTTCATCCCCAACTTTGCCAACACTAGTGAGCCTTTGGTTCAACTTTTGAAGAATGTCCCTTTCAAATGGACTGCTAGCCAGCAACAAGCCTTTGAGACCCTCAAACAAAAACTCAAAGGGGCTCTCATCCTAGTATTTTCTGACTATAATAAGGAATTCATCCTATATGCTGATGCTAGTGACCTGGCTATTGGGGCCATCATGGCTCAACTAGATAATGAAGGTGTAGATCATCCTGTAGCTTATACTTCTTGTGTGCTCAAAAAGCATGAGAAGAATTACAGTGTCACAGAGAAAGGAATCCTGTTGTGTTGCATGCCATCAAGAAGTTCCACCATTACAATACAGCACCATTTCACAGTGGTCACTAACCATGTCTTGCTTAAGTGGTTACAACATCTTAAGGAACCAGAAGGACAACTAGCTAGATGGGCTCTCTACCTGCAAGGCTATTGCATTACTGTGCTACACTTCCCCAGAATTCAACATCAAAATGCTGATGGATTATCCAGAATGCCCATTCTTGCTCTACACCCTGCTGAGGCTGTTTGACCATATGAACTAATTGGATATCCTTCCTCTTGGGAGAACAATACAGAGGAAGTTTGAATTTCTCTATCCAAGCTATCTGAAGTCACACTCATTTGCAACAACCAGCTTTTCAAGAAAGTATGAGACTGATCCTACCTTATTCTCAGCCTAGTCTTTGCCTTTTATTTGTGCTTTAAGCTCATAAAGAGACAGGACACAGGGGGCATTGCCAAGACCCATGCCTGGCTCCAGAAGGATTACTTATGGGAAAATCTTTGCCTGCTGATTCCAGATGCTTATATTAGTTGCCAAAGTTGTCAGCTCCAGCAACCACAAGCTGCCTCAAACAAGTTAAAGCTAGTCCTTCCTCAATACACCTTTCATACTGTCAGCATTGACACTGTAGGGCCTCTCCCCTGCTCTTGCTCTGGTTGCCGCATTATCCTAATTGCTGTTGATCATTTTAGCAAGTGGGTAGAAGCTTGCCCTACTAAGGACATCACTGCCAAGACAACTGCCGCCTTTCTGTTGCAAGATGTATTCTTTTACCATGGCTGTCCTCAAGTGTTGTTATCTGACAATGGGACTAACTTCAACACCAAGTTGGTAACCTCTGTTGTTAAAGCCTTGGGGTCTCACCAGTATTTCTCTGCCCCCTATAATCCTTCTACCAATGAGGCACTTGGGTGTGCAAACTTGACTCTAGTCTCTATCATGAGTAAACTCACTTATTATGATGCTGCAAACTGGGATCTATACTTACCTGCTGATCTCTTTGCCTATTTCCTGAGCAAACATTGTGCCACAGGGTACTCCCTGTTTGCCATGTTGTATGGGCGTGAGGCCACCACTCTGTTGCTCCTGAGGGCCCCCTACTCTCCTCTGATAAGGCTGTGAACCCATATGACTATATCAAAGATTTAGTCAACTGCATCATTGATATACAAGCTACTGCATAAACCTCTGTTTACAGGACCAAAATGCTTGAGATCTCTCCTGACAATGCTGGACGCTCTCCCTTGCCTGGATTTAACATTGGAGATCATGTTCTCTACTATCAGCATAGAGTAAGAGGACACACTCAAAGGCTAGATACATTGTGGGTTGGGCCTCTAGAATTAACCTTCAAACAAGGGTCAGAGTACACTGTGAAACTCATCTCTAGTAATCAACTGTTTGCCTGAGTACATGCCAAGTTCCTTAGTAAGTACCACCCCCCTAAGGCCAATCTAGAGGGGGGCAATGTTGTGAATGCCATCATTTACTGTGTTTTGATTTTGCCTTTGATAATTTATTTTGAGGACAAATCTCTCTCTTTTGCTTTTGCCCTCCAAAATGAGTTAATGGCTTATCAGGAAATACACATGTTTGGTTTCTTGACTCTGCGCAACTCACTTGCCACACTCATGCTGGTGGTAAGTGATCCTACTGTCCTACTACTGTTTTGTGGTATTGGCAACCACTATATATTCTATTTCATATTCACCTATAAAATTTAAGTTCTATTCACATTTTTGTCTTTGTGTCTTTACATGCTTTGGCGCCTCTCTAGCCACTTCTAGCAGATATTATTCAATCAGTGCACAAGATAATCATATAGCTTTCCCTGCCATTCTAACTGAGACTTAGTACAAATCTAATCCTAAGGTTAGGATTCATGTTGTGTATCTGTGCCACGCCTCAGGTCACAACAGGAGGCCTGTGTGTTGACATGACTCCCCTTGAGTTGGGTTCTGGGTCTGTTCTTGGACCCTCTGAGACGCCCTTGTGAACAGGCTGCCCTGCAGGCGGGTGCAGGAGTGGGTTGAGAATGTGATTGTCTGTCCATAAAAACAAAATAAAAAATATAATTTAGGTTAAATATGTATTTATTTAGATTTTTGATTTAGTTGTGAGTAGTTATTTTCTCTTGATCTAGCCTTAAATAGTAGCAGAGTTTCTATATTTGTGATTTGAAGTGTATAATATTGTATCCTTTCCGGGTTTGGGTAATTTTACAATTCACTTAATTTAATGTCTAAATATGGTTGTTGAGATTGAATTTTTCATTTGATTTTATCCAGAGTGGAGCTTCTTGATTTGGGTTGGTGTTTCCTAGTTTGCTTACTGTTTATTCAATTTGGATTCCAGTTTCTGCAATTAACATCTGAGTTTACTAGTGGCATTCAAAAGTGATTTGAAATTTGGTTCTCAGATTTAACAATCCTGCAATTCCAAAAAACATAGTAAACTTAATGAAAATAGCTGATGGATTTGAACACTTCAAATCTGATTCCAGTTAATTCATTTTATACATTGGAAATAGGCAGTTCAACTTGAACTTTTCAAAGTGTCTATGAGTTCCTGAATTTTTAAATATTCAAATAAATACTCAAAAAAATCAATTTAATTGAAAAAAGGCCAGCCCACAAAAGTGATCTAAAATTTGGACCAAAGTTTTGACAATCCTGCATTTTACGTTCAGATTCTGAATTTACAGTAAATGTTTCCCACTCTGTCCTCTCACTAGTTGTCCCCAAGAGCCTTAACATGACAAAATGATGCTCACTACAGGGGCTTCAAGCCCCTTGGTTACTCTGTTCCGCCACGCCTTCTCTGGTTCTTCTCCCTTTGTCTCTGAAGTACCCAAGTCACCCAAAGTCTCTAGTCCTTGATTGTGAAAGACATTTACAATTCTCCCATTATGCTAATGGTAATGGTGTTATCTCCTAGGCCCACATGGGCCACTCACCCGCTTTCTCTCTCAATTATGAAAAGGTTTGCACTGCTGAGCGCTCCCTCTTTCACACTGGCACAGTAGCTCTGCATATCATACCTGGCCTCTGCCCTGGCTATGACTCTGAGTCCCTGTACTTCTTTCTACTGGATTTTACCTCTTTCTGAACCAATAAAGTTCATGAAAACTATTGGTATACTGGTCAATCAATTTATCCAGCCTGCCTTAGTTTACCGCCAGTTAGCAAAAAGGTTGCAAAACTAACCCCTGTCTTCTGTGGCCACTGCTTTCTTTAATAACCACACACATAACATGGCTTACCAGGAGTAGACCCACAGTCTCTTTGCCTATATTTCCAATAACCAACGTGATTTGTTGGCCCACAGAAGCACCTGACCTCATCATTAAACTTGCTTTACTACTTGCTCTCAGGGTACATTAATATCAACTATATGAGTTAAACAACCATCAAGCTATGTGGCAAAGACAAATTAAATCAACTATCATGAAGTACCAACAAGATTTTGAGACCTTGATTGACAAAATCAATCAATTCTGAGAACATATTAATTCTTGACTTGAGATGATTGAAGCCCACATGAACAATTGGGACCAACAACTGCATCAGCAATACAGCTTAAATAAGGCTTCTCTAGGAAATACACTATGCCAGGTTCAGATTTATGTAGATGACAAAGTAGCCTCAATCAAAGTGATACTGCCCACTCCTTCCACCAAGACTCCATCTGCCTTTAAGGCTAAGGTCTGGGAAGCCATAGCTGAACTCAAAGCCACCACCTGATGCCAGGTCTCTATTTTCAACTCTCCTTCAGTAAAACTTATACCTGACCCTCATATTGCCACCTTGACAGATAAAGTAGCTAATTTTTGATGTGATATTAAATACTTAAATCAACATTTCCTGACCAAGATAATTTGACTTTGAATCTGATGGTGAAGGAGGAGCAGAGGTTGCTGATGTCCCTGCCCATACAGACCACAGATGCTGAGCTGGGTTGAAAGGGCAACCCTGTATCAATTGTTCCTTTGCCTTAGACAACTTAGAGGAGGTGACCAATGACGTTGTAGACAGGCAAGACATGTTGGAAAGAAAAGTGCATAATCTTACCTGCTTAACAGAGATAATTAATAAACAGGTTACTTCTTTGATGTCTCAGGCTACCACTTTAGCCACCCATTTCAATAAGATTGCAGATACCTTGGCTGTTCAACAGATACAAGTTGATGAACTTGAAACTGTTGCCACAACTTACAGGGACATTAGCAAGCAGAACAGCTCTACTATAGACACCTTAGAAAAAAGCCTCCAAATTTTATGGGCTAGATAATCTGCTGCTAAATCTGAGTTTGAAGTGAACTTCCATATTAATGTTCTTAATCAGGATGATAACAAGTCTAACTTGTTGTCTATTGATCCCAACTACAAACCCAAATTTAAGCAAACCTTTGATCCTAAGACCTCCATCATTGCTGCTTTCTTGACAATCTACAAGACTGCCATGCAGAGGGCTACTGTGACTGTATGGCAGTCACTTTTGAGTTAATAGCCAAATAAATATTCCAAAATATAAATATGTTCTGTTTTTGCTGTTTATTGCATATAGATAGGTTTGACAAAAAATCTCCCTATAAAGATTCCTGTAAAATGGGTATATATGTGTAATAAAAAAACATTATATGGATTGTTAGTTAGGCTGTGCTAACTAGAAAAATTGAGGCAAGATTGACCAAGTTAATCCTGGGGATTAGGTGTCTTGCTGTTGTGTTTGGCTCCTGGGGACAACATCCAGGAGGACACAGAGGGAAATCTTTATAACAAAAGATTTGAGTTTCAAAGCTAGCCTTGGGTTAGCCTTCAGGGCAAAATTAAGTGCACATATCTTAATTTTCTGAAATACAAAATGAAGAATTCCTTTTGGCAAAAAGGAATGAAAAGGCTTGAAGAATATTAAAGCCAACACAAATGTGGATAAACTTTTCTTTATTAAGAGAAATGATTGTACTTATATAGTAGAAAAGGGTTGATGAACACTCATTAGGTAGATAGAGTGACATAGGGGGTCACATTGGGATGAGGTCATACCAGGATCAGTCAAGGGTAGGTATGGTATTCCAGAATGGTTGGATATTGAACCAGACCCATTTGCAGAAGGCAAGAAAACCCAAAATCAAAAGCAAAACTAACCAAATCTTTGACATATCATTATTTGAAGGCCATATTGAAATACCATTAATGGTGCAATTTACAACATCTCCCCCCTCAAGATTAGACACAGTGAGTTGATATTTTCAGTGGAATTTGGAGTGAATCTGGGCAAAAGGACAGCCAGAAGACAGTAGCTTCATAATATACTTGACACCCTTCTTGTAAGTGACTTCACAAGGTCCAATCCAGAGGGAGTCTAGCTTATGAGCTCAGCCTCCAGTACAATTTCAATAATATAGAACTAGGTCAACTACTTGATACTCAGAGAGGGGGCTCTGGAAGCATTGGAGGGCAAGAGTTCTAGGATTTTGACCTTGTAAGCAGTAGAATAGGTGGTAGCTTAGATGTCAATGATATGATTAGTCAAGTCTTTGACATGAGCTTCAGGATTAGCAAAGGCATCAACCTCAATCAAAGGGGCCCCAAGGATGAGGGGGTATTGGCTTCTTGTTCATACAGCATGGTAAAGGGGGACTGGCCAGTCACTTGATGTCTGCTGAGTCTATATGAAAAGAGGGAAGCAGGGAGGAACATATCCCAGTTAGCGGCATCAGAGAGGGTAAGCTTCCTCATGATAGTAAAAGGGTGGAATTTGCTCATTACACAGTCCTGTGGCGGATCCAGGCCTAACCAGTCAATCCTATCATTATCCTGCCCTTGAATCTTATTTCTGGAACCTTCCTGTGACAAAGCTTTGAGGAGCTTTGCATCCAGGGAGGCAGTTTTATGGGACAACAATTTGTTGTCATCCTGCCAACAAGCCATGATTTTAACGCTTTTTCCCTCTCTTGCTCTCAATGCCTCAATTTCATGGTTTGCCATTTCTTTTACTTGTTGTAAGATTTCATCCCATCCTACTAATAAGTTCCAAGCATCCCAAGCATAGATTCTGTTTCCTTGGGCGGGAGTCCCCTCCTTTGCAAATTAATTGGAATACAGCTCTTTGAATACAGCCTTCACTTCCACCAAAGACTCTGCAGGAACAGTATTGGTGACCTCCAGGCTGGCCCATGCTTCTTCCAATGAACTTGTAGGAACCTCCTTTCTTGCAGCAGCGGTCTCCACACAAAGTACTCCAAATTTGGCTCTCTCAAATTTTAACAAAGAAGACATGATAATTGAAAAATAGGTGAGGGGAAAGCGTTAAAACCAACAATGTGAATATATTTTATTAATGTTTAACTGTTTTTGCTTAGATACCATTCAGGGCATACACGGCTGAAAACCCCTCCAGTTCCTGAATCAACCAATGATTTGTGTCACATGGTCTATGACATTTGAGTCATCCAACATAGATATTTACCTAAAAGGTCACCAACAATTCTCAACCTATGAGAATTGACCTACAATGGGCAGAAGTCACCTGACTCCATTCAACCCAATGTGCCAATTTGGCATAGAGCTTCCCCAGCTCCCAGCGCCAAAACCCTGTGGATTGCACATCCCAAACTCAGCTATCAGTTTTAACTGGGAACCAGCTGATCAAACCTGAATTCCTAGGCATCCTTGCCTTTATTTAGTTATCTTTACATTTTATGGTTTTTTGTCTTAAAACCCATTAAACTGCTTCAAAACTCAACCAGGCGCCCCCGCGGCGTTTTTAACCTAAATTTGGGGGGGGGGTTCCCATGGCTATCCTTAACCAAACCTCTTGACACAGTCAAGGCAATTAACTACTATAATTAAATACTCATTAATTAGATTGGCTTGTGTTTATTAATTAATCTTCCCAATTAATTAAACCATTTTGAGACGCCTAGTCTCCAAGATTGATTTGGCCAATCTTGCCTTAATTTTTCTAGTTAGCCTAACCTAACTGACCATTCATATTCTGTTCTTTTATTAAACATAGATATCCAGTTTCTAGGAACCTTTACCTTAAAGATTCCAACCAAACCTATTTATATGAAATAAACAGCAAAAATAGAATATATTTATATTTTGGAGCATTTATTTGGCTAAATACTCAGCAGTGACTGTAGTAAGGTCACAAGTCCTGTTGGTTGATGGGATATACAGTGCAGAGAAGGATTGATGTGTACCCATAGTTTCTACAATGAGCGTTCTGAGGCAAGCATTAAAGTTAGTTCCATTGTCAGACAGCAGGACTTGAAGACAACCATGATAGTAGAAGATATCTTACAACAAGAAATTAGCAATGGTCTTGGCAGTTATATTGTTGGTTGCTCTGGCTTCAACCTATTTGCTAAAGTAGTCTATGGCTACCAAGATGAAGCAACACCCAGATCTAGAACACAGGAGAGGCCCAACAGCGTCAATACTCATAGTGTGGAAGGCATTCTTAGGGGGATGAGCTTGAACTGATGCTGTGATGGACAAGGGCGTTAGAGCTGGCACAAATGACAAGAGGCAAGGACCTTAGGAATTAGAAGGCATATTTTTCCTGATAGAAGTTCTTGCATATTAGTCATGAGTTTTTGCTATGCCTCTGTGTCCCATATTAACGCTGGCTTGGAGGATGATGGCAACCCTCATGCTAGGACAGATGTAAGGTAGATAAGTGTTGTTGAATTTCTTGAAGAGTTGTCTATCTTGAATCACAGTATCCTTAGATAGGGCTTGTAGGGCCAGATAAATGTCTTCTGGTTAAGTGGTCCAGGAGTCAGGTTACCATATCAACTGTATAGGTGATTGGCATCAGCAGGATGAATGGCTAGTATGGGCATCCCTGACAGACCATCAGCATTCTGTTGTTGTGCACCAGGACAATATACTACAGTTAAAATCATATCCTTGCAGGTGTAAAGCTTAATAGGATAGTCAACCTTTGGGCTCCTTTAATTATTGCAGCCACTTTAGGGAAGAGTGGTCTGTAACTACCACAAAGTAAGTCCCATAAATGTAGTGCCTGAATTGTTTTACTGCATGCAGAACAGCTAGGCATTCTTTTTCTGTGTTGTTATAGTTCTTATCATGTTTGTTGAGGACTCATGAAGAATAGGCTACAGGTTGGTCCACACCTTCATTTCAAGAGGGGCTAAGATAACACCCACAGCTAGTTCACTAGCATTGGTGTAAAAGATAGACTCCTTATTGTAATCAGGGTAGACTAAGATGGGAGTATCCTTAATTTTGACTTTCAGCACTTTAAAATACTTTTGTTGGCTGTCTGTCCACTCAAAGGGTACATTGCAAAGAAGCTGGAAAAAGGGTTTGCTTAATTCAGCAAAATCAGGGATGAATTGTCAATAGTACCCCATCATACTAAAAAAGACTTGGACCTCTCATAGGTTTGTGGGAGACTGCATCTTGTCAATGGCTTCCACTTTATTATTCATAGGGTGTATTCCAGTTTGGGTGACCTTGTGGCCCAAGAATTAAAGTTGTTCCTTGAAGAAGGAGCATTTAAAGGGTTTGAGTTTTAAGCCTGCCTCCCAAATTTTGATGAAGACAGCTTTGGGGTGTTCCAGGTGATCTTTAAAGGTAGCACTGAAGACTGTTATATTGTCTAAGTACACTAGGACACATAAGAGCTTTAAATCATGGAGGATGGAGTCTATAGCCCGTTAAAATGTAGCTGGGGCGTTGCAGAGTCCTTAGGGCATATAAGTGGGTTCAAAAAGACCTTCTGAAGTGATAAGCACAGCCTTTTCTCTATCTTCAGGAGACAAGTTGACCTGCCAGTATCCTGATGCTGGATCTATAGCAGATAAAAACTTCAATCCCCCTAATTTTCTAAGAGCATCATCAATTCTAGGCAGAGGATAAGAGTCATTTTTGGTGAGCAAGTTTAGGCAGTAGTAATTCCTCACAATGAAGTGGCCTCTGTACTATTTTTTGAGGATCAACAATGGGAAAGCCCAAGATATCTCTGAGAGGGAGCCAGTAACCCCAGCATCTAAGAGCTGTTTAAGCTCCTTAGAGACATGAGCATCTTCTACCTTGCTGCAGCAGTAAGGTTTAGCACAAAAGGGCGGGGCATCACCTGCAGCTATCAGGTGGATAACCCCCTTTGCTAGACCATAGTTGGTGGGTCCAGAGACAAAGATATCCTTAAACTGATTTAGCAGTTCCAGAAAATCTTTTTGTTGAATGGGTGACAGTTGCGGGAAGTCTGCAGCAGTGAACAGGGAGAGAACCTGAGGGTCTCCTTTAGGATAGTTAAAACACTAAACGTTCTAAAGGGGCAGAGGGACGCCACTTGCTTTGATCCTAATATGCAACCATGCCCAACAACCTGGCTCTTGGTCATCTGCATAGGCAGGGTGGTCAGGTTAGCCAACAACAGCTGCTCAGGCTCCTTATGAGTCCGGTCCAAAATCCCAGGGCATAATCAAGGCTCTTTACGGCTTAAGAAATCAGGTGAATATAGCTCCAGAAATGACTTTCAGGTAGTTTGTAGGATATCTGGGAGTCTATAATCACTTAGGGGCCTGGTGGGATGATGATGGCTGCAGGGGCAAGAAGAGGCACACCCTCCTTGCGGGACAGGAAGGCAGAGGGGAACACATATTGGAAGAATGAGTCATGTACTTGAGTGAGAAGATACCAGTGGGGTACTCAAGCACACAAGTCTTAAAGCGTTTGCCCAGGAGGCGCGGAGGTTATTCAAAAATCAATGACACCTTGTATCCTAATAGTGATAGGTATCCATCCCAAAGGTTTACAATCCCATTGTATTCTCAAAGGAATTGCATACCAACCAGGAGATTGTAACTTTTGTTTTCAAGGACAACAGCAGTGGACGCAATGAGAAGTTTCCTGAACCTCATTGGCAGGGCAGAGTAGGCACCAATGGCTTGAGTTTGGGCCATGTCAGATGTACCATATGATTGAGTGTAGTTGAGGTCAGGTGCCAGCTTAAGCTTTTTCATTAACTTGGACAATACCACATTGACTGGAGATCTTGTGTCCAAGATAGCCTTGATTTTAATCTTCTGGATTGATACTTCCACACAGGTAGTATCTTTCCCAAAGGGGGGCAAGAGAGCTAGGACGTCTTGAGCAGCTTCTAATTCTTTCTCCCATTTGGCCAGCATGCATTGTAAGGCAGGAATTTCCTTATACACAGTCTGCAAGGGGAGAGATACGGTCACATTCTGAAAGAGAGCTTCTGCTAGTTTGGCAGCCTCTTCAGAGGAATCTACCAAGACAGGGGGACAATGAGCCTGATCTAAGTAAGGGCAAGCCCTACAGCCTTATCTTCATTTGCAGATGGGCAAGTTGTAGCTGTGGTTTTCCCTGAACGTAGCTTGTAAGGGACAAAAACTGTCTCCAGGACTGCCAGCACAAAGTAGCCATAACCATCAGACTAATCACAGTCAGAATCTTTGGGTTCAGAATCACTGGAGAGGTTATGGAACAAATGAAGAATAGTTGGGCCAGAGGAAGGGGGAGCTTCCTTGTCAGAAGGGGGATCAGGAGGAGACAGGGGAGATTGGTCAGCAGAGAGCGTCTCTGCCTCTAAGCTGACCTCTCTTTTACTGCCTGCTCTTTTGGGTTGCAACCCTCTACTCAAGGGTTGATGCAGGTACGTGAGTGATGTCCTATTTGACCTCAGTTATGACATCCTTGTCTCTTAGACTGTCCACTTGAGCCTAGGGTCATGATGTGTGTGTACAGGAGGTGATCCCTGCATTGCGGTCTTACTTTTGCGTACAATGGTACCCCCATGGGTCAAGTACATGTCCTGCAAGAGAATCTTGATACTCTTCATTGAAGTAAGGGAAGCTTTGTGGGCCTTAAAGTGCAGACATAGGAGTTAGTTCACCTTTAAAGTGTTCAAACATGCAGTGTACGCTTCCTGGTGAGTTAGCTGCCTACTGGTGATTAGCTATTGTCCTTTGATATAGAAACAATTGGCAAATTCAGCCAAGGTTTCTTTGGGTTTGAATGTGATATTCATAAACGCATCCTTCTTGACTTCCAAGATGAGATCTCCTCCAAATTCTTCAATTAGGAGTTGCTTCATGTCCTCCCAAGTAACAATAGAAGAGAGTTTGGAGACCACAACTTCTTGGCACGTGAAATGTAGACAGGTAAGAATAGGTTCCTTCTTAAGTTCATCAGTGGCCCTACATATTGCAGTCTTGTACATTTTCAGAAATTCAGCAATGGTAGAGGTTTTAGGGTCAAATATCTGTTTGAACAAAGGCTTATAATTGGGGTCAATGGAGGATGAGGTGGATCTCCTGTTGTCACCCGGGCTGAGGACGTTAATGTGGGGATTGCGCTCAAACTCAGATTCAGCAGCCAGCTGTCTAGCCCAGAGGAGTCAAAGGCTTTCATCTAGGGTATCCAAGGTAGAGCTGTTCTGTCAGCTAATATATCTAGTGGTGGCAGCAGCAGCTCCAAATTCATCAATCTTAATCTGTTGCACCAATGGAGTGCCAGCAATCCCATTGAGGCAAGTGGTCAGGAAAGTGGTTGAGAAACCAAAGGGCTAACATATCCATTCATTGTCTCAGTAAAACAAGAGAGGTTTTGTACCTCTCTCTCCTAAGTGTCCTGCTTATCAGCAACGTCATTTGTTACTTCTGCTAGCTGATTCATGGCAAGGGCGCAGTTGACCCAGAGTTGGCCTTCCAAGCCAGGGAAGCAACCATGATTGCCATGAGCAGGAGTGCTAGCAACTTCAGCTTCCTCTTCACCTTCAGATTCAGAGGACAAATCATCAGGATTAGAGAGGCGTTGTCTCAAATACTCAATTTCTCTTTGCAAGGTAGCTACTTGGTTGGTGAGAAAGGCAATGTGAGGGTCAGGAATAGGTTCTACTGGGGGTGGGTTTTGAACAGAAGATTGACACCAAGTGGTAGCCTTGAGCTCTGCTATGGCTTCTCATACCTTGGTTTCAAAGTCAGACAGGTCCTCAACAGGAGGAGAAGGAGGTGTCACCTCAATGGACGCTACTCTATCATCCATATAATTTTGAGCTTGATATAGAGTGTCACCTATTGCAGCCTTATCCAGACCATATTAGTGTGTAGGTGGCGGCCCCAGGTAGCACATGAGTCCCAACCAATTTGAGCTGGGAATTAATATGCTCTCAAAATTGGTTAAGTTTGGTAACCAGAGTCTCAAAGTCCTGACAATGCTTTAGAAGAGATGCCTCAATTTGACCACGCCAGGTTGCTTGATGCTCATCCAGTTTGCACAGTTGCTCCTTTATATATCCAGGAAACAAGTAATAAAGGGAATTCAGTGATGATATTAGGTACTTGTGGGAGGCCAGCAAATCACGCTGGTTATCCAAAATACACAAAAAGAGACTGTGGGACCATTATTGATATGCCATCTTTTGATCATGGTTGTTTGAGACAGCAGTAGCTACAGCATTTAGAAGCTGGTTCTGGGATCCTAATGCAAGTTGATAGTGAACCAGGGCAGGCTGGATAAACTGGTTGACTAACACGCCAATTGTTGTGAATGCTGCTATTAACTATGTTTTGATTTTGCCTTTGGTGGGCCATTTTGAGGACACATTGCTTGCTTTTGCTTTAGCTACTCAAAATGAGTTGGTGATCAATTCAGGAAATACAATTATTTGGTTTCCAATCCCTGCGCAACTTGCTTGCCCCACTAATGCTGGTGGCAAGTGATCCTACCGTCCATGTACTGTTTTGTGGTAAAGCTACACAGTATATATTCTCAATTGTTATACCCAATAAATGTTAAGTTCTATTCACATTTTTGTCTTTGTGTCTTCTGTACTTCCATGCCTCTCTCTAGCCACAACTAGTAGAGATTATTCTTCCAGGGCTGCAAGGTAAACACATTTGCCTTCCCTGTCATCTAACTGAGACTTAGTACAAATCCAATCCTAAGGTTAGGATTTCCTGTTGTGTGTCTGTGCCGCGCCTCAGAAAACAACACCAATAGTATCCATAGACTCCATCAGTGCAGGGGGAGACCAAAGTCCAAGGGGAAGGAGTACAGGTCTGCAGAAGTGTACCTGGGACAGAGACCAGGAATAGTGTACATTGCCACAGTGCCTGAGTGGAGAAGAGAGCGGACAGTGGCACAAGCTTGCTTGTAGTTGAGGGAGAAAGCTGAAAGGGGGCCCATGCAGGCCTGGGAGACAGTATCAGTACCATGAGAGTTGAGGGGGCATTGGTGATGTCTTCTTCTAGAGGAGGAATAGAAACTTTAGGTTGTTTGGGTACTTCAGAAACAAAGGGAGAAGGACTAGAAAATGCATGTGGAAACAGTGTAATCAAGGGGCTTGCAGCCTCTGTAGTGAGCATTGTTTTGTTGTGTTTGGCTCCTGGGGACAACATCCAGGAGGACACAGAGGGAAATCTTTATAACAAAAGATTTGAGGTTCAAAGCTAGCCTTGGGTTTTGCCTTCAGGCCAAAATTAAGAGCACATACCTTAATTTCCTGGAATACAGAATAAAGAATTCCTTTTGGCAAAAAGGAATTAAAAAGCTTGAAGAATATTAAAGTCAACACAAATGTGGATAATCTTGTCTTTATTAGAAGAAATGATTCTACTTAAATAGTATACAAGGGTCAATAATCACTCATTTGATAGACAAAGTGACATAGGGGGATATGTTGGGATAAGGTCAACCTAGGATCAGTCAATAACAGGTATGATATTCCTGAATTGTTGGATATTAAACCAGACCCATTTGTGGAAGGTGAGGAATTCCTAAAATCAAAAGTAAAACCAACCAAATCTTTGCACATATTAATATTTAAAGGCCATATCAAAATGGCATTTATGGCGCAATTTACAACACTTGCAAAGTTTAAATTAACTCTGAAGATTAATTAAATATACCTGAGATGTGATTAATAAGAATTTGATAATTGGGCCAAAATGAACTTGACTGTGTCAAGTGAAGATTAGGTGTCTTTAAATTGAGTTAATTAATCATGTATATTAATCAGTTTAATTGACAGTGTGTCAATCAACCAACAAAAATCAAATACATGCAAAGATGCATAAGTATTTAAGTTCAATCAGCTTGTAACCAGTTAGAACATTGATAGCTGAGTTTTGGAATGTTATATTCCATAAGGTTTTGGCGCCAGGAGCTGAGGAAGCTCCATACTAAATTAATACATTGAGACAAAAGAGGACATGTGATTTCTTCTCATTGTAGGTTAATTCTCATAGGTTGAGGAATGTGGGGATCTTTTGGGTAAAGATCTGGTTTCAGATGACATGAATGTCATAGACCATGTTACATTAATCAAAGGTTGATTCAGGAGCCAGAGGGGGTTTCAGCCAAATATGCCCCAAATGATATAGAAGCAAAAACAGCTAAATTTTAATTAAGATATATCATCAATTTTGACGCTTTTTGCTCAATTACTTGTTCAATTATCATGTCTTCTTTGTTATTGTTTGAAAGAGCAAAATTTGGGGTGCTTTGTGTGGAAACAGCAACTGCTAGGAAGGAAGTTCCTACAAGTTCTCTTGAGGAAGCTAGGGAAAGTCTGGAGGTGACAAATACTGTACCACAGGAGTCTTTGGTAGAAGTGAAATCTGTGTTCAAAGAATCATATTCTGATTACTTTGCAAAAAAGGAACTTCTGCTCAAGGAAATCAAATCTATGTGTGGGATTTGTGGAACCTGGTAATAGGATTTGACAAAATTTTACAAAATGTGAAATTCAAGGCAAACCGTGAGATTAAGGCCCTAAGAGCAAGAGAAGAAAAGAGTGTCAAGATAATGGCTAGATGGCAGGATGAAAATAAAGTGTTGTCCTATAAAATTGCCTCCCTGGAGGCAAAGCTTATCAAAGCTTTGTCACAGAAAGGTTCCAGCAATAAGAGTCAGCAAGGGCAGGATAATGGTAAGTTGAACTGGTTGGACCTGAAACCTTCACACCCTTTTATTTTTATTTATTATACATCCCAGGAGGGTATACTTGATATTAATAATATTAAAAATATATTTATAAGAGAGAAAATAATAAATGATATAATTAAGAATCTATGTGCTTAAATTTACTCAAAAAAGTTTTATATTTAGTCTACTAAATAAAAAACTAGCACTTTCATATTTTTGAATAATTTCATGATAAAAAATGTACCCAATATTTATTTTATCTGGCATGAGAAATAAAAAAACAAATGCTTAATTGGTTTGGAGAGTAAGAATATAGATTTAATACTAATCAGTTTCTGGTGTGAGTGCTGGAGACAATGTTTGCTTAAACTGATATTTTTTGTATCAGGAGATTCTCTGGATTCAAGTGATGTGCAAACTATCGTATTTTTAAGGATCGGTGTTTTTTTGGAGTACAGCCGGTGCTATTGGCCATGATAAAATAGTTATAGAATCAAATAATTGTAAAAAAATTGATGTGCTTTTCCCCCTCGTCTGATGATGAATTAAGTATAAAGTTAGAAGATTCTAGAATAAATTTTTAGTTGAAATTGAACTCTTTTGCAATTTTCAAATTTTTGCTAGTTTGATTTATAAGAGTGGTAGCCTAATATGTAGGTTTATTGAGACTTATAAGAGAGTATTGAATGAGAATTGATAGTATGGATATTTAAGCTGGTTTGAGTTTTGAAGAATTGGCCGCAGAAGGGGTACCAGCATTTGAAGCATACAGGGTAACATTGGTTTAAGGGAGATTTGGCCTTGTATGAGGGGGGGCTCCTTGTAGATGTTAGGTTTAGATGGAATGGGAAATAAGTAAAAGGCCCAGTAAATCCAAACTTGCCTGTAGCTTGAGGTAGGGTGGTAGTTTCCAAGCATCGCTACAAAGCGGGAGTACTCCTCTGCCTCGTGTACAACAACGTCAATGAAGTCGTATGCCAAAGCCATGACAACGCTGTAAGGGTTCGTAAACTCCCTGGGATCTCTTGAGTGGGGTGTGGGGCGAAATTGCTTTGGGTTTTTTGGAGTTTTGAATGCATTCAAAAAGGTTTGGACCCGTACAAAAATCGGAATATTTTTGTCAACAATGACACGCTTGCTGAATGGTGGGAGCTTTAGACTGTCTACATAAGTCTTGATATGCAATATGTGGTATAGAAAGTAGTGTTCTAAGGTTTGTTTATGACCATAGAATATTTCTCCACAGCATTTGTATGGCAGAAGCTCGGGTTTTGGCATTGGTGTACAAGGGGAAGGAGTAAAGTGACTATATTTGCCTATCAAAGCTGGAAGAGTTGTATGCGGATGATAAAACAAGCATAGCTCTTGCATGTGCTGCAAATCATTTCTTTCTTCCATACTGAACCCTAATAACCATTTGCCTTTTTATACTCCAACTTCAATTGTTTTGCAAGTAAACAGGGTTACGTGCCAAGGATAGGCAGGTTACCAATATATGATAAATGCTGCTATTTACATGGATTCGAGATAAAACATGACGTATTTACACAAGTAGCTCAGCTTCTTGGCATTTTAAGTGCTGACGGATATCTTACATAAAATGCTACCCGGATTTACCCCTTCTGGGGTAAAAGGGGACTAGCCCCTTCACTCCAATTTCGGAAACTTTAATTCTTTTCTGCATCCCGTGAAAAGCGTTCCTGCTCTAGGAGCAAGCCTGTGAAACAAGAGACATTGATTGAATAGACTTTTAGAATTGCCCATCACGCCGAAGCTATCCAAATCCAAGTAAAACCCAACCCGAAAATCCCCAAACAAAAGCCTAGCCATTTCTCAACCAAAAAAAGTCAAAAATTAATTTTAACAACCCATTAAATATTTAAAAATTACTTTGATAAATCATTTAAAAAATTTACTTTAACCCTAACAACAAAATTCATTTTTTACAAGGCTATTTCAACAATTCTCTTTAATAATATAGCTCAATCATTGAAATCAAAAAAATCAATTTAATTAATATATATAAAAGTGAGTCTATGTGTCTGTAATGTCCCCTCAAGTGGGCTCAACCCATAAGGGATTTGACTGAATTGATTTTTACTTAAATTTGATTTTAAAAGTTGATTGTTAAGCCACAAGCTCAATTTGGCTCATCCTTACATTCAATCCCTTACATGCATCTTTGAGAGTACACAGATTGAATTCAGTGGAGTGTGGTCTAAATCATGTTGAACTGAAATATAAGCCACTCCAACTTTAATAAAGTTGTATTTAATTACTTGAATTTTAAATTAATGACTAACACCATTCAACCATATCAAAGTGGCTTATCTGTATAGATTACCTGACTCTAGAATGGGTGGATTAAAATTAGAAAAGAAGCAGCAATTGTTTGAGATCCTTTTATATGATTGGATGGTTATGCTCTATGCTGAGGATTGAATTGACAACAAAAAGAGAGTTTGGTCAATTTAAAGCAATACAGTTTAAATTATAAATATAGATATTAGTTTAAAGAAGGAGATGGGTCATTATTTTAGGAATTAGGCTATTTTCTAATACACATGCTGCTCAAGTCGCAGCATAACACAGTTTGATTTTGAAAAAAATTAAATTACAAATGTTTATATTTAAAACAGTAATAACTCAACAAATATTTAATATTTTTTTGCACTGTAAGCTACCAAAAGGAAGCTAAGAATCTTATCTTTCTGTTGGTGTTAAAATATTAATATGTTTGAAAAATTGAATATTAAAGCAAAAGAAATTTAAAAGAGTATATATCAGATTTTATCATATTATTTTGATAATGAAATAAAATAGATTGCTTTAAGCTAAAAAAGTTAATTTTTTATTAATTAATATATACTTTTTATTTGACAAAGTTAAAGATAATATTGAGAGCTTTATTTTCTCACTTAATTTTATTCAAAAAGCTTAATTTTTTAGGATTTTATGATAGTTTGAAGTTAAAATGTTTTTATCACTGTTTAGATTAATTTTAAGGTTAAGTGAGCTTTGAACCTCAAATTAAACATTCTTTAAATGGATTTCTTTAATATTTTATCATTTTAAAAACATGCAGAAGAGTTACAGTTAAGCAAATACATCATTTTAATTGATTTGCATTGATTAAAAAGAGTATATGATGTAATAATGATGCTTAGCTGCTTCACATGAATTACTTGTGAATAAAAACTGGGTATTTAATTGATTCTACACACATAAATTCAAGTTCAAACTATAGTAAAAGCTATCACACTATTTCTTTCAGAATGGTTCCATTTAGCTTGTTTATAAAAACTAAATCATCACAAAGCTTCTAATCCAAAAGACCCCATTCAAAGGCCATACTCTGATCAGATCTACTTCATCATTAAGGCCATTTAAGAGATCTGATCTAATTACAGATTCAAAATACTACCATGTCTTCAGTTAAATTTACTTCTGCCATGCTATCCTTTTTTTCTTGAGAGCTTCAACAAAAAGAGAAAGAATTACAATGTTAAAAAAGCCATTCCTCTTTATTGCTGGTGATGATCTTGATACTTTCATTAAGCACTTCCTTACTTGAACTAAATTTATGAAGATCTCAGTTCCTTCCAACTATTCAAAATCAAAAAAAGCAATGGGTTCATTGAAACTTAAAGAATCCCCTGAAATCTTCTCCTCAAAAGTGTGACAGAAATCACAGAATAATTGAAGCAGTCTCCATGTGGTGAGGAATCACCCACCAAATCCACATAGAGTTAAGGATTAACTACCAATGCAACTTCAAATACTGTTTTGTGAAATTTTCAAATCAGATACTAGGGTTAAGTAAAATAATTAACCCTAACCAAAAAACTCTAGATAAATGGCCTGCAAGAAAATCAGAGTGTCTTCAGTATAAAATTCAGGACATCATGATAGCACATGAGTTTCAGCTTCAACAGGAGTAGAAACAGCTCCAATATTGACAGGCATTGAATTAACATTTGGTGACAACAACAACAAAGTACCAAAAGCAGGCCCCCATCTTGCTGTAATAATCCAGCTAAGGATTAAATTGTAGGAAATGTAGTGCAACAATCCAACTACAGGATGCATTTCAAAAGTAAAGTTAGACCAGTGAATATGTGATTTTTATTGAGTAAATTTTAGGAGGACTCAACTCTTAAGAGTTGAAACAGTGAAAATAATTCAATATATATCAAAAATTGACTAAGCAATACCACCTGGATCCTAGGCTCCTATTTTTTCCGCATTTTCAAATGAGTATCTAGTCCAGGTTGCAAAGAACCCTTGAGTGACCAACTTCTGATGACTATGCTGATTAATAGGTTCATATCTGGTGACACTTAAATTATGACAATTTATCAACGTCAACTTATCATGAGAAAAAGCATCTCACAGCCTTGCAATCTCTGGTTACTTCCAGCTACTCTATAAAAGAGCTTAATGATATGGGGTTTAATGTAATCAAAAGTGAGTTTGAATACTCAAGAAAAATAAATAAAATTAAAAATGTAAGCTTAAACAAAAAAGCCAAAAAAATAAGAACTATTCATTAAAAAAATAAATAATTAAAAAATAAATAAATATTTGCTGGAAAATTCTTTTGAAACAATCCAGTTTACAAAAAAAGTTCCTGATAAAATCTATAAAGATATTGAAAAAGAAATGAGCAAATACTTTACTGCAATAAAATACTCTTTTAAAAACAAAAAAAGAAATGTATGAAAATATGAAAATAAAAAATGAAATTTCAGTTTCAATTTCCACTTACTATAAATTAATCCCTAAAAATATAATAAAAAGTAAAAAAAACTGATATGTGTAATATTTGTAATTTAAAAATTTACTAGAAAAAAAGAAGAAAGAATGTGAAAGTAAAAACTTATCATTACCAGAATCTATACGCAATGACTTAAAGCCTATTAAGCAGCACCAATACTTTTATGTTCATCAAAATAGGGAATATAAAAAAGATATTAACAAATTAGATGATGAGTCTTGTGTTGTAGTTATAGATTATAAAGAAAACTTAAAGGTTGAAAGTGGTCCAATTGAGACTGATAATTGTTTTTATTCAAAAAAACCTATCTCATTATTAGGGTTTGCATTAGTTTTTAAAAAAACAATATAATTAAATATTAACATCATGATTTTTTGTCTCAAATATTATCACATGATTCTTTTTCAGGTTAATGTCTAATAAGTCTTCTTAAATTAGATAGATTTAAAAAATATAAAATATAAAAATGTGGACTGTTAATGGAAATTATTTTAGATCATGTGAATTTTTATATTACTTATTTAAAGAGGCATCTAAATGTATTAAGGGTTCTAAAAAATATAATTGTTTTGTTGAATGTCATGGAAAAAGCATTGTCAATGGTCACTTTAGTGTAATATCAAAAATGTTAAAGGAAAAAGAAAATGAGCTTTGTATTAACAATATTAATTATCTTGAAAAAATTTTGAGCAAGAAGAAAAAGGGAAATAATTATATAAATCAGTGCTATCAGGCTCAAATATTTATCAAAATTCATTCTTTTATATTCATGAAAGAAAAGTTAGGCCTATAAAAATAGAGCTTTAAGTTAAAAATCTGCACACTAATCTTTCATATTTGATGAAAGATGGGAAATATATACTTCACCTCTAACATTTAAAATTTTATCAGAATATTCTGAGATTTCTTATCATTTGAAATCATGTGATGATACCAGAGAAACAAAAAAATCAGAAGATGCTAGTGGTGCATTAGGGCAAGTTCATGAAGTAGGGCAACTTACTAGAGGGTGTATTTTAAATATAGTTATCAGACTTTCAAAAACAACAACCTTTTTTTCTGAAACAGACTAAGAATATTTATGATGAGCCAAAGATAGGATAATAGCATTTATAGCTTTGGGGCTGCTATTACTTTCCCATGCAACTCATCACAAATATGTTTGGTTTGTAGTTTGTAGTAGCACTTAAGATATTTTTAGTAATACTATTTGTTGCAATTTTCAATTCTAAAATTGATGAACATTTTTAAGAATAATCATATAAGCCCAAGATCAATTAAAGTTTGGGATTGATTGTATTTTAAGCTTTCTGAATAATGTGAATATGAATAATGTGATTAAGTTATAAAATAATCAATCTGGCACCTAGGCATAACAAGAAAAATAATGACTCACATGTTTAAGAATATTTTCCCCTTAGCTATGCTATAAGGGAAAAAGTCACTAACCTCTCTTGAGAGAGCAGATTTTTGCCTCTTATTTTGTCTCTTATTCTGAGAATCATATCAAAGGTCTAGTCAATTGCATATTTAATATCCAAGCTCTTTGTATGTCTTCAATTATAAGGAAAAACTCTGAAGTTGACTCATGATAATGCTGGCTGCACTTTCTTATCAAAGTTTCAAGTAGAAGACATGGGTTTTTACTATTAACACCAAGTAAAAAAAATATCTCACAAGTTAAATACCTAATTAATTGGCCCTCTTGAAGTAATTTTTAATTAGGGCTCAGAGTACACTGTAAAGTTACTATTTACTGAACTTTTCTTTGCACAAGTTTATAACAAGCTCTTACGTAAGCATATCCCCTAAAAGGCCAATCTAGAGAGAGACATTGTTGTAAATCATGATATTCATGCTTGTTGTATTCTGAGATATGAGTTAGTTGATATTTGTATAACACTTAACTTGAATCTAACTTACTTATCACTAAAGACTAGACTGAGTATTCTCTAAGCTAGTGTGTATAATAATATAATGTAAATGTAATAATTGATCCTTTATTTGATACCAAGTATGAGAGTTATGTAGAAATAGAATTATTGATAGTTGCCACAAAATACCAGGATTCTCTATTTAATAATCAGATCTCACTACAAGTGTAGCCCAAAATTAACTTCTGATTGGATAATTATAGTTAATATGGACTAATCTTACAACTAAGTCAATTGGCTGACCTATCCTTTATCCAGAGCGTGAGTGCTAGTTGCTCTTTTTATCAACAAGCCTAATAAATCAATATCAATTTAAAGTAGGGACTAGTTTACTCAATTGCCATACAACAATTCTTTTTCAATTTTTCTAAGTGAAGTCATATTTAGAGTACAAAATTAATTATTTTTCATGTGCAACTTAAAATAGGGTTGACCTAAATTAGGTAAAAGACTTATTTTTTCTGATGACTAGAGTGATCCTTAAACCACTTATGAGTTTGGCCAGTGATCTACCTGTCTGTCTACTATTTTTTAGTGAACAACTGCCATATAAGAATTAATTAGATTTACCCAATAAAATAAGTTATGTTCACAATTTTGCTTTGTGATTTTTTTTACTTTAGAAATATCTTTCTAGTTGTATCTAGAGAAAATTTCTGATAATTATCATTTCCAGGGCTTAAGTAAATCTCTTATTTATCTCTGAAGACTAACATTTAGCTTAGCACACACCCAATCCTGCCTTTAGAATTTTATGCTATGTCTTGGCTGCGCTCAAGAAGACAACAGTTAAAAAGACCATAATTTCTCATAAAAGTCAAGCTCAACAATACTTATCTTGTCAAAAAAGTAGCATTCTCACATTCTTGAAACATATGCATCATGACCAACTCTGCCTATGAAAGGAAAACAAACATCTAACAAAAGTTACAACAATCTTTTTCAATGCAAAACTGGATTAATACCAAGCCCAGGTTTTCAAAAAATCTCAAGAAAATCTCTAAAAATCCACTTTTTAGCACCCCAAGATTAAATGCTGCAACATCTACATCTACTATATGTTGGAAAAGTAATTTTCCAAGTGATTTCTTCTTTAATAATTAAGTTGGTGGCACTTTTATCAGCCGCTTATTTTATATGAGAATCAAAACTTTTGAGTCATAAATAAAACATTATCTGAAAAAGCCTCATGACTATTATAACATACATGAACAAAATGTGGCTGCTCATGATACTATATAATTGCTAATATTTTTATCAATAAAGTATTATTTTCTTCTTAATTTCCCGTTTATTTCATTTTATATACTTTTCTGAAGTTTATAATTGACAATAGTTTTTCAGGATTTTTTATGCAATTATGTATTTTAGTAGAAGTTAAAAAACAAAGATTATTGAGAAAAGATGCCAAATATTAACGGCATGCCAATAAGTTTCTATGATTATTAGAAATAAAAGCAAGTAGGTTTTGTGTTCACTTTTTGTAGGCTTTATTCTGAGCTAAGTTTTGGATACAACAATTATTATTGTGAATAAAATCTGGTATTAGGACCCCAGATTTAGTTGCAATAAGCTAAAACAGGTTGTATTTATAATTCACAAGAAAATACATTGTATTTATTGATTTTATTAAACTAGCAAAGAGCTCAAATTTAGCAGAAATTAAAAGCCTCTTTGAAGATGTACTAAAGAAAAACATCAGAAATAACTTTTATGGTAATTGTATCAGAGTGTAGAAAAATCTTTTGCACTTAATCATAATCAAGCAAAAAAACTAAAGAGGGGTTCATAAGAGCTCAGGCAACAAGATAATTATAATAGATGTACAAGAAACATTGAAAAAAATTCCTCAAGAAAAAGGCTGAAAACTTCAAATAAAGTGAGTTTTTCTGTAATCATAATAGAATGACCAGAGAATATACATAGTAACAAAGTAACAAAAAGGCTTACAGCTTTTTTAGAGAGCATTATATTGTTGTTTGGCTTTTGGAGTTAATATTCAAGAGAACAAAATAAAAATCTTTATAACAAAGAATTTGAGATTTCAGCTAGCCAGAAGTTAGCGCTCAGATAAAAATAATGATATGTATCTTAATTTTATGCAAAAAATAAGAAGAGGTTTTTGTTTAAAATAAAGAAAAATGATCAAAGTTAACAAAACCAAAACAAATTTGAAGAAGCTTAAACTTTATTTATAAACAATTCAAGATTTATATAGTAGGTTAGAATACTTATTAATCTTTAAAAAGAAAGAGAAAGTGAATTGTCCTGAAATTGTATTGGGATCAGATTAAGTAATATGACACATCTCAGAATGTGTGAACATTATTAAAGCCATATTCAAGAAAATGGGGCCATTATTGAAAACCAGATCAAACCAAGGTTTACATTTACATGTATCACAACTTACGGGTAATATCAAAGCAGCATAGTTTTGCAATTAACAACACTTTTATTAGAGAAGCTCAATTATCTGATTCTAGCACCAGAGCCAATCCATGGTTTTTATAAAATTAATGAAAAAAGTGCCAGAAGCACTTCATCTTTCAACTAGGCCAGGAAAGTGATAAGCTATTTAATTTATAAAGCTCAGAATTACCAAAAAAACTTATGTGTACAAATTAAAAGCCTCGAAAATCAACAAAATGCCTCTTTTTTAGATTAGATAGCTGTTGATTGACTGATAAACAGCTCTCTATTTTAGGATGCAAATATTAAGCATCTTGTGTAATTTTATTTTGTTTTGTGCTTTTAAAACTTTGCTTTTCTGTTGCTATGATTTTGTTTCTGTTTAGCCTTCTATTGCTACCTCATCAGAATCCTGATAGGATTATAAGATATTCTGGAATATCCCTGGTATATTTTGCTCGTTATACCAAGTCATTTCATTTTTAGCTTGGGATATAATTTTTGATGTTTGATATATTTTCTTATTTTGAGCAAGTGCTACTGTTTCTTTTTTCTTTTTCCAGTTCACCAAAATTATATTGAAATTAATTTAATTCTGGAGCTTGCCTGACTTAGATTTTGATTAAAAAAGTTCATTTTGTCTAAATCTGAGCTATTCCTACTTAGTATTGCAGCAGTAAAAACTACTGTATGTATAGGCTTGTGATATAAAAGAAAAGATGTATATAAAACTTTTAGCTTTTTTATAAATAAATCACAAAAAGGTATTTTTTACTAGACCTGCTTTAACTTTTGATGTATTTCTTTTAAAAATAGGATCTAGACCTTCTTCAGTTTTTCTTTCAGTCTAACTATAATTTCAAAAAGACAGTAATTTTTTTACAAAAGCTGGTGGTAATCTTTTTGAACTAGGTAAGTTAAGTTTAGGATAAGAAGAGATTAAATCTTTGGTATAAGGTTAAACAATAGTTCTAATTTATCAAAGTCATATTTTACAACTTATTGATGAAAAGTTTAATATAAAAATTAGAATGAAGTTGTTTTTTAATGTTCTTTATTTTATATATTTGGATTTAAACTGATTGCCTTATGCTAACCCCCCAGCATTAACAAACCTACTGCTGTAAGGATCACTAAGTATAATCACTTTAAACCAAACATATGTATATATCAATTAGCTAGAGTATTTGATTTGTCTTTTTTGGGGGGTAATAATTATGGGGATAAGCAATGATTCCTGTATAGGAGATATGTAGGGCAGCTGGCATGAAAGGTCAGCAGACTGGATTGACAGAAGGAGGACCATAGGAAATACAGGGTTTGATTTGGAATGCTATCCATAGTGGTTGGTGCCAGCAATTATAGAGGATTTACAAGTTGCTCAAAGTGTCATGGTAGGAGAAGCAATGCTTGGTGGAGGAAGGCAGCAGCAAGAAGTGGCGATTGCATGGTAGATGTTATTGGGATATTCTGCTTATATAGGTAAATGCTGGGTATAGGGGAAATGCTTGGTTGCTTCGTGTTTCATAATTCCTTGGCAAAGTGCCTCATCATCTCCATCACTTACAATCCTCGGATATTTATTAAAATATTTACACTGTTTATTTGAGGTAATTTTGTGATTGGCTGATAATGATTGTTACTCAAGATATTGGATGACGAAAATGGGCATATTGTGCTGTGGCAACAACATGGAATGCGAATTTATTTAGGGACTGGATCTTTAACAAATACCAGGGAGAAGATCTTCAACCCCCTGAGCTAACAAGTGGATCGTTAGCTTCTAACCTTTTGACCAAACAAATCCCGAATATAACAAACGATATGTATATTTATTAAATATGGAAAGTGAGCCTATGAAGTGCTCAGTTAGGTGGAAATATAAAACCGGCTAAATAGTCAGCTGGTTTCTGATCTAGGAGGATGCTGGAAATGATTCAGTTGTAATTTCTCCTCTGATGGAGCATTAACCAGTGGAGCTTCTCCCTGGCTCCATCACAACTGCATTGGTATTTTGATAAACATGATTAAGACATATTTTGATTTTAAGGATTTATTTAGTGTTTTAATTTGGAGATTTAATTTAATTCAATTAATTAAAGGCATCAGGACTGGGACTCTGTCTAATCGAAGGTTTTTCGAACATTAATATATAGAGAAATGAGTCTGTCTCTCAGCAATGCTACCTCAAGTAAGCTAAGCTGCAAGGGATTAATTGAATTTAAAATATTATTTAAATCTAAAGTTCCGTCTAAACTAAAAGCTCAATTTAGTACATCCTCACATTCAATTCCTCGTAGTTACTTTGGAAGCATGGAATTGAAAACAGTGAGGGTGGCCTAAATATTATCTAAATAGAATTATAGGCCGCTCAAAATTAATAAATATATTTAATTATTTGATTTTTAACCTCGTGGTTCAACTGTTGCACCTATTCAATGTGGCCTATCTGTATGGTTTTTAAAGGGAACAGAGGCTTATTTGTATTGATTATCTACAACGAACCGTGTGAATAAAAATTACAAAGAGAAGCAGCAGATTATTTAAAATTCTTTTATGTGATTGGATGGTTAAACTATTTACTGAGGATCGACTTGATAAGATAATAGTGAACCTGGTTGTTTAAAAATATTAATCTAAAGAGATACATAGATTTTAGTTTGATTAAAGAACGATTGGCTTGCGCATTTGAATTCACTTATTTTAAAGGGAAATAATAGAATGTTCCCCTTGGATTAATCAGCTGAACCAAGTGGCTGTATTGTTTCAGAGTTAACCTTTCTTGCCACAGCTTCCTAACCAAGAATTTTAGTGGAGTAAACTGGTAAAAAATATCAAGACTCAGCACTATAATTTTCATATAATCTAAAGTATCTAGCTAAATTCTTTATCTAATTCCGATCAAAATGATACTAAACATGATAGATCTAGCTTGTCTAGATGCTTAGGTATAGAGTGAAAGGCTGAAAATTGAGCTTGAGTCATAATAAAACTGTACGGGTTAGATTTGATATCTCTAAATTCACACTTAAGAGACACTAGGTGGTTGCCCGTCCAAGGACAGAATTAAAGTTGAATTTAAAAAATCAATTAAATATATTTTATCTTATTTTTAGGCTTGGATTACTTATCAAATGTTTAATTAAGTTTTTATTTAATTGCTTTATTAAAAGGTAATTTCAGTTATATTTATTTAAATTTAAAATTTAAACTGTATATCTCAAGTTTAAATAAAAACTAAACCTAAATAAGTATAGTATCACTATTAAGTTAGTAAAACATTGTCTTGAACCCCAAATAAAATCATGTTTCCTTAAAAAATATTAAGTTTAGTAAGGATAAACAAATTTTTTAATTTAGTATTTGATTTCTAAATTCTTTCAAAAGGTAGAGTGATCTACAGCTTTAAAATAAGCTTCTGGACATCAAAATTGGCTAGTATTCACTGAGATACATTGATTTTAGTTTTTTTAGTGTGTATTAAAAATAAATTTAGATAATATAAAATTGAGTCTGGGCCTTTGATTATGATGTGAACCTGATTCCAGCATTTAACTATATATTTCAGCATAAAATCAGCTAAAGCTATCATGTTTGGTACCATTTTGATCAAAATTATCTGAAAAATTCATCTACATCCTCTAAATTTCATGAAAATCATTATATTAAAACATAATTTTATTGATAAGGAGCGCATTTTAGAAAAGCTTCAAATATGAAATTAAGAAAAAAGAAGTATATTTTATTGGATAATACTTTAGACTTATATAGCTTCATTCATGACAGAGATTTTAGTTAGATTGAACCTAGGGGCTGGTCATGTGCAAGATGAGTTCAAGTCACTGGATACCTGGACAGTCATGTGATATTGGTTTGTTGCCATTTTCAGTATGTCAAATGATATATTAAAAAGGCACCAAATTGGGTGATGACTGGATGTTAAGTGGGATGGCGGTAACCAGAATACAGTAGTTTTAGAAGCTATGGCAACAACTGAAAATACCTCAGATTTAAATGAAATATTTAAGATTTAAACAAAATCCAAGTCACACAAAATTCAGGATTCAATTAATTTAAATATTTTTGGTTAATAAATAAACTGTCAAACCAAAAACAAAATTTTACTAACCTATCATACAAAATTATATCAAACATCAAGTGGTGTAGTTCAAACCACAAACAAAATAAACTGACGCAACAAGTGAAATGGATAAATGCTGTTCTGGAGTATATTATAATTCAATCAGGATTCATATGAGGCACCAACAAAAGGACTAAAGTGAAACAAAACTTGAGCAATCCAGAAGCAAGATTACACAAGCACAAAACAAAATGAACTCACAAAAGATGTGTAGTATGAGCAGCCTAAAATAGAAATATAACAGTTTAACAGCCAATTAACAGCTATCTAATTTAGGACCAGAGGCATTTTATTCATTTTCATGGCTCCAGATTTATATGAAATAGTTTTGAGAACCTTCCAAATATGAGCTCAAGATTACAATAAAAATAAATTATTAAATTTTAAAATTTCTACTTTTAGTGATTTTATCCTAGGTTTTTTGCAATAGTCTTTAATAACAACATCTTCAACTGCGCCAGCAGCCAAGCCAGCTTCAATAAAGATGAGGCTCAGAGTGTGGAGGCACCCATTTACACCCAAGCCTTTGAGGCAGGTAAAAAGGAAGCTGACCTGTTACTGTCCCCTGACTCATATGGCTTTGACTTGTTTGAGAGTCACTTAGTGTCAAGCTCTGCCCTTGCTCTCACACCCACCCCTGCACAAGCTGCCTGTCAACTAACTAATCAGGATGGCAACCCTGATTTGAAACATCTTTCTGCCACCAGCCAACCTGCTCCTCTCTCAGCTAATCAGGCTTCAGCTCCTGCCACCCAGCGCCCCAAACGCAGAATAATTACTGCCCAAATTCTTCAGGAAATTGTGGCACTAAATCTACAGGGTCTGTCATGGGACCAGATTGTTGCCTAGTTGCAATTTACCTGAGTCATTATAATGCAGGAGTTCAACAACCTAATGAATAAGGAAAATCTGATTGGGACGGCCAAGAAGCCAAAGAAGGCCGCGGAGTCCCAGATAACCAAGGCCTAACCAATAATGCTTGACCTCCTCCAGCAGGACCCCAAGCTTTCCTTGACCCAGGACCAGAAGCAACTTGCACACCATGGCATTTGAGTGTCTGAGCGCATGGTTCAGCTCTGGATGCACGGAAAGGTGGCTTTCATATGGGTTCTTACCAATTTTTCTGGCAACCAATGGGATGGCGCTGAGAATTCCTCATATGACACCATCATTGAATCCATCCTGGTGCAATGCTTGACTAGTCTGTCAGATGATGTCATGTTCATCTCTTACTATAAGCTATCCATAGCTTTTGATAATTTTGGCACCCAAGGAAAAGCCACCACCAAGAATGGAAGGAAGAAGGTCAAGAAGGGGACATTCATTGGTGCATTTCTGGCTGTTTCAGCCAAGGGTTTTGTCTACTATCAAACAAACCCTGATTTCATCAATAGGTACTCATACAGCCATATTCTTGGTGGATTGTTCGACTTCTGGGATTGCTTGAATTCCAAATACCGGGTTTTTTTGAGCCGCCAGATGAAGGGAAGCTCCACCGCCCTTGAGGCCATCCAGGGACGCGGGCACCAGGCCTCAGTCTATCCTGCTGGCCATGCAGACGTTATCTGGCTAATGTTGTCTTTTTCAACATTGAAGACACACTACAGGAGCTCCAACCTCAGGCTTTTAACAACCTCTATCTTGGGGTCTTTGATCACAATTTTCTCTTTGGTCACCAAATGGTGGCTGACTTGTTTGCGCAAATGGTTTTTCATGTGTCATGGGCAACCAATCATGCAAGGATAAGCGCCTCCCACCCCGTGCCACAGCCACCTACCAGCCCATCCAGCCAATGACCAATGAGGAATACAATGAGTGTTATATGGCAGTCATCACGCGCAATCCTCCTGCCTCCACCCCCGCCACCAACACCCCCCACCCACAAACTCAACTCATCCAATCCCAGACCCCCCAGGCCAACACCGCCTCTACGTCTTACTTCCTGCGCCATTCTGCCTACTAGGCATCACTCTTTCCCTCCTCAATAAACCCCCTGGTCCCAAAAAATTTCTATTTATATTATCTTTATTTTGAATTTCAATTGTTTGTGTTCTCTTTGTTTATAGTTGGTTTTATTCTTTATGTTCAGCTTATTTCTGTAAAATCATATATTTACTATGTTGTGTATCTAGATCCTGAACACAGTTATTTTTAGCACCCAAGCACATCCCCTTGTGAAAATATTAACAACAATTTGGTGATCAGCTAAATTTGAATTAGAAAATTATAGTGTTAACTGTTTATAGAGAAAGTTGATACTGATCCAAATTCAAAACCTTAATAATTAACTTTAAGCCAATCAGGAGCAGAGTGATAAAGTGATTGTTGTGACATAAAGGGTCATTCAATAATTCTTTGATGCATGTGCACTAATTAATATGATTGGCTGTATGTTTTGCCATTGTACACCATTGCCGCTGTGGCAAGTTTTTGGTGGACTAGTGCTAACCCAGCAGCTAATTGGGCACTAGTCCACCAACAACTTGCCACAGCAGCAATGGCGTACAATGGCAAAACATCCAGCCAATCATATTAATTAGCACACATGCATTAAAGAATTATTGAATGACCCTTTATGCCACAACAATCACTTTATCACTTGGCTCCTGATTGGCTTAAAGTTTATCATTAAGGTTTTGAATTTGGATCAGTAACAACTTTATCTAAAAATATTTGACCTATAATTTTCTAATCCAAATTTAGCTGATCACCAAATTGTTGTTAATATCTTTACAAGGGGCTATGTCAAGTGCCAAAAATAATATGATAATCAAGGAAACAATGCCAACACAAAGCAAACAATGCATATTGAGATGAGCGTAAAACATATACACAATGGGTAAAAATATGGAATAATGTAGTAAACAGGAAAACAAAAAGGAATAAACAAAGAGGCAAAAATATCAGAATAACACAGATTTTATTAGGGTGAAAGCTATAAAAACATATGAAAAGGTTATTAAAAAATCAAATGAGAGGATGAAAAACTACTCAAAGACCTCGACTTGGCAATTGCCAAAATTAAAGACATTGACAGCAAGGTCAAGGCAAAAGTGAAGTCCGCTGTCCTTGAAGGCAAGAAACTTGACAGAGTGACATCCAAGGCGTTAATGACCAAAATGCCTGACACATCAGAAATAACAATTGAGCGCTTACTTAATATTCAGAAGACAGTGGTGGAGGGCCTGCAATTTAAGGCATATAATATTTCTGCGCTGTCTGTCTGGGTTGATGACCCAGAGATGTATGCACATCTTAAGCCAGAAAAGCGCACCAGGGTGGAGGATACCAAATTGCCTGCGCAATTGATTGCGCCAAGAATGGCCAAGCCGGCCAAGGCTGCGGGCAAAAAGAAACACAAAAAGGTAACCTAAAAAATAAAATTAATAAATTTTCAAAATACTTACCTTTTTTTCTTAGAAAACATAGACAGTGAACTCTACCAGGTCCTGGTCTCTTTTGTCCTGGCCACCTTTTATGCTAATTATGCCACCCACATGGCCAAGAAATTGTATCTGTCTCCTCCTGTTGTGCAGGAGCTTGAAGACAGAATTCATGGGTTCTTTCCAATGACAAGCAACGCACTAGCTGGGCTGACGCATTCTGAGGGGGCATCCAAGTGGGCAGTTACTGCCTACAAGGATGCCCAACTAGTCCGCCTGGACCTGGTATCCCTCAGTGGAGTTTACTGTGTAAACTCTATTGAGCTTATTTGGGATGTCCTGGTGACGCTCCCATTTGAGAATGTACCAGAGATAGGCCAGGCTCATGCGGCTGCTTGCTTCTGCTTCCCAGTGGAGCACACCCTGTCTTACCTATTAGACAACTTTGGGCACACGGTAGAAAAACAGGCTGTTGCGGATGCAACAGCCGTGAAGAAGACCAAAATCCTCCTGGCAGACTTTGGGCTGGCCTGGAGTGCCAACAAGACGGGGGTCCTAGCAGCTATAGAGCTCACGTTTGCCAAGACAAAGCACAACAAGAAGATAAGTGCGGTCTATAATAAACTGTGTGAGTTCACAAAAGCCTTTGCAGGGCAAAGGCTTCATCTGGTTGTTTACCTGGGGTTCTTATTCTTCTTTGGGATGGGTGCGTTGGTTGAGGACCTGGACAAGGTTTTTCTGGGGATTGACAAGGCCAGGCTCTCCCTGGATGAAAAGAAGGCCCCCCCAGGTACAACTCGGTGGACCACGTGATACAAGACGCCCTGGTCCTGGCAGGGATTTATGGGTTTGCAGTCCTGCCAGAGAAGCTGCTCCTACATTCCCACCTGACCCTTCTCCCTTTTACTAGCCGCCGAGAATATTTTAACCAGGGTGTATCCATTGTATACAGTGTGGCAGTGGAGGTTATGCGCTACCTCTATTGCAAGGTGGGTCCATACCAATAAACTCACTACAGGTGCTCTTGATAAATTCTCTCTTCCAATAAATTTCATTACAATTTATATTATTTTCATTATAATAAATTTTTATAATTTTTATTTTAGCAAACAAGTTTTGCAAAATATATTGCGGAAATGTGTTTCATAAAAGTATAAAATTATATGTTAATAAAATAAATTTTAACTTGTACATTTTATGTTTAATTTTTTAAAATTATTTTTACATTTATTTGACCAAAGTGATTTAAATATTTTTGCGTAATCCAGTACTGAGCGTTTGGGATTACCTCAGATGGCATAATAAAATAATATACAATAAAATAAATAAATTACTTACATTTATTGATGGTCCTGCTGAATGTGATTGTGGGCTTAGAAGCTTCTAAATATAAAATGATTATTAATAAATATTGAATAATAAATTAGAAAATATAAAAAAAGTTGGACACACTAAGCCTTTAATTGATTGGCTGTTTGGCTAGGCATGCGGGGATGAACAAATCAGCATGGCTATAGAATTTGGCCACAGTCTCAGCTGGGAGGGTATGGATCCCGGCCTGCAGCAAATTAAACAGGTCCTCAGTCCCAGTTGGGGTTCCTTGCTTGACAACTTGCTTGAGCCACCCAAAGACTTCCTCAATGGGATTAGGAAGGGCAAATAGGCAGGGAGGAAGATAAGGCGCATATTTGCTGTGGCCAATTGCTGGAGGCCCACTGCAATGCTTGTGTCAATCATTGGGAATTCCTCAAGAATATCTGCCACCTTGTGGAGACCAACATTGTCCAACACAATCACATTGGTGAAGCCCAGGCTCGTGCGTCTCAGGTGCTTCTGGACCAATCAGAGAAATGATAGGAGGTCCGGCTATTGTGGGAGCCTAGTATCATTTGGTAGAGCTTGGCCCCCTTTGGACCAAGGAGAGCCACCATTGAGTAGGCTGTGGCGCGGACTGCAGCATGCCAAGCCATCCTGTGATTGGAGCCTCTGGGGACATACCCATACTCATTGCGCATTGACAAGGCAAATGCTGATTTGTTGATATAATAGAATTTCACTGTCCCCTTGGCTTTGAGGGCAGTGTATGCCTCCACATAATTTTTCTGGGCGTCAGTGATGGCTGGGCTGTTTCAATTGTAGGGGGATACCCCGAGCTTTTTCCAAGAAAATTGCATTCCCTTCACCAGATGGTAGTAAAAGGAAATTGAGACCTCAATCCCAAAAGCAGACTTGATCATGGCCTGTATATTTTCCAGTTCAAGATGGCAGTCCTGGGTGATCCACTGGCAGATTGCCCATCTGTGCTCCTTGGTGAGTATGGTTGACACGCGCAAGAATTTCTCTGCAGCAAGGACACAACCAGTATTAATGAATTTCTGGAAGGTCTTGCTGGCGTATTTGGGTTCCACTCCAACAATGGCCGCAGCTGCCTTGTAGTCACTCAAATCCTGCATTAGCTTAAGCAGGATGATGTGTTTGATGTCAGGGATGCGCTTCTGGGTGGGCTTTTTGGCAGTAAGGGTCAACTCATTATCATTGGGCACAACACAGGGCATGGGTACCTTGTTGTAGAAGCCTGAAATCTTTTTTAACACCGGTTGTCCCTCATCAGTTTGGTAGAGCTCAGGCTCCTTGTCATCCTCCTGATTGCCATCACTGACGTAGGGCTTGTAGCTAGTATCAAGTACAGGCTTCACCTTCTCCACATGGCTGACAGGACTGACTCTTGCCGGTACACAACGTCAAACACATACAAAGTAAGTTCTACCTCCTTGTTTCTAACCATTTTGGTAGTGGTGACCTTGATTGGCTTCTGGGTCAGCTTTGGGATCCAAGGGTTTATGCTCTGCACCCTAGCAGCTTGTGCTCTTTGAACCAGCTGTGTCATTGCAGCGTCACTATGGAACTCTCCTCTCCCGCATCCCTCCTGAGTAGGCACTTGTGTTGTACTAAGTCTATTCTTTGACCCGTGGGGGCAACCGCAACCACAGCACACAACAGGTGAAATGGTATTCTGTTGCTGTGTTCCTTCCATTTTTAGAATTTAATAAAATATTAAATAAAACTTAATTAAGTTACTCTCTAATTTTAATTTTTGCTTTTATCTGTTTATGGATATTCAATTATTATTTTTTCCCACCCAATATCCCAATTATAGATTTTTTATTTCTTAATTAGTTGTTTTTGGCTTTACAACACCCATTTTAGAATACCCAACATAATTTCCACCCATTTTCCCAGATTTTACGCCAAATTAAGCACCCAACACAATATTTTTAAAATTTATGTTTCAGATCTTGTGTCTTATTTTAGATACCTTGGTATCATTTATGATTACAATCCATTGCACACATTGCGTGAGTGATTTTGTTTACATAGTGAGTTGCTATTGTGTTTTGTTTTTGGATTGAGTTTTGACACACCACGCTTGGGTGTATTTTGTCACTGATTCACATAATAAACATATGTACACCAAAAGTCAACTCACACCATTTTGTTTTTGAATCAATGTATTTTAGATTATATTTTTAATGGTTTTGCTTTGTGTGTGAGCCTTTTGTTGCTGTGTTGACCCATTTTGCCCATTAACGCCAATAAACCCTGTTAACAGAGTGTATATTTTAACCTGAGAGTTGGATTCCGTTTAAATCTGAAATTATTTTGTTTAAATCTGAGGTATTTTTGATTGTTGCCATAGCTTCTAAAACTACTGTACTTGTACATCCAGATCCTTGACACACCTCTCCCTTAAGGGTTACTCTGATACATCAGGAGGGGGCTTTGTCTTGACGGCTGCTGCCTGATGTTCCTGGAGTTGTTTGCTAGTTGGTACCAACCGGGTCAAATGTTCTCTCTTGCTAAGGCGGAGGAAAGATCTGTGGTACTTTTTGGTGATGGGTCTTTGGCATCCTGAAACTTAACCAGGTAGGTGTTCCTGTCTGGTCAGTATTTGATGATTTTTTCTGGTCCTCTGTGTACTGATTCTAGCTTTTTTCTGTTTTCAGCCAGGATCCAGACGGGGGAGTTGATGGGAAGTGGGTTCTCTTTCAAGGTTACTTTTTTTGTTTTGAGCCTTTTTGTTTCTGCTAGTTTGGCTTTGAGATGTATGTGTTGTAGAGATGGTGTTTGTTCTACTGTGGAAGGTTTCCCTGGGAAAATCTTCACATACAATTGGTTGTTGTGGGTGATTTTTTCTGGTTTGTATCTGTATGTTAGTTCAAACAATGAGTAGCCTGTCCCTTGATTGGTGCAAACCTGGGATACTAATAATGCATGTTTTACGTAGAGTGGCCATGTGTCTTTGGCTTTGCCATTCATTATTTTCTCAAGGGTTTTGATAAGGCTTCTGTTCAGGCATTCAACTCTGCCATTAGCCTGTGGCCTGTAGGGCAATATTGTGAAATTTTTGATGTTCTTTTTTTTAGGTTGTTGTTTACCACGTGACCTTCTAACTTTTTTGCTTCATCAGTTATGATGTAGTCTGGAGTACCATAGTCCACTATGATTGCTTTGTTAATGAATCAGTTTATTGTTTTGTGCTTTGTTATCTTTTGTTGACTAGCAGATAGGCCAGTGTGTGGCAAAGTCAATGGCTACAATTAGGAAACATTGATTTGTCTTGGTTTCTGGAAAGGGTCTCACTATGTCTAGTTCCCAAACCTTAAATGGTTCAGGGTCAGGTACTGGGTTAACTGTTGGCTGCAGAGCCTTGGTGTTGGTGTATTTTTCACACACTGTGCACTTTTTCAGAACATTAATTATGTCTTGTTTCAGATTGGGCTACCATACTATCTCTTTTAGTGTGAGATATAGGTTGTTAGCCTTTGTGTGTCCTATTAGATGATGATGTCTTAAGATGGTGTCAACTTTTTGTGCAAGTGGAATGTAGGGAACATGTTTGTCCTTAATGATTTGGTATGCAGTGCCATTTGATACATGTAAATATTTTTCATTCCTTACTAGCATATCATGGGTGAGTTGGTTTGTGGAGGGATCTTTTTCTTTTGTCTTGTACTCAGTGCTGTATAAGCTGGGCCAGTCAGGGTCCAGGTGGTCAGGGTAGTCTTTTCTTGGCTAACATAGCCTAGAGAGAGCATTGGCCGTGACCAGCTATGACCCCCTTTTTTTATTAGATGTCTAGGTTAAGCTATTCAAGCAAGGACATCCATTTGGCTTGGCGCTGTGCAAGTGTGTTCTGAGTTTTTAAATAGATTAAGGATTTATGGTCAGTTAGCACTTGGACGTTCAAATGTCCTTTTAGATAAAATCTTCATTTCTTGCATGTGTGGTATATTGCTAGCAATTCTTTGTCATGTATTGGGTACTTTTGCTCAGTGTTTGTTAGTTTTCTGCTTTTGTAACATACTGGCAGGAAATCTTGCTACCCTAGCTGGCAGATGCGTAGAACTGCACTGATTGCGGTGTCACTAGCATCTAACTCAAGATTGTAGCACCTGTTGCTATTAGGGTATTGCAAGATTGGTGCTTTGATCAAAGCTTTTTTCAGTAGTTGAAAATTCTTGTTGCATTCTGGCGTCCAGATGAATTTCTTTTTGGCATTACCTTTGGTTAGGTCATTGATTGGTGCAGTGAGCTTTCCGCATTCTTTGATATACTTCCTTAGGTAAGCTACCATTTCAAGAAAACATCTTACTTGTTTCACAGAAGTGGGGCGCTTCATGTTATTTATGGCTTTTATTTTGTCTGGGTCTGCTTTGATGCCACTGCCCAAGACAATGTGGCCCAAGAACAAGAGTTCCTTTTCCATAAATTGGCACTTACTAGGCTTGGCGTAAAGTTTGTGCTTTGCAAGTTGATCAAGTGTCTTGCAAACATGTGTGAGGTGTTCCTCTTTTGTTTTTGAAAATATAATGATGTTATCAAGGTAGCATAATGTGTTTAAGAGTCAGTTTAGCGCCTGGTTCATCACGGTGACAAATGTTGGGGGGCGTTTGTCATCCTGAAATTCATTACTTTACATTCAAACAACCCAAATTGCGTGCAGAACACAGTCTTTGGTGTGTATTTCTTTTTTTACTTTGACTTGATTATAACCAGATGTGAGGTCAATCTTTGGAAAAAAATTGCTCCAGAGAGCCTTGAAAATAGGTCTTCTGTGAGAGAAAGGGGGTATCTATTTTTTACTGTACTTTTTTTTAGTGCTTTGTAGTCAGTAACTAAGCAAAGAGGTTCTTTCTTCTTCTTTACAAAGAAGACCACTGCCCCCATGGGGATTCAGACGGGAAAATGAATCCTTTTGCTAGTGTAAATTCACTGCCACCTCTGGCATTGGATCGCACAATTTTCCCCTGCCGCACCAAGAAAGGCCCAAATACGCCAGCCAAACCTCTTCATTCTTTAGAGGATTTAGCACACACAGTTGATAAGAGGTTTGTGCTAGCCTACCCTGCGGATTACTTGCCTTTGGTTGCTCCCTCCTGGGAAGAAACACAGGTTATTTTTGACTACTCATTAGCCTGGTGTTGCCCACTTTTAAAAACCATTAGAGATAGCCAATCAAAGGTTGCCACATTGATGCTTGACAACTCAAGTGAACTCCAAATGCCTGGTACCTCTTCCAACCAATCAGATCCAACTGCAGAAATTAGAGTGAAACTCTTCAGTCTCCCTGGTCCTATCCAGCAAAGTTTTTCTTCTAGCCAATTGGATCCAAAGCCAAATGTCATGTGATTCACATTTACCTGCAACACATTCCTTTTAATGCAGCAAGGGGACTTTCAGTCCCCTGCTTGTCTATTTTCCAATTATTAAAGTTTTGGTTCCTGTTGCACTTGGTTTTAATTTTCACAGTCTTGGTTGGACCTCAGTTTGAGTTCCCATCATCTAGAAATTTTAAAAAGTGTTAGCTGTTACTATAACTCTTACCTTCCACCACCCCATTTCAAACCTGGTCCCTCTTCTGGGACTCTTAGAACAGACTCCAGCATATAGCTGTTTGTGTTTTTGCTTTTGCTTTCAACGTTTACGCTTGAAACTAAGTTTGTTAGTTAATTTTAATATAAAATTCAAATTTTACTTTGATTTTATCTTAAAACTCTTTATTTTCAAACCTGTTTTTGTTTCAATTGTCCTCAAGACACCCAGGTATACCGCCAAGCCTTCTGAAGTCCCCCCTGTTATTTTCTGCCTGTTCTCTTGTCTGTGGGTGCTCCTGGTAGCCTAAATTTTATTGTTTTAATCCAAAACAAAACCACTCCCCTTACCCAAATTTTGAGGAGAACACAACTATGATACTCCCTGCTATCAAATTTTTGGTATTTTCCTTGACCTGTTTTTGCTGCTCTTGTGGTCTACCTCCCCAGACTTGTGGGGGAAAATCTCCTCTTCTGCCCGGCTTGTGAGTGAAGAGCCTTCCAGTCTCTGGGATCTTCCCAGTGGTCTTCTCTTTTCTATAGAGGCTGTGATTAAGAGCTTGACATGTGACAACTTGGATCTGGGTATTGTTAATCACACCCCGCCTGACTCTGAGGTGGATGTGTCTCCCATGCCTTTCCTCCCCAGTTTGATCAAGAGTGATTCTGTACCACTTGTGGCCTCTGAAGTGTTACCTCCCACTCCCACCTGCACCCCTTGGCTGCTCACTGGACTGATATTGATGGGTTTGAATGCTTATTTCCCTCAAATGTCCCCTGTGTCCTCCTTGTGGTCCCCTCTTTGAGCAGCTGTCCCAGTCCTTCACTGGGCAGCATCCTGGTGGTTTGTTTCACCGGGATGGGAGCCAAACTTAGTTAGTTTAGCCCCCCTCTCTCACAGCTAGATTGTCCTCAATGTGGGTTTTAAGTGGTTGGGTCTCAATGGGGAAGATTCTGTATAGGAGTACTAGTTTAGGCATGTCTTTGCATATGTTAATGCCATTCTTTACCTCCCGCTTGGGGGTAATTCTGTGAGTTCTCCCTTAAATACATGAGTGTATTTGTTTAAGAGTGCTGCAAGTTTTGGGCATTGGATCTTTTGTGTTTGTATGTTATTGATTTTGGGGATATCAAATTATGTGGAGGGTACTGTCTTTGGTTAGATGTTCTGAGTTGTCTTGATTCATGACTTGGACAAATGCTGTGTCTCTTAGGATGAGATTATTAGGTTCTTTGAGAATGTTTAAATTGACTTCATTGCATTTGATGGTCATGGTTTTTATTTTACAACATATGCTGGGGTTCACTTGGGTGAACCAGTCCATGCCTGCTACAATGTTGTAGTTTATGTTATTTATGACAAGTCCTTTGATGGACGTTTGTATGCCTTGGAGGTCAATTCTGAAGGGAGCTGTTTTGCCTTCAAGATGAACCTTAGATTTGTCTGCCATTATGGTGTATTTGAAGTTGAATTTGACAACTGGTATATTATATTTGGTTACAAATGGTTTGCTAACCATAGTGTTTTGTGCACCAGAGTCAAATAAAAATTTTATGTGTATGAGATTTGTAAGTGAATGAGTAGACAAGAAGTTGTGAGCAAGCTTTAATTTTTATGTTCATAAAAATGGGAGATTGTGGGACATGTGAGGTGTAAGCAGCAAAGTTTGTGCCTTGGTACAGTTTATTGTCAAGTTGGGGGGAGACAGGGGCACTTAAGCCTGTTCCCCCTCCTCTTTTTCCTGTTTCCCTGTTTTGATTCCTTTGAGGTCAGAGAATGTGGAGTCATATTCATAGCGGGTTGCTATTTTGGCATTGTTAACTTCAGTGGTGTCCTCTTTTTTGTGACAGGAGTGGTTTGTGCTTTGGCTACAATTGCCATTATTACAATTAGAGTTGCTGTTGTTATGATTGGTGTTTTGGCGCTTGTTGCCATTAGAGTTGTCTCTGCCATTGCCATTTGAGGAGTGGTTGCTGTTGTGTGCAGCATATTTCATGTTTGCGCGTTTTTTCTGCGCACTTGGCTTCTGCAATGAGCGCAGGCATGGAGGTTTTGGCCTCTGGGCAGATGAGGGCAGCAACAGAGGGTTTCATTTTATTGATGAATGAGGCTCTAGTGTGTACATTGTCAGCTTGTGCTGGGTTTTGGATTTTATGTTGTATTTCTTCAAATTCATTGGCATAAGCTATGATAGTGGTCTTTTTAGGAAGATCACTGAGCTGTATTGCAATGTCTTGGAGGGATTTAGTGACGCAGAAATTGTGGGTGATGTCCGCTTTGAACTCTTCCCAGTTGTCAAGCTGGTTGTCAGTTTGTGAGCTAATCAGCTGGCAAACCAGTTAGCTGCAGCCTTTTATAGGTGCTTACTGGCTTCTTGGACCCATTTTTTTGGGGATTGCGGCTGGCACAGAGTTTGGTGGCTGTGTGGTCTAGCCAGTTGATGATGTTTTCCTTTTTTTACCAAAGAACTTGTCAATACCAATGTATTTGGTGTTGGTCACTGAACCTATGATAGGTGGTTGTGTGTTTGTTTGTGGTTGAAGAGAGTGACTGTATTGAATTATCTTAGTGCATGCTTTGGGCATGACCAGTCCTTCAAATACAGTGCATTCACTAGGAATATTTTCATCAATGGCGTGGGTGAAGAAGCACATTTTCCAGGTGTCCTGGGATGTGGCCTGGTTGAGTATGTGAGCAAAGATGGGCAGGTTCTGTTCAGTCATTTTCTCTTTCATTGGCATGATCAAAAACCGTACCTGCTACCAGTGATAAGGAGCGCCTTTTGGGGAAGCTTTGAATATGGAGTTAAGAAGAGAAGGAGTATATTTTATTAGATAATACTTTAGACTTATATAGATTTAGCTGTGGCAAAGATTTTAGTTAGATTGAACCTAGGAGCTGGTCATGTGCGGGATGGGTTTGAGTTTCTGGATACCTGGACAGTCATGTGATATTGGTTTGTTGTCATTTCTGGTATGTCAAACAGTATATTGGAAAGGCACCAAATCAGGCAATGGCTGGATTTTAAGTGGGATGGTAGTATCCAGAATACTTATACATCCAGATCCTTGACATTATCATAGCCAGTTTACTTCACTGATGTTTTTTTGGGATAACACTGTGACAAGCCTGATTTACTCTGAAACAATATGCAGTAACTTGAATCAACTGATGTATCCAAGTAAAATATTCTATTATTTCACTTTGAAATAGTGTTGTGAATGTAGTATTAGGTGTTTGTTGTAAGGTGATTGGTTAAACTAGCCTTTACTGTAACGGACATAAATTCTTCAAGCTCAGTGAGAGGGAGAGCAATTAGCACTCTTGCTCTTGATGAAAGATAGTTCAACTGATCAACTAATTTTCATCTACAAGCCATATTAACTTACAATCATCCAATCTAATGTTAATAATGGACAAAGGCTGCAGAGGGATCTGGCTGTGAAGAAGAGGATCCTGGCATTCATTGGCTGTTATCAATATCCTAAATCTATATAACTCTCCTACTTGATATTAAATAAAGAATTGATATTATATTTTATTATATTATTATATGTACTAAGTTAGAGAATCTCAACTTAGTCTTTAGTAAACTAGTAAGTTGTATATAAGTTAAGCAAGATAACTACACAAACCACCCATACTCAAATTTACAACATTTAATGCTCACTTTGTCAAATGCAGCATTTATGTAGTGCTTGTTGCCCTGCTAGGAACTTGTCTTTGACCCCAGAAAAGTTTGGAGATAAACTTATCCAGGCTTTTTTTTGAAATCTATGTTATAGTCAATGGTCTTTTCACAGAAATAAATCATATTTCTGGTACAAGAGATGGCCTTCCTAGTGACACAGTTGCGTTCAGCCAGTTTATGGCATTATTTTAGCATCCACAGCAAAGTGAGGATCAATTGGTTCTCCGCCTGAACATTTCTACCCTGCTTAAAGTGGATGAAAACACTGAGCCTACCCAGCAGCAGCTGGAGTTAGCAATTGGTAGCATGGACTGGGTAGCCTACCAGAATGAGGAGGCCCACAAAAAGCGGACAGTACTCTCATTTTATAGCGCAACATCCAAGAAAAAATTCCTTAACTTCAATGAAGTAACACCCAAATCAACTCTGTCTTCAGATAAAGACTATTGAGCAAGCAAAGAAATACCTTCATAGCTTTTCTTATCCAGCATTTTGTCACAACCACATTAATTTGAGCTATCAGCTATCATTAATTTTCCACCAAGAGAATCTCATTAACAGCCAACAGTATTTTCTTTTCCTCCTTTATGACAAACTTTCAGGGTTCATGACTAATATAAGTCATCAGATAAACAGCCTAGTGAGCCATCAAAAGCACACAGCTACTTGGTCTGCTCAAATTGAGTAACATCTGACAAATTACGTGCAGCAATGATAGGAGCAATGCTTGAGCATAAGGGGGTCAACAATAACAGGCTTTGTACAATTACACACCATGTAAAAAAAACCAAAGCTACTTTCTGCTACCTCTGCAAGGAGGTCAAGTCACTCTGTTGTTCTGTAGAAATGATCAAGGATAGACCTTACCTAGTGCAGAACAGTGTGGACACAACTATAATACAGAGGGACATAGAGGAGCTCTCTGGACATGAAAGTGAAATCAATAAGGGCCTACATCAATCTCTTGCAGACTGCGGTCACTTCTATGCTGAGTTTGCTAAACTAATGAAACTGGTTGACCAAAATCATGATTGTACCAAGGAAAATCACAAAGACCTGGAAATACTGAGCAACAGTCAAAATGCTGCACAGGAAAAAACCGGCATGCTTTTTGACTGAAAGAAAGCCAGAATTAAGAATCTGGTGGAAAATTTGCATGCCGCCAATCAAAATATCAAGGATCTAGCACACAAAGTACAATTACAACAAGCAACATTTAGTTGCTACAGAAACAGATGCAGCAACTTCTTTCTGCAAATTTTTGCCACTTAGGTTTGGAACCAAAAGCATAGAGCACCTCAGGGAGAAGCCCTAGTTTTCTCTCTGTAACAGTCAGGCTTTTACCAAGGATCACCTCTCCTTTCATAGCTACAAGAGTGACTAAAAAAATATGGGCTATATTACTAGAAAGATCTATTTATATGAGCCTTTTCTAGATAGCAGTGAGACTCCTTTGCCTGGAGCTGCTGTTTCTACTTCCAGAACCAGTAATAACCTAAGAGACACCGCTTTAAAAAGCACAATTTTGCGCCTCAAAAATTGAGAACATCTTCTCCTCCTCCTAGACAAAGTTACTACTTCAGTACCTCAACTGTGATAAAAAACTTCAAACCCACAAATCTTCTAAGTTTGACAAAAAGTCCATGTGTTCCTCTGCCTTTAAAACAACTCTATACATGGTGCAGATGGCACCAGAAGAACACAGTAATCTTCAATTGCCTGGACTTGGAGACTCAAACCATAGTTATGCTCAGATTACCAGAGCAAGGATAGACTTACACAAACTTATCCAGAGCTCTTATTCCTGAGTTCAGTAGTGAGAAAGCTTTGTTCTGTTGCAAAATGGAGTTCACAAGAGGAAAAATCAAGAAGAGAGAAAGTCTAATAGATTTTTCTGAGCGCTTTACCTTAGGGAAAAACTTTAGTCTCCATGCAAGCAGCTACTTTTGTTGATGTAAAGAGTGCCCTCCTCAACTATGTACGTCCTAACAGAGAACTTTTTATTGTTCTCAAATCAGGAATCTATGATGCGCTAAAGTCCCAGAATTGATGCAACATCTGGGCTCTTTTAAGGAACAATTCAAGATTCCTTTCCCCAATTACAAGAAGACCTTCACCTTTAACACAACTGATTCTAAAGGCAGGACTTTGTAAAAAGATACTATGAAGAAGACGTGACAGGCTCAACTCCTCTTACCAATAGTGCTAAAAATACCCGGACATGCTACAAGTGTGGCCAGCCTGATCATCTCTCAAAGAAATGTAAGCAACCCAAGGCCAACAAACGCCATGTGGGCCACAAAGACAGTCAAGACAACAACAAGCCTGCAGAAGACAATGAGGAAAAAGATGAGGAGGAAAAAAAGCTGCTAAGCAGTCAGATTACAGAGAAAACCCTAACTGCTAGTAGTAACAACCCCCTCTCTCACAATTGATCCAGACCCCACTGCCAAAGAATTGCCTGATGAGGAAGCCAGCCTGATAGACCTGGACACTAGCCCTGAGCGCTACCTGTCTGAAAAATAAAAGGTGAACAATGACCTTCTGCACTAATTCCTAGTTGTGAACGCTGTCACAAGAAGACAGGCCATACATACTGAAGCATTTCCTTCTTGTGAAGCAGTTGAAACTGTGTCAATCTCTTACGCTTAACAGTTATTGCATCTCTCTAGCAAAGTGATACATGAGAGCAATAGCATCAAAAAGAGGGCACAAATATTACTCTCTGTACAAGTCTCAACTACCCTGGAGATCATATAGACTTTGAAGCCTGAGCTTACTTCTGCCTTAAAAGCATTTAGTTCACAGTTTAAGGGTCTAGATATACACAAAGTTACAAAAATCTTCTCTCTATATTATGGAGATTGTCATGATTTCTACCTACATTAAGCTTGTGGACCACAAGCTTGAGGTTTGGAAAATCCTAAACTCAGGAGCCCCAGAGAATATAGCTTCCACTAAGCTGGTAAAGAAGCTTAAACTAGCCCCTGTCAGAAATTGCATCATTGATGATATATCAATATAGTCTTTTAATAATAATATATGTGAAGATTTGGTTGGTTTTGCTTTCAACTTTAGAACTTCCTTGCCTTTCATATATGGGTTGACATCAATCTCAAACATTCTGGAATACCATACCTGCTCTTGACTGATCCTGGTATAATTCCAACCCAACATGACCCCCTCTGCCATTCTGTCTACCTATTGAGTGATCATCAACCCTTGTCTACTATTTAAGTAGAATTATGCCATGTTCTGAGGCACAGCACAGATACACAAGGGGGAATCCTAACCTTAGGTTTGGATTTGTACTAAGTCTTGGTTAGATGGCAGGGAAGGCTATGCAATTACCTTGTGGACCTGAATGAATAATCTCTACTAGTTGTGGCTAGAGAGAGGTACCAAAGTACTTAAAGATACAAAGAAAAAAATGTGGATAGAACTTAAATTTTATTGGGTATAAAAATTTAGAATATATACTGTGTAGCTTTACCACAAAACAGTACATAGACGGTAGGATCACTCTCCACAAGCATGAGTGGGGCAAGTGAGTTGTACAGAATCAGGAAACCAAATAATTGTATTTCCCAGTTTGGTTATAGACTCATTTCAAGGGGCAAAAGCAAAAGATAGATATATTCCTCAAAATAACCCATCAAAGGAAAAATTAAAACATGGTGAATGGCGGCATTCACAACATTGCCCCCTCTAGATTGGCCTTAGGGGGGTATTACTTGCAGAGGAACTTGACATGCACTTGGGCAAATGGACAACCACTAGAGAGGATTTTCACAGTGTACTTGGACCCTTGCTTGAAGGTCACTTCTAGAGGGCCAACCCACAACGTATCTAGCTTATGAGCATTTCCTCATACTTTTTGATAATAGTAGAGAATGTGGTCCCCAATGTTGAACTCAGGCAAGGGAGAGCGTCCAGCATTGTTGGGAGAGAACTCAAGCATTTTGGTCTTATACACAGAGGTATAAGCAGTGACCTGTATGTCAATTATGCGGTTGACTAGATCTTTGATATGGTTGTCAGGATTCATGGCCTTATCAGAGAAGAGTAGGGGCCCCCAAGAGTGACAGAGTGGTGGCCTCATGCCCATACATCATAGCAAAGGGAGAATACCTGGTGACACAATGTTTGCTAATGGATAAGCAAAGAGAGTAGCAAGTAAGTATAGATCCCAGTTTGCAGCGTCAGAGTAAGTGAGTTTCCTCATGATAGTAATCAGTGGCAACAGTGCCCATGAGACAATAATAATGTTGACAGTGGCCATGTTGACACTTTGTTGACATGGTCACTATTGACTTGAAACTCTAAATCTACTATGTTTTTTGCTAGTTGCGCTAGCTTAATTCTTTTTTTAAAGCATTCAGGGGTGCAAACCCAGAAAACACAAAAAATGTGGCCATTTTGAAACAATTTAATATTAACCTTAATAAAAAACTTGATTTAACCAGATTTTTCCTTTACTTTTATTAATAAAAATTAGTTTATTTTTTTATTTTTTTTCACAACGTAAAAGTGTCAATGTTGACACTTTTTAAGAAAAACTTATTTTTAATACTAAAACTGAAACATCTACAGTAAAAAAATAAGTGCACATTTAAATTTTTTTATTAAATTATTATATTGAAAAAGAAATTGCACATACAGTAGATTGTTTAAAATTTCATGTTATAAATATATCTGTGGCACTTATTCCGTCTTTAACATATTAAGTGGATTATTGGCTAACAACAATCCAATAATTTAAGTGTGAGTTACTATGTAATTTACTATAAAAAATTTATTAAAAATAATTTTGACACTTAGAAATGTCGTTTATTTGCTTGTGATCATCTGCCAGGGTGGAGTTAAGCAAATTAGAGTGGCACAATTAAGCTTAAATTAATATGCCACCTCATATAAAGAATGTCGTAAGTGATGTTGTTGACACTTTACCCTTTTCAATACTGAATACAACTTTCTTAAGAACTTCTTATAAGTGCAATGATAAAATATCATATTAACACTATCCAAATATAACTTCTAATAAAGAAATAAAGAACTTTGATAATTTTTTAACTTATTTTCATATGTTTTTTTTTAAATTTTTATATGTGAACAAAAATACACAGAAAAAAGTTAATTTTTGCTAGCCCACGTAAATTTAATTAAGCATACTATGTTTTTTCATAGTAAATTTTCAAAAAAATGTTGACAGTGAGAATGTTGTCAAAAATAATGTCTACAATTTTTGTAATCAACAGTGGGAATTCAACTTTTTTTACTAATCGTCACTCATAATGTTGATTCTTAAGTTCTCACATATAAAACTTTATGTTTTACATAATAAAAACTTCTGATTTTTTGATATGTTGTATTTTAACTTTTCTCTTCCATATTTTCTAATTTTTAAAAACAAAATCTATATCTAAACATAATACTTTTAAATTTTTCCCTTAACTTTTAACTTGTTATTTAAAACTATAATAAAATAAAATCTATACAAGTATTTAACTTTTAAATGCCAATAAAAACCATCTAAGATTTACTTTTTTAAATATTATACTTTTTAAGTTATTTTGTTTGTTATCTAAATACATTGCTTTATTTTAAACCCTTTTACTTATTATTTTAAGACAAAAACACCTCTAAGCAGCCCAAAGGAACCAAGTGTCCTTCAAAGCCAACCAAACCCACCAAGAAGAAGCCTGTCTCATCAAAGAAGGCCACTCCCAAGCCCTCCCCTGAACCCTCTCCTGAGAAGAGCCCTGCTCACTATACTGGGGGAGAGGAATCTGATGGTCCCCTTATGGACCACAGTTTCTACAACTTGGCTTCTGACAAGAAGCCAACCAAGAAGTGGTGGCAAGGCAAAAAGGCCCCACCCAAGGATAAGTCTCCTGCACTTGAGGAGCACCAAGATAAGCCCCCTTCTTCTTCTCCCCACCAAACTCTCCCCCTTCAAGCTCATCCGGAGATGATTCAAAGCCCTGCCCCAATTACCTCCTTGGCTTCCGCCATGCTCCTGCTGGCCCCTGGGATCCTCTGTTGGCCCACAACATCTGCAATAATGATGGCAAATTTAAGGTTCCCTCTTTCTTGCCTAAGTATTTTCCTATCATGAGTGTAAAGGGTGGGCCAGCCATGGTGCGGTATATTTTCTCTTGTAATAACGCCAACTGGGCCTTCAAGAGCCAGCACTATACCTGCAAGGACCGCTCCTGCCCAGTGCGGCTTAATTCTGAGCGCTGGGACTTGGTAAAAACCATCAAGGGTGAACATACTTGTGTGATGCCAAATACCACAATAGCCTGCCTCCTCAAATGGTATCTTGTCCAGGTGATGCTCACCTCCAAAGATCTTTCTGCCAGCCAGCTGACTGTGCTTGCTTGCAAGTACCTATCCCCAACCAACTTGAAGATGATGCCAACTCATACCCAGTTGGTCAAGTTTGTGAGTGATAGGCATCAAGCCTCCAATTCCCTGGCCAAAAGCGCCACTACAATTGAAGGCCTGGTCCTCACAGATGCCCTAAAAAAATTGAGGATGATGAGATGTTCCTGCTCTATGACAATGGACAGGAAGTGAAGGATAGGATTATAGCCTACGCCACAACCAAAAACCTGGAGCAGCTCAATACTGCTATCACCTGGCTGTGTGACAACACATTTGCAACCTGCCCAACCATCTTTAAGCAGCTTTAGGTCTTGCATGGGCAGTTCAATGACCAGGTTATCCCTCTTGTGTTATTTTTCCTTCCTGGTGCCAAGACTGAAGTCTACACCAGAGCCTTCAAGATTGTCCAGGATGCTTTGTGCTCCCTTCTCACCAACCAGCTCCCCCTCCCACTCACGCCACAAGGGCAAATCCCTCCTCTGCTGATAAGGATGATATGACCCTAGCCGCAGAGTAGCTAGCTCATGCGCGCTCACATGGGCCAAAGGTTATCATAATGAACTTTGAGCAAGCTCAGTTTAGAGCCTTTAAGGCCACCTTTAATGAAGAAGTACAGGGCTGCTTCTTCCATTTTAGGAAGACCCTCATCAAACACCTTAAGAGCAATAAGGAGCTTTTTGAGAAGTATCTTAATGATGATAACAAGAAGTGCTACTTTGTCATGACCCAGTTTGCTGCCTTGGCTTTTGTGCGCCCGGAGCATACTGGGATTGGCTTTGAGACCCTCCTGGAGGACGCTTATATCAAGAAGCACTCCACCATCTTCAAGGGCTACCTTGATTACTTTGAGCGCCAATGGGTGGGCAAGAAGGTGACTGCCTGGAGAGGAAAGAGCGGGGCCACTGCCCCTTGGAATTACCAGAGCGCCTGCCTCAAAGGGGAGATGAAGACCACCTCCAGTCTAGAAGTGTGGCACAAGCACCTGAAGGTGAAATTTTGGGTCAAACCCTAAATACAACAAGTTCTTTTCTAAGCTTCAGGAGGAGCAGGCCTGTAATGTCTCCAAGTTTTGTGACCTGGCCAACCAGGTGGCCCCCAAGAAGCAAAAGTCCAAGGAGCAGGACTACCAGGAGGACGTTCAGAAGGTGGTGAAGAAAAAGTACAAGGTGGAAGAGATCAAGAAGTACCTTGAGAACAGTGCCACTGCTCTTGCTGGTGGCTTTAATTAGCACAATAAACCTTGCTTTGCTTTGCCTGTATATTTATTACTTTTAAACTTTTAATTTTTCAATTTATTTATATTATACTAATCTTTTTAGGTATAAATGGTAATTTTCAGATACAGTTTCAATGTGGTTTTGTAAGAAATATCTTATATTTTGTTAATTTATCTTTAAGCCATGAGATATTTTCAGTTGTGCTTATATAAAGTAAAATAAATTAAAACTATAATTTTCTTATAATTTGTAGTTATTATGATATATAAAATATCTTTATTTTTGATTCATTGGAACTTTAATTTTTATGGGAATAAAAAATAATTTTATAATAAAGAGTGTAATTTACATAGTAAACTGAAAAATATTTGCTTATATCTCCTTTTTCTTATTACTTATAGTAATTTTTATTGCATTTTTGGACTCTATGGGGTCATTTTAATATAATAACGTATTTTAAATATTTTTTATATTAGAAAATGATCAGGGTAAAGTGTTTTGTTATTTAAAAAAGTGTTAACATCCAGGAAACAACATTAAATAAAACTGGGTTGTCACTTTACTATAGTGTCAACATTAAAAGTGTTCACATGGCCACTGTTGATATTATTATTTTTGACATGGGTGCTGTTACCAAACCAATGTCAAATTTGCATGCTCAACTGCCCCATTGATAGAAGGGTTATAGGGGGCAGAGAAAGACTGGTGAGAGCCCAAGGCTTCAACAATAGAGATTACCAACTTGGCGTTAAAATTAGTCCCATTATTGGATAGCAACACTTGAGGGCAGTCATGGCAGTAGAAAACATATTGCAATAAGAAGGCAGCAGTTGTCTTAGTGTTGATTTCCTTAGTAGGACAAGCTTCTATCCACTTGCTGAAGTGATGAAAAGCAATTAGGATAAAGTGGCAACCAGAGCAGGAGCGGGGGAGAGACCCTACAGCATCAATGCTGACAGTGTGAAAGGCATGTTGAGGGGGAACTAGCTTGAACTTGTGAGAGGCAGCTCAAAGTCTCTGGAGCTGGTAGTTGTGGCAACTAGCTATGATGTCTGGAATCAGAAGATAGAGGTTTTCCCAGAAATAGTTTTTCTGAAGCCAGTCAAAGGTCTTGGATATGCCCCCATGCCTGGTCTCTTTATGGGCTTGAAGCATTAACAAAAGGCAAAGACTAGGTCGTATATAAGGCAGGTACTGGTCTTGTACTTTTTTGAAGAGCTGATTGTCCCAAATAAGTGTATCCTTAGATAGTTTGGACAGGGCTAATTGGACTTCTTCTGTCTTTCTTTCCCAAGAGGAAGGATATCCAGATAGTTTATAAAGTCAATCAGCCTCAGCAGGGTGTATAGCAAGGATGGGCATTCTGGATAAGCTATCAGCGTTTTGGTGCTGAATCCTGGGACAATGTAGCACAGTGAAGTTGTAACCTTGCAGGTGGAGAGCCCATCTAGCTAGTTGTCCTTCTGGCTCCTTAAGCTGTTGTAAGAACTTAAGGGAGGCGTGATCAGTGACCACTGTAAAATAGGTGCCATACACATAATTTCAGGACTGTTTGACTGCATGCAACACAGCAAGGTATTCTTTATCTGTAACACTGTAATTCTTCTCATGCTTGTTCAAGACACAGGAAGTATAAGCCGCAGGATGATCCATACCTTTATTGTCTAGTTGAGCCAAGATGGCTCCAATAGCCAGGTTGCTAGTATCAGTATAGAAGATGAACTCCTTATTGTAGTCAGGATACACTAGGATGGGAGCCTCTTTGAGTTTCTGTTTGAGGGTCTCAAAAGCTTGCTGTTGGCTAGCTGTCCATTTGAAAGAGACATTACGTAACAGTTGGACCAAAGGTTTGCTTGTATTGGCAAAGTCAGGGATGAACTGTCTGTAGTAACCCATCATGCCCAGAAAGACTTGTACTTATTGTAGGTTGGTGGGCGGGAAGCATTTTGTCAATGGCTTCAGCTTTCTTGGTCATTGGGCAAATCCCCGTCTGGGTTACTTCATGGCCCAAGAATTTAAGACACTCTTTGAAGAAAGCACACTTAGATGGTTTCTGTTTAAGGCCAGCCTACTGGATCTTTATGAACACTTCTTTGAGATAATCCAGGTGATTGACAAAGGTACCACTGAAAATTGTTATATCATCTAAGTATACTAGGACACATGAAAGTTTCAAGTTGTGGAGGATGGAGTCCATGGCTTGTTGGAAAGTGGCTGGGGCATTACAGAGTCCCTGCAGCATACAGGTAGGCTCAAATAGCCCTTATGATGTAATGAGTGCAGCCTTATGGCAATAGTCAGGAGAAAGGTCAGCTTGCTAGTATCTAGATGCAAGATCCATCACAGAAAAGAACTTAGAGCCTCCAAGACAGGAGAGAGCATCATCAATACACGGTAAGGGGTAAGAGTCTTTCTTGGTTAAAGAGTTCAATTGTCAATAGTCCATCACAATACAATGACCCCCATCCTTCTTCTTTAGAATGAGTAAGGGTGAAGCCCAAGGACTTTTGAGAGAGGCCAGTAGAGCAGCATCTAACAGTTGTTTGAGCTCTTTAGACACCTGAGCATCCACCACACAATTGTAGCAATATGATTTAGCGCAGAAGGAGGGAGCATCTCTAGTATCAATCTGATGGATAGTGCCTTTGGCTAGGCCATAGTTGGTGCTGTCCTTAGCAAAGATATCCAAAAACTGGTCCAGTAGGCAAAGCACCTCTTACTGTTGAACCAGAGATAGTTGCGGAAAGTCTTGGGTGGTGAACAATGATAGGACTTGTGGCTCATCCTCAAGTAAGTTAAAGTCCTGGAACATACCAAAGGGATGGAGAGATAGGAAGTCAGGAGCTTACAATAGCTTACCTTAGCCAACAAAATTCCCTCTAGACACATGTATGGGGAGGGCAGTCAAGTTGGAAATTAGCAGTTGAAAAGGGTCTTTATGAGAGACATCCAAGATTCCTGGACAGAGATAAAGTTTGTTGCACCCTAGAAAGGGAGGAGAGTACAACTCTAGGAATATACACTCAGGTAGCTCATAGAATATTTGGGAGTCTAGGATAGTTTGAGACCCAGGACAGAATAGTCACAGCAGAAGTGGTCAAGAGAGGAATCCCCTCTGATGCAGGGCAAGCCATAGGAGGACACTTCATGTTGGAGGAATGAGTTTGGTATTTTAAAGTGAAAACGCCAGCAGGATATACTAGAGTACACATCTTGAGGCGCTTCCTGGGAACTTTAACTGGCTCCTCAAAGATCAGAGGGACTTTGTATCCTAAGATAGAGAGGAAGCTGTCCTTTAAGTTGATGATCCCATCATATTCCCTAAGGAATCCAGTACCAACTAGCAGGTCATAGCTCTTGTTCTCCAGGACGACGGCAGGCATGGCCAAGAGCAGCTTGTCAAATCACATGGGCAGAGCAGAATAAGCTTGTATATTGCAAGTCATGGATAGCCCAGCTGTGCCATACAATTGATGATAGTTAAGGTTGGGGGCAAGTTTGAGTTTTTTGACCAGCTTTGAGGAGACAACATTATTAGGAGACCCCATGTCTAAGATAGCCTTCATTTTCACCTTTTGAATGGATATTTTAACACAAGTGGTGGTGCAACTAAAGGAAGGAAGGATAGCCAGAATGTCTTAGGCTTCTGTTATTTCTTTTTCCCACTTTTCAATCATGCATCTGAGGCCTGGAAACTCCTTATAGATCATCTGGAGAGGGAGCAAGACAGAGAAATTTTTGAACACAGCCTCAGCAACCTCAGCAGCTTCTTCAGAAGACTTGACAAGCACAGGAGATCTCTTGGCTTGGGTGAGGTAAGGGCAGGAGACAAATTCCTTGGCTTCAGGCAGAGGCTTAGCGGTTTTAGTAGTCTTACCAGAACGTAGCTTATAAGAAACTGTAATAGTTTCAGGGACAGCCAGGACAGAGTACCCATAGGCATCAGGATCTTCTACATCAGAATGGTCCATGTCAGAGTCATAAGATATGTTGTGGAATAGCAGAAGAATGGGAGGAGCCTCATTGTCAGCAGGCTCAGAGTCAGCAATGAAGGGAGGAACTGGGGGAGACTGGGAAGAATTGTCAACCAAGAGCATCTCTGCCTCTAGGTTGACTGTTCTTTTCCTGCCTGTTATTTGGGATCAGCTCCTTCAACTTGAGGGTTAGTGCAGACCCAGGAATAGTGACCTATTTGTCCACAGTTAATGCAACCCTGTTGTTGAGGAGGATTCTACAAGTTCATGGTAAGGATACAAAGACCACGTGAAGACAAACCAGAGGTAGAAGCAGAACAATTCTCCCACACAACTGCTCCGGAATGGGTAAGGTGCATATCCTGCAACACTGTCTTTATGCTTTTCTTAGAAGAAAGAATGGCTTTATGGGCCTTGAAGTGAAGACACAGGAGTTGATTAACCTTGAGGGCTTGAGTGCAAGCCATGTACACTTCATGTGTGGTCAACTGGCTGCTTATGATCAGTTGTTGTCCTTCCATGTAGAATCTGTCTCCAAACTCAGCTATAGTCTCCTTGAGTTTGAAAGCAATGTGCATGAAGGCGTCTTTCTTCACTTCCAAGTTAAGGTCATCACCAAATTTTTCAATCAGAAGCTGCTTCATATATTCTCAGGTCTCAATGTTTGGCAGCTCAGGCACCACCACTTCTTGGCAGGCCGGGTGTAGACATTTTAAAATGTGTTGCTTCTTAACCTCATCTGATGCTCTTCTCATGAAAGCTTCATAGATAGTTAGGAAATCTGCAATGGTTGAGGTCTTGGGGTCAAAGACCTGCTTAAAGGTAGGCTTGAAGTGTGCTTCTGGAGTTGGACTATCATTGTTGCTATCAAGTACATTTATGCACAGGGAGAATTTTGCTTCAGATTCAGAGGGGGGATGTCTGGCCCACAGCTGACAAACGCTTTCTTCAAGAGTAGTCAGGGTCTCAGCCGTGCGGGCACCCATATCACTAGCTAGGGTAGTCTGCCGCTCAGTAACATCTTGGCGTTGGCCTTGGGTGGTGACTACCGTGGAGAGCTCAGCCAGTTGAGAAGTAAGGAAAGGCCTCACTAAGAGGCAAGGGGCAAACATTTTATTTACTGAGTCATTCAATTCACTCATATCTTGTATGTCCCTGTCTAGCTCAAAGTGATCTTGCTTCAGGAGGTTCACTTCATTGGCTATAGCTATCAACTCTCTAGCACAGTGAATGTGGGGGCTCCTAACAAGCCAGGGCAACAACCATCTTTGCCCACAACTTCAGATGGAATAGAAGCAGTTGCCATCATTTTGTGTAGGGCAGCAAGTTCTTGCTGTAGCTTAGCAACTTGAGTTGTCAAAGTAAGCACCTGAGAATCAGACTGAGAGGCTTCAGTAGGGCGACCTTGACTGCAAGTGGTTGCTCTCAGTTCTCAAATGGCATCCCATAGCCTCTGTTCTCTATCCACCAAATCATCAGAAGGAGGGGAAGGTGGGACATCTGGCTTAAGCGTAGACAATTCATTCACTTGAGTCTGGAGCTTGGCAATGGCAGCAGCAGTGACAACCCTTTCTTGGTCAAATTCTTTACGGAGCTTGCAGACGCCCTTAGCAGCATGGACTGCTATTTGCTGTAATTGGTCAAAGGAGTAAGCACTGAACTTGTTGAGTTGCTGCACAAGTTGTTCAAAATTGGTTAGATAGGCGTTTAGAGTGGAATCTACTTGGGTGTGCCAGGGCTGTTCCAACTGATGAAACTCATGTAGACGCTCTCTGACATACTCAGGGATAGACTAGCACATTTGTTTGATGGAATTGACCAAGCAGGCTTGGGAGGTGACAGAGTCATGCACTGATTGTCTGATACCAAGGAAAACAGGGTGTGGATCCACTGTTGATAGGCCGCAAACTGATTCCAGTTATGAGTAACAGCTGCTTATAGAGAAGAAATCTCCTGGATGTGGAGCCCTAACACCATCTGGTGGTGGGCTAAGGCAGGTTGTACAAAGGACGACAATAAATGCTTAGCAGAGCCAGCCTCTGAGAGGAGATATTGTGGAAAATTCAGAGCCACAATCAGTTTGTAGTATTCCACTCAACTGAACTGTAGTTGGAGGCAAAGGATGGCTCTGTCACAGGCTATTCCAAGGGCTATTGCCATGACTTGTTCTAAGTCAGGGGTACCCATGGGGTAAGCAAATAGGCAGGGACCATTCCCAAGGTTCAGCACAGTAGAGAAAATAGGTGGGTCTGCAATGTTCTCTTTGATAGGAGGACTAGTAATTTCAGGTGAACTTGGCTCTTTTATAGGAGGAGGCAAAGGACCTGAAAATGTGGATGTAAAAGAGATAATCAAAGAGCATACAGCCCCTGTAGTGAGCACCATTTTTGTTGTGTTCTGAGGTGCAGCACAGATACACAATAGGATCTTCTAACCTTAGGATTAGATTTGTACTAAGTCTCAGTTAGATGTCAGGGAAGGCTATGCAATTACCTTGTGGCCCTGAATGAATAATCTCTACTAATTGTGGCTAGAGAGAGGCGCCAAATTACTTGAAGACTTAAAGACAAAAATGTGAATAGAACTTAATTTTTATTGGGAATATGAAATTTTGGGAATATATACTGTGTAGCTTTACTAAAAAACAGTACATGGACAGTAGGATCACTTGCCACAAGCACAAGTGGGGCAAGTGAGTTGTGCAGAGTCAGTAAAAACCAAACAATTGCATTTTTCAGTTTGGATATAGACTCATTTTGAGGGCCAAAGGCAAAAGATAGAGATTCATCCTCAAAATTATCCATCAAAGGCAAAATTGAAACATGGTGAATGAGGGGCATTCACAACAAATTACTTCTCCTAATAAAGACAAGTTTATCCACATTTGTGTTGGCTTTTGTATTATTCTTTAATAAACCCAACTGACAAAGTTGGATTCCAAAAACCCACTATTGGATAACAGATTTTCCCTTTTCTGTTCTTTATCCAATCATCTCTCTTCTTTCATATTCATTATGGACTTTTTATATATTTCCCCTAAATACCTACCATGATAGCTTCCTGGGAGTTATCTTGGTTTCCTAAAAATTATAATAAAATTAGAGTAAAAAACAACAAAAACAAGCAATTGGTATAAAAATTGACATTTTGAAATTGATTTTAAATTTCAAAAAAAAATTTTATGCAGAATCATTTTCTCTTTTTGTTTGAGGAAATGCTTCAGCTAAGCTTTTCCTAAATTTTATTACTCACTTTTGCAATCCTTCTGATCATATTTAATAGTTACCAGAGCCTGTGGTCAACGCCCGCCCAAAACTGGTTCCTGTCAATAATGGTCTCCATGGTTTGGGGCCTGGCCTGGTCCACCTTGCCCAATGCCTTTGTGGCAAGGTGGAGCACCAACCCCATTTGTCACATATTCAAGCCTTTTCCATTCCTTTTTGCCAAAAGGAATTCCTCTTCTTGTTTTCCAGGAAATTAAGATACATACCCTTAATTTTGGCCTGAAGGCTAACCCAAGGCTAGCTTGAAATCTCAAATCTTTTGTGATAAAGGTTTCCTGTTGTGTCCTCTCAGAAGTTTTTATCAAGAGCCTTAATATGACAAAATAATGCTCACTACAGGGGCTGTAAGCCCTTTAATTACTCTGTTCCCCTGCTCCTTCTCTGGTCCTTCTCCCTTTGTCTCTGAAGTACCCAAGCCACCCAAAGTCTCTAGTTCTCCGCTTGAGGAAGACACTTCCAATTCCCCCACTACACCAATGGTAATGGTGCTATCTCCTGGGCCTGTGTGGGCCCCTGTTCCTGCTTTCTCTCTCAATTATGAAAAAGCTTGCGCTGCTGTGAGCTCTCTCCTTTACACAGGCACAGTGGCTATGCATACCATTCCTGGCCTCTTCCCTGGCTATGCCTCTGAGGACCTGTACTCCTTCCTACTAGATTTTAGCCTCCCCCACTCTAATGGAGTTCATGAAAACTATTGGTGTGCTGGTCAATCAATTTATCCAGCCCTCCTTGGTTCATCACCAGTTGGCAAAAGAGCCGCAAAACTAACTCCTGTCTGCTGTGGCCACTGCTGTCTCAAATAATCACACACATAACATGGTTTACCAGGAGTGGACCCACAGTCTCTTTGCCTTTATTTTCAATAATCAACATGATTTGTTGGCCTCACAAAAGTACCTGACCTCATCATTAAACTTCCTTTACTACTTGCTCCCAGGGTACATTAGGGATCAACTATATGAGTTAGACAACCATCAAGCTATGTGGCAAGGACAAATCAAAACAACTTTTTTGAAGTAACAACAATATTTTGAGACCTTGATTGACAAACTCAATCAATTCTGGGAACCTATTATTTCTCAACTTGAGTTGATTGAAGCCCACATGGACAATTGGGACCAAAAACTGCATCAGCAATACAGCTTAAATAAGGCTGCTCTAGGAAATACACTATGCCAGGTTTAGAGGTATGCCAATGAAAAAGTAGCCTCAATAAAAGTGATATCACCCACTCCTTCCCCTGAGATTCCATCTGCCTTTGAGGCTAAGGTCTGAGAATCCATAGCTGAACTCAAAGCCATTACCTGACTCCAGGCCTCTATTTTCAGCCCTCCTTCAGTAAAACTTATACCTGACCCTCATATTGCCACCTTGACAGATAAAGTAGCTATTTTTTGATGTGATATTGAATACTTATATAAACATTTCCTGAACAAGATAATTTGACTTATGAATCTGATGGTGAAGGAGGGGCAGAGGTTGCTGATGTCCCTGCCCATATAGACCACAGATGCTGACCTGGGTTGAAAGGGCAACCCTGTATCAATTGTTCCTTTGCCTTAGACAACTTGGAGGAGGTGACCAATGATGTTGTAGACAGGCAAGACATGTTGGAAAGAGAAGTGCAGAATCTTACCTGCTTAACAGAGATAATTAATAAATAGGTTGCTTATTTGATGTCTCAGGCTAACACTTTAGCCACCCATTTCAATAAGATTGCAGGTACCTTGGCTGTTAAACAGATACAAGTTGATGAACTTGAAACTGTTGCCACAACTTCCAGGGACATTAGCAAGAAGAACAGCTCTACTCTAGACACCTTAGAAAAAAAGCCTCCAAATTTTATGGGCTAGATAATCTGCTGCTAAATCTGAGTTTGAAGTGAACTTCCATATTAATGTTCTTAATTGGGATGATAACAGTCAGTCTACCTTGTCTTCTATTGATCCCAACTACAAACCCAAATTTAAGTAAACCTTTGATCCTAAGACCTCCACCATTGCTGCTTTCTTGACAATCTACAAGACTGCCATGTAGAGGGCTACTGTGACCGTACAATAGTCAATTTTGAGTACTTAGCCAAAAAAATACTCCAAAATATAAAGGTGTTCTGTTTTTGTTGTTTATTTCATATAGATAGGGTTGAAAGAAATTCTTTCTATAAATATTCCTGGAAACTGGGTATCCATGTTTAATTAAAAAATATAATATGGGTTGTTAGTTAGGCTGTGCTAAATAGCAAAATTGAGGCAAGGTTGGCCGAGTTAATCCTGGAAACTAGGTGTCTTGTAAATGTTTTAATTAACTCTGAAGGTTAATTAATTATACCAGAGGTGTGATTAATAAGGATTTAATCATTGGGCTAAAATAAACTTGACTGTGTCAAGTGAAGATTAGGTGTCTTTAAATTGAGTTAATTAATCATTTAGATTAATCAGTTAAATTGACAGGGTGTCAATCAACCAAAAAAAACCAAATACATGAAAAGGTGCATGGGTATTCAAGTTTGATCAGCTTTTAACCAGTTGGAACATTGATAGCTGAGTTTTGGAATGTTAGATTTCACAAGGTTTTGGCGCCAGGAGATGAGGAAGCTCCATACTAAATCAATACATTGAGACAAAAGGGGACATGTGATTCCTTCTCATTGTAGGTTAATTCTCATAGGATGGGGAATGTGGGGATCTTTTGGGTAAAGATCTGGGTTCAGATGACATGAATTTTAAAGACCACATTATATGAATCAAAGGTTTATTCAGGAACCAGAGGGGTTTTCAGACAAATATGCCCCAAATGATATATAAGCAAAAACAACTAAATTTTGATAAAGATATACCATCAATTTTGATGCTTTTCCCTCAATTACTTTTTCAATTATCATGTCTTCTTTGTTATTGTTTGAAAGAGCAAAATTTGGAGTACTTTGTGTGGAAACAGAAGCTGCTAGGAAGGAAGTTCCTACAAGTTTTCTTGAGGAAGCTAGGGAAAGTCTGGAGGTGACAAATACTGTACCCCAGGAGTCTTTGGTAGAAGTGAAAGCTGTGTTAAAAGAATTATATTCTGATTACTTTTCAAAGAAAAGGAACTTCTGCTCAAGGAAATCAAATCTATGTGTGGGGTTTGTGGAACCTGGTAATAGGATTTGACAAAATTTTACAAAATGTGAAAGTCAAGGCAAACTGTGAGATTGAGGCCCTAAGAGCAAGAGAGGAAAAGAGTGTCAAGATAATGGCTAGATGGCAGGATGAAAATAAAGTGTTTTCCCATAAAATTGCCTCCCTGGAGGAAAAGCTCATCAAAGCTTTGTCACAGAAAGGTTCCAGCAATAGGAGTCAGCAAGGGCAGGATAATGGTAAGTTGGGCTGGTTGGACCTGGAACCTTCACACCCTTTTATTTTTGTTTATTATACTTCCCAGGAGGATATACTTGGTGTTAATAATATTAAAAATATAGTTATAAGAGAAAAAATAATAAATTATATAATTAAGAATTAATGTGCTTAAATTTTTCTCAAGAAGGTTTTATATTTAGAGTACTAAATAAAAAACTTTAGCACTTCCATACTTTTTTGAATACTTTCATGATAAAAAAATGTATTCAATCTTTATTTTATCTGGCATGAGAAGTAAAAATACAAATGCTTGATTGTTTTGGGGAGTAAGAATATAGTGTAATAATGATCAGTCTCTGGTGTGAGTGCTGGAGACAATGTTTGCTTAAACTGATATTTTTGTATCAGGAGATGCTCTAAAATTCAAGTGATGTGCAAACTATCTTATTTTTAAGGATCGGTGTTTTGATTAGATTACAACTATTGCTATTGGCCATGATAAAATGGTTATAGAATCAAATAATTGTAAAAAACTTGATGTACTTTTTCCCCCCTCGTCTGATGATGAATTAAGTATTAAAGTTAGAAGATTCTATAATAAATTTTAGTTGAAATTAAGCTTTTTTGTAGTTTTTAAATATTTTTATAAATTGGTTTATAAGAGTGGTAACCTAATATGTAGGTTTATTGAGACTTATAAGAGAGTATTGAATGGGAATTGATAGTATGGATATTTAAGTTGGTTTGAGTTTTGAAGAATTGGCCGCAGAAGGGGTACCAGCATTTGAAGCATACAGGGTAACATTGATTGAAGGGAGATTTGGCCTTGTATGAGGGGGGGCTCCTTGTGGATGTTAGGTTTAGATGGAATGGGAAATAAGTAAAAGGCCCAGTAAATCCAAACTTGCCTGTAGCTTGAGGTAGGGTGGTAGTTTCCAAGCATCGCTACAAAGCGGGAGTACTCCTCTGCCTCATGTACAACAACGTCAATGAAGTCGTATGCCAAAGCCATGACAACGCTGTAAGGGTTCGTAAACTCCCTGGGATCTCTTGAGTGGGGTGTGGGGCGAAATTGCTTTGGGTTTTTTGGAGTTTTGAATGCATTCAAAAAGGTTTGGACCCGTACGAAAATCGGAATATTCTTGTCAACAATGACACGCTTGCTGAATGGTGGGAGCTTTAGACTGTCTACATAAGTCTTGATATGCAATATGTGGTATAGAAAGTAGTGTTCTAAGGTTTGTTTATGACCATAGAATATTTCTCCACAGCATTTGTATGGCAGAAGCTTGAGTTTTGGCATTGGTGTACAAGGGGAAGGAGTAAAGTGACTGTCTTTGCCTATCAAAGCTGGAAGAGTTGTATGCGGATGATAAAACAAGCATAGCTCTTGCATGTGTTGCAAATCGTTTCTTTCTTCCATACTGAACCCTAATAACCGTTTGCCTTTTTATACTACAACTTAAATTTTTTTGCAAGTAAACAGGATTACGTGCCAAGGATAGGCAGGTTACCAATATGATGATAAATGCTGCTATTTACATGGATTCGAGATAAAACATGACGTATTTACACAAGTAGCTCAGCTTCTTGGCATTTTAAGTGCTGACGGATATCTTACATATAATGCTACCCGGATTTACCCCTTCTGGGGTAAAAGGGGACTAGCCCCTTCACTCCAATTACGGAAACTTTAATTCTTTTCTGCATCCCGTGAAAAGCGTTCCTGCTCTAGGAGCAAGCCTGTGAAGCATTAGACATTGATTGAATAGGCTTTTAGAATTGCCTATCACGCCGAAGCTATCCAAATCCAAGATAAAACCCAACCCGAAAATCCCCAAACAAAAGCCTAACCATTTCTCAACCAAAGTCAAAAATTAATTTTAAGAACCCATTAAAATGTTTAAAAATTACTTTGATAAATCATTTAAAAATTTTACTTTAACTATAACAACAAAATTCATTTTTAAAAAGTTATTTCAATAGTTCCCTTTAATAATCTAGCTCAATCACTGAAATCAAAAAAATCAATTTAGTACTAAATAACCAGACCCAAAAGAATCTAGCTCTTTCTAATTCTTAATATGATATATATACCTATTATAAAATTTTACATCCTAAAAAACATCTATAACTCTATTCTAAATCATTAGTACTAAACCTAAAAACAGTTTTTTATAAAAACAACTAACCCAATTTAAACCAAACTTTATGTCGCAACAATTCCAAGTCCTCATGAGTCCACCATGGGCTCAACTCACCCCATTGCACGATCAGAACAACCATCAATATTACCTCCTTAGCAATGGTGCCACATGTTGCCACAAGGATTGCTTCACCAACACTTTCCTAATAAAATCACCCATTTCTTCATGTACATAAGCTGAAGATACTTTATTTTCATAACCACCTCTCTGTGTCTTGCCACAAGGGTATAAAAATCCATTTTTCCTCTCACAATAAAGATTTGCTTCTCCAAATAATTTTCTCTTTTTTACCTGGTTACTGAAGAACAGTTATGACAAAAGACATATCAATATCAATTAAATACTTCTGAGAAGCATTAATACAAAATAAAGGAAGAGATTAAAGGAGAAAAAGACATCTTTATTTGATATGTAGGAAGAGTGTTATATAACACATATGGGAGCTACATAGTGCTTATGTAGATCATGGCAGTCATAAGGCTTTGAGTATCCATATTTTCATGGAGCTCAAGTGTTTGGTCCTAGACTAGTATTTAATTTAGGGCCACCATACTTGTTGCTAAGTCATCTACCATAGAAACTATTTCCCAATAAGGAGTAATAAAAATGTTGCTGTCAGGGCCCAGATTGCCCTGGACAGTCAGCTGGCCTCCTTAGAGTTGATTACACATGCAGCGTGAAAACTCCCACAAAGCACTTTCCAGGGCAAAATACCCCCCCCTTTTGACTAGAAAATGGACTGGGATTTGAGAGGCACACAAGCCTCAAATCCATGGCATCAAGCCTGTTATTGAATTTGGGCCACCTACCTATTGGGAAATGGCAAATCAGGAGCGCAATTGTTCAATTGCACAATCAGACAATTGATTCATTGCAGGAGCTAAAAATAACTTTAGCAACTTTCCATGCTGCAAATTCCAAAAGGTTTATGTTATAGCAGCCAATGAGATCTCACCCTCTTGGCCAAGCACACAAATTCCGGGTAAAATTGTAAATCCAACTCCAAATGATGCCATCAGTTCTCTGTTGGCACAAAAGGCCACAGAATTTTCAGTAAGTATAAGTAGTGAGAGGGAGAAGCTCTTCTCACTGTTAATATCTTAATAAAGCAAGTTTATGCCTAGAAATTATTATTTTATTGCAGGAATTGTCCATTTTTGCTCAAATTTAATTATTCTCTTTGCATTCATTTGTGAATCCACTACTCAATACAAACTTGCATACCCATATCCTCCCAGCCATACTCCTGTTGTCCTTGCCAAACCGCCCCGCGCCCTTGACCTGGAGTATTTTCATCCCCATCACCTGGATCTGCCACCAGCAATGAGGGATATTCCAACTGCCCCTTCTCTCCCCAACGCGCCTCCCACCCAGGACTTTAGCAAGCTGGGGTTCATCTATATCACAGTATTGGGGCTGGCCGACCAAGTTGTGCCCCATACTGGGAGTTGGCGCCCCCTAGCCACTGCTCTGAACTACCTGGTCTGCATAGCGCCAATTGTGTATATGGCCTTTCAGGCCCGGCCTGCCTCCCCTGTGGGAGTCCAGCTGGACTCTGGTATGGGCCGTGACAGTTGCAGCATCTCTCCCAGGATCTTAGGAAAAAGAGCTGTGAATATATATTTGTTGTAACTGTGCTGTTTTAGCAGAGTTACAAGGGGAAAAATATTTAGAAACTAGATAATAATCTTTATTGTGAGATAGTGATTATATAGTCAGTGTGAGTCATAGATAACAGGAACATGATAGCGTTGATCACACAGTGGAATGGTGAAGGGGGTGGCTTGATCCTGATAATGAGTCAAGCACCAAAACAAGTTACCCACCGGGAAGGGATCAGCTTTTATTCATGTTATTGTATTTGGTAATTTGAGTTGTCTTCCTAACTTGGCTTCAGCTTAATGGATAATTGGGTTGCAGGTCACAAACCTGCTTACTTGAAACCTTGTTGGCAGGTTGAGCCTGCTGTTTTGACATTTACCAAAACCAACAATCTGCCCTCTAGATACAGTTATGAGGAGAGCAGTTAGGTTGGCTACTAGTAATTGAACAGGGTCCTTATGGGAGACATCTAGGATTCCAAAACAGAGGTACAGTTTGTTAAAACCTAGCAAGGGAGGGGGGTACAACTCCAGGAAGGTATGTTCAGGTAGCTCATACAATATTTGGGAGTCCAAGATGGCTTGAGAGCCAGGGGGAATGGTTATAGCAGAAGTAGCCAGGAGAGGGATCCCCTCAGACGCAGGGAAAGCCATAGGAGGACACTTCATGTTGGATGAGTGAGTACAATATTTTGAGTAAAAACACCAGTGGGATATTATAGGGCACACATCTTGAGGCGCTTCCCAGGAACTTTAACTGGTTCCTCAAAGATCTTTGGGACTTTGTACCCCAAGATAGAGAAGTAAACATCCTTCAAGTTGATTATCCCATTGTATTCCCTAAGGAATTGGGTACCGACTAAGAGATTGTAACTCTTGTTCTCTAAGACAACTGCCAGTGCAGCTAGGAGAAGCTTGCCAAGCTGCATGAGGAGAGCAGAGTAAGCTCCTATGGCGCGGGTCATAGACAGTCCAACTGTGCCATACAACAGGTGATAATTGAGGTTGGGAGCAAGTTTGAGTTTCTTTACAAGCTTTGAGGAGATAACATTAACCAGAGAACCAGAATCCAAGACGGCCTTGATCTTAACCTTATGGATAGATACTTTTACACAAGTGGTAGTGCGGCCAAAGGGTCAGAAGACAGCCAAAATGTCCTGAGCCTTTGCCAGTTCTTTATCCCATTTCTCAATCATGCATCTTAAGCCTAGGAGCTCCTTATAGACAGTCTGAAGAGGGAGAAAAACTGACACATTCCTGAATACAGTGTCAGCAACTTCTGCTGCTTCTTCTTATGAATCCACTAGTACAGGGGACCTCTTTGCCTGAGTGAGTTAGGGGAAATATACAACTTCTTTGGCTTCAGACAAAGGCTTAGTAGTTGTTGTAGTCTTCCCTGAGCGTAATTTGTAGGGGACTGTAATGGTTTTGGGGACAGCAAGAACAGAATACCCATACACATCAGGGTCTTCAACATCAGAATCATCCATGTCAGAGTTGTCAGAGATATCATGGAACAACAGGAGGATAAGAGGAGTCTTGGTATCTGCAGGCTCAGAGTTGGATGTAGAGGGAGGGATTGAGAGATAGTGGGAAGAATTGTCAACCAAGAGCGTCTCTGCCACTAGGTTGACTGTTTTTTTCCCGTCTGCTCCTTGGGATCAGCTCCTTCAACCCGCAGGTTGGTGCAGACTTGAGAATGGTGACCTATCTGGCCACAGTTATGGCAACCTTGGCGTCAAGGAGGATTTTACGAGTTCATTGTAAGGATGAAAGGGCCACGGGAAGACAAACCAGAATTAGAAGCAGCACAATTCTCCCGCACAAATGCTCCAGAATGGGTAAGGTGCATATCCTGCAACAGTGTATTTATGCTTTTCTTAGAATAAAGCATGGCTTTATGAGTCTTAAAGTGAAGACACAGAAGCTGGTTAACCTTGAGGGCTTGAGTGCAAGCCATGTACACTTCATGTGCGGTCAATTGTCTGCTTGTTATCAGTTGCTGTCCTTTCATGTAGAATCTATCTGCAAATTCAGCCAGTGTTTCCTTAGGTTTGAAAGCAATGTGCATGAAGGCGTCCTTCTTTACTTCTAGGCTAAGATCACCACCAAATTTGTCAATCAGAAGCTGCTTCATATTCTCCCAAGTCTCAATGGTGAGCAGTTCAGGCACCACCACCTTCTGGCAGGTCAGGTGTAGATAAGTCAAAATATTTTCCTTCTTAACCTCATCTGATGCTTGTCTCTTGGCAGTTTCATAGATAGTTAGGAAAGCGGCAATGGTCAAGGTTTTGGGATCAAAGACTTTCTTAAAGGTAGGCTTGAAATGTGCTTCAGGAGTTGGATCACCATTGTTGCTATTAAGTACATTTATGCGTGGGGAGAATTCTGCTTTGGATTTGGTGGGGGGTTGTCTAGCCCACAGCTGTTGAACACTTTCCTCCAGGATTGTCAGAGTCTCAGCATCACGGTCACCTGTGTCATTAGCTAGAGTGGTTTGTCATTCAGTAACACTAGGTGTTGGCCCTGGGAGGTTACTACTGTGGAGAGCTCAGCCTGTCCGGAGGTAAGGGATGGCCCCATTCAGAGGCAAGGGGCAAACCTGTTGTTTACTGAGTTGATCAATTCACTCATCTCTTGTATGTCTCTATCTAGCTCAGCATGATCCCGCTTCATATGATCCACATTGTTAGCTAGGGCAATCAACTCCCTAGCGTATTGGATTTGAGGAGCTCCTGGTAAGCCAAGGCAGCAACCCTCTTCACCAACAACCCTGACTGGACTAGCAACAGTTGCCACCAATTTGCGTAAGGCATCAATTTCCTGTTGTAGCTCAGTAACTTGAGCGGTCAATGCAAGCAGCTGTGGGTTAGGATGAGGAGCTTCAGTAGGACGTCCTTGAATGCAAATATACTCTTGTAGCTCTTGAATAGCATCTCATAGTATCTGCTCTCTATCCACCAAATTATCAGATGGGGGAGAAGGCGGAGCATCTGGCTTGGGTGTAGATAATTCTTTCACTTGATTCTGGAGCTTGGTTATGGCAGTGGCAGTGGCAGCTTTTCTTTTTGTAATCAAATTATGCACTGAGCTCATTAAGGCCTCTAGCAGCAAGGTCCACTACCTTCTGCAGTTGCTAGAAGGAATAAGCGCTGAATACATTGAGCTGTTGTACAAGTTGTTCAAAGTCAGTGAGATAAGCGTTCAGGATGGAATCTACTTGGGCTTGCCAGGGTTGTTATAACTGATGAAACTCATGTAGACGCTCTCTAACGTATTCAGGGATGGACTGGTGCATCTGCTTGATGAAATTGACCAAAGGGGTTTGGGAGGTGACAGAGTTGCGCTGATTGTCTGATACCAAGGAAAACAGGGAGTGGATCCACTATTGATAGGCCACAAACTGATCCCAGTGATGAGTAACGGCTGCTTATAGAGAAGAAATCTCCTGAATGTGGAGCCCTAACACCATCTGGTGATGGGCTAAGGCAGGTTGTACAAAGGACAACAATAGATGCTCAGCAGAGCCATCCCCTGAGAGGAGATATTGTGAAAAATGCAGAGCTCCAATCAGTTTGTAGTATTCCACTCAACTGAACTGTAGTTGGAGGCAAGGGATGGCTCCATCACGGGCTATCCCAAGGGCTACCGCCATGACTTGTTCTAAGTCAGGGGTACCCATGGGGTAAGCAACTAGGCGGAAATCATTCCCAAGGTTCAGCACAGTAGAGACAATAGGTGGGTCTGCAATGTCTTCTTTGATAGTAGGACTGGTAATTTCAGGTGAACTTGGCTCTTGTATAGGAGGAGGCAAAGGACCTGAAAATGTGGATGCAAAAGGGATAACCAAGGGGCTTGCAGCCTCTGTAGTGAGCACCATTTTTGTCGTGATATGAGGCGCAGCACAGGCACACAATGGGGAATCCTAACCTTAGGATTGGATTCATACTAAGTCTTGGTTAGATGGCAGGGAAGGCTATGCAATTACCTTGTGGCCCTGGATGAATAATCTCTACAAGCTGTGGCTAGAGAGAGGCGCCAAAATACTGCAAGACACAAATACAAAAATGTGAATAGAACTTGATTTTATTGGTGAATAGGGAAAAGAATATATAGTGATTGGTGATACCACAGAACACTACCATGACGGTAGGATCACTTGCCACCAGCATGAGTGAGGCGAGTGAGTTGCATAGAGTCAATAAATCAAACAATTGTATTTCCCAATTCAGTCATTAACTCATTTCAAGAAGCAAAAGCAAAAGTGAGATATTTTTCTTCAAAATGGCCCACTGAAGGCAAAATCAACACATGATGAATGGTGGCATTCACAACAGTTTGAGTGTTAATATTTCCTATTATGGGATTAGAGCTTTTAGTATACGAGGCCTGATTTTTGGGGCAAGTGCTTTTCTGGGTGTGACACTACTCTTATGCTTATCTGTCTGTTGCAAGCTATTTTCTTTCTTTGTGGCATTTTTTTCCAAGAAAGCTTCTTGAAAGTCAGTAAAGTTTTTAAGTTCAAAGTTTCTCATTGTACACAAGGGAAGGCTATTGTATATAAGACACAAGCAGATGTATCATCAAAGCTCACATGGCTGGTTGCTCTATCTCTGATATCCTTATAGATGTAATTTGTTTATCAATGATCCCTGTCATTTTAAGTTTCTTGAGTTCCTGGGACATCATTATGTCATTATCTTTGAGTGAAAACTTATAAATGAAGGCTCTTTTAATGAAATACATGCTTTTATTCAAGATTGATTGGATTAAATCTGTTCACTTAAAAATTTGGTGGCAATTCCTGTGACTGTAATGGGTTTTCATGACCAGAGTTTTTGAGTGTGACTGACTTGTTTGAACTTGGTTTGTGCAATTTGGATCCAGATGGTAGAATTTTCTTGGTATAATCCAGAAAAGCGCCCATATCAATGGTGCAAAGGCACTGAGAAAAGACAGGGATATATCAGGCTCTGGTTTTCAATTCAGATATTTCAAGGCTTTTCTGCAGTGATGTAATTTGACTTTTTGATGGGTAAAAGAACATTATTGAATATTGTGTACCCCACAAGAACATATTTTCCTTCTTACAGGTTCTCCAGCCAGTAGCAAGCGTCATATTTTAATTTGTTTTATTTAGATGGATTTTCTCTTAGGTAAAGAAGGTGTGAAATACCTATTTCTTCTGATAATTTTGTATTCTTAATAAATAGATTTATAAGGTATGAAATAATGGGGGATTAAAGAAGAGCATGATGCTTTTATTGAATAGAAGAAAAGATTTATCTAGTTATATAGTAAACCACGTGCACTTATTAAGATTGTATATTCTATGTGGCTTTTTAAAGGGTTAAATTTTTTGGAGAGTCAAGAGATTGATCCTAGTGTGGCATCTGGATTTATTATTAGGCCAATTTACTTACAAATCAAGTCATTCCTTGAGGCAATAATTTCCCAGGAGGGAGTAATCAAAGAATATGTGACATAGGATTATAATTTTATTTAAAGAGTCTTTAGCTATCAATTTTCTCTAGCATCATTGGGGTTTATTACCAGAATAAATATAAAATAATTTTTATACTATATTTATTTTATCTCTCTCTGAAAACATTTCCCAAGAAATGATTCATCTCCAATTAGTAGGTGACACCAATGCCACATCCCAATGTCAAAAAAGATAAAGAATCCAAATCCAAAGGGGAAAATACTTGGAAAAGCCTATGGCTTCAATGAATTATACTAAAACTATGTGGCTTTTCATGATACTATGAATCAATTTTCATACTATATCAAACAAAGTACCATTATATTCCTTAAAATCCCCTTTTATCTGTTTTATATGCTTCCCAGAAGTAAATACATGACACAATTTATAAATTGGCATCTTTCAAAGTAATAACATGTCTTGTTGTGAAATTGGAATGCGTGCTCAATTGCACTAGCCTTTGAATTGTTTTCCTATCAATTATGCCTCGTATTACACATTGCAACAGTAAAATCGGCTGGTTGTAGTTTAGGCGATCAATTTCTATATAGACATCAGATATAGATGTTTTTTCATGTCAAAAATTTTTCAACATGGATGCTGATTGTGGCTATTGTGTTGGCTTTACCTTTGATAGAAAAGGAGACAGTACAACACTGCAAAATTTCAGGGATGTTGAAAAGAGGCAGCAACTATGATCAAAAGAGAAAATGCTACAAGGGGCAAATACTTTAGCTTTTTTGAAGCAGGATAAATTTGAAGATAAATCCTTAAGCTTTTACTAAAACAGACGGAGAAAATATTGGCTTAAATTGAGACAAAGGTTATTGGTGAATCAAGAATACATATATAGTTTCAAAAGTGGCTAGTGGATCTTAACACAAAAAGTATGTAGTTTGATTAAATGTGTCACAGCAGTGTAGACACCGATAAACAATAAGTGGAAATAGAGAAGATCCCAAAATTGAGAAGAGGATCAATTTGGGGGGTTTTGGACACTCGCACTACAAAGAGAGATGATAAGAAGGAAAATTTGAGGACATCATTAGTCAAATTTGAAGAGTTTAAACTCCCCAAAGTCATGATCAAAATTCTATTGGAGTGCAAATTCACAACTGTGACGGTTCTAGGTGGATAGGGCTGTCTTTTAAGCTTGTGCTACGCTTGCTGATTTTTTTCCCAGGATGGAATGGGTATGGAATGGATGGTAATTTTTTAATTTTACAAGAATAAATGGTCGTGATGAGAATAAGTATATTTTAAATGAAGGAGGGCTCCACAGGATTATTCTAGTAATCCAAAACCAAATCAAAATTAATTTTTGGAAGTATAAGTTGGGCATTAAATGGGGTTTAGGGACAGAAGTTCATCATTGAAGCGTTGAATTGCTGGAAAGTTCAAACATCATTCAGATAACTTTTTCTTTATCACTTTCAAGTAAATGTGTTTTGAAAGCTATAAACGGAGCACTAGTTATCTTTATTTTAAACTCAATTTTCAATCGATATATTTGGGGATAGGAGAGTTGGTGAGCGTCCCTCTGCTGCAGAAAGGGGGGAGAGGCAAGACATTGTTGAAGGGCATGATGTGGACGGCCATGCTTTTCATGTCAGTGTTTCCAAATGCGCAGTTGGGATCCTCATCAAACTCCTGGCTGCACACGACCAACTCGGTTTTCGATGACGTCACTTTGCGCTCGTGGATCTCAAGCCCGACGTGGACATACCCGGCAAAGCGGGGAGGCAGGTTGACGACGGCGTCGTTCTTGTTGGAATAGTGGATGATGTTGATCCCTAGGCTTTCAAAGTAATTTTTGGCCTGTATGTTCCCGGGGCGTGCTCCAGAGTATGAAGCAACAGTTACGGGGACGTTGTGTGTTGCTTTGAACTTTGCCCAAAAGGGAGTGGAGATGATGGCGATGCTGCCGCCAAGACTATACCCTGTGACAAATATTTTTTTGACATCTCTCGTGGCCAGGATGTTGGCAGCCTTTGCCATTGTCTCGTTGTGGACTGACATGTAGTGGAGGTACATACCACGATGGACTTTGGTGCCCTCAGGAGCGTCAGTCATATTCGTCATGATGTAGTCGAGATTAGTCAGCCAGTTGCGTAAGCTTGAGGTGTACTTGTAGGATACAATCATCTGGGCTGTTTCCTTGTGGTATGCAACAACGGAGTCTGACTGGTACTCGACACTGTTGATGTACTCCACACTGTCATACTCCTTGTCACAGATGCAGGCCTTTCTGATCAGATCGACCTTTGAACACATGGACAAGTACGAAAACTCAAGTCCCTTGACCAGAAGCTCGTAGTCTAAAGGCTCAAAGGCGGTGGGGTTGGTGAGCTTTACAGGCGGGATTGTCTCCATAGGGCCAAGGACAATATCCAGCTTATCCTTGTCCGCATTCCTTGCCAGTGCTTGGAGGTAGGACGTAGCGCCTGACGTACGTCTCTCCGGGAGGCTAGTTTGGAGGCTAAATGAAGCTAAAACCAACAGGGAAAAAAGTTGCATGTTTTCTATTTTCGTTCTTTTCAGCTTAAATAAGCTTATATTTTTTTATCCACAAACGTAAATTCTCGCTAAATTCAACTTTAAGTGCAAGGTGATCATACCGATCGTCTTGGCTATCCATTCCTTAATAAATCCTAAACCAATTATTGCTTTTATCGGAAGAACGCTTTTTGATTCTATAATCTTAATATAATCTAATTTAAAGTTGAAATTTATCCAATGTCAGGTTTGATACACATCTCAGATCAATATATACTTTTGAGACCAGAGCAGTTACATATTGATTAGAGTTAGCTTGTTTAAATTCGAGCTAGCATTTCGGAATTGGTACCTTATTTGTTTAACACATGCAGGAAACTTCCCGACTATCATCTCCACCAAATCAAGGGAAAAATAATATCTAATCAAGGATACGGATTAGTTGAAATTGAAACGCTTGGATCATAACTCGCTTCCATCCGAACCAAGATTTGATTTCTGCGGTTGAGTCTTACTTCGAACAATATGCTTGGAGGAAGTCTTTTTGATCCAAGTTTGTAGAGGCTCGCATAAGCTATCCGAAGGATCCAGTTAAATTTATACCTTTTAAAAAACCAAGCGACTAGCCAAATCGTACATAATCCAAAGAAAATACCGAGATTGCAACCATGCTGATTAAATCAATGATGAAAATGTTTCCTAAAATAAAAGGTTATTAAATATCTGACTGGGAATAAACCGCACACCACTCGTTCAAAACTATAGTATACGACATAGAAAGAAGGGCCAATTAGCATTTCTCTAGATATTTTTTAATTTATGTGACAGGTTTATGCAATCAACTATCAACCATTTAAACTTAAGTATATCACTAAGCGGTTTCTCATCAAAGGATATATGCAAAGCAGAATCCAGCTTATCAATTAATATATTTATTTGACACTATACCGGTGTTGATATGCTATACCATCTCGAAAGCAGCATCTTGAATTACGCCCTCTCAAATTGATTTCAAGATGGTTTTTTTGGGTGCAATGTACTACCTCAAATATAACATCTCAAATTTTAGTCTATTGATTCACGCCATCTCAATTCACACCATCTCAAAAGCAATAGTAGATACACCATTTCAATTTATAGCATTACACCTAAGAAAACACCTTCTCAAACAGCACTTTCATTTGAAAACAAAAGCCATATAAAATATAGCTGTACTAAAAAATCTTAGGATTCCAAATATACAATAAAAATGGGGCCAATTAGTGGCAGCAAGGCTGTGTAGAGCTCCAAATTTAAGTGATTCAAAAATATCCCTTTTTATCTATACCCTCTGCAATTTATAAATTATACTATATATCTTAATGACTAAATACCAAAAAAATATTAAAAATAATGAAGATACAAGAGAAAAAGAGGAAGATTTTATTTAGGGAGGCTCATACATTGGTTGAGAGAGCCATAGAGATAAATTACAACAAGTGGTTAAGCTTACTATCCTTAGGATAGAAAGCAAGGACTGTCTTGACTTATCCTGACATTTCTTGATTAGGTCATCTTTTAATTTTTGAAGAAGTTCCACTGAATTTAGTCACTGTCTTTTCTGATGTGGCATGCTTCTTAAAAGATTACAATATATTGATTTTCAAATTAATCAATGAGTGAAGCAAATGCTGCTTGATTTGCAGTGATATACAGATGGAAGAGGAGGGTATCATAGAAGGAATTGGCTACCTCTTTTCTCACCTGTTCCATGATAGCAAAGTAGTTAAATGCATATTTGGCCTCTTTTATGCCCGTTTTATTGAACAGATCATGAAGTTCGGAGCATTTCTGTAGGCAGCAGCAGAGTGCTTGAAAAATGAAAATAGCATCCCTGAGGGGATCTCTTGATGACTTTAATTAAGGTATTAACTTTATCCTGTTAAAACTCAACTACCAGATGGGTATTGTCACAGTAGGCTCTATAATGCTGGGTATTGTCCGTCCAAGTAAGAAGGCACAGAAGGCCAGAAACCCTGTATCAAAATTGAACAAGTTAACAGATTTAAACCAAACAGTCAATCAAAAATGGGTCATAGCTGCTCCAGTCTGTCAGCTGAAACCAGCTCCCCCTTGCATACTGGCGTTGATAAATTGATGTAATATGAGGGTCACCCAATATAAGCTCATTAATCAGCATGGTTGTCAGAAACTGTTCACACAAGGGTTCTTTGCAGCCCAGACTAGATACTTACTTGAAGATGCCAAAGGAATAGGAGATCAAGACTCAGGTGATATTGCTTAGTCAATTTTTCTGATATATATTGAATAATTTTCCCTGCTTTAACTCTAAGAGTTGAGTCCTCCTAAATTTACTCAATAAAAATCAATTATCCCAAGTTCTAATTTTAAATTTTAAAAATGCATCCTGTGATTGGGTTGTTGTGGTATATCCCATACAATCTGATTCTGAATAGAATCATTTCAGGAAGATGAGGCCTAGCATCTGGAACTTTGTTGTTGGCGCCGCCAAATGTTAATTTCATGCCAGCCAATTTTGTAGCTCCTCCCCCATTCTTGAAAATGAAAATTTTGTCACTTCTTAATGCCCAGAAATCTACACTGAAGATGCATTGATGCTTTCCCAGGTCATTTATCTTGGTTTACTCTGGTTAGGACTGATTTTCTACTTAATCCTGGAGTTACAATTGGAAATTTCACAAAAGATATCTGAGCCGCGTTGGTGGTTAATCATCAATTCTATGTGGATTTGGGTGGTAATTCCACATCATTTAGAAATGGCTTCATATTATCCAGTGATTTCTGTCACAGGTATGATATAGCAAGCTCTCAGACTTTTTTGATTGGGTGGGTATATTTGTCTTCCTGGGTGAGGATTTCCTTCTTATGCTCTCTGGTCTCATTGTACTCTTCTTTCAAGGTGAGGGTAATTTCATCAAATTTGTGGCAACCTCCAGAATTAACTCATACAGAATTGAACATCCCCCATGTCAACAATTTCAAAAATTGTTTTTGCTTTATCTTTTATAATTTCACTTAAAAGCTTAAAATAAAAATCAAACATTGCTTCTATTATCAGTGTCAATTATTTAATCAAGAAAAAAATAATCTTTAATATTGAAATAAGAAAGATATTTTTGAGAATTGTTGACATGGAGGATATTACATTCTGTATGAGTTAATTCTGGAGGTTGCCAAATTTGTTCTTAATAATTGTGAGATCACAGACATAGGTGTCCTGATTCTTACCAGGAAGGAAATAAAACACCAGGGGAAGAAAAAATTACCAAACTGATTGTGGATATTTCAAAGCTTACTGAAGAGCTTTTGGCAGGTTGAGAAGGTGCCATTGTCTAGAAAGGCTTTACAGTTCAGCAGAATATACAAATCCCGGCCTTTGGCAAAAAGATTAAAATATCCTTTGCATTTGAACCATTATTGTGAAGTATGGATCAATTCTCATTTCAGGACAGTTTTTGCTCCTCAGTTAGGATCAACTGATCAATTGATATAGTACTGACACATTCAGTACTTAGATCATACTGCTGGCGTCATCAACAGAGGTAATTTGGAAGTCATAAAGGTAATTAGGGTCTTGTTAACAACCTCAGCTGAGGGTTTATATTTGGTTTAGGGGATTAAGCTATAGAAAATCTAGATTGAAAGCCGGTAAAAAGAATTGAAGAGCTCATCACAGTTTTTTTGATAGTAATGGTATTAAATATGATGAACCCATAGGTGGTGAGCCTTTCTGGACAGCCAAGGTTATCTTACTTGGAATAGTGGTGACATATTATGTCAAAACTGCGGGATCAACCCCCTGGCAAAGTTCCACACAAGAGACCCCATACCACTTAAATTTAATGTCCTAGCACTCAAAGCATAATGCAGAAGTCAACTCAAATTACCAAACAGGGAAAAAAGAAACAACAATAATATCAACCCAGTGGCAACTAGATTTTGCACCTCACTCATTAGTTGGATCAAGTCACCTACTACCCATCCAATTAATTTATCATCAAAAACCTTGTTTGTCTCAAAAAATTCAGCATAATTATAAAATCACATCTATCTCAATAAAGATAATTATCTATATCTAAACACTTTCCCTATGTAACTCTTCTAATACAGCACAGTTAAGATTATTCAACGGGCATCACCAGCTTGAAAATGTTAAGAGGAATTGTCAATTTACTTTAGCCCTATAATAGTAGGGTAGAAGGTAATCAAAATCCAACCCTATATGCCTATGGTCAGCATCTTATATATGGGATAATAGGATACATATAGCAGCATCTAGTGATGTTGTCTAGGACATTGTATCTCACTGTAGCAGCCTTCCTGCACTGGCAGTTAAAGACTTGTCTTCCTATAATAGGCTGCACGTCTGCTGTGCTTCACCTAACTTGAGGATAGCATCTTCTAGGTTGAAGATTTTATATCCTTAATAAATCACTAAAACTTCTCTATATGGTTTCCAGAATGCAAGAAAATCTTTTCATTCTTAGTGCCCCTTTTTTTGCTTAACCTTGGTAGGCTTGACTTTCTTTGGGAGTCAAATTTCTCATCAATAGCTAATTTTTCAAATTCAAATTAATACAAATAAAATCAGGTCTAACTGTCTGTATCTCTGTCTGTAATTTTGCCTTGAATGGGTGTAAGCCGTAGGAATTTAACTGAATTGATTTTCTATTAATAATTAAATTTAAAGTTGATGGCCAAGTCAAAAGCTTGATATAGCTCATCTCTACATAAACTTCCTTACATGCATCTTTGAAAGCATGAAGGTCTAATTTTTTGCAGTGTGGTATAAATTATGTGAAATAATGATATAATCCACTTGGACAATAATAAACACATATAAAACTGCTTGATTTTTAAATTGTGGCTTGACTTCTTGAACCATGACAAAGAGGCTCATATATTAAGATTACCAAACTCCAGAATATGTGGATTAAAATTGGAAGAGATGCACAGATTTTTAGGATACTTTTTATATGATTGTATTGTTAATCTATTTGCTAAGGATTATATTAACTGAAGAAAGGAGTGTTTGGTGAAATTAAAGAGATACACTTCAGATTATATAATATCAGTTTAAGTAAGAAATGGTTGGCTTATGCACTTCAAATTTATTTATTTTCAAGTAAAATAATAGAATATTCTACTTAAGTGCATTACCTGCTCCAAGTAGCTGCATTTTATTTAAGATCTAAACTTGTTTTTCAGAGCTTCATATTAATAAAGATGTTAGTGAAGTGAACTGGTAATAATAATGTTAAGACTGTTGCAGATCCTGAATAGATTAGACAATAAATCATCCACTTAGGGATCAAGCAACATAACAATTGTGAAATTGCTTTATCTCATCATGTTTTAACAAGGTTAATTACGTTAAAAGCTCCCTAAAAATTGGTGTTTGAAGTGTCTATCAAATGTGCTTTAGGTGTGGGTTTTACTTTTGAGGTTATAAATAGGATGAAATAGACATTGTCACTTTCCTCCATTAGAAAAGCCATGTGAAACCGGTTGTTCTCTTGTGTGGCTCTTTCTACTGTGCCTTTCCACTCTCCTCCTTTAGGAAGGTCCTTCTATCTGTGCCTCCTTTCCCCTGGTGGAAATGCCCCCCACCTCCTACTATATAACTGCAGCACTATTGTCAAGATTGAAAATTCTTTCCCTCTGGAAACCCAGGCCCAGGAGTGGGATTTGAACCCCAGCCCTGGATCCCTACAGGCCGCCGGGCCTATGGACCGCCTGCCCGTGTTTTTTGGGGATCAAACCCCTGCAAGCTGAGGCACCTGTGAATTCCTGAAGCCAGAATACCAACATCAGCCCAACCATAGTGGCCCCCAAAGAGGAGCCTTTCAAACTGCCTAATGAAGGCAGAGATGGCGCCTATGTAAGCTTCATGAGTTTGAAGTCCTCTCAAGCAACCAATCAGGAGCCTACCCAGGAAAGAGGCATGGGCCTGCGGCCCAGCCCCATGACTATGACGCTAAAGCAAGACAGTCAGGTATCCAAATTGAGAATTTTGACCAATGAAAGAACTCTCAGGCCGAGCACCATTCTGCTACTTTCAGACCCAAGTACCTGATTCCCCCGGCCCAGCTTTCCCCAATGCCCTGATGAACCCATGGAAAATGTTAAGTTTGGAGGTGGGGTGCTATATAGACCAAAGGACCCCACGCTCCAAACTTATTGCCATTTTTAAATAAAGGTTATGTTACTTAGGCTCATACAGCTATTATCATATTTTGTATTTGCCGTCTATAAGTTAAGTTCAAGATCCCCCGGCCCTCCTTCCCCTCTGCCCGCAGTTTTCTGTCCACCTGGTGCTCCCTTTGGGCCCGTTTATTTTACTGATTACCCATTAAAGCCCAAATATAAGGATTACACACCAGAGAAAATCATCAAACTTGACCCATTAGCCCACATCCAATCCACTGTCAGATACAACTGCCAAGGCCTGTGGATATTCTCTACCCCCAAGTTATTTAGAGGAAAATTCAACTACCTCCCGGCCTATAACGTCTATATGGAACCACCTGTAACACCAAAACCAATTCCAGCCTCTTCCTCTGACCTGCCAACAGACCATACCAGCAAGCTTTTTGGTATAGTGTACATCACTCTCACTGGGGTGGTGGACACCATTGTACCGGCTGCCGGCCTGTGGTCTTGGTTAGTAAAGTCTGCTTATTACCTCTTAAAGTTAGCCCCTCTCTTGTGGTGGGCTCTGCCCACAAAAAACTTGGCCCAAGTTACCTCTGAACCTGGCAGACCAGCCGCCCGAGAGTGGGTCCCTGAAAACTATCATAATAAATACTAGTTTTGTCATTATATACTTATATTCTTCTGTCCTATCAAAGGCTGTCACTATACCATCTACAGGTATAGTATTGAGAGTTAGGATCCTGACCATCTGTTAGTATAAAAAAGGGCAACAGCGCCCATGTCAACAAAGTTGACATGGCCACTGTTGACTCAAAACTCTAAATCTCCTATGTTTTTTGCTAGTTGCACTAGCTTAATTCTTTTTTAAAGCGTTCAGGGGTGCAAACCCAGAAAACACGGCAAAATTGCGGCCATCTCAACACAATTTAATATTAAGCTTAATAAAAAACTTGATTTAACCAGATTTTTTCTTTACGTTTACTAATAAAAATTAGCTTATTTTTTTATTTGTTTTCACAACGTAAAAGTGTCAATGTCAACACTTTTTAAGCATAACTTATTTCAATAACAAAACTTAAGCATCTACAACAAAGAAATTAAGTGCACATTTAAAAAAAATTTATTGAATTATTATATTGAAAAAGACAGTGTGCATACAGTTGATTGTTGAAAAGTTCATGTTATAAATATATATGTGGCACTTATTACGGCTTTAATATATTAAGTGGATTGGTGGCTAACAGCAATCCAATAATTTAAGCGTGTTACTATGTAAATTACTATAGAATTTACTATTAAAAATAATGTTGACACTCATAAATATTGTTTATTTGCTTGTGATTATCCCCTGGGGTGGAGTTAAGCAAATTAGAGTGGCACAATTAAGCCTAGATTAATATGTCACCTCATATAAAGAATATTGTAAGTGAAGTTACCAACACTTTACCCTTTTCAATATCTACCAACAACTTATTAACAACTTCTATATAAACAATGGTAAAACATCATATTACCACTACCCAAATATTATTTTTAATAAAAGAATAAAGAACCTTGATACCTTTTTAACTTATTTTCATATTTTTTTAAATTTTTTTATATGTGAACAAAAATACACAGAAAACAATTAATTTTTGCTAGCCTGCATAAATTTAATTAAGTGTACTATGAAAAAACATAGTAAATTTTTTTAAAAATGTTGATAGTGACAATGTTCTCAAAAACAATGTCTACAATTTTTGTAATTGACAGTGAGAATTCATCTTTTTTTACTAATTGTCACTCATAATGTTGACACTTTTCAGTTCTCACATGTAAAACTTTATGTTTTACATAATAAAAACTTCTCATTTTTTGATATGTTGTATTTTTGATTTTGCTCTTTCATATTTTTTAAATTTTTAAAATAAAATATATCTAAACATATTACTTTACATATTTCTCTTAACTTTTAACTTGTTATTTAAAACTATAATAAAATAAAAACTATACAAGTATTTTTTAACTTTTACATGCCAATAAAAACCATCTAAGATTTAATTTTTATCTATTATAATTTTTAAGTTGTTTTGTTTGTTTTTTAAATAAATTGCTTTATTTTAAACTATTTTACTTATTATTTTAGGACAAGAATACTTCCAAACAGCCCAAAGGGACCAAGCGTCCTTCAAAGCCAACCAAAAAGAAGCCTGTCTCATCAAAGAAGGCCACACCAAAAGCATCCCCAAATCCCTCACCAAGCCTCCCATGAGCCCTCTCCTGAGAAAAGCCCTGCTAACTCCACTGGGGGAGAGAGAATCTGATGGCTCTCTTACAGAGCACAGTTTTTACAACTCAGCTTCTGACAAGGAGCCAACCAAGAAGAAGCTCTCAGCTCAAAAGTCCCCACCCAAAGATAAGTCTCCTGCACATGAGGAGCACCACAATAAGACCCCTTCTGCTTCCCCCCACCAAACTCTCCCCCTTCAAGCTCATCTGGGGATGATTCAAAGCCCCACCCCAATTACTTCCCTGGCTTCTGTCATGCTCCTACTGGCCCCTGGGACCCTCTGTTGGCCCACAACATCTGCAACATTGACAGCAAATTTAAGGTTCCCTCTTCCTTGCCCAAATACTTCCTAATCATGAGCGTAAAGGGTGGGCCAGCCATGGTGGCCAATGGGTATATTTTCTCTTGCAACAATGCCAACTGGGGCTTCAAGAGCTGCCATTACACCTGTGAGGACCGCTCCTGCCCAGTGCAGCTCAATAATGAGCGCTGGGACTTGGTCCAAACCATCAAGTGTGAACACACTTGCATCATGCCTAACACCACCATAGCCTGCCTCCTCAAGTGGTATCTTGTCCAGGTGATTCCCACCTCCAAAGACTTTCCGTCATCCAGCTAGCTGTGCTTGCTTGCAAGTACCTATCCCCAACCAACTTGAAGAGGGTGTCAACCCATACCCAGTTGGTCAAGTTTGCAAGTGATAGGTGTCAAGCCTTCAATCCCCTGGCCAAGAGCGCCACTAAAATCAAAGACCTGGTCCTCACAGATGCCCTCAAGAATACGCAGGATGGTGAGATGTTCCTGCTCCATGACAATGGACAGGAAGTGGAGGATAGAATTGTAGCCTACGCCACAACCCAAAACCTGGAGCAGCTGAATACTGCTACCACCTGGCTGTGCAACGCACATTTGCTACTTGCCCCTCCCATTCAAGCAGCTTTGGGTCCTGCATGGGCAGTTCAATGACCAGGTTATCTCCCTTGTCTTTCTTCTCCTTCCTGGTGCCAAGACTGAAGTATACACCAGAGCCTTCAAGATTGTCTAGGATGCTTTGAGCTCCCTTCCCACCAACATTCTCCCCCCTCCTGCTCACGCCACAAGGGCAAATCCCTCCTCCGCTGAGAAGGATGAGTCCACCATAGTTGCTGAGCAGCTAGCTCATGCGTGCTCACTTGGGCCAAAGGTTATCATAATGGACTATGAGAAATCTCAGTTCAGAGCCTTTGAGGCTACCTGAATGGAGAAGTCCAGGGCTGCTTCTTCCATTTTAGGCAGGCCCTCATCAAGAATCTCAAGAGTGAGAAGGACCTTTTTGAGAAGTATCTTAACAATAGTAAGGGGAAGTGCTGCTTTGCCCTGACCCAGTTTACTGCCTTGGCTTTTGTGCGCCTGGAGCATACTGGGCTTGGCTTTGAGGCCATCCTGGAGGACGCTTACATCAAGAAGCACTCCACCATCTTCAAAGGTTACTTGGATTACTTTGAGCGCCAATGGGTGGGCAAGAAGATGACTGCCCGGAGAGGTAAGAGCAGGGCCACTGCCCCTTGGAACTGTCAAGGTGCCTGCCTCAAGGGGGAGATGAAGACCACCTCTAGCCTTGAGGTTTGGTACAAGCACCTGAAGGTGAAGTTTGGGTCAAACCCCAAATATAACAAGTTCTTCTCTAAGCTACAGGAGGAGCAGGCCCAGACTGTCTCCAAGTTTGCAACCTGGCCAACCAGATGGCCCCCAAGAAGCAAAAGTCCAAGGAGCAGGACTACAAGGATGTGACCGTACTACAGTCACATTGGGCTGTGGTTTCACAAAGAGGTTGAATTGTGATGAATTTCATAGGTTGAAATTCAAAACAATAGAATTGGCCTTGGAGAGACTTTACAGCATAGGAATGATACCCAGGAATCAATTAGGATGTACTAAGTGAGGGCCGTAATGAATAATCTGAACAATTCAGATTATGAGACTAGGTGTCTCAAACTGTCTAATTAACCATGGAGGTTAATTGATGCCCAGGAAACAATTAGGCTGTACTAATTGAGGACCAAAATGAATAATCTGAATGATTCAGATTATAATACTAGGTGTCTTAAACTGATTGATTAACTGGGAAGGTTAATTATTATATACCCTGGAATATGATTAATGGGGATTTAATCATAGGGCCAAAATGGACTTGACTGTGTCAAGTAAAGACTTGTTGTCTTCAAACGGATTAATTAACTGGGAAGGTTAATTAATATATGCTTGGGATATAATTAATGAGGATTTAATTATATTGTTTAGTTGTCTTGACTGTGTCAAGAAGTTTGGTTAAGGTTATCCAAAAGTAAACCCCCAAATTGTGGTTTAAAAGCGCCGTGTTGGCAAATTCATTGGATTAAAAGCGCCGCCTAATGGATTTGCAAAGCGCCAAGGCGCTGCTATCAAACTTTTTTCAGGCGCTGGGGCGCCGCAGTGGCGCCTAGTTTGAGTTTCAAAGTGTTTTAATGGGTTTTTAACGTGAAAAACCATTAAATGCAAAAATAGCTAAATGTAGACAATGGTGTCTATGCATTCAGGATTGATTAGATGGTTCCCAGTTGGAACAAGGATAGCTTAGATCAGGAATACATATATTCCACAGGGTTTTGGTGCTGGAAGTCCAGAATGCTTCAAGTCAAATCAATACATTTCCATGGAAAGAATCAGTTGATTCTGGAATGTATTATGGCACATTCTTATAGGTTAAGAGTGTGAAGCTCTTTTTGGTAAAGATCTGGATTAGATGGCGCCATTATGTCATAAACTATGTGATAGGAATCCAGGTGTGATTCTAGAACCGGGGGGGTTTTCAGACAAATGTACCCCAATTGGTATATAATGGAAACATGATAATAATTAATAAAATGATGCTTATTGTGACAATGGTTGCTTTCCCCTCAATCTTTTTATGCTTTGTGTTTTTGGCTTTTAACTGAAATAAGACTACCATGGAATTAAAGAGATGGTCTGCAGCTAAGACTATGGGAAGCAAAAAATGTGGGAATGATCACCAGATGGCAACAAGTTTAATACCAATATTGCTTGCCTGGAATACAAGCTCATTGAAGCTTACATAAAGAATTCCCCATCAAACCGTAAAAGAGTCAGACCGGGATAATGAAGAAGCAAGCATGAATTTCCTGGATCCGTCACACAGGAGGACAATCAGAAGATGATAAAGAAAAAGTACAAGGTGGCAGAGATTAAGAAGTACCTTGAGGACGTTGCCACTGCTCTTGCTGGTGGCTTTAATTAGCTTAATAAACCTTGCTTTACCTTGCCTGTATATTTTTTTCTTTCAACCTTTTAATTTTTTAATTTATTTATAGTGTACTAATTTTTTTAGGTATAAATGGTAAGTTTCAGATACAGTTTCAATGTGTTTTAGTAAGAAATATCTTATATTTTGTTAATTTATCTTTAAGGTATGAGATATTTTAAGTATGCTTATATAAAGTATAATAAATTAAATTTAGAATTTTTATATTTTGTAGTTATTATGATGTATTAAATATCTTTATTTTTGGTTCATTGGAATTTTAATTTTTATGGGAATAAAAAATAATTTTATAATAAAGAGTGTAATTTTCATAGTAAACTGAAAAATAGTTGCTTATATCTCCTTACTCTTATTACTTATAGTAATTTTTATTGCAGTTTTTAACTCTCTGGGTCATTTTAGTAAAACAATGTATTTTAAAATATTTTTTGTATTAAAAATGTTCAGGGTAAAGTGTTTTGTTAATTAAAAAAGTGTCAACATCCAGGAAACAACATTAAGTAAAACCAGGTTGTCACTTTACTATAGTGTCAATATATAAAGTGTTGACATTAAAAGTGTCAACATGGGTGCTGTTGCCAAAAAGCACCCTTTACTGTTACAAATATGACATTGACGCTCATGTCTTTCCACACCAACAGCCCCCACCCCCGCGGTTCTTTCAATGAGGAGGGAGGAATGTCCCTGGCTGAGCGTTCTGCCACTGCTTCCCCCTATCACCAGGCACTGGCCTTCACTGCTGACAATGCCCATGATGGGGAAAGAGCAAGAGCTCCCTATGACCTGCCCACTCTTAGCCACTTCATGCCAGAACATCAATGTCCCCAAGCCATTATTTTTGGTCAACCACTGCTCTTGCAAGCCCCTGACCCTTTGGAAATGGACGCCAACTCTTCCCCTTCCAAGGATGCCATCTGTAGTGCCATTCATGCCATAGACTCTGGTGCTGCTGGCAATGATGCTTTCTCTGAACATCTGGCTATTTAGCAACCTTCTACTGAAAACTCCTTGGCTTGCTTCCAGAACCTCTCCCAGGTCAACCCTGACCAACTCCGTTGTGACCTCTGCACCATTGAACATAGCAAGGACAATTTACAACAATTCACCCATCATGCCATATACCACAACCAAATGCACCTGAGTTGCATCCAAAGCCTAGTGCATGACCAAGGAATACTGGTATCTAACCAATAGACATTCCTCCAGGTCCTTTACTCTGAGCTTGGCAATACTTTTACCACTGTCAATCAGTATCTTGCTGAAGTTACCAGTGCACAGAACACCATGCTCTACTGGGTCAACGCCATTGAAACAGGTATAGCTAAGCTAGTTCCAGTGCATGTGGTACAGACCCTCACCCATCAGGGTGTAGATGCCAATTGGATTAGTGTGGTTACTACCCACGTGCTTGAGACAGGCCCCATGGTTCAAAGCCTGACTCATGAGGTGGAAGTCTTAGCCAGTTGCCTTGCCACCATCCCCTTGTTCACCCCCACGTCTACTTCTACAGACAACTCCCCCTCTAACCACATTCTTGGCCGTGACATCCTTGAGCTCTTCAATCACGACAAGAAGATGCAGAAAGAACTGGTCCAGCAAAGCACCGATCTTGCCTTCCTGTTCAATGGTTACCACACTGTGTCAGAGCTTCAAGATTGTCTCAAACTTTGAAAATCACATGACAGAGTCAATAGCCAGACCCAAGCCAGGAAAGATAAGGAAGTGATAGTCTTGCTTCAAGCTGAGCTTGCCACCCATGAAAGGTGCATTACCTCTCTGGAAGATGACTTGGATATCACCTGTTAGGAGAACAAGGTCTATCAGGATGAGCTGGACAAGCGGCAACTTCTTCTGGACGTCTTCCAGAGCCAATTGAATAGAATGGACAGTAAGATTATTGCCGCCAACTTACAGGCTATGTCCATCAACTCCAAGAGTCACCACAGTCCATAGAGGTCCTCCAGCCGCGAGTTCTATCATAGCTACAAAAGCAATGCTGGCCACACTTGGTTGACCCCCAACACTGTACCCCTCTTCACCAAGGCCATCCAGGGTGCGGCCAAGCACAAATACAAGGCCTCTGAGCTTAAGTAGCAGCTTGAGCTTATTGCCACTGCCCTCCTGGAAGGGGCCAAGATGAAACAGGGAAAGAATGACAAGGAATAAACTTGCTTGCTTGCTTGGTTATATGATTTGTACTTTTAACTTTTTAACTTTAATTTTTACTTATTAGCTTTGATCATTTAGTTTTTAGTTTTAATTTTTAAGTTTTTTAACTTAATTAGATAGCAGTGATTGTTCTATGTATGCATGGTAAGTTTGAGAGGAATATTTATAGTTGAAAGTGAGTGAAATATCTTAATTTTTGTTCATTTCCAAATAAAACATATTATATTCACAGTTGTGCTTATATAAACTATATCAAATAAACATTAATATTTCTTCATATTTTGCATAACTTTATTTGTTGTATTTTTGTCTCATTGGAATTTTAATTTTTTATGGTAATAAAAAATATTTTTATATTGAAGAGTGTAAATTACATAGTAAAATGAGAAATAATTGCTTATTTCTCCTTATTTCTATTAATTAAGGTACTGTTTTATTGCAATTCAGAGCTCTCTGGGGTCACTTTAGTATACCATAGCTGTATAGCTTAAGTTTTTATATTAAAGGTTTTCAGTACATCAAGATCTGTTAATTAAAAAAGTGTCAATTTCCAGTTGTTGATCAGGGCAAAAGCTGAATTCTCACTTTACTGTAGTGTCAACTACCAGGGAGTCAAGTTTAAGGGAGTCAATCACCAGGGAGTTGAACTAACCACAGTCGCCCAAGTGAGTGGTTTTGTTTACATATTGAGTTGCTATTGTGTTTTGTTTTTGGTTTGAGTTTTGACTCACCGCGCTTGGGTGTATTTTGTCACTGATTCACATAGTAAACATATGTACCCTGAAAGTCAACTCACACTATTTTGTTTGTGAATCAATTTATTTTGAATTGTATTTTGAATTGTCTTGCTTGGCGTGTGAGCAATTATTTGCTGTATTGACCCATTTTGTCCATCAACGCCAAAAATTCCTGTTAGCAGAGTGTATATTTTAACCTGATAGTTAGAATTTGCTTAAATCTGAAATAATTTTGTTTAAATCTGAGGTATTTTTGGTTGCCACAATAGCTTTTAAAACTACTGTATTGAATTGATTCTTAAATCCAACTTTATATCCGTCCATGGACAGGAAACCACCTAGCTATCATATATTTGATTTGTAAGAGTCAGCCCATAAATTGAATATTGATTTTATTTAAACTTGGTGCTTTGATGCTCAGAATTATATCTGCTGGCACTTGATCCTGGTTGTTCAGGCGCCTTGGCACCAATAATCTTTGTTGCTAATTTTGTGGCATTTTGGTTAAGTGCCTTGTTTAATGTGTGATTGATCAGATTGATTATTGGGGATGATTAAATTTGCTTGCTTGATCTCATTGGCTAATATAAATGACTTAATAATTTAAGTATTCACATCCCTAGGAAACAATTCTTTAAAATATTGAATTCAGTATCTATGGTATGAGTGGACTTTTGTGAATGGCCACATTTATGCTGTTTTAATTTTGCCTTTGATGGGTTTGCATTTTGACTAAAATCAGAAAATCTCTCTTTCCTTTTTCCCTAAAACTTTTAATAGTTACATAAGAGTAGTTTATCTGTTTTTCATTCATAGTTTTTGCCAGAGTGATCTGCACTCTATGTGCGCAGGTGGCCTTTGATCTAACTGTCCTGGTAATTTTTTGTAGTAACGTGAGATATTAGGTAAATCACTTTTCCCAATGAAATCTAGTTTTTTTCACATTAATTATGGTATTTTCTCTAAGTCCATCTGTTCCCTCCTTTAGCTATAACTAAAAAATCAATCTAAGATTAAGGATTATCAGGGCCTTAAGTACAAACCCAATTCTAAAGTTAGGATTTCTTCATTGTATTCCTTGGCCACACTCAAGGTAGAACATAACAGGTACAACAGTTCAAATCAGAAATTCACCTTACTAAGCATTAATGAAATTTGAGATGATTTGAGGCTTAGTATCATAATTCATTTCCCTATATAAGTCTTTATCTTTCTTACTAAACAAAGATTACAATCCATCAAATATTTTAACTTTTTTTAGGGTGGTAATTAGTATACTTTTAGGTCTTATTCTAATCTTTATTAACTGAATATAAACTGTGAACTCTGAGTTTATTGACAAGAAATCTACTACCAGAGCAAGTCTACAGCATAGCCTCTTAATATAATTATCATATAGATAATGAACTGTTATAACAATTGAACTTGATCATGATTTCCTAACAACCACTCTTAGTCTTTTAGCCTATAATAGCCAAGGACCACATTACTCTCTATTAGAGCCAGCATCTGGATTTAAACCAGGTATAAAAAATTGGCCTTTGCCTAATAAATCATCCCAAAGGACAAGTCACCCCAAGAAGTTAACTAAAAAACCTAAAATAATATGATTCAGGATCAACCCCCATAAAAAAGTCAACCAATATATTTACATCTCTAACAGGAATCTGACCTTAAAATTTAAAGCAATATGGGCATTAGCTGTAAGAAATAAACTGAATCTATACATTGGGTCCTTGGGAAACAGTATGATTTGTACCCTGCTAAAGCACCTACATAGTGGAATTAAAAACGGATACAAAAATACTTTCATGGAGGAATATAATCCTTTCCCCTGAGTTATCAAGGTATCTAGACCTACATCTTATCACCCATAGCCAAGAGAATTTAGAATCACCAAGAAGTTACCGCTAGAAATTCACAACATGACAGTCATTCAAGGGGTATACCTTTAGAAGGGAGGGGGGAAAGATTGACAGCTGAATGAAAAATTCTTAGACCAGGTTTGGTTAGATCTCCCTTGGATACCGGGATGAAACAGGGCTTAACAGCATACTGCCAGGCTAAGGATCTAGCACAGCCGGTTATTTATGGATGTTGTGAATAACGGCATTCACCATGTTTTGATTTCGCCTTTGTTGGGTCATTTTGAAGATGAATCTCTTGCTTTTGCTTTTGACTCTTGAAATGAACTGGCTTCTGCTTCAGTAAATATGATTGTTTGGTTTCCTGACTCTGCGCAACTCACTTGCCCCACTCATGCTTATGGCAAGGGATCCTACAGTCCTGGTAGTTTTTTGTGGTATTCCTAACCACTATATATTCCATTTCATATTCCCCAATAAAAATTAAGTTCTATTCACATTTTTGTCTTTGTGTCTTCTGTACTTCTGCGCCTCTCTCTAGCCACGCCTAGTAGAGATTATTCATCCAGGGCCGCAAGGTAAATGCTATTGCCTTCCCTTTCATCTAACCAATACTTAGTACAAATCCAATCCTAAGGTTAGGATTCCCCGTTGTGTTTCTGTGCCGCGCCTCAGAACACAACAAAAATGGTGCTCACTACAGGGGCTGTAAGCCCCTTGGTTATCCCTTTTGTATCTACGTTTGCAGGTCCCTTGCCTCTGCCTATTTGGGAGTCAACCTTGCCTGAAATTACCAGCCCTCATATTGAGGAAGACATCCCAACCTGCCTATTGTCCCTACTGTACTGAACCTGGGGAATGGTCCCCGCCTAGTTGCTTACCCTATGGGTACCCCTGACTTGGAACAAGTCATGGCGGTAGCCCTTGGGATAGCTCAGGACGGGGCCATCCCTTGCCTTCAGCTACAGTTTAGCCGTGCCAAATACTATGAGTTAATTGTGGCCCCTCAGTTTCCACAACATCTCCTCTCAGCGGCTGGCTCCGCTGATAATCTGCTGTCATCCTTTGTACAGCCCGCCTTGGCCCACCACCAGATGGTGTTGGGACTCCAAGTTCAAGAAATCTTGTCTCTACAAGCAGCCGTTACCCATCATTGGGACCAATTTGCCACCTACCAACAATGGATTCATTCCCTGTTCTCCCTGGTATCTGACAATCAGGTGATTTGACCACTTCTCAAACATGTTTAGTCAATTCCATACAGCAAATGCGCCAGTTCATCCCTGAGTACGTTAGGGAGCAACTACATGAGTTTCACCAGTTAGAACAACCCTGGCAAACTCAAGTAGACTCCACCCTAAACGCTTATTTCTCCAACTTTGAGTGCCTAGTGCAACAGATCAATGCATTCAGTGCCTATTCCTTTGAGCAATTGCAACAGGTAGCTGACCTTGCCGCCCAAGGTCTAAATGAGCTCAGTGCAGAATTCAATCAAGAGAGAGATACCACTGCCGCAGCTATTGCCAAACTTCAGAGTCAGGTGAATGAGCTGTCCACTCCCAAACCTGATGATCTGGTGGACAGAGAGCAGAAAATCTGGGAAGCCATCCGGGAATTATGTGCTTCCACTTGTAGCCAAGGACGCCCTACTGAAATGCCTCAACCTGATACCTAGGTTCTTGCGCTGACTGCTCAGGTTGCTGAACTACAGCAAGAAGTTGCTGCTTTACGTGAGGTAGTAACGGCTGCTGCTAGTACACTTGGGGTTAACAAGGAGGATGGTTGTTGTCCTGGTTTGGGCGGGGGCTCCTTGAATACACTGTGCCAGAGAGTTGATTGCCCTAGCTAATGAGGTGGATCATTTGAAACAAGACCAGACTGAGTTGGACAGGGACGTACAGAAGATGAGTGAGTTGATCAATTTGGTAAACAACAGATTCACCCCTTGCCTATCAGTGGGGCCATCCCTTACTTTGCAACTGGCTGAGCTCTCCATGGTTGTCACTACCCAAGGACAACGCCTAGATGTTACTGAACAACAGACCTCTCTAGCCAACACTACGGGTGCCAGAACCACCAAAACTCTGACGACCCTTGAAGAACGTGTTTGACAACTGTGGGCTAGACAATCCCCCTCCAAATCTGAAGCTGAGTTCTCCCCGCGCATAAATGTACTCAATAGCAGCAATGGTAGACCAGCTCCCAAGGCACACTTCAAGCCTACTTTTAAGAAAGTCTTTGATCCTAAAACCTTGACTATTGCAGCTTTCTAAACTATTTACAATACTGCTATGAGACAAGCATCAGATGAAGTTAAGAAAGAACATATTCTGACTTGCCTACACCCGACCTGACAAGAGGTAGTCGTATCAGAGCTGCCCTCCATTGAGACCTGGGAGGACATGAAACAGCTCCTGATTGACGAGTTTGGTGGTGATCTTAGCCTGGAGGTGAAAAAGGATGCTTTCATGCACATATCCTTCAAGCCCAAGGAGACATTAGCTGAATTTGCCAAAAGATTTTACATGGAGGGACAACATTTAATAACAAGCAGACAATTGACAGCGCATAAAGCATATATGGCCTGCGCCCAGGCCCTCAAGGTGAATCAACTCCTATGCCTCCATTTCAAGGCCCACAGAGCTATGCTGTCCTCCATGAAAAGTATAAAGACACTGCTCCAAGATATGCATCTTACCCATTCTGGGGCAGTTGTTCGGGAAAGTTGTGCCGCTTCCAACTCTGGCTCCTCTTTTTGCGGCCCTTGTATCCTCACTATGAACTCCCAAAATCCTCCTCAACTTCAAGGTTGCCACAACTGTGGTCAGATAGGCCACCACTCTTGTGTCTGCACCAATCCACAGGTTGAAGGAGCTGATCCCAAGGATCAGTCGGGAAAAGAACAGTCAACCTAGAGGCAGAGACGCTCTCGGTTGACAATTCTTCCCAGTCTCCTCCTACACCCCCACCTGCTACTGACTCTGATCCTGTTGATAATGAAACTCCTCCTATTCTCCTGCTGTTCCATGACATTTCTGACAATTCTGATGGGGATGAATCTGATGTTGAAGACCACAATGCATACAGGTATTCTGTTCTTGCTGTCCCTGAGACTATTGCCGTTCCCTACAAGCTATGATCTGGGAAGACTACAACTACCACCAAGCCTTTGTCTGAGGCCAAAGAAGTTGTCTCCCGCCCCTATCTTACTCAGGCAAAATGGTCCCCTGTATTAGTGGAATCATCAGAGGAAGCCACTGAAGTTGCAGACGCCGTTTTCAAGAATTTATCTGTCTCACTCCCTCTCCAAACTGTGTATAAGAAGTTTCCGGGACTACAATGCATGATTGAGAAATGGGACAAGGAACTAGCTGAGGCACAGGATATCTTGGCTGTTCTGCCACCTTTTGGACGCACCACCACTTGAGTAGAGATATCTATCCAGAAGGTCAAGATCAAAGCCGTCCTGGACACTGGTTCTCCTGTCAACATTGTTTCTTCTAAACTGGTGAAGAAACTTAAGCTGGCCCCTGATCTCAACTACTATTAATCCTATGGCACCGCTGGTCTCTCCACAACTTGCGCCATTGGCGCGAACTCTGCCTTACCAATGCAATTTGGCAAACTCCTGTTGGCTGCGCCAGCTGTTGTTCTAGAAACTGAGAGCTATGACCTTTTGGTTGGTACCCAGTTCCTTCAGGAATATAATGGGATCACCAACCTAAAGGATGGTTATCTTTCTATCCTAGGGTACAAAGTCCCTCTGATCTTTAAGGAGCCAATCAAAGTTCCTGGTAAACTTTTGAAGACATGTACTCTGGAGTACCCCACTGGAGTTTTCACCCTAAAGTACCAAACCCATTCCATCAACATGAAGTGTCCTCCCATGGCTTGTCCTGCAACTGAGGGGATCCCTCTCATTGCCATGTCTGCTATCACCATCCCCCCAGGCTCTCAGGCTATCATAAACTCCCAGATATCATATGAACTACCTGAACAGACTTTCTTAGAGCTGTACTCCCCTTCTTTGCTGGGGCGTAACAAGCCTTACCTTTTTCCTGGAATTCTGGACATTTCCCACAAGGATCCCGTTCAATTACTAGTTGCCACCTTACTGCGCTTCCTATGACAGTATCCAGAGGACAGGTTGTTGGTTATGGAAAGTTGTAAAATGCTCCAGAAGTCTTGTCTCTTCATCCTTTTGGAACGTTTCAAGACTTTAATCTACCCAAAGACAAGCCTCAAGTCCTATCTCTGTTCACTGCCCAAGACTTCCCTCAGTTGTCCCCAGTTCAACAGAAAGAGGTACTAGATTTACTAGACTAGTTCTCAGACATCTTTGCTAAAGATAGTACTGATTATGGGCTAGCCAAAGGTGTGATTCATCAGATTGACACAGGAGATGCCCCCCTTTTGTGCCAAACCATATTGCTGCAGCCGAGTGGAAGACGCCCAAGTATCTAAAGAGCTTAATCAACTGCTAGATGCTGGGCTGCTGGAGCCTTCCAAAAATCCTTGGGCTTTCCCACTACTCATCTTAAAGAAGAAGAATGGGGGTCATTGTATTGTGATGGACTATTGCTGACTGAACTCTTTTACCAAGAAGGACTTGTACCCCTTGCCGTGTATTGATGATGCTCTCCAACAACTTGGAGGCTCTAAGTTCTTCTCTGCCATGGATTTGGCGTCTGGCTACTGGCAAGTTGACCTCTCTCCTGAAGACCGTCAGAAGGCTGCACTCATCATATCAGAAGGATTGTTTGAACCTACCTGCATGCCGCAAGGGCTCTGTAATGCCCCAGCAACTTTCCAGAGGGCCATGGATTCCATCCTGCGTGATTTGAAGTTGTTGTGTGTCTTAGTCTACCTAGATGATATAACAGTCTTCAGCGCAACTTTCAAAGATCACCTAGCCCATCTTAAAGAGGTGTTCATAAAGATCCAAGAAGCTGGTCTCAAGTTAAAGCCCTCTAAGTGTGCTTTCTTCAAAGAGCGCCTTGAATTCCTGGGCCATGAAGTAACCCAAACGGGAATTTGTCTAATGACCAAGAAGGTTGAAGCCATCAACAAAATGCTTCCGCCCACCAACCTCCAAGAAGTACAAGTCTTTCTGGGCATGATGGGTTACTATAGACAATTCATCCCTGATTTTGCTGATACTAGCAAACCCCTGGTCCAACTATTGCTTAATCTCCTATTTGAATGGACTGCCAGCCGACTGCAAGCCTTTGAGACTCTAAAGCAGAAACTCAAAGAATCACCCATTTTAGTGTACCCCAATTACAATAAGGAATTCATCTTGTACACTGATGCTAGTGACCTTGCTATTTGGGCTATCTTGGCTCAGCTTGACAATGAAGGTGTGGACCACCCTGTAGCCTATACTTCCCGTGTGCTGAATAAGCATGAAAAGAATTATAGTGTTACAGAGAAGGAGTGCCTTGCTGTGCTGCATGCAGTCAAACAATTCCGCCACTACGTGTATGGTACCCATTTCACTGTCGTCACTGACCATGCTTTGCTCAAATGGTTACAACAACTTAAGGAGCCTGAAGGACGCTTAGCCAGATGGGCTCTCCGCCTGCAAGGTTGTGATTTCACTGTGCTCCATTGCCCCGTGATTCAACATCAGAACACTGATGGGTTGTCCTGAATGCCCATTCTTGCCCTACATCCTGCTGAGGCAGACCGCCTGTACAAGCTAATTGGCTACCCTTCTTCCTGGGAAAGTGAGACAGAAGAGATTTGACTTGCTCTGTCCAAATGGTCTGAAGACACCCTCATACGCGGCAATCAACTCTTCAAGAAGGTGCAGGGTCAATACCTGCCATACGTGTGCCCCAGTCTTTGCCTCTCCTTGGTGTCACAAGCTCATAAAGAAACTGGCCATGGAGGCATTGCAAAGACCTTTGACTGGCTTCAGAAGAATTACTTCTGAGAGAATCTTTGCCTGTTGATCCCAGATTTCATAGCTAGTTGCCATGACTGCCAACTTCAGAGGCCCTGAGCTGCTTCCCATGAGTTCAAATTGGTTCCCCCTCAACATGCCTTTCACACTGTCAGCATTGATGCTGTAGGTCCTCTTCCCCGCTCACGCTTTGGATGCCGCTTTATCCTGATTGCCGTTGACCACTTCAGCAAGTGGGTAGAAGCTTGCTCTACTAAAGACATCACTGCTAAGACTACAGCTGCCTTCCAGCTGCAGGATGTTTTATACCGCCATGGCTGTCCTCAAGTGCTGCTATCAGACAACGGAACCAACTTCAATGCAAAACTTGTAATCTCTGTTGTTGAAGCTCTAGGAACTCACCAGTCTTTCTCTGCCCCCTATAATCCTTCCACTAATGGAGCAGTTGAGCGTACCAACTTGACACTGGTTTCTATCATGAGAAAACTCACCTACTCTGACGCTGTCAATTGGGATCTATACTTACCTGCTGCACTCTTTGCCTATTGTCTGAGCAAGCATTAGGTCACAGGGTACTCCCCTTTGCCATGTTGTATGGGCGTGAAGCCACCACTCTGTTGCTCTTGGGGGTTTCCCTACTCTCCTCTGATAAGGCCATGAACCCTGACAACCACATCAAAGACTTAGTCAACCACATCATTGATATACAGGCCACTGCCTACACTTCTGCATATAAGACTATGATGCTCAAGCTCTCTCCTGACAACACTGGGCGCTCTCCCTTGCCTAAGTTTGCTGTTGGTGACCATGTCCTATACTATCAACACCGTGTGGGTGAGCGCACACACAAACTGGACTCCTGTGGATTGGTCCTTTAGAGGTGACTAACAAGCAAGGATCTGAGTAAACTATAAAGAACCTGCCCAGTGGTTGCCCTTTTGCTCGTGTACACGCCAAGTTCCTCCGCAAGTATCACCCCCCAAAGGCCAATCTAGAGGGGGGGCAATGTTGTGAATAACGGCATTCACCATGTTTTAATTTTGTCTTTGTTGGGCCATTTCAAAGACAAATCTCTCGCTTTCTCTTTCAACTCTCAAAATGAACTGGCTTCTGCTTCAGGAAATATGATTGTTTGGTTTCCTGACTCTGCGCAACTCACTTGCCCCACTCATGCTTGTGGCGAGTGATCCTATCATCCTGGTAGTGTTTTGTGGTATTCCTAACCACTATATATTCCATTTCATATTCACCAATAAAGATTAAGTTCTATTCACATTTTTTTCTTTGTGTCTTCTGTACTTCTACGCCTCTCTCTAGCCACGCCTAGTAGAGATTATTCATCCAGGGCCGCAAGGTAAACACTATTGCCTTCCCTGTCATCTAACCAAGACTTAGTATGAATACAATCCTAAGGTTAGGATTCCCTGTTGTGTATCTGTGCTGCGTCTCAGAACACAACAATGGATATATCTTTAAAGTTGTTGTAACTGTGCTGCTTTAGCAGATTTATAAGGGTTTGTGATTAGAAGCTAGATTGATATCTTTATTGGGAGATATAGCTTTTATAATTTGAATGAATCAGAGATAGCAGGTAAATAATTATGGTAACCACTTGGTTAGATGGTTAGGGGTGGCTTGATTTTGGTAATGAGTCAAGCGCTAAATTGAGGTATCCACTGTATAGGATCATCATCTGCTCATGTTGCTGTTTCTGGAAATCTGAGTTGACTTCTGCATTTGGCTACGGGTCACTGAGAAGTTGGATTGTAGGTCACAAACCCGCTTAGCCAGAACCTTTCTGGAGGGTCAACCCTGTTATTTAACACAGTGAACTGTCAAGGGGGAAGCTTTGAACCCTATGCCCTTTGGTTCTGATGAGCTTTGCCCCACCTTGGCCAAAGAAGTACTTAGTTGCATGGCAATCTGTCACACAATCTCTTTCACCCACACTTGATCCTGGTAAACTGATAGGATCTAGCTGAATAAGCTTAGTTTAAAAGCCAAACATATTGTTAGATGAAAATATCAACATCTTGTTTCCGTCCCCTATGGAAGTGACCTTGTTGGAAATATTATCTGAAATTGCTGATAGATCAGGGTAGCCAGAAATCAATAGTGTTGCAACTTCTAAAAGCCCTCCCTTTCAGGAAAGCTATTCCCCAAGGGGTCCCCAGGTTAATAAATGATTGGTGGCACACTTATCAGCCGCTCATGCTGTATGGGATCAACCCTTTTGAGTTTAAATAAACATTACCCAGACATGCCCTGTGACTACCATGATGTACATGGATATCATGGGGCTTTCTATGATACTATATAATCCTCTATCCTCATATAGATAAAGTAAAGTTTCTTCTAAATTTTTCCCTTTATCTTGTTTCATATACTTCCCAGAAGTTTCTACTGGACAATAGCTGCATTGATTAAGCTTATTGGGGTTGAGGCTTGAAATTGATCCCTGTTGTGGGCTAAGTTATGAATGAATGAGCCTTTAAGTAACTTTTATAGGGTGTATGGTTAGCTATGATGTCAATTGGGGTCTCTATAAGGCTTGGATTGAAAGATATGCAGATATAAAGGGCAGTTTGAAACAATTTATCATGGTGGGATTAGAGTTGCGGCAGACCTTCCACCCTAGTTCTGGATTTTGGTGTGTATTGGAAGTTGGTATATATTATTTAAATATTCTAAAGTATGGGTTTCAATGTGATGGAAAAAACAGGGTGGTCTGTTGCAACTGGGGTTGGGATGGTCACTGCCACTGTGGGATCACAGACGGATAAAAATATCTTCAAGGAGGTTTAAGATTAGGTTTTAAAACATTGTTTATGGGTTTGTGCTGCAACTTTTGGAGCAGGTCAGAAAATTTAAAGGGGGGATATTCTTTAAGGATGAATCTTGTGATTTTTTTGTGCAAGGCACAGGATGTGTAATTAGAGCAGGTTCAGTTGTTGGATTTTTTCATGATTTTTACAAGCTTTATCCATCATTATCTCACAGTGATAGTTTTGATTGAACCACAGTTTGTTTTAGATGATTATATTAAAATACTAATTAATTAAATGAGTAAATATCTATTATAACCAAAATGAATAGTTTACATACTTATTATTGGACACCACACAAAACATGATAGGATTTTTCTTAGTCATATCACAATTAATTCATATTTGTTTTGTGACTTTAGGAGCAGGTCACAAAATGTAGCAGTTACAATTGTGTACTGCTCCCTAAAAACACAAAACAAATCTGCATGAATTATGATGTGATTTGAAGGTTACAAAATGATTTGTGCTCAGCTGCCAAATCCACAAAAACAGAGGGTGATGTGTGAAGCTTGGTCACAATACAAATTGTGACAATTTTGATGTATATCTCATCTCTAGGCGCAACCCTGGTTTGGAATCACATGGTTTTAATTGGGACAGGAAGTGTGACAGATCCAGGAAATTCATACTTGCTTTTTATTATCCCGGTCTGACTCTTTTACGGGTTGACGGGGAATCCTTTATGTAAGCTTCAATGAGCTTGGATTCCAGGCAAGCAATCTTGGCATTAAACTTGTCGCCATCTGGTGATCACCTCCACGTTTTTTTGCTTCCCATAGTCTTAGCTGCAGACCATCTCTTGAATTCCATGGTAGACTTATTTCAGTTAAAAGCCAAAAACATAAAACATAAAAAGATTGAGGGGAAAGCAACCATCATCACACACAAGCATCATTTTTATTAATTATTATCCTGTTTCCATTATATACCAATTGGGGTACATTTGGCTGAAAACCCTCCCGGTTCCGGAATCATCCTGGATTCCTATCACATGGTTTATGACATAACAGCGTCATCCAATCCAGATCTTAACCAAAAAGATCTTCACACTCTTAACCTATAAGAATGTGCCATAATACATTCCAGAATCACCTGATTCCTTCTGTGGAAATGTATCGCTTTAGTTTGAAGCATTCCAGACTTCTGGCGCCAAAATCCTGTGGAATATACATATTCCTGATCCAAGCTATCCTTGTTCCAACTGGGAACCAGCTGATCAATCCTGAATGCATAGACACCATTGTCTACATTTAGTTATTTTTGCATTTAATGGTTTTTTGCCTTAAAAACCCATTAAAACACTTTGAAACTCAAACCAGGTGCCACTGCAGCGCCCAGCAATTTCCCCAGGTGGCGCCCCAGCGCCTGAAAAAATTTGATAGTGGCGCCTTGCAAATCTATTAGGCGGCGCGGCGGCGCTTTTAACCCAATGAATTAGCCAACATGGCACTTTTAAACCACAATTTGAGGGTTTACTTTTAGCTAACCTTAACCAAACTTCTTGACACAATCAAAGCAATTAAATAATATAATTAAATCCTCATTAATTATATTCCAAGCATATATTAATTAACCTTCCCAGCTAATTAATCCATTTGAAGACAACAAGTTTTTACTTGACACAGTCAAGTCCATTTCGGCCCTATGATTAAATCCCCATAAATCATATTCCAGGGTATCAATTAACCTCCATGGTTGATTAGACGGTTTGAGGCACCTAGTCTCATAATCTAAATTGTTCAGATTATTCATTACGGCCCTCAATTAGTACAGCCTAATTGATTCCTGGGTATCAATTAACATCCATGGTTAATTAGACGGTTTGAGACACCTAGTCTCATAATCTGAATTGCTCAGATAATTCATTCCGGCCCTCAATTAGTACAGCCTAATTGATTCCTGGGTATCAATTAACCTCCATGATTAATTAGACGGTTTGATACACCTAGTCTCATAATCTGAATTGCTCAGATTATTCATTCCAGCCCTCAATTAGTACAGCCTAATTGATTCCTGGGTAACAATTACTACAATGAAAAGTCTCTCCAAAGCCAATCCTATTGTTTTGAATTTAAACCTATGAAATTAATCACAATTCAACCTCTTTGTGAAACCACAGCCCAATGTGACTGTAGTACGGTCACAGGAAGATATCCTGCCAATTATTTTTCTGGCAACTGATTTTCAGTCAAACATTGATCCAGCTATAACTTTCTTTGTATGTAAATTTTTTACTTTTTGACAACAAAAAAGTTGAAAATACAAAATAAAGAAAGTCTTTCATATAAAAGTTGTTCTTTGAAACTTTTAATGCTCATATTTTGTTTTATAGCAGTGAAACTCAATTTAATTGGCTTTTAAAAAGGCAACTATTTGAAATTAAGACTCCTAAGTGCAAAAAAAGAATTAAGAATAATTATATGCATGAAGCATAGTTTTTATTAGTATATAGATTAAATTTAAATTTTTGATTTGTTGTAAAGTTAAAAATTTTATATATGAAGAAAATTACAGCTGGATCAAATCTGACAGAAAATCAGTTGGCGGAATATCTCTTGCCCCTTTTTATCAGGGTACCTTGTTGCAGCTATTTTGATTTCTCATAGGGACTTGGACGACCTAGTGTGGGTTTGAGATCAAGATTTAGACTGGCATTCGGATTTCATAAAATGATGCATGTTGATTGAACCCAGCAATTGAACTGTAGATCTAAGGCTGTGTCGTACTTCGGATGGGTGGCTTCTTTTCTAAAAAGAAGCTACCCGTCCGAAATCGTTTCATAAAAGATAACATCTGGAAATTATATTTCTGGATTCTTTTTGAAATAATTTTTTTTAAATTTTTAATTTAAAAATTTAAAAATTTAAAATTATAAATTCAAAAATTTAATTTATTTAAAAATTATTTTTTACTCTAATTATTTTTTTCTGGCCTGTCCGGAAAACAGAAGGCCTTCTGGGGCCTTCTTTTTTTAATGAAATTTCGGATTCCCCCAATGTAGGGGAATCCGAAAGAAGTAGACGGGGAAGGGCAAACGGGACGATTACGGCAAATGCCGTAATCGTCCCTTTTGTTGCCAACGCAGCCCTAGATCTCTGTTTCTTTGATTTGAATTTTAGCTTTGAGTAAGGGGATTGTAAGCTGTGTATGATTAAACTTTAATAAAATAATTTTTCACTCAATGTACTCTGGAAGGGGAAGTTTGGTGAGCGAGCCTTTGCCGCAGAAGGGGGGAGCAGTAGAAGGTTGTTGAACGGCATGTAGTGGAGGGTGGCGCTCTTCCTTCCCGACTCGCCATACGCGCACTGGGGATCCTCGTCAAACTCCTGGCTGCACACCATCAACTCGGTCTTGAAGGTGGATACCGAGTGCTCATGGATCTCAAGCCCCGTGTGGACATACCCGGCAAAGCGAGGCGGGAGAGAGGGGACCACGTCCTTCTTGTTGGTGTACCGGACGATGTTGATCCCTTGGCTCTCAAAGTACAGTTTGGCCTGCATATTCCCGGGCCTTGCTCCAGAGTACGAAACTACGTCCACGGGGACGTTGTTGGTCTCCTTGAACTTTGCCCAATACGGAGTGGAGATGATGGCAAGGCTACCCCCTAGGCTATACCCGGTGACGAATACACCTTTGACATCCCTTGTGGCTAGGATTTTGGCCGCCTTTGACATGGTCTCGTTGTGGATTGACATGTAATGGTGGTACATGCCGCGATGGACCTTGACGTCACTGGGCGCTCCTTCCATGTCGGTAAGGATATAGTCAAGGTTTGTCAGCCAGTTGCGTGCGCTTGATGTATACTTGTACGATACAACCAGCAGGCGCGTTGGGCTGTGGTATGCGATGAGGGAAGATGCCTTGTATTCGAGGTTGTTGGCATACTCTATGCTGTCATAGGCGGAGTCGCATATACATGCATTCTGAAGCATGCTGGCTTTGGAGCACATGGGCATGTACGAGAACTCCAAGCCCTTCAGCAAAAGGCTACGTTCAGGTGGTTTAAAGTTAGAAGGATCCTTGAGCTTCACCAGGGGAACTTTGTTTTTGTATTTAAGAAGCATGGCAAGCTTTTCCTTGTTGCCGTTGGCTACAAGGTTTTTAATGTAGTTGGCAGGACCATCGATAATCCCCTGGCTCTCCAGCGTGCTAGCCTGAAGAGCATATACACCTGAATACGCGCCAAGGACTAAACTCAACTTCATGTTTAATTTCCCGTCCCCCAAGCCATTTTATAGGTCCCAACTTCTTTATTTGGCAAGTCCCAATGTTTCAGCTTCTGCTGCATCTAACTTTGTGAATTTATCCCATCAATCATAAGCCTTCTTTTCCAGGGTTCTTATTTTCGAATGCCATCTAAATAATATACCAAATGAAACAATCTTTTTGAATCAAGCACTGTAGCTTGGAGCAAGAACCCTAGCTCTCAAGTCATTTAGATTTCAATTTCACATTTAAAAGCAATTACAAGTAATTCCTTGGGGTTTGAGGCGAAGGGTTTTATTAATGACTCAAGTTCATTTGTTTTTGTAATAAAATCACATTGTTATTCCAAAACATAATCTATCACCCTTTGGAAAGATATGGTGTTTCATGATGCTCCCTTGTTATAGAAAAATATATTTCTTGATTTGAATAAAAATTAGCATACCTATATAAGCTTTTAGACTATTTCAAATAAAATGTTGCTTTGGAGGAGTATATGTATATTTAAACTATTAATGTAATTTATTGAGTTTATAAAATGTGCCAATATCGTGATATATTTCCCATTTCGGTAACAGTTTCATCGAAACATAACCTATAGAGGCATCCTTTTTACTAAAGCACTTCTATTTCCGTGCTAGACGGAGTATGACAAGCATGGATGAGCCTTAGTTTAATGACTGAAATTTATCCATTAAATCGAATGAACGTATTGGTCTGGAACCACCCTGTTCGCCAAAGCGTTTAAATGCTACTACAGACCTAAATCACTGGAGAGCGCGCCGTGGGTTCTATTTCAATAACCGCTTCACTTGTTCACCCCTTCAAATCTATCCATCCAAATCTAACACCCCCTTTAAAATCCATGAGCCCCATTCCAACCCCTCCAGCTTAGCCGAGTTCACCTATACTCATCTCATGTCCCAGTCCGGGACTCACTGCAACGCCTTCATTACCTTCTGAAGGACCGCGGTTAATAATTATCGAAATGGCGCCACCCCTCTAGAAATCCCAACCCACCCCTTATACAACCAGACCAACTTTTATCTTCATGATCTAACATCAACCAGCCGAATTAATCGTCAAGCCAAGCTCAAACATTTTTCATTACCGCCTCGACTTGTCATCTCGACTCGTCAACTGGAGGTGGGCTGAGGGTTCCCACGCCCATACCATCGTGACAATTCGATTACCAGCTCGCCCGATCCTACCAAGATACCATCCCGCCGATCCTGGCCCGGATCCGGCCCGGAAATGAGGTCGGAACCGGATCGGGTTATGGAGCATGCTGACCCCGTTGAACAGACCTGTCCCTCGATCTTGGAAACCCAGCTACCTCCGACGGCGTGCCAGTCGCTACCGGGCCTTTAAAGAAACCTAAAAAATCGGATCTGAACCAAATCGTACCTGCCAAGTGTACACTTGTGAAAGGTACGCCATACGAAATAGGGGGGATTCTTCAGGGAGAGAAAAGTGTCTATAACTTGTGGGGGGATGAAAACCCCCTGCAGCAGTTTAGTTTGCCACGGTACAAAGCTTGTTGAACATCCATCAAATGGTACACACTTGATACCCCATTCAAGAGTAAAAAGCTCAAAGAAAGATATCCTTATCAAATATAGAAGAGCGGTATAACTAACTGGTAAGTCTTATAGCATCCAGTAGATCATGCCAGCCATGGGGCTTTGGAAGATCCATACTCCCTTGTAACATGAGAATTTAATCCCGGGATAATCTCCATACTTTATCTTACAGTCACCCTTATCTAAATTCATCTCTCGGGGACATGATTTCCTGAGAAGCAGTAATCAAATATGTTGCAACATCTCTCTGGGGTCTTATAAGGCAGAGCCTTGTTGCAACTGAACCAATTAGAGTTCAGTATTTGATTAGGGAAGACAACAGTCCAATAGAAAGGACAGAAATGAATAGGATAAGATGTAGTTTTATTGCAGAATAGTGTGATTAATATCCTACATGGAGAAAGCCACAAGGCCACAGGGGGGGGGCATGGTGGCAGATTCCATGTAAGGTTTGAAGCTGGGGAGTAACTTGCGCAGGAATCCGTGGATCAAATTGGCAACACTCCTAATTAGGAGAAAGTGCCCACAGTTTGACCCCGCCATCAGATTGATCCATGCTGTTAGATACATCCTGGGGCAACTCATTGAGCACCCCCTGTGTATTGTAAGATACATTGGCAGGCGAGGAAGGGAACTCAGTTGCAACACCCCCTTGCCCCCTGCTCGTCGTCAGACACCAAGATTGGAGCCAGCGGGAGATCTGGGAAGGTCCGCATGAACAACCTTTGTGTGAGGATGGCGTGACAGGGGCACAAGCAATTGTGGTGGAGGGTTTTGGTGTTTCCTTGGGCATCTTCAAGTTGATAGGTATGGTTGCCGTAGACAGCAGCTATCTTGAAGGGCCCCAGGTGGTTAGGTTCTAGCTTAGCTGAATTGGGGTTGAGGGCGTAAACGGGATACCCTACAGTGTATCTTGCCTCAAGGTGTTTTGTGCCTCCCTCAATGTGCTTATGTTCAATGTCTTGAGCTTTGGCACTCCATTGGCCCAAGGAGGGGGTAATTGCCAAGGGAGGGTTTCCAGAAACTGTGGATTATAACTTTCCTTGCTCTACCCCCGTCAAGCCATCAGGGGTTCCAAAGGCCAGGGTGCTGGGACTGAACCCCATGCCCCTGTTGATTCTTGCCCGTATGATGGGTGGGGGGTGGGCAGGTGTTTGGTCCACGCAGTATTTGGATGTTCTTGTGAGAGCTTAGTGAGCAATTGGACCAACAAACCATTCAGGTGGTCCACACACCCATTGGCTTGAGGATAGTAGGGTGTTGTGACTACTTGTTGAAGGGCGTTCTTGGCGTGATACACCTTCATGACGTGCCCTACAAGCTCAGGTCCACCATCTGTGATAAGGTGCTGGGGCCGTCCAAAGCGGGCCACAATTTCCTTGCCAATGAAGGGGTAATGATAGTTGCAGTATGGTTAGTGGTCATCCAGGCTACTGGCCAGCAGGTGAAGTAGTCTATGGCTGCAATGATATATTTCTTGCCAAGCCTGTCCTTGGGGAGTGGCCCCACAATGTTGAGAGCCCACTGTTTGAAGGGTTCCATGGATTTGACAGGGAAGACCAACTTGGTGATGCAGGTTTGGACGTGTTTTTCTCACACAGCACACGTGTTTCAAGGAGGTCTGGATGTCCTGGCACATACGGGGCCACTAAACCTTGTGTTTCATGATTTTGAAGAGGTTGCGCCCTCTGATGTGACCCAAGGTACAGTGATAATTGTTGTATTTCCGCTAGAGCTGGTAGTTGCTTTCACTTAACTTGAAATAAGATGCTTCTATTACTAAAGATTAGGTCAATATAAGTATCTAGCCTAATGTGTATAATAAAGTTAAAGTATGTAAATTTGATCTTTATTTAATAATTCAAGAAGGGAGTTATATAGTCATAGGAGATTGATGAGAAACACAGAACTCCAGGATCCACTGGTTACAGCCTTGTTTCCTCTATCCTTAGCCCACTATTAACTAACAATCAGATGATCATTAGTTAATATGAACTGTAGGATACAACTTAGTTGATTGTTTGACCTTGTTATCATCCAGGCCAATAGTGCCATTGTTCCATTGTTCACCGAGCTTAATGGATCAAATGCGTGATTTACAGTGACAGCTAGTTTATAACCAATCACTTCATGAAAGTAATATAGTATGGTATCCCCTCTTTGTGTTGTGGGAATGTAAGGTGTCTTCTTGCCTGTCTCTTCCTGACGGCAGACATTGCTGGTGTCAGTGTTAAACTGACTCCCATTGTTCTTCAGCTTGGAAATGGTTACAGAATTAAGACCTTTGTAACAGGTGGCTTCAGAACGCAGGTAAAGCATGGGCCAGTCGGGGTGTAACCCATTGTCTCCCATGATGGATGTCACGTACAGTATAAAGAGGGTGTCAGCTGTGAAAAGTTCCTTTACAGGCTTGTACTTGATGTGTAACTGGTAGGGGGACAGACACTCAACCCAGCCTGTTTGACAGTGTATTAAGTGCAACTGGGTGTTGAAGTACTGAAGCAACTTGTGGTCTGTCAGGACTTGGGGTGGAAAGGTGGCACCCTCCATGTAACAGTGCCATTTCTTGACATAGTGCACAATTGCCAGTAACTCCTTGTCATGTATGGGGTAGCACTGCTCTGAGTTGGTAAGCTTCCTGTATTTGTAGGCCACAGGGAGGAAGACACCATCCTTTGTTACTACTCTCAGCACGCCCCCTATGGCCCTGTCAGGGGTGTCAGTCTCAAGTTTGTACTGACGGTTCCAATTGGGGAATGAAAATACAGGCGCAGTTGTAAGTCTTTGCTTCAACGTCTCAAAGGCTTGATCTCTGGAGGAGTCCAACAGAAGCTCTGTTTAGTGTTTAGGAGCTCTGACCAGAGAAACTCACATTTGGAGGGTTTAGCTTTTAGCAGATTTTTACAAAGAGTGTCAAGGACAGCACGGAGGTGTTGGAGGTGTGTGGTTTGATCTTGACTGAAGACAATGATTTTTTCAAGGTACACAACCACACATTTCCCTTCCAGTTCCCGAATGCCTTGTTCATCAACATGACAAAGGTGGAGGGAGCGTTGGTCATTCTGAAGTTCATGACGCGGCACTCAAACAACCCGTAGCGTGTGGGGAAGGCAGTTTTTGCCTCATCCCCTGGTGCAATGTAGACCTGGTTGTGCCCCGCAGTGAGATCAATCTTGCTAAAGGCCTTTGCACCTGCAAGTGTATCAAACAGGCTGTCAATGAGCGGCAGGGGTACTTGTTCTTAACAGTCACCTCATTTAGGGCGCAGTAGTCTGTGACCAGGCAAAGGGAGCCGTCTTTCTTGGCTATAGAGAAGACTGCAGCCCCATACAGAAAGAGTGAGGGGCAGATGAAGCCCTTATTGAGCATGTACACAAGGTGTTGATGGAGAGTCTTGTATTCCTTGGGCGTCAAGCAATAGAGGGGTTGTGCTTTAAGAAGCAACCCTTGTAGTTAGACAGCATGTTGTATTTCTCTTGGAGGAGGCAGTTGGTCTAATGTTTCACTGAAGACGTTCTTGTAATCCTCTAGAAGTGCTATAAGTGCTGGTGGAGGTGTGGCAGCCAAGGGAGGGGCTGCAGTGGGTTCAGAGCAGATGAACCCACCTGAACACTGGTCAAAGTACAGCTTCTCCCTTGAAGTCTTATATGCCAGTCTCTTTAAGTCTGACAAATACTGTAAGAGAGAGGGGCTGGACTAACAAAGTCTGGCTCCCATCCTGGTGGGACCAACCACCAGGATGCCATCCAGTGCAAGACTGGGATAGCCGCTCAAAGGGGCCTCCCAAAGGAGACCAGATGTGAAAGGGGAGGGAAGTATGCATCCAAAGCCATGACTATGGCTCCAGTAAGTAACTATAGAGAGCGATCCCAAGTGAAAGGGGCCTCTGTATTTGACTCAGGGATTTGGCACAAGGGGGAAGGATTAACCAAGTCAGAAGAAGGAGTTTCAGTAGTCACAGATTCCATAGGTGGCAAAAAATCTTCAAGATGAGAAGACAACCAAGAAAACAACCCATAGGGTCCCGGTTTGAAGGAAATCTGGGTGAGATGCTCAATTACATTTGTAAAATGACTAGGAATAAACTCAGAAGATTGAGAAATCAAGGAAAGTTTGCTCCAAAATACTGGGTTTGAGGACCAGAACAAGAGAGAAATGGGCACCAGTATCCACATAGCCATCTTGTACCAAGGTGACAACATGATTCCAGCGTGTAGTCTTCCTTTGCTAAGACTACTGGGTGGACAGACCAGTACTTGGAACAATTCCCAACAAAAAACAACAGGCGGGCGGGTAGGTGGGCCAGGGAAGGCGGTTGGCAGGGACAATTAAGTGCTTGGGTAAATAACAGGGAATGGTCCAAGTTATTGATCTCAGAACAATTCCCAACAAAAAACGACAGGCAGTCGGGAAGTTGGGCAGGTGGGCCAGGGAAGGCGGTTGGCAGGGACAATTAAGTGCTTGGGTAAATAACAGGGAATGGTCCAAGTTATTGATCTCAGAAAAATTCCCAACAAAAAACAACAGGCAGATGGGCAGGCAGGCCAGAGAAAGCGGGAGGCGGGAACAACAGCGGGAGTTGGGATAAATACCTTTATTGTTAAACAAACTTTAAAATACAAAAGATTTGCAAAGTCAGGAGTTTATTCAACAATTGGAATTGGTAAGCAAGGGACCTGACGGCCCATGCTTCCATTTTATGCAAGGGGGGTGATAGGACAGGAGGGTTTATGAAAGGGGCTATCAGAGTGCAATCTAAAGGGGAGCCTATTAAAGAGTACTAGCCAATCTTATCTTGGTTTGAGACCCAGAAAATAGGGGCTGTGGGGCCGGATGTAAGGCTCAACCCCTTTTATTGGCTAGGAACCTTCTGAGGACTCAGGGTGCACATTTCCCCCTAATGCCTTCCTCTGACGTCTCTCCCAGAGAGCTCCGGAACCCAATTGTTTTGGGCCAGGGGACTCCCGGGCTGGAGGAACTAGTTACTTGGGACACCTCTGGTTGCAGGTTTTGGTACCCAATTTCCCCGGACCGCAGATTTGACCTTTCCAACTTCATGTGGCCTGCATTTTTTTGTTGGTTTGCTAATTGTTTCAGGACCAGGCAACACCAGGACAACAAGCAATCCAACCAAATTAATGTCTCTTCTGCAGATGGAGGGGACTCCAAAGAGGAAATGAGAACTTCATCCAGGAAGGCCAACACAAAGTGTTCATCTACCGTGTGAGCCAAGTCCTCCAGGTTTTGGAGGGGTTTTGCCTGCACGCAGGCCACCTTTTTTGATGGTCTGGGAAATACATCCCAATCTAGGGCCAAAGGTGGGCCGCGGAACTTTACAAATACAGTGTTGTGGAGTAATTTTTTCATCTTGACGGGGTAGATATTAAACCCACCCCAATTCTGTTGAGGATGATGACAGAGGTATCCCAGTCAATCTATGGACAATTGTATCAAAGCCAGTTGAGACCAGAAATGATAGTGTGGCTGAGTCCTGCCATGATTAGTCCAGAGAGTTTAACCTGGATGTTCCCCATTCTCACAGAGAAGGGTACTGTCTCATGGGTGATTGCCACTCAGCGGGAGTCAGCTACATGTACTGCCTTGAACCAGCTAGGCACTAGATCCAGTTGTTGAGTGTCTGCAAAGCCCTGGTTGACCATGGTGTGATTGGCCCCAGTATCTACCAAAAGTTTGTGGTTATTTTCACAGAGACAGAAGGGGTAGGCCAAGCAGGTGATTTTATTTGAAGAATGACTTGCTTGGAGGATGGGGCTGTCACTGTGGACCTGGAACACATCTAGGGTTTCAACATCATGTATTTTATAGTCACAGGGATTCTTGGCAAGGAGAGAGTGGTCAGGCGGGGTTGCATAATATCTGGTATCTACAACCCCCAGGCTTTTCCTGAGTCTTTGATTTGCACCAATTGAAGCTCCCCCCTTGCAGGGACGCTTTGTTCCATTCTCCTGTTGACGTGGTTGGCAGCAAACCACTTGGTTATGGGCACTGCCAGGTGCGGTACAAGTATGGGCTGGCGTGTCATTAGATCTTTGGAAGCCCATTGAGGCCTGGTTGTTGGCCTCTACAATGGCCTTATAACAGTTGTTGATGGAGGTACAATAACCCACAGGGGCCCGCTTGCAGATGTGAGGTTTGAGTCCATTAACAATGAGGGTGAGCAGCATAGCATTCCCATTAGTCACAGCTTCTGGGGTGGTAACAAGGGCTTGTTGCCATGCTACAAGGTACTCAGGAACAGACCCCATTTTATTAATGGCTAGAAGTGGAGTCCCCACCACAATGGGGGAGAAGGTTTTGCTGTAGCAATATTTGGTGGTGTCCCTTAAAGACGCCCAGGTGACCTCTTGTTCCTGGCCTGCCCAGTTGTTAAACCACACAGCAGCAGGGCCCGTAAGGCGCCCAGATGCAGTAGAAACCAAATGGGCTCAGGTACTTGACAGATTCAAAGGCGGGTTTTGTTATAATAGAGCCAGCTTCTGATGTTGGCCTCTTCTACCCCACCCGCAAAGGACTCAAGCTGAAGGTTCAACATGTGTTGCAAAAAGTCCAATTGGGGCAGGATGACGCTTACGTTGCACTGCCCTAGGCAGAGTAAATTGTACACACTGGTAAGCACTAGCTGGTCCTGATAGATCTCATATCCTTCAGGGATTGGGAAGACAACAGTCCAATAGAAAGGACAGAAATGAATAGGATAAGATGTAGTTTTATTGCAGAATAGTGTGATTAATATACTATATGGAGAAAGCCACAAGGTCACAGGGGGTGACATGGTGGCAGGTTTTATGTAAGGTTTGAAGCTGAGGAATAACTTGTGCGGGGATCAGCAGGTCAAATTGATAGTGCTCCTAATTAGGAGAAAGTGCCCGCAGTTTGATATTGTCATCAGATTGGTTCATGTTGTTAGATATGTATAGGGACAACTCATTGAGAGCTCCCTGTTTATCATGAGATAAGTTGGCAGACAAGGAGGGAAACTTGGTTGTAACAGCCTAAGTGACTTTCTTGAGGGTATCCAGGAGACATGCTTAGTATCAATCCAGTTTGGCCTTAGATACATGTAGTTATGAGTCTCTTTGTGTCTTCTTTGCTCTACATAATCTGGATAAGCTGTGTGCAAGATTTTGAGTATGGTGTATGACTCAATCCCATTGATGATATAGTACTGTTGGGCTTGTCCTCCGCAATGATCCCTGGCCTTCACCATCTAAGGCTCAGTCTGTGCTGGTCATGGTTAACTACTTAAATTCTATCTCCTGCTTAAAATCTTTCACCTTGAAGTGGTATCCCTCTACTATGACTCATTCTTTCTCTTGGTGTAACCAGTCTTTTCCAGCCTTTGCCCAGGTTTGGTTTTTCTCAAGTGAGGTCAACCATTGGTGCAGCTGGGAGCATACCTGCCCAAAGGAGGGGGTTGTTGGCTACCAGCTTTCTGAGTGCCTTAACTAGGTATCCAATCAATCTCTTGCATCTAATTTTCTCTTTGTGTGATAGGGGCTTCTAATTGTGGGTCAGATGTCATCCTTGATAAATTAAAAGTTGATATTTCCCAAGGTGAACCCCTTCCCTTCATCTGTGATGAGGACCAGGCTTATCAAAGTTACTGATTATGTTGTTACCAATGGGTTTTCCTACAGCATAGCTGCTATGCTCTTTGGTGACCCATACAACCTGCATATCACTGGGTAGTCAATGAGGGAGGATATTGTACTTCTTCCCTTGTTGTTGCCTGGGTTGGGTCCAAAACTAATTCTTGTCCCCAAACTTTGAATGGTTGGTCATAGAAGTTAAGGTTATCTAGTGATGAGAAGCAACTTTTGGAAAGCTTCAAATATGTATTTAAGAAGAAGAGAAGGATATTTTATTGTATAATAATTTAGACTTATATAGCTTGCGCTGTGGTGGGGACTTAAGTCAGATCAAACCTAGGGGCTGGTCATGTACATGATGGGTTCAAGTTTTTGGATACTTTGACAGTCATGTGATATTGGTTTGTTGCCATTTCTGGTATGCCAAACAGTATATTGGAAAGGCACTAAATTGGGCAATGACTGGATTTTAAGTGGGATGGCAGTAGCCAGAATACTTGTACATCCAGACCCTCAACACAGCCCTCCCTTAAGGGGTTACTCTGGTACATCAGGAGGGGGCTTTGTCTTGACAGCTGCCGCCTGATGTTCCTGAATTTGTTTTCTGGTAGGTAATAGCCAAGTTTGGTGTTCCCCTTTTCTAAGGCAAAGGCAGGATCTGTGGTACTTCTTGATGATAGGGTCTTTGGAGCCTTGAAACTTGACTAGGTAGGTGTTTATGTCTTATCAGCATTTGATAACCCTTCCCAGTCCTCTGTGTACTGAATCCAATTCTTTCAGTTTCCAGCAAGGATCCAGACAGGAAAGTTGATTGAGAGTGGTTCCTCTTCAGAGGCCACCTTTTGTGCTTTGAGTCAATTACTTTCTTCTATCTTAGCTTTGAGGCATATATGTTGTAGCGCTGGGACCTGTTCCACTGTGGGGGTTTACTTGGGGGAATCTTCACATATGGTTGGTTATTGTGGGTGGCTATCTCCGGTTTGTACCCATATGTCAATTAAAATGGTGAGTAACCTATCCCTTGGTTGGGGTGTATCCAAGATACTAATAATACATGCTTCACATATAGTGGCCATGTGTCTTTAGCTTTATCATCCATTATTTTCTCAAGGGCTCTGATGAGACTGCTGTTTAGGCGTTCAACTCTGCCACTGGCCTGTGGCCTGTAGAGCAAGGTTGTAGAGTGTTTGATCCTCTTTGTTTTCATATTATTATTCACTACATATCCTGAAAGTTCCCTGGCTCCATCAGTTAGGATGCTGTCTGGGGTTCCACAGTCTGCAATGATTGCCTTATTGATAAAGTGATTGATTGTTTCTGTTTGTGGTCTTTGGTTGCCCAGAAGATTGAACAGCATGTTGTAAAGTCAATGGCTACAATTAATAAGTGTTGTCCCGCTTTGGCTTCTTTGAAGGGTCCTACTACATCCAGGCCCCAAACCTTAAATGGTTTTGGGTCAGGCACTGGGTTGACTGTAGGTTGTGGTGCTTTAGTTCTTGAGTATTTTTCACATACTGTGCACTTTTTTAGGACACCAATGATGTCTTGTTTTAGGTTAGTCTACCATACTATTTCCTTTAGGGTGAGGTAAAGGTTATTGGCCTTTGTGTGCCCCAGTAGGCATTGATGCCTGAGAATGGTATCAACCCTTTGTGTCAGAGAAATGTAGGGGATGTGTTTTTCATTGATGATACAGTATACTGTATCATTTGACACATTTAAGTGCTTCTCATTATTTACTAGTGTTTCATGAGTTAGCTGGTGTGTTGAGGGGTCTTTCCCTTTTGTTTTATACTCAGTGTTGTATAGGTTTGGCCAATCTGGATCCAGGGGATCAGGGTGATCTTCTCTAGGACAACATAGCCTAGAGAGAGCATCAGCTGTGACCATCTCTGCCCCCCTTTGTACTGGATGTCCATATTAAGCTGTTCCAGCAGGGACATCCATTTGGCTTGTTGCCATGAAAGTGTGTTTGAGTTTTAAAGTAGATTAAGGATTTATGGTCAGTTAGTACTCAGACGTTTAAATGTCCTTCCAGATAACATCTCCATTTCTTGCATGCATGGTATATTGCTAGCAATTCCTTATAATGTATGAGGTACCTCTGCTTGGTGTTAGTTTTTTACTTTTTTAACATACTGTCAGGAGGTCTTGCAGCCCTGGCTGGCAGATGCGTAGGACTGCGCCAATGGCAATGTCACTAGCATCCAACTCAAGCTTGTATCACCCGTTGTTATTAGGGTATTGCAAGATTGGTGCTTTAATCAGAGCTTGCTTTAGGAGTTGAAAATTCTTGTCCCATTATGGTGTCCAGATGAATTTCTTTTTGGCATTATATTTGGTTAGATCATTGATTGGTGCTGTTAGTTTTCTGCAGTCTTTGATGCATTTCTTTAGGTAAGCTACCATTCTGAGAAAGCATCTAACTTGTTTAACAGAAGTGGGATGATGCATGTTTTTTATGGCTTTGATTTTATCTGGGTCTCCTTTTGATGCCATCATCAGAGACAATGTGGCCCAATAACAAGAGTTCCTTTTCCATACTTTGGCACTTACTAGGTTTAGCGTACAGCTTGTGCTTTGCAAGTCAATTGAGTGTCTTGCAGATATGCGTGAGGTGTTCCTCTTTTGTTTTTGAAAATATAGCAATGTTGTCAAGGTAGAATAATGTGCTTGAGATTCTGTTTAGCGCCTTGTTTATCATGGTGACAAATGCCGCAGGGGCGTTTGTCATCCCAAAATTCATTCCTTTACATTTGAACAACCCAAATTACCTGCAGAATGTGGTCTTTGGTATGTCTTTATCTTTAACTTCAACTTAGTTATAACCAGATGTGAGCTTAATATTTGAGAAATATTTTGCTTCAGAGAGTCTTGTGAATAGGTCTTCTATGAGGGGAAGAGGGTATTTATTTTTTACTGTACTTGCGTTTAGTGCTCTGTAGTCAGTAACTAAGCAAAGAGATCCTTCTTTTTCTTTACAAAGAAACCGCTGCCCCCAAGGGGATTAAGACAGGCAAATAATTCTTTGGCTAGATTGTCCTCAATATGTGTTTTGAGGGTTTTTGTCTCCATGGGAGAGAGTATGTAAAGGGTTGTAGGTTTAGGCATGGCTTTGAATAAATCAATGTCATGTTTTACCTCCTGTTTGGGGGTAGGTCTGTTAGCTCTTCCTTGAAAACATGAGTGTATTCATTTAGGAGTGCTGCAAGCTCTGGGGATTGAATTTTGGCTGTTTTCATGTTATTGAATTCAGTGTAACTCATTATGTAATGCATACTGTTTTTGGTTAGACGTTCTGAGTTGTCCTAGTTTATGACTTGGACAAAGACTGTGTCCCTCAGAATGAGGTTATTGGGTTCTTTGAGGATGTTAAAATTGACTCCATTGCGTTTGATGATCATTGTCTTTGTTTTCTGGCATATGCTGGGATTAACTTGGGTGAAACAGTCCATGCCTGCTACAATGTTTAGTTTATGTTGGTCATGACAAGTCCTTTAATGGACGGTTGTATGCCTTGGAGGTCAATTCTGAGGGAGTTGTTTTGCCTTCAAGTAAAACCTTTTATTTGTCTGCCATTCTGGCATATTTGATTTTGGATTTGACAACTGGTTTCTTGTACTTGGTTAAAAATGGTTTGCTTACCATGGTATGTTGGGCACCAGAGTCAAATAAGCTTTGTGTGTATGTGATTTATAAGTGCATGTGTAGACAAGAAGTTGTGAGCAATCTTTAATTTTTACGTTTGTTGCAACATCTTCAATTACTTCCTCTTGGGGAATTAACGCCCCAAGTAGTTCACCAAATGAATCACTGAAGAGCTCACTGTCTAGTCAATAAGCCGGGGGCACTCCTATCATTTGACCATCTATTACAGGGATCACACAATCCAGATCCTAAGTGGAACACAACTTGAGTAAACCTTGTGACTTAAGAGGAACATTACTCAGATAAGCCCCATGACCATCATGACGTACATGGATGTCATGTGGCTCCCCATGATACTATATAATACCTTATATTCACATCCAATAAAGTATCATTATTCTCTTAAATTGTCCCCTTTATCTTGTTTATTATACTTTTCAGAAGTATATACTTGACATGTTCATAAAAATGGGCGATTGCAGGACACATGGGATGTGAGCAGCAAAGTTTGTGCCTTGGTACAATTTCTTGTCAGTTTGGGGGGAGACAGGATCACTTAAACCTGTTCCCCTTCCTCTTTTCCCAGTTCCTCTGTTTTGAGATCTTTGAGGTTAGAGAATGTGGGGTCATATTCATAACAGGTTGCTGTTTCAGCATTGTTTACTTTGTCAGTATCTTCCTTCTTGGGGTGGGAGCAGTTTGCGCTCTGGCTGTGATTGCCATTGTTTCAATTGGAGTTGTTAATGTTAGAGTGGGTAGTGAGTTTGGCGCTTGATGCTGTTGAAATTGTCTCTTCCATTGCCATTGGAGGAGCAATTGCCGTTGTGCACAGCATATTCCATATTTGCGTGTTTTTCTGCGTGTTTGGCTTCTGCAATGAGTGCAGGCATGGAGGTATTGGCCTCTGGACAGATGAGGGCAGCAACCAAGGGTTTCATTCTTTTAATTAATGAGGCTCTTGTGTGCACGTTGTCAGCTTGTTCTGGGTTCTGGATCTTGTGATGTATCTCTTTAAATTCATTGGCATAAGCTGTGATAGTGGCCTTTTGAGGAAGATTTCTTAGCTGTATTACAATATCTTGGAGGGATTAAGTGATGTGTAAGTTGTGGGTGATGTCAGCTTTGAACTCTTCCCAGTTGTCAATCTGGTTGTCAGTTCTTGAGCCAATCCAGGTAGTAAACCAGTTAGCTGCAGCCTTTTACAGGTGTTTGCTGGCTTCCTGGACCCATTTTTCATGGGGAATGCGGCTGACACAGAGTTTAGCGGCTGAGTGATCTAGCCAGTTGATGAGGGTTTACAAATTTTTACCAAAGAACTTGTTGATAATGAATGTACTTGGTGTTGGTAAATTTTCCTGTGATAGGTGATGGTGTGTTTGTTTGTGATTGTAGAGAGTGGCTATATTGAATTATCTTGGTGCATGCTTTGGGCATGACCAGTCCTTCAAATATGGTGCATTCACTTGGTATACTTTTGTTGATATTGTGGGCGTGGAAGTATTTTTTCTGGGTATCCTGAGATGTAGCCTGGTTTAGTATGTGGGCAAAGGTGGGCAGGTTCTGTTCAGTCATTTTTTCTTTCATAGGCGTGGTTGAAACCTGTAGATGCTCCATTGATGAGGAGCAACTTTCGGGGAAGCTTAAAATATGGATTTAAGAAGAAGAGAAGTATATTTTATTGGATAATACTTTAGACTTATATAGCTTGCTCTGTGGCAGGGACTTAAGTCAGATTAAATATGGGGGAGGTCATGTGCAAGTTGTATTCAAGTTTCTGAATACCTGGACAGTCATGTGATATTGCTTGTTTACCATTCTTGGTATGTCAAACAGTATATTAGAAGGCACTAAACCAGGCACTTTGTCATGAATGACATTTCAATACTTGTATTGAAAACCTGGGAATCAAACTCCAAGTCTCAGTAAAAGCCTTGTTATAACCAGGGTAGACAGGAGCCAGCCAGACTGCAAGTTGGGCAAAACCCTGGACTGCCAGAGATATCTTGCCCCAACCAGGAGGAACAGAAACCTGCCAACCTGCCAAGTGTCAAGACTGGAGGTTCAAAATCATCATTGGAAACCCTGTAATAAAACTCTGACCCTCCAAAGGCCACTTGAGTCACACAAATTGGACTGAAGCCCACCAACTTGTTAAGTTGCAGACCTAAGTTGTTAAATTACTCCAAGACCTGCCAGACTCTTAAAGATGATTCCTTGAATGGACATCAGATTACTATTAACCATGTGCCATCAAAGACCCAGATCTATGCTGAATTTGTAGCTTGCCTAAAGAAGGTTACAACAAGTTCTCCTGCCAGTCCTGCCAATGATCACCAGCTAGTACCAGCCTTCAGTCCAGAATGGGTAATATAATTTGACTGCTCAGGTGATGTGGTGAACAGTAGTGGCAGAACAAAGCATCACCACTTCTGTTCATTGGAGCAAGCACAACTAGGATCTGCCGCCTGCAAAACTAGAAGCAAGGACCAAACCCTGCTAGTGAACTTCACTAGACCTGAAGTCCGCAAAAAGCAAAGAAGCAAAACCACCTGGTATAAGAACCCCGGCAGTATTGGGATGACCCCATTCTCATTTTTGATAATAAAGATTTATGAACCTTTAGTTTCAATAAATCTTACCTTATCTAGTCTTAGTGTTCTTCCATCTTAACTTCAGCCAAGTAGACAATTAGGCAACCGCCTCCTCCAGAGACCAACCTTCTGACCCTCCTCAGGCACTATACTGTCTCCCTGGAGCCCTCTTTGGACCTGTGCATTTTACCAGATACCCACCTAACCCCGCCTACTCAGAGTACAATTTAGAGACCATCCTCATTGCTGATCCCTTGGCAAAGACTAGAGGAACCAAATACATATGACACAAAGGAAAGAGGATTGAGGTGCTGCCCTTATTATTCAAAGACAAGTACAATTATCTGCCTGCATATTTTGTCCCCATGACTCTGCCCTTAACCCCACAACCTGGCTGCCCAATGAAACCCACCACAGCTGCTGAGACCACGTCCACTCAGCTGTTTGGAGTACTATACATTACCTTGACAGGATTGGTGGACTCTATGGTGCCTAATTGCAGCCCCTGGTATTTGCTTGTGCAATCTGTATCCTATATTATCAAGTTAGCACCCATCCTATTGTTGTGTTTTTCTCCTGGGGACAGCACCCAGAAGGGCACAGCGGGAAATCATTATAACAAAAGATTTGAGATTTGAAGCTAGCCTTGGGTTAGCCTTCAGGGCAAAATTAAGGGCATGCACCTTAATTTCCTGGGATGCAAGATGAGAAATTCCTTTTGGAAAAAAGGAAAGGAAAAAGCTTGAAGAATATTAAAGCCAACACAAATGTGGATAAACTTGTCTTTATTGGGAGAAATGATTCTACTTAAATAGTAGACAAGGGTCAAGGATCACTCATTAGGTAGACAGAGTGCAGAGGGGGTCACGTTGGGGTGAAGTCATACCAGGATCAGACAAGGGCAGGTACGGTATTCCGGAATGGGTGGATATTGGGTCAGACCCATTTACAGAAGGTGAGTAATTCCCAAAATCAAAAGCAAAACCAACCAAATCTTTGCATATATCATTATTCAAAGGCCATATCAAAATAGCATTAATGGCGCAATTTCTGACATCTCCCCCCTCAAGATTGGACACAGGGAGTTGATATTTGCAGAGGAATTCATAATGAACTTGGGCAAAAGAACATCCAGAGGACAGCAGCTTCACGGTATACTCAACACCCTTCAATATAAAAGCAATCAGAAAACTTGGCCAGGGTTTCCTTGGGCTTAAAAGCAATGTGCATAAATGCATCTTTCTTGACCTCCAAGCTGAGACCTCCTCCAAACTTCTCAATAAGGAGGCGCTTCATGTCCTCCCAAGTGACAATGTATGGGGGTTTGGAGACCACAACTTCCTGGCATGTAGGGTGAAGACAAATAATAATATTTTTTTTTAAGCTTGTAAGTGGCCCTATGCATTGCAGTATCATAGATTGTTAAAAAGGCAGCAATTTTAGAGGTTTTAGGGTCAAATATCTGCTTGAAGGTTGGTTTGTAGTTTGGGTCAATGGACAAGGAATTGGATTGGCTGTTCTTACCAGGGTTGAGAACATCAATGTGAGGATTGCCCTTAAACTCAGATTCAGCAGCAGGTTGTCTAGTCCAGAGAAGCCAAAGACTCTCCTCTAGGGTATCCAATGTAGAGCTGTTCTGTCCACTGACATCCTGGGCAGTAACAGCAGCAGCTCCAAATTCATCAATCTTGATTTGTTGTACTGCCAATGTACCAGTAACCCCATTGATACAAGTAGCCAGAGAAGTTGTTTGAGCAGCCAGAGGGATACCTTGTCCATTTATTGTCTCTTTCAATCAAGAGAGGTTTTGCACCTCGCGTTCTAGAGCATCTTGCCAATCTGCAACATCATTAGTTACTGCCGCTAAATGATCCAAGGCAAGGGCACAGTTGACATGGGGTTGGCCTTCCAATCCAGGGCAACACCCATGATCAAGGTGGGTAGGAGTAACAGTGACTTCAACCTCTCTTTTGCCATCAGAATCAGAGGAAAAGTCATCAGGGTCAGAGAGGTGTTGTCTCAAATACTCAATCTCGCCTTGCAAAGTAGCTACTTGATCAGTTAGCAAGGCAATGTGGGGATCAGGTGTAGGCTCAATGGGAGGGGGATGTGGGGCAGATGCTTGACGTTGAGTGGTAGCTTTGAGTTCAGTTATAGCTTCCCATACCCTTGCTTCAAAGGCAGACAGAGTATTGACAGAAGAAGTTGGTGGAGTCACTTCAATGGAGGCCACCCTATTGTCAACATAGTTATGTACCTGACTCAAAGTGTTTTCCAAAGCGGCCTTGTCCAAACCATAATGTAAGCATAGATGCTGGCCCCAAGTATCAGCATGGGTCCCAACTAGCCTGAACTGGGAATTAATATGCTCTTAAAGCTGATTGAGTTCTGTGGCTAGGGTCTTGAAATCTTGACAATATTTTAGAAGGGTCAACTCTATCTGCTCACGCCAGGTAGCTTGGTGATCATCCAACTCGCACAGTTGATACTGGATATATCCAGGAAGCGAGGAACAAAGGGAGTTTAGGGACAAGGTCAAATACTTTTGTGAAGCTAGCAAGCTGCGCTGGTTATCTGAGATGCAGGCAAATAGACTATGGGACCGCTCTTGATAGGCCATATTTTGTGCATGATTGTTGGAAACAGCGGTGGCTACAGCAGTCAAGAGCTGGCTTTGAGATCCTAGCGCCAACTGGTGATGGACCAGCACAGGTTGAATGGATTGGTTAACCAGCACGCCAATAGTCTCCATATACTCCATTGACGTGGGGGGAAGACCAAAATTCAAGAGGAAGGAATATAGATCTTCATAAGCGTAACCAGGACGGAGACAGGGATAGTGTGCATTGTCACAGTACCAGTGTGAAGGAGAGAGGGGGCAGCAGCACGAGCTTGCTCATGGTTGATTGAGAAAGCTGGAAGGGGGCCCAAGAGGCCCTGGGAGACAACATTATTATCATGGGAGTTGAAGGAGCATAGGCAATATCTTCTTCTAGAGGAAGACTAGAAACTTTAGGTTGCTCAGGTACTTCAGAAACAAAGGGGGAAGGACCAGAGAATGCATGTGGGAACAGGGTAACCAAGGGGCTTGCAGCCCCTGTAGTGAGCACCATTTTGTTGTGTTTGGCTCCTGGGGACAACACCCAGAAGGGCACAGCGGGAAATCTTTATGACAAAAGATTTGAGGTTCAAAGCTAGCCTTGGGTTAGCCTTCAGGGCAAAATTAAGGGCACATACCTTAATTTCCTGGAATACAAGATGAGAAATTCCTTTTGGCAAAAAGGAAAGGAAAAAGCTTGAAGAATATTAAAGCCAACACAAATGTGGATAAACTTGTCTTTATTAGGAGAAATGATTCTACTTAAATAGTAGACAAGGGTCAAGGATCACTCATTAGGTAGACAGAGTGCAGAGGGGGTCATGTTGGGGTGAAGTCATACCAGGATCAGACAAGGGCAGGTACGGTATTCCGGAATGGGTGGATATTGGGTCAGACCCATTTACTGAAGGTGAGGAATTCCCAAAATCAAAAGCGAAACCAACCAAATCTTCGCAACTATCATTATTTGAAGGCCATATCAAAATAGCATTAATGGTGCAATTTCTGACACCTATGGTGGACATTGCCCACTGGCCTGGTTGTACTCCATCCTGAGTCAACCAATGCCTCTACCTATGCCTGGCTTCCTGACACAATGAATGGATGTTATGTATGTCGGCAATGGCCAGAATACCAGTACATCCAGCTCCTCGACATTAGGTTTGGGATAAAGTAATCATCCGAGGCAGATGGATATTTTTGTAATGTGTACCACACCTCAAAGTTTAAGATCAAATATTATTTCAATAAATATATCTTCAAAATGTACCATGGATGGCAGGTTAATGACACAATATACATCATAGCTGGCTCTCAACCGACACAGCAGAGTTTATTTACTTTGGGATTTTTCAGGAGCTTGGCACAGTTTAAACATAAACGAGTCTGTTACATCCTAAAAGTATCTGGCATAAGTTGAAAACTTATGTAGTCTTGTAATGTGGTCTACTCATAGACTGCGTGTGAATAGGTACAATTACCCATGTCGGGCTTTTGGCTTTCATCTGCCAGTCTTTTGTAAGCACTATTTATACCTGCACATCCATCATGAGAGATATGAATAGAAAATACGATGTAAAAGTTGGACACAATTGGCTTTCTGATCAGCAGCTGGATTTTCATCATGTCATTTCAAAAGAGTATGTTTAGATAGATTATTTATAAAGGCTATTGATAATCAGAAGCCCCACTAAGATAATTATCCTAGCAAGTTATTTCAAGCAATGTGTTCTTGTCCATCGCTGCAGCTTATGGGTGATCCATCTGATAAATCGATATTTAAGCCAAGCAAGTAAGTTGAGGCTTCAGAATGAAAGCAGGCTACATCTTTTCCTTGATCGGCTCGTCCTTGGCTCAGGACTCGCCTTCGTTTGCTGATGCCGAGCTTGCCGTTGACCCAGTGTCATATTTCGCCGCCGCTTCCAAGCTGGTGAACCTCGGCAACGTCAGGAAGCTCCTTTCGCAGATCGACACCTTCCCACCCAAGAAGATCCCCAACCTCACAAAGTTCAAGCCAATCTCCATCGAAGCGCTGCGCCAGGGACTGGAAATTTCGTACATGTCCACTTGCCCCGAGGCAAAGATTACAAGCTTCGACTGCATCTGCAGCCGAGACTATTCCGACATCAGCTTCGCCCGCAACTTGGAGTACCGAGCAAATGCTCTTGTCGGATACAACAAGAAGACAAAGCAGGTCATTGTCTCGTTCAGATACACCAACGGCCTCCGCAACTGGCTCACCAACTTTGACTTCCTGTTGGGCCCAATGCCAGGAACCCCCAAAGGCGTCCAAGTACATCGGGGCATGTTGGAGCACTACATGACACTCCACAATCAGACAATGCACAATGTTACAAAGTTGGTCAAAGCCAAAGAAGTCAAGAGCATCTTCGTTACCGGCTACAGTCTCGGTGGAAGCCTTGCCGTTCTATCCACTCCGTTTTGGGCACATTTCAAGAAAGAACACAGCATCCCCGTTTACATTATGGGGTTTTCAGGGGCACGCATCGGTAACCTCGAGGCTAAGCTTCACTTCGAGAGCCTTGGCATCCCCATCAATCGGTACACGAACCGAGATGACATTGTTCCTCAGATCCCGCCTCGCTCACTTGGGTATACCCACATAGGCCTTGAGATCCACGAAAGATCCAGGAACATCATTGGCAGTGAATTGATTGTCTGCAGTCAGGAGTACGATGAGGATCCCGATTGCGCGTGGGGCGAGCCTAGTTTCCGCAACCCCATCCCTCACCTAGCACCCTTCAATCACCCAATGGTTGTTCCGCCGTACTGTGGGCTTTCCAGCATGCGAATCAATCTCCCCAACTACGCCTAAGCTATTTCGCTTGAGGGATTTAGAATAAAAAATATATACTTGCAATTAAACCATCGTATCTAAGACAATGACATCAAATCAGCTGCATCACCCTTTTATATAGCTATGGTTGAAGTAAAGCTTTCCAGATTGACAATGTGCTAGCTATCCGAGTGTTAAAAGGTGTCAGCCGAAAGGGTTTCTTAGTGGTTAAGCTATCTTTACATTTGTAATAAAATCTAAAACTCTTAACTTTGGTGGATATTATCAAGGAACAGTACAGAATCTATCAATACCCTGCTATATCTTCTAGCAAGGAAGCCTAAAATTGAAAGTTTAACCAGATGAGCCAAACTTAATGCCGGATCGTTTCTATTTCGCTATTGAATTATGCCCCTATATATATTTCTTGGGTCCTTTTCTTTGATAGGGTTCACTTCGCATTGATATTTCGGTTATAGCTTAGTTGTTGACAGCAGCGCTTCACCTGGGCGGGTATTGCAAATAGTTACATGGGCAATGTATGATTCAACATAACCGTGCCATCTAAGAAGGTCATGCGGTTGCCAACTGCCTCGATTACAGCACTGTACGGCGATCCCGTCCAAAACTTTGGGTGCTGTAGATAGACCAGCTCTACCAAGTTAAACTAGTATGGTTGATCTACTTTATGTCAATGATATACATAATTAAATTAAACACCCCTCCAAACCTTATATACTTCCCTCAATCATTTCATATACATCTTAAACTGCTGCAAGGATAATTCCAGCCCTTTTAAACTTCTAGGTTACCCCTGGAAAGCCGTTTCATCATGAAAAATGCCCTCCCATTCGAACCAAGCCCACCGACCAGAAGCCAGGCTTCATATAAATTCAACTCCAAATATGAAGCCAATCCAATGTAGACTTTGAACCAGTGTCTTTATTAAAGGGATACTTTACCCTATACCCACATCCTGCATTGATGCTTGGCCTACAAACAAAGCTGTTCATTAGTCTTACACCACCACATTGTGCAAATCTGCTAGTAAATCATAGCTATGCCAATTCATTAGTTAAGAATATTTTATAATATAATCATCCTATAGTATGGCAGCAGCAGATATGAAATCCTGGCCGCTTTTTAAAAAAACAGGCATCTGTTTTCTTCCCATGCCACTGGTATCCGATTGTTTTTCAGACCTTTTTAAAATAAAATATATATTTTAACTTTTAAAATTTATAAAGCATATGAAATTTAAAGTTGAAAACGGTCAAAGATTAATCTATTATTGAAGAGGTATATCGATCCCTGTTTATCTTCCGACGGAAGTAAGCCTTCCTCACCTTGCTACATCTTTAAAAACTTTGGATTCTCCTGACCTGTGGGAATCCAAAATACAAAATTGCAGCAGCAAATCACAGCAACTACGGTAAACGCTGTGGTCATTGTGTTTTGCATCCACCGCTGCTCTACCCTATAGTCAGGCTATTAATGGACCCTGCTGCACCCATACCTTATATCCCTTCATAACCTGTATGCCAGTAGAGGTTTATACGCTTATTTCTCCTCAAAAGGTATACAGGTGGTTTTATTGGCAACTAATATTTAGTTAGCTTAATCTCAAACCCAACCTCCTGGGATATCAATGGATATTGAAGGGATCCAAGTTATCATCTTGGCTTTTATGATCGCTGATTTATCAAAGAACAAGGCTGCCTTTTAGCAATTTTACCAATTATGCTAGAAGAATCTCAGAATATGGTAAAATGATCTATCAGAAAGGCTAATTAACATGTTCTACAGATGCTAAGTCCAAAAGGCTTGGGAAGTTATATATATAATGATCTCCCCTTTCCCTTGAAATGTAGAGTCCCCTTATTTGTGATCCCCTTTGCTTACTCTGAGAGTGGAAATAGGGATACAAATCTATATTCCTTATTGTATCTACAATAAGCCTACTGGATCCAGCAATACCTTTGTTCTAAATGCTGCCGTAACCACCCACCAGGCCCTCAAGCTGGTTAGCTTAACTTTAGCCCTTGTTAAGCCAATATCACCTTGAGGGATAAGGTTGTAATATTGTAAGGTTATATACCCCTTTAGCTTTGGATCACACCCTCTTTCCTTATCACACAAAGAAAACTTTAGCCTTGCCTTCAACCCCCTGAACATGCTTGAGAACCTTGCACACCCCATCAAAATAATATCTGGGTTGGCTTACACCTAGAGATCAGTCTCAAACCTCCATGCACCATGTAACTATCACATAAAAACCTGGATCCAGTTGGACTGCCTTTTGGCCCAACTTAGGGCCCAACTGAAAGAGGACCTCACAGCCAACCAATGCTGATCACATTATTGCTGAGTTGGATCCACTACTCAAGTTTAAATTAACTAATCAGACTTCCTTCAGCGATCTTTAAGCGTTACTTTAAAGCCCTATCCCTAAACCCAGTAAAAGATTTCTGGGCCTATCACTTCACCCACCTGATCCCTATTCTAGCATATAGGCTTCTATCAGGAACTTCCCCTTTACCAGGTCAGCAAGATCTCTCTGGGTTCCTTGCTTCCTTATCCTCTACAGTTGAATTTATGGTTCTTCAAACCTTCTCTGAGTTCTTATCCATTGCTCTTTTAAAGCTTTGGGGCAGCTATTTTGCTCCTTCTGATTTAAGCATCATCTTTTCCCCCTCTTTCTGGCTCATATCCCCAATAAAGTTTAAAGCTGGTCAATCCTCTCAGCTTTCTGGGTCTTCCTGTGACCTTTCTTTTGAAACAAGTTTTGATTCAGGTTTTGATATATAATAATAAGCTTCAAACCGCCTGCCTGCACCTTCTCTGCAGCTACAGGTTGGCCTGCGCTCCTGACTCTTCTAAATATTTCATCAGGAGCAGATATGCTATCTGGTACATCTTTTAGCTCATAGGCAGCTTCCTCTTCCTACTGGGAGCATTGTCTCTTTCCCTGGTCTCAGAAATCTTACTCTCAGAAGTAGTGTCTCCTACTGGGGGCTATTATGATTGTGCCTCCAATTAAAGTCATGCCCCTCACTTTGGTTCCTGGTTTGTTTCTTCTCTGGACTGCTGCTTGTGGTACACCTATTCTTTAGAGGCCATATGAGTGTGTCCTGGGTCAAAGCCAGGGGCTGGCTGGGTTGATTTGCCATCCTTAATCTGGCTAAGTTCAAGCGCTAAAGCATTCTACTGGGATTACAGACCTTCAAACTCTTCTACCTCACTTCCCATCAGCTCCCTAGCATCTTCACCCTGCATTATCATGTCTTATTGTGTCAGCTCCTCTTTGGGAGCATAAATATCTTAGGGAAGCTCTTCAAATTCACTCTGCATAACCTTTTGCCCCTTGTAAAAAGCTTCACGCATTTGTTATCCTGGCCCATCCTTCCCAGGAGTTTAGCTGCCTACAGACCTCATGAGCCTATATATGTACTTGTCTTCTTCCCCAGCACTGAGATAAGAAATACTTTGGGATTCCCCCATACTTTCAATGTCTTTAAAGCTTCAGGGGCCATAAAAAAGTCTTTATTATACAGAAAGAAGATCCCTTTATAAAATTTATGATATTTGCCAATTTTTTTGGCTGCCCTGCTGTGTGGTTGTTATAAAGTTTCAATGGGCCGTGTTCATATTCTTTTCTTGTACACTGATGCTAAATCTATTGCCTTTATGTGACTAGGCTAGTCTTTTAAGTTTGGCGGGATGTATCTCTTGAATTCAAGACCATATGTAATGATGTTGATGAAATCAAGCTTCACCAGTTGGCTGCAAAAATATAGCCCCTTGATGCAAGCATCTCCTTCTTTTCACAGCTCTTTAAAAGCTGAAGCTAGTCTAGGAAGCCGCTTTTCTATCCTATAATTAGCTTTTAGACTTATCCTATTAAAAGCCTAAAATATGCTCTTAAAGAGTTTCTAGATCATGCATTGATCCTTTAGCTCTTTCATCTATAGACTTCATCAGTAAAGCAAGCTTCAAATCCATCCAATCACCCATCTCTGATCATCTTAAACAAATTGCCAACATTTTCACAGGTCTGCTGTGACTTTAATGGGACGTCACTGCTTCCCTGCTTGAAGGGTTAAAATTTTCCTGGCCCTTTCATCATTTCTCCAGGCCCAGGATCTCCCTGTCTACATGGTAGAATGCTATGGGGAGCAGATCCCTGGATTTTCTTCAGCATTTCCCTTGCATTTTGCCTTTGTAGTAAAAGCATTTAGAAACATTTCACTGAGGCGGGTCCCTCTTTGCTCCTGCAGCAAACTATATCAGAGAGATATTTCAAGACGTTTTCAGTACTTCTTCAAGCCGCTGTAAATATTTACTATTGGCCTAGCATGTTGCCCACCTATTGAGATTATCTCGGCCATAGCAGTGTCCTCTAAACAGTTTTTTACTGAGGCTGATCCCGTTTGATAGTGTATTCTTCTGATTCACACATATGGTTAGCCTGGGCTTTTAGCACAAAGTAACTCACTGTAATTATTAGGCACCCCAAATCATTAGGTTCAGCAACCACTTCTCTAATTTGAGCCCATAATGGTTGTTTTAGGTACCCCATGCTTGCAGTAGCATTGAGTGTCTCCTCAAAAGATACTCATAAGGCACAGACAGAGAAACTTCACCCATTGCGGGTGTGCACCCAGCTGTGTTATAGCCCCAGTTGATCTGAAAATTTTTGTTATATATTGCATGATTCACACTGTTTCAATGCTACCTGCAGATCATTATACCTGCAAAGATATAGCTGGTTTAGTGTTTATCTTCAATAATAGCCCCATTTCCTTAAATGGGGCTTTGCTAATGTCCATGCATTCTAGTTGTATCATCTGACTTATTCTGATCCCATTAAAATGCCAGGGCTATTCATCCCCTCTGTCCCCCTAAATAATGATCAGTGCTCTAATCATCTATATAAGCCTTGAAATAATCCCAAAATTTTTTTGGGTTTATCTACATTCATGTTGGGTTTTGTTAGCTTTGATGCCTGATTTCCTTTAATCTAAAGGAAGTTGGTACTTGTTTCCAGGGGATTGATGTATGGCTCCTTAATTTTTTCCCTGGAGGCTAACCTTTGGCTAGCTTGAACTAAACTTTTTGTTATAGAGGGTTCCTGCCGTGTCCTCTTGGATGTCAACCCCAAGAGCCAAACACAACAATCTTAATATCATATGGCATATCCATCCCAGGGCACATTCTTAACCTTACATAGTAAAAATATGTGTCCCCTTAATAGCGCTATAAAGCCATAAAGAGCAAACACCAACCATCAGCAACTGTGGTGAAATTGACTCCCTGGTGATTGGCTATTAAGTAAAGTGAGAGTTTGGTTTTTTGTCTGATCAACTCTGGAAATTTGGCACTTTTTAAGTTTATGGTACTTAGTACACTATTAGACTTTGATAAAAGAATCAGTATATACAACTAATTTATACCAAAGTGACCCCAGAGATAAAAATGCAATAAATACCTGCCCATATTAATAAGAAAGGGGATAAGTAGGCAATTGTTTCCCATTTCAATATGTAATTTACCCATCTTGCTATAAAATAATGTTTTATTACCATAGAAATTAATATTCCAATTAGACAAAACAAAGGAAATTTAAATGATATAAAATTCACAAAATATTGGAAAATTACTATATCTATTTTTATAGTTCATATAAGCACAACTGAGAATACCAGTGCTTTACTAGTAAATTAACAAAATTTAAGACATTTAATTAACTTCCAACTACAACTATTTGTCTGAAACTTGCCAATTATTCCTAAAAAGATCATTAATATCTGAATAATTTAAAAATTAAAGCTAAACAAGAAAAAGATTAGATAAAAAATATAAAAGCAACACAAGAAAGTTTTATTCTTCAGTCCTCTTAACCTTCTTCATTTTGGCACCTTACACAAAGGCAGTTGAAATGAGCTCAAAATGCTGCTTAAGCTCAGAGGCCTTGTACTTCACCTTGGTGGTGTCCTGAATGGCCTTGTAAAAGAGAGGGGGATTTGTTGAGTGCTTTATGGGGGGAACATGGTTGGCTAGATCTCTGAGCTTGGGGGTGGTCTTCTCCTGACCATGCTGGAGGAGGAGAAAAAACTTGCTAAACTTTGAATGAAGCCCAAAGTTTGACTTGAGGTGCTATGATAGGCCTCAATTACTGATGTTGTATTCAGCTTTCCATTGATGGCAGCCCAGTACACACTCCACAAGGCCTTTACTATGGCCTTGCCTCGCCTTTTCATGACAACCTTACCTATTTATTGGGACTCAAAAGTACTCCAATTGTCCTGAACTCTGTGTGTTTAACAATTTAGGAATTCTTGGAGTGAAGCTTGTACCCCTGCAAAGTATGCTCTGGCTATAAAAAGCCAAGGCACTGAATTGTGCCAACACAAATTTCAGGTGTCTTAATTATACCTTTGGCTCAACCTACTATGCTCAGCATTGGCTTGCACATTGCAAGCAACTGATAGATTAAAACATAAGTGGCACCCCTGCACTTCACCTTCAAACAGTTGCTGTTTGCATTGAACTGAGCAGGCTCAAACTCTATTAGGCTTGTTTATGGGCTGAGAGCTCTTAGTCTTACCTTTTCCTTGGCATCCAGGATAGCCTGGTCCTTTTCAGCATCAGGAGGGTTGGCTTGGGTGTGGGAAAAAGTCTTTTGGGCGTTGTCAGAGGGCATGTGGGCAAGTTTGTGGCAAAGGATGATAAAGGCGCAGGTATAAATGGCTTTGGTGGCTCCAGGAAGAAGGAAGAACATGAGAGAAATCACCTGGATGACTATCTGCACATGTACTATCCAGAGCTGGTAGAAAATCTGGGGCATGTGGCAAAGGTACCATTAATTATCCATATTGAAGTCCTTTTTAACTCCAGCAGGTTCTTATGAGTTGCGTAGCAGATTATATGCTCTTTGGTGCCAGGCCCATTGTTATGAAGAAGGAAGCACTCCCCACTTGAAAGCTTCTTGAGCTCATGGGTGAGCGTAAGCTCTGATAAGACGTCCGAGGCCTTAGGGGGAGGGGGATTGGCAGCAATCTGCTTATTACTGATGAATTTGAACAACTGCTCCTGAGTTAGAACCAACTTGAGATTGTTGGGCTTTAGGTGCTTCAAGGCCTTGATAGCCAAATCAGAAGCCCAGAGGTGGGAAAAGGGAGGGATCATATGAACAAGATACCACTTGAGCATCCTTGTGATTAAGTGATTGGGGGGCTCACAGGTGTGCTCCCCCTTCTTGGCTGTGACTGTGACAGAAATCACTGGATAATATGAAGCCGTTTCTAAATGATGGGGAATTACCACCCAAATCCACAATGAATTGATGATTAACCACCAATGCGGCTTTAAATATCTTTTTGTGAAATTTCCAATTGAAACTCCAGGATTAAGTAGAACAATCAATCCTAAACAGGGTAAACCAAGATAAATGACCTGGGAAAGCATCAATGCATCTTCAGCGTAGAATTCTGGGCATTGAGAAGTGACACAATTTTCATTTTCCAGAATGGGAGAGGAGCTACAAAATTGGCTGGCATGAAATTAACATTTTGCAGCGCCAACAACAAAGTTCCAGATGCTAGGCCCCATCTTCCTGAAATGATTCTGTTCAGAATCAGATTGTACAGGATATATCACAACAACCCAAGCACAGGATGCATTTTTAAAATTTAAAATTAGAACTTTGGATAATTGATTTTTATTGAGTAAATTTAGAAGGACTCAACTCTTAGAGTTGAAACAGGGAAAATTATTCAATATATACCAGAAAAATTGACTAAGCAATACCACCTGAGTCTTGATCTTTTATTCCTTTGTCATCTTCAAGCAAGTATCTAGACCAGGTTGCAAAGAACCCTTGCGTGACCAGTTTCTGACAACCATGCCTTTTAATGAGCTTATATTGGGTGACCCTCATATTATGTCAATTCATCAATGTCAGTTTACAAGGGGGAGCTGGTTTCAGATGGTAAACAGGAGCAGCTGTGACCCATTTTTGATCAACTGTTTGGTTTAAATCCGTTAACTTGGTCAACTTTGATATAGGTTTTCTGGCCTTCCGTGCCTTCTTGCTTGGATGGACAATACCCGGCATTATGGAATCTACTGTGACATTACCCTCTGCTTTAGCCCTGGGCACAATACCACCATCTGGGAGATGGGATAAAGAGAAATTCTTATGGGAAGGTGGGAGTTTCATTGCGGCAAGGATAAGTTCAGGGTAACCAATAGCAGTGAGGTTGCGCTTGTAGAACTCATGGATCAGATCAGAGGAATTTGAACAATTGTAGTGGGGAACCCAGGAGTTTTTGGAATCAGGATAACCTTTCCAAGATACCAAATATTCAAAACAGCAGCAATTCTTGCGGGAAGCCAGAATACAATTTAACTCGTACTCAGGTTCTCCTTTCACAAGAATGGGTTGGGAAGAGGGGGACTCTGTTCCTTTGAAGGGAGTAAGGAGACATTCATGGAAGGTGTGGAAAATCTTCAAAGCAGGAGGTAAATCCAGCCAATAGGCAGAGGGACCAATCTGACGTTCTACCTTGAAGGGACCAACTTGCTTGGGACCCAGTTTATAACAGGGAACCTTAAGTTTCATATTGCGAGCATCAACCATGAATAAATCACCAGGCCTGTAGGTTGGACCTTCCTGGTGCTTGCAATCTGCATATTCCTTGTAAGTTGTCACGGCAGCGGCAAGAGTAACTTGGAGCTCCTGATGGACCTGCTTCAATGCAGCAGCTTGATCAGTTGCAGCTTCCATGTTGCTAATCAAACAAGGGCCCATGTTGGAAGAAGGATTGTAACCCACATTGGCATAAAACAGCAATACTTGAGTTGACGTGTGTGGGGCGTTATTATATGTGAACTCTGCCATGGGTAGATTATCACACCAGTCATCTTGTTGCGCATTGGTGTAGAAGAGTAGGTAGACCTCCAAACTTTGGTTTACCCTCTCCGTTTGTCCATCAGATTAGGGGTAAAAAGCATTAGAGCGGCACAATTTGATACCAAGGATTCTAGTAAAAGCTTCCCAGAACTGAGCAATAAATTGAGGACCACAGTCACTTACAATCTCCATTGGGATGCCATGTAGAGAGAAGATTCTGTTCACAAATAACCTAGTGGTTTCCACTGAAGTAATTGTGGTTGAGCAAGGTACAAAGTGTGTCATCTTTGTAAAACAATCAACTACTACCATGATTGCGTTAAACCCATTGGAATTGGGAAGCTTGCCAATGAAATCCACCAACACAGACATCCAAGGGCCCGCAGCAGGCTGAAGTGGTACCAGTAAACCAGTAGTCTTATTCCAACTGGCCTTGGATCAAACACATACCAGGCAATCTCAAACAAAAGCAGCTACCTGCACAGTAAAACCTTTCCAGGAAAACTGACAGCAGATAATTTCCACTATTTTTCCCTGGATGACCAGCTGTTGGACAGGTATGATTAGTCTCCATGATTTCATCCCAAATAGTGCCCTCAGGAACCCACAAGCAACCTTGATGATATAGGACTGAACCAATCTTATGATAGCCCTGAGGCTGACCTACTGGGTTTGCACATGCTAGCTCCAATAGCCTATCATAACCTTTGGACAAAGGTTGAAGAAACTTAACCTTGGAATACAAGTCCAGGTCTGAGCCCTTGGCTAACAACATGGTGGCTAACATAGCCAGTGGAGGCAATACAAAAGGCATCACAGCCTTTTCTGAAATCATAGTATGTGTGTTAAACTTGGCGTTCATACTAGCATCTGGGAGATGGGAGGGATTCCAGCTTAAAGCATCGGCCAAGTGATTGTCAGAACCCTTAATAAACTTGTAGCGGAACTTGTATCTTGTCAGATCACCATGCCATCTGGATTGGCAACACAACAAAACCCTGGGTTGTTGATAATATAGAAGAGCTTTGTGGTCAGTTCTTACTACAAATGGATGTTGTGCTGACATGAAATGGTGGTGCCAATGCTTTAACAATTCCACTACAGCCAACAATTCCTTGTTGTAAATCATGTAGTTGAGTTCTCAAGCCTCCATCTTCTGGGAGAAATACCCTACAGGTCTCTCAATCCTGTCACTAGCCATTTGCAACAGCACACCAGCCACAGTGTATTTAGATGCATCTGTGGAAATCACAAAAGGAAGCTCAGGATCCACATGTCTCAACACAGGTGACAACAACAAAAGAGCTTTGACTGCTGTGAACGCATTTGCGCACTCAGGCGTCCAGACCAAAGTTGTCTTTCCACTAGCCAAATATAAAGGGGCAGCCACCTCAGACAAGTGGGGAGTGAATTTCTTCAAGAACGTACATGTACCCAGGAAACTACAAAGTTAGGATACTGTCACAGGCGTAGCATACTCTCAAACCGCAGCTTCCTTGTCAGGGGCAATGGTGTGGCCATTCTCAAAGACAATATTACCCAGAAAGGTAACCTTATGTTTAAAGAATTCACACTTACTCCTTTTGATGATCAAGTTTGCTTGGAGACTGCACTCTACAACTGCCGGCAAGTGGGCCTTGTGGGACTCCTCATCCAGAGAAAACACCAAGATGTCATCCATATATGCAATGACACAAACACCTAGGAGATCTCCCAGGACTTAATCAATTAACTGCTGAAAGCAAGCCTGGGCATTCTTCAATCCAAAAGGCATTACGCGGAACTGGAAGATACCCTTCTTAGTTCTGAAAGCTGTTAACCATTCCATTCCTTCTGTAATCCTGATTTGATTGAAAGCATTCAACAAATCAAGTTTTGAGGATACCTTGGCCTTCTCAACGCACCTAGAGATCTGTGCTTTGAGAGGTAAAGGGTAAGGATCCAGAATTGTAATGTTATTCAAATTCCCGTAGTTGACACAAGGACAAAGGGACCCATCAGCCTTTTGAACAAACAATAACAGAGAGCATATCAACAAAGCCTTCTTAAAAATGTAGCCTTTTGCCAACATGTCACAAGTCCACTCTTCCAAACATGCATCTTCCTTAAAGATTAAAGGGTAAATATGAGATGCAATTCTGATCAGATCAACAGTGACCTTAAAGTCAAAGTCAAACTGAGTGTGCTTGGGAAGGACTTTGCCTCTGGTGGCGTCAAATGCCGCGGACCAGGGTTGCAAACATACCAGTAAATCCAAACTTACAGGGACAGGGACAGGAAGCAATTGTATGGTCTGTGATGATTAGTCCAATTCAAACATATCCAACAGTGTAATACAAATAGTTATACCCAAGGAGTATTCCACCTGCAGCTCATTTTTCTCCAGTAAGATTGATACATTATGATCTCTCCACCAACTTACTCCCAAAATGATAGGATACATAAGGGTAGGGAAAACAGAAAACCTTGCAGTGAAAGACTGACCTGCAACTACAAAAGTAACTGGCTTCTTCAGCTGGAAAGAGGGAAAAATTTGACAATTTCCACCCATAACAAGCATTCCCAGATGGTACTTGAGTTGTAGCAAGTCAGCAGTCTCCATGCTCATAAATTTTTTGAAAGCACCTGTATCTAACAAGATGGCTGGCTGATAGATAGTCCGACCATTATCAATGCTACCATGAAACAAGAAGTAACCAGAAGTGGATTTATTTGCAGCAAAGGTAGCAATCTTGGCAGGGTCTTGTTTTTCATTGGCAGTACAGACAGCATCTAAGGAAGAAGGATGCTCCTGGAAGTAACTTTCAATCATTTCTTAGACAACAGCTGGAAGAACGGGGTTATCACAATCAATGGGAACAAGGGGCAACTCTTTGGACGTAATAACAGAAGATTTTGCAGGTACAACGTGCTGAAGCATTGTCAAGGAACTATCAGGAATGGACACTACAGGGGCCTCCTTTACATCACTGGGTTTTTTACCACCGCCAAACGTAGCTGAGACGAGCTAGGGAGAGAACAATTTTGGTTTTGGTTGGAAGGAACTACCAAGGAGCAAGGACCAGAAAACCAAGAGCGCGCAGCAGGTTTATCCTCAATTACCAACATACCTTGTTTGGAAGCAGACAGATTTGAGACCAGAGAAAGAATTTGGCTTACCAGGGCCTCAGTTGTGGTTAACAGGGAATCCCAAACCGCCAAATCCTAGGCAGTCTGGTCAACTGCTAACCACAACGCTGAGAGTTTGTTAACCTTGGGAACATCAATTGTACAGCAGTAGGCAAGAAACTGAAGAAGGAATAGCAAAAGCGGAGTTGTGCCCTGATGGAAGGTGTACAGCTTACAATATACTTTGAGCTCCTCAATAGATACACACAATTTTTTTAACAAAGGGTATAGAGATGCACTCTCAGTTAAAACACGTGGATTGCGCTCCACCGTGGACAGCAACCATTCTCAAGTATCTTCAGAAACCTTTGTCATCACATGGTAAACTTGGGATTTGTGACTAAGGCTAGAGCCAGAATAAAATAATAATGCTGAAAAAACTTCACGCAAAATTTCATCAGTGGGTGGGACAGGAAAATAATCCAGGCGCCAAAATGACATGACACGACAGAAATAGGAAACAGAGGATCCAGTCTCTACAACTGCAACCAGAGGTGGAAATCAAAAATTAAAGAAAAGTCCAAACTGAAAGCTCAGAAAATAAGCTGATCCAAATAAACATGGTAAACACAGATATCTTAACAGAGCAGGAGAAAAGAAACACAAATTCATGACAAACTGCTTCCAAAAACTCAGACGTAGAAGAGTTGAGTAATGTGACAGAAATCACTGGAAAATATGAAGTTGTTTCTAAATGATGGGGAATTACCACCAAAATCCACATAGAATTAATGATTAACCACCAATGCGGCTTTAAATATCTTTTTGAGAAATTTCCAGTTGAAACTCCAGGATTAAGTAGAACAATCAATCCTAACCAGAGTAAACCAATATAAATGACCTGGGAAAGCATCAATGCATCTTCAGCATAGAATTCTGGGCATTGAGAAGTGACACAATTTTCATTTTCCAGAATGGGAGAGGAGCTACAAAATTGGCTGGCATGAAATTAACATTTTGCAGCGCCAACAACAAAGTTCCAGATGCTAGGCCCCATCTTCCTGAAATGATTCTGTTCAGAATCAGATTGTACAGGATATATCACAACAACCCAAGCACAGGATGCATTTTTAAAATTTAAAATTAGAACTTTGGATAATTGATTTTTATTGAGTAAATTTAGAAGGACTCAACTCTTAGAGTTGAAACAGGGAAAATTTTTCAATATATACCAGAAAAATCAACTAAGCAATACCACCTGAGTCTTAATCTCCTATTCCTTTGTCATCTTCAAGCAAGTATCTAGACCAGGTTGCAAATAATCCTTGCATGACCAGTTTCTGACAAACATGTCAATTAATGAGCTTATATTGGGTGACCCTCATATTACGTCAATTCATCAACATCAGTTTACAAGGGGGAGCTAGTTTCAGCTGGTAAACGGGAGCAGCTGTGACCCATTTTTGATTGACTGTTTGGTTTAAATCCGTTAACTTGGTCAACTTTGATATAGGTTTTCTGGCCTTCTTGCTTGGACAGACAATACCTGGCATTATGGAACCTACCGTGACAGTGACCTGCTCTCAGCCCTTGGTGTTCAGACAGGCCCCACAAGTATTATTCTCACAGACAAAGTTTTTTATTTATTATAAGTTTTGATTGTTACAGTTAAAGATGTAATTGTTGGCAACATAGCCAGGGCCACCTTTGACTGACATGATGAAAAAGTAGTGGGGAGAGCTTGGGGACCTTAAACACCCTATTTCTATGGAAAATTTGTGGGTGACCAGTGGATTCCAAGCCACATGATCAGTGGCCTTGAATGTCTTCAAATAGCTCTTAGGCTCCTCCTGATAATCAGAAGAAGATAGGGGAGAATAGCCACTAGGGGGGAGGGAAGGGGTTCCTTGAGGACTGCTTAGAGGCCTTTTTCTCTTTACCAGAAGAAGAATTAGACTCCTAGAAGCCTTTTCTTTATTAGCATGGTGTTGTTTGGTAGGCTCTGGGTCAGCCTTGGACTGATAATAAGAGTGATCAGTGAGATTATTGTCAGTTTTATTAGGTGATTAGTGGTGGGGATGATGAATAAGGAGGGGGATGGAAAGGTGGAGTCTTGGCCTTGGAGGCTTTCTTAGAACACTTGGGGTCAGTGAAGGTGGACTTGGAACCAGTTAAGGCTGAGTGCTGTGTCTTCTTGACAGGTTTGTTTGATCTTGGCTATGTTGTAACTGTGTTGTTTTAGCAGAGTTACAAGGGGGAAAATATTTGAGGACTAGATAATATTATTTATTGAGAGTTAGTTATTATATAGCTGGTGTGAATCATAGATATCAGGAACATGATTGTGTTGATCACTTGGTTGGATGATAAAGGGGGTGGCTTGATCCTGGTAATGAGTTAAGCGCCAAATTGAGTCATCCACTTTATGGGATCATCATTTGCTCATGTTGCTATTTCTGGAAATTTGAGTTAACTTCCTTGTTTGGCTACAGGTCACTGGGAAGTTAGATTGCAGGTCACAAAACCGCTTTGTTGGAACCTTGTTAGAGGGTCAACCCTGCTGTTTTGACAGCTAACATAAAGCTTAGTATGTAAATAAAAAATAGGAAAGATATAAAAAAATATAATAAAGTGAATAAAAGCAAAATATAAATAATAAATATACATAGAAAATCTTATTTAGCATGAAAAAACATAATAAAGTAAAGAAAAGCAAAATAGAAACAAAAATTATAGATCTTGCTGTAACTGTGATGTTTTAGCAGAGTTACAAGGAGAAAATATTTAGAGACTAGATAATAATCTTTATTGAGAGATAGTGATTATATAGTCATAGTGAATCAGTGGATAGTAGTAACAAGATTGGTGATCACACAGTTTGGATGGCAAAGGAGGTGGCTTGATCCTGGTAATGAGTCAAGCGCCAAAACAAGATATCCACCATAAAGTGTCATCATCTGTTCATGTTGTTGGAAAATGGTAATTTGAGTTGACTTCTTAGTCTGGCTTCAAGTAACCAAATAATTGGATTGTGGGTCACAAGCCTGCTTGGTTGGAACCTTGCTGGTGGGTCAAGCCTGCAGTTTTGACACCCCCCGGCTGAAGGTTGGCCTCCTCTAGGGGCAGGTTGTCAGGGAGGTTGTTGGGAGCCCAAGCGCCATATTGGACTAGTTGTTGTTCTGTGGCGGGTAGGGTGGCTTCTTGTTGCTTTTGTCTTGCCTTGAAAGGTCTGAGGCAATCATGGTGGAGGACTTTGTCCTGTTTGCGCTTCCAGAGTCCTTGCATGAGGTAAAGTTATTGTTTTTTTACCTTTAGGATGATTGCTGGCCCTACTTTTTTGGGTTGCAATTTGCTTTTGTCAACGTTCATGACCCAAACTTTGCCCCCAACTTCATGTCTATTGTGGATGGGAACAAAGGTCTTTTGCAAATGTTCCTCTTCCTTTGCCGCTTGTCCTCTGTTAGCTTCTGCAACGTGGGGATCTGAGCGTGGGGGACTTTGCTTGGGATTTCCAGCTTATGTCCTGTTAATGCTTGAATGATATTTGGCTGTGTGTAGTATACCAGTTCAAAAAAGCTTTTCCTGGTGGATCTGTTCACTTTGGTTTGACACACAAGTAACACAGTTGATAGCTGCTTATGCCAGTCCTCAGGCTTGCCGGCGGTGAGTTTGGCCAAGGCTTGCATGAGGATACCATTAAGCCTCTCTACACGCCCATTGGCCTGCAGGTGGTATGGTGTTGTTACGGTGTGTTTGACCCCATTATTTGTGAGGTATTCCTTGGTGTTTTTGGAGGTTAGCTCTTTCCCTCCATTGGTTATCAGGAGTTCTGGCTTTCCAAACTTGCTGATTATCTTCTTGCCAATAAATTGCTGTACGTTGTTGCCAGTATAGGACTTTACTGCTTGGGCCACTGGCCATTGTGTTGCAAAGTCAATGGCAGTGATGATGTATTTCTTGTTGTTGTGTTTCCCTGGCATGGGGCCAACAATGTCAAGAGCCCATAATTTGAAGGGTAGTTGTGTGCAGATGGGAAGTACTGACTTAGGTGGAGTTTAGCTCCTGGGAAATTTTTCACATACTTCACATTGCTCCAGAACTTCTTGAATATTGTGATACAAATTTGGCCACCAGGCCTTATGCTTAAGGAACTCATAAAGGTTTTGACTCTTGGTGTGGCCGAGGTCTTGGTGGTAATGTAGAATGGTGTCCACTCTTTGGTGCGTGGGGATGTAGGAAAGGTTGTGCCATCAGACATTTTTCTGTTTAAGGTCCCATACACGTCAGAAAACAGGTGTTCATTTTTGATGATTGTTTTCTTTGTTATGTCAGTTGTGCCAGGGGGGAAACCTTTGTCCTTTGTTTGTAGCACTAAGAGAGGCCAGTCTGGGTTGAGCCCATTTTCTCCTCTTGAGGCACAGACATACAGGCAGGAAAGGGCATCTGCCATGTTGAGCTTGGCTCCAGGTTTGTACTGGATGAGCATGTTGAATCTCTCCAAAAGCTCCATCCATTTGGCTTGTCTGTGGGATAGATTTGCTTGAGCCTTGAAGTAGATGAGAGACTTGTGGTCTGTCTAGGCCGTGAACTCCTCTTGTTGTTCCAGATAGCAGCGCCATTTAACCAGGCAGTGTACAATTGCCAACAGTTTCTTGTTGTGTATAGGGTAGCCGCAATTGCCATCTGTCAACTTTTGTGACTTGTAGGCCACAGGAAGGAAGTTACCGGCATCATTCTTAATTTGTAGTACTCCTCTAATGGATGCGTCAGAGGCGTCTCTTTTTCATTTGGTACTCTCCATCACGTTTGGGGTACTGTAGGATGGGTGCTGTTGAGAGTTTTTCTTTAAGGCGTCTGAAGCAAAGGTCACATTGGGGGGTCCACATGAATTTGGATTTGGCGCCTGTTATGGCAGATAGAGGAGCAGTCAGGTTGCCGCAGTTGGGTATGAATTGTTGTACATACACCACCATTCCTAGGAAGGTACAGAGTTCCAACTTGTCCTTGGGTGGCGGCATCTTATAGATGGCCTGGATCTTTTGGTTGTCAGGTTTAATGCCATCTTTTGGAACTATGTATCCCAAGAAGGGTAGTTGTTTGCAGAAGAGCTGGAATTGGGAAGGTTTGGCTAGCAGCTTGTGTTGCGCTAGGGTGGCAAAGACTGCTTCCAGATCCTTGTAATGCTGTTCCACTGACAGACTGAAAACAATTATGTTGTCTAAGTAAACCAGGGCGCACTTGTCAATGTGGGGAGCAAAGACCTTGTTCATGGAGGTTACAAAGGTTGACAGAGCATTTGTTGTACCAAAGTTAAGCACCACACACTCATACAAGCTATACTTGGTGCAGAAGGCTGTTTTGAGGATGTCCTCTTCTTTGATGTGGATCTGATTATAGCCTGCTGTAAGATCAATCTTGGAGAAGACCAAGGCGCCACCAAGGGCATCAAAGAGGCCGTCAATGAGTGGTAGTGGGTAATATTTTTTGATAGTGACTTTGTTTAGGGCTCAGTAGTCTGTAACCAGGCGTAGGGTACTGTCCTTGTTAGCTACAAAGAATACTGCAGCACCAAAAGGAGACTGTGAGGGGCGGATAAGTCCTTTCTCCAGTGCTTCCTTAAGGTAAGCACGCAGGGCGTTGTCCTTATTGGGAGTGAGGCAGTAGATGGGATGTGCTTTAGGTACCGCTCCTTTAAGTTGGATGGAATGCTGGATGTGTTTCTTAGGCGGCAACCCGGGTAGTGCTTCTTTGAATATTTCTGGGTGTCAAGCTATAACTTTGCAATCCTGTGGTGTGGCAGTATCCTGATGATCCTTGAAATGGATAATTTTGTATTAAAAGAGTCCCAGTCTTTTTTCTTGAGGTTCTCTTGTTTTTCCAAGGTCCCAGTGATGTTTACAAAAACATGGTCTTGCAGGAGTTGATCCACAGAGTCAGGATAAATTTGGTAGTTGACGCCTTCATGTTTGATTGTCAGTACTGAGGTTATCCAGTCTACATGGGGGTTGCTCCTTTGCAACCAATTAAAGCACAGTACAATTTTAAGCTTGGGAAAGTTGATGACAGAACCTTGAATGGTGGAGTGTAGGCTTTCTAGCATAACAGAGAAGGGGGCAGTTTCCCATGTCACAGCAGTGTGATGTTCATCAGCTAAAGCCATGTTCTTAATCTGCAAAGGATTAGTGGCTAACTTGAACTTGTTGACAAAGCTACTGTTGACCAGGGTTTGGTCTGCTCCCAAGTCCAGGAGAGCAGAGCCTGTGTAACTGCAAAATTGGAAAGGATATGACATCAATTTATTTGGGTGTCTGGCAATGGTGTAGAGCACTGGGTCCTCCAAGGGTACTTGAACCATTGGGCACTGGTCCACGTCCTCTGGGCAATACTCATCATTGGGCAAGTTGGGAGTAGTCTGGGGAGAGCTTGACTTGCTTAGTGCTCTCCCTGGGCTTTTCCCTTGTCCTGGTTGTCTTGAGTGGTTGCCACACGGAAATGGGTTCTGTTTAATTGTCTGTTATTCCCATTCCCGTGTCCATTTGAGCCGGAGGGTTTGTGGTTGGTATTGCTATTACCATTCCTGGGTAGAGGTCTGTTGGTGCGCCCACTGGAATGTGAGTCCTTGGGTCTCTCTCTCTTCCCTGTTTGTGCCTTGTGGAGGGTATTGGAGGTTTATTCTGCTTTCTTGGCTTCCCGGTACAGTCTTTGCAGATTGGTCACGTGTTCCAGGTTCACATGTCTCATTACATGTGACTTAAGTGCGTCATAGTACATGAGGTGCGTGGCTGGGTTGTCAAAGACCATATCAGCGGGTGCGCGCAGACAAAGTTCCTTGTAGGCGCAGGTAGCTCCTTTACGGTGCCAGTCTGGGTCAAGTTCTTTACTTGGCAGATGATCATGAGTGCAGTGTCTTTCAGCACAAATCTTGCCAAGAAGTCATGCTTGAAAGTGTCCCAGTTCTTTTTGATGTGCTCCTCATGCCACTTGTTGCACCAGGTACCAGTGTCATGTGTGAGTCAATGGAGATCTCTGCAATCCAAAATCTCTGTGGGCAATCCATCTGGGTTAGCTTGCTTTGAGCAGATTGGATCCATGCTGCAGCGTTGTTATTGTTGGCTCCTGCAAAAGGTTCCAAGGCGGCGCTCCAAAGTCTCTAAGCTACATAGGCTGACATGGCACTTTTGTCAGTTGGTTGCGGCATAGATGAGGGAGCCTGAAAGAAACCTTGTGCAGACATGTTGTTGAAAGAGGGTAGGGGGATAACCCTATTCTGGTACAAAACAAAGCCCTTGGGTATTGCGGTGCCAGGAGTGTTCAGGGTCCAGTCAGGCGGGAGGCCAGACATAATTCTGTTGAGGATTTGTTGGCCGCGGCGTGTGCAGGCAACAGGCAGAATTTTTTAAGATAAGGTAGGATGGGAAACCTACCTGTGCTACCAATGTTGTAACTGTGCTGTTTTAGCAGAGTTACAAGGGGGAAATATTTAGAAACTAGATAATAATCTTTATTGAGAGATAGTGATTATATAGTCATAGTGAATCAGTGGATAGTAGGAACAAGATTGGTGATCATACGGTTTGGATGGCAAGGGGGGTGGCTTGATCCTGGTAATGAGTCAAGCGCCAAAACAAGGTATCCACTGTAAAGGGTCATCTCTGTTCATGTTGTTGGAAAATGGTAATTTGAGTTGACTTCTTAGTCTGGCTTCAAGTAACCAAATAATTGGATTGTGGGTCACAAGCCTGCTTGGTTGGAAGCTTGCTGGCGGGTTGAGCCTGCAGTTTTGACAATCTAAAGGTTAAAAACATAGAAAATATGTGATGATTGATAAAGCCTCAAAAATTTTAGATTCAGCATAAAATCCTAGGGCAAAATCAATGTTAAAAGGTATTAAACAAAATAAAATGAATAAAAAGGAAATTGGAGCCGTAGGGGGCTAATAGAACATATTTGCAAAAAATAAGTTATTTACTGTAAATTCAGAACCTAAACATAAAAATGCAGGATTTTCAAATCCTTGGTCCAAATTTCAAAGCACTTTTGTGGGATGGCTTTTTTCAATTAAATTGATTTTTTTGGGTATTTATTTGAATATTTGAAAATGCAGGAACTCATAGACACTTTGTAAAGTTCAAGTTAAACTGCATTTTTCCAATGGATGAAATAAATTAACTGGAATCAGGTTTGAAGCGTTCAAATCCATCAACCATTTTCATTAAGTTTACTATGTTTTTTTTGAAATTGCAGGATTGTCAAATCAATGAACCAGATTTCAAATCACTTTTGAATGCCACTAGTAAACTTAAATATTGATTGCAGAAACTAGAATCCAAATTTTATGTACACTAAGCACACTGGGAAACACCAACCCAAATCAAGAAGCTCCACCACAACTAAAATCAAATGAAAAATTCAATCTCAATAATCATAATTAGACATAAAAAGTGGTTAAACTTTAAAATCATCAAAACCCAGAAAGTATACAATATTATTCACTTCAAATCACAGATATAAAAATTTTGTTACTATTCAAGGCTAACTCAAGAGAAAATAACTACTCACAACTAAACCAATAAATACAAATTTAATTTAAAATATTTTTTTTAATTTTTTTATGGACTGTCAATCACATTCTCAACCAGCTCCTGCACCAGCTCGCGGGGCAGCCTGACCATGAGGGCATCCCAGAGGATCCAAGAACAGACCCAGAACCCAACTTGAGGGGAGTCATGTCAACACACAGGCCTCCCAAGATGTCAGTGCCAGCCAACCACCTCCCACATCTCAAGCCAGGAACAGTAGTCTTAATCCAAGACAGAAGCCGCTCTCAAGGCCTGCAACAAGAGTCTCCTACACAAAGAACATCAGGAATAATGAGGTTACATACACCTCCACTGTGTACCCAGTTGTCACCTGGCCCCGCACTCTTGATCCAAGAGTTGCTACTTCCTGCCCCGTGTTTTTGATACCTCATATGAGCCATTGGCCATCACCAAAGAGCTATCTGTGCCTGTGTCTTATTCCACCATTGATGGCACCAGCGCAACTAAGTGTGATCCCACCTTCTACATGAAGGTCCCCATCCCCTGTGTCAAGCCTGCTAGCCAGGATGCTGTGGTAGCTTCCAAGGGCCAACATTGGTTGACAGATAGTGAGTGTGAAGCTCTCCTCAACTGCTTAAACGGGGAATGGTGGTTTGGGATATTGCTTCCCAATTTGGTGTCACGGCCAGATACATTACTGAAATCAAAACCAAGTATGGTAACACTGGGAAAATTGCAAAATCTGCCAAGGCTAAGTGGCAGCCCAGCCTACTTCAGCCCACCCATCTCAAGGCAATCAAGCAGTGGGTTACCAAGGATTGCCACCTGGACTCACTTGCTGTCCAATCAATGCTTGCCACAGAGTTTGGGCTTTCTGTTTCTAAAACCCTTGTTTAAAAATCAATGGTTGATTTGGGATTCTCCTAGAAAGTATATGGAGTTTTGCCATACAACAGAAACAATGAGAAGACCATTGAGGATCAACACATTTATGCCAAGACATATCTGGCACTAAAGGAGACTGGGAATGTATAGTTCTTCTACATCAACAATTTTGTTTTCCTCCTCACTCAGGTCTAGGCATGGGTGGGTTGAGAAGGGATCCAAGGACAGGGTAGCCCATTGTGCAGCTGTCTGTTCCCAGACTTATTCCATGGTAGTGCTTCTTGGTCCTCACAAGTTGGACCAGTATCAGATGATCAAGGGTTCCCATAATAGTGGGTCATTTCTTGATTTTCTCCAAACTTTCAAGGAGTATCTCCAGATCAATTACTGCAGTACAACCAACGTTGTTGTGCTTGATAATGTTGGGCTCCACAAAGTGGATCTGGTTGTGTTCAATTTCCAACCCATTGATAAAAATAGCCATTCTTCTAGCCACTGCCTTGCAGACTGCCCAATGAGACACCTCTTCCTCCCCTATATTCCCCATTCCTGAATCCAATTGAGGAGGTCTTTGGATGGATCAAGAATAAGGTGAAACAAGGCCTCCCTCAGGACACCAAGGATCTTTTCAACATCCTTGAGGTCAGTCAATTCACAACGCCACCCAATGTGGTAGCAGCTTTTTACAAGCACTCAGAATCCTTCCTCCCCAAAGCCCTGGCCTCTGGGCCAATCAGATAAATGGGCGCTCTGGGTTTTATTTATTTTTATTTATTTTGTTTTTAATGGGGCTTGAAAATAATACTTTATTTTATAATGACACAACATTTGATTTTGTTAGAGACATATAAAATTACATAGAAAATGTAAGTAAAATTAATTTTCAGGATTTTGGGATATTGACTAATTAACAGATTCAACCAATTATTGCAGGCCAGCTGGCAATCACTCTTTGGAATGGTTTTAATAGAACAATGCAGGCTACAGGATCAATGAATCAATGTTTAAATCATATCCTGGCATTAACAATTTCATGCATTGCAATTAATTAATGGAACATGCAATTAGTGCTCATTAATTAGTCCACCTCAACAACCACCTCAAACATGCTCCTCATAATAATTACTATTCTAATTTTTTGTTATATCCTAGAACAAGGGCCATTGCATGGGCTGTCATTTGAAACACTTCTAGAAGAGTCCAAAATGGACTGGGCTGTCAGGAAAAACACTCTAAGATAAAAAGGCTTCAAGCCTGTTGTATTATAATAGCTCTGATTAAGTGAAACAATCATCTCAGTGAACTAGTAGCCAACCACTGGCTAGCTAGCCCTGGAAGTGGCCCAGGTAGACAGAAAGGATACCAATCTGTGGAAGATGTCAAGTAAGCCTTCTGGTAAAACCACCCCAAAAAGGCTGGGCCTCCTGCTATGTTATCCTAATGCTACTTCAGTCTCTTCTAGTGTTGTGAGCTAACTTGGATAGCATGTGTGCAGACAGGCCACCTTAAAGCCAGTCCATTAGAATAAAAGACTGATGATTCCTTATTGAATTGATGATTGATCCAAGTCCTATTTCCTTAATGTGATCCTCTCTTATGTTTTAATAGTGGAGAGAAAAAGATGATACTGTTGTCATACAGTATAATTATCTATAGTAAAATATAGAAACAACACATATGAACCTATATCCAGAAGTAGGAAGAACCGTCCCAAATCTTCTGGGCCTTGGGCCTTGTCAGACTTTCTACTTTTGATAACAACAAATATTCTGGGCCAAAGGTTATGTCAAAGTCACAGGTTCTCTGTACTTTCCTAATTTTAGAAGACTTAAGATATCAGCTGGTGGATGATAAAATACCATGGTCTGCAGATTTTCTGACATTAATTATACTAGGTAAGAGGAATATATTTTTATTATAATACACTGAATATTATATTGACTGTTGTGTTAAAAAATAAATAAATTTAAAAAGATAGAAATAGATTAATTTTATTTAAATAAATGTGAATCCTTGTTGGTACTTTGGCTTTTTTAAGCCACAAATTGGACCTTGAAGGTCATCATCTGATCCTTATTATTTCAGTGTCACTATAGTCATACAACACAACCACAAATAATTTTTATGTATGGCTTACTAATTAGTACTTAGGATATGGGTCAAGAATATCAAATATATTTATCAAATCATATTACAAGGGAAAGGTAATTCAAGCTCTAAACAATCACTTGTTTAGAATATAAGTTGAGCGGGCCGCATGATGCGAGTAAATCCAATTCTTGTTGTTTGTATATGTAATAAATGAACCTGTACTTGACAAGCTAATAAATAAACCATTTTTAACTTATTTTTTATTATCAGATGTGGTTGCAACTATAACTAATGTCTTGTAATATATTTAGATATATTACTATTATAATTTACCTATTAAAATTTAAAACAATCTTTTTTAAATATTAAAAGTAAAATTATAATTATAAATCTTAAAATTTATCTATTAAAGTTTAAATATTTGAATTTTAAATATTTTTATTTAATTGTGATTTATTCAATATTGAAATACTTAATTTTAAAAAATCTAATATTAAAATTTAGATAGTCAAAAAGTTTAATATTAAAATATTTAAAATTAAAATTTTACTACTAAATTTTAATATTACCTATTTCAATATCAAAATATTTAATATTAAAATAATTTTTTTTAAAAAAATTAAGTTGCAAGGGAAAATAATTTATCAGGGGATGCAAATTGTTAAGGGGATGTGATTATTTTGGGGAATTATACCCCAAAATTAAATTTTTGGCTAGAGTGTCTAATTGGATCCACGTACTCTTCTGTACGTGGTGGACAACCCTGGATGCAATTGCTAGAGGGGTAGCGCCCTGCACCCCGGTGATTGGTGAACGTTTGACAAAAGGAAGGATGGTGAGAATTGATTAATAGGCTTTTTTCAGGGGGCATGTAGTACCCGTACAACGTTACCAATGCAAAGGATTTGTACAGGACATGCTCAACTGTCCTATACCCCCGCGGTGTCTTCTGGCGTTTGAGTGCTAAGCGGCATATATCAATTTGAATAGGTACATCCTACAACTTTTTAACGTTGGTTTTTAATATGCAGTGAAGGAGAATTCCCAGGTATACCGTGACGTGAATTCTTTGCAAGGTGTATTTTTTGGAGAACATGCACAATTTTTTGAATACTTGAACTAATCTATTGATATAGGAAGTTTGATTGAATTTGAAGAGGGTTCTGGGGGCACCTGACTTGCATCAGCCCCCCATGCCTTGACAAACAAAATTAAATAAAGATTTAAATGTGTTCACAAGGACTGTGTCCCCAACTTTGTTTGACAATGCCTTGAATACTTCATTAAAATTTCAGTCTTTAAATATTCAGTTCCTAGTTGAAAGTTGGTTTGACTAGGTTTTTTCATATTCATTGATGTTTGCAAATGGGAATCTTTGAATGATTTCATATATATATTCATTGAAGTTTAGTGTGACATCCCCGCAAATTTCATTCATCTCTTTTTAAGTTGATATTTGCTCCTATTTGTATACTTCCCTAATCCACGGCAAGCACCCCTTGGGAGGTAAATTTTCCCTAGCTTTAGCTTTAATATTTGCAAAATTATTCATATTCAGTTGAATTATTTTATTTATTTTATTTTTATTTATTTGTTTTACAGGGGCTACCAGTGACTGGTAACCCCCGTAGAACCAACTTGTCATAAAAGCCGCCACATCTGCAACCTTGTCTCCATTAGTAGTAATAACTAAAATAAATATAAGTAAAACATAAAAAGACTTAATAATTGTTTCCCATGTGACCCCCTCAGCCACAGGCGCCACCTCAGCAAACTTCATGAGCTTTGGCTGCTCTTCAATAATTTTTCTAGGCCAACTTTTCCTTATCTTTCTTGCAACTTTTGTTTCTTCTTGGTTTTCATTTGATAAATTTTCTATATTTCTTGAAGCGCTCCTGCTTCTTGACTGAGTTTTGTTTTCATCTGTTTCTATTTGCTTATTTCCCTCTTTTTAGTGTTTATTTCCTGTGGGATTTCAATTCCTTCAATCAGTTTGATCTTCTTATTGTTTTCTTTGCCCCCTGCCAGAACTCCCACAAATTGTAGGCCACAACATTGAACTTCAGAATTAATAGGATTGTTCCCTGGATATTGAGCAACACTTCTTTGTTCCTTTCATCAATAATATTTCCTAGTTTGTTCAGAGCATCTTCTTTTGACTGGATTAGTTGCTGGTCCTTGTTACCTAGCTTTCCTGTTACTATTTCCCTGATATTTTTTTCTATTTTGACAACCTTTTGCAGGTGTGCTTCTAATTTGTTCATTAAGTTATAGATATTTGACATTTTTTTGAATCACATCAAAAAACTGGTTTTTAAAGTACTATCTTCAACATGTGAATATTTTTCACCATCATTAATAAATTAAAGACCATAAATGAAAATATTGCATTAGAATATTGCACTTAGACGTTAACTCTTAATATTTTGATATTATGTGCATAGCTCAATACATTTTGTTTAATAAAATCTATTGTAAACTTGTTATTTTCCATTATAATTTAATGAAATGGACTGTTTTTATATTAGAGAGTCATTAATACTTAGTGTAATATTAATAATTAATGCATTTTACAGCCTTTATATTTACCTATTGGTAATAACTCTGTAAACTTCTCAGTTGGATTTTGTGGGGTAATAATAATATAAAATGTGTCAATAATTTACTGTTTATTACCATTAATTGACTGATTTTCTTTGTTGTGGCAATTTTACATTTTCTGATATTTACGCACTAGTATCCAATTGGTTGGTTTCACATCCAATTGCACAGGCAATAGGAAATCAAGCCATCACCCCGAGACCAAATGTGATTGGGGTGGCGGCTTGATTTTTCCTATTGCCTGTGCAATTGGATGTGAGACCAACCAATTAGATACTAGTGTAAGGGAACCAACCCAGATTGGCCGGCTTGCTAGCGTTTGCAAACTGGCAGGTTACAGACTGGGTGGCCAGAGCCCACCAAAGGATTGGTGCTAACTTAATGAGGTAGGACATTGACTTGCCCACCCACAACCACGGACTGGCGGCGGGACAATAGTATCTATTACTCCCGTGAGAGTAATAGATACAATTCCAAAAAGCTTTTTGGTATGGTCCAGTGGGAGCTCAGCAGCAGATGCAGGCATTGGTTTGGGGGTGACAGGTGGCACCATGTCTATTTGGTAGGCAGGAGGAAATTGTATTTATCTCTGAACAGGCAGGGTTTGATAACGTACCAAGGGCCTTCTAAGTTGTATCTGGTTAACTCTGTAGTTCTGGCCAAGGATTCCTGGGCTAGTATGTTGTCAGAGGTGTAGTCCTTGTACTCAGGCTTTAGAGGGTACTCTATGAAATGGACAGGACCAAAGGGAGCACCTGGCAGGCGGTATGTAGCTGGCAGACTGGCAGGGGGTCAGATGATCTTTGAGTTAACTGGCAGATGACAAGAACAAAATACAGCATAAATTGGGGAAACCAATATCTCAAAATGTTTATTTAAAAATGACAATGTGGGTTAATCTTAGACTGGCAAGTATCTATACCACACTGCCAGGCTTCACTTCCTGGTTGGGTTTTCTGGGCTCAGGCAGGTTGGCATTGGGTGTCTCAGATGGCAGTGTGGCTCTCGGCACTGGCAGTTTGCCACTGGCTGCTTTGGGGTGAGAAGACTTCAAACCCTTCTGTTTATTTATTTGGGTATTGGGTGCCTCTTTGGGTTCAGTGCCTTCCCCGGGACTTTGGGGGAGTTTGGAATATTTCTCATTGAGAAACTTGTGAATTTTACTGAGCAAACCGCCGGTGTCAGGTATTGGCACCTCAGGGAAATTCTTGGTATCTTGCATTGGCAGTTTGCTTACAGAATCCCGCAGGACAGCTAAGGGGTTAGGTCCTGGCGTGCTGGCAACAACTTTATCAATCAGTAGTGGGTTATTGGGTTCCCAGCCCATGGTTCTGGCAGACTGTGAAGAGTTTTGTCCAGGATTTAACTCTGGTTACGCATTTTGAGATTTAGGAGCATCCAAATTGTCATTCCTGACAACTAGTGCGTAAATATCAGAAAATGCACAATTGCTACAGCAAAGAAAATCAGCAAATAATGGTAATAAACAGTAATTTATTAACACAACATTATTATTACCTCACAAAATCTGACTAAGAATTTTAAAGAATTATTAACAATAGGTAAATATACAGGCTGTAAAGTGCACTAATTATTAATATTATGCTAAGTGTTAATGGCTCTCTAATATAAAAACAGTACATTTCATTAAATTATAATGGAAAAGGCCAAGTTTACAATGTATTTTATTATAAATAATTCATTGAGTTATTCACATAATATCAAAATATCAAAAGTTGATGTCTAATTGCAATATTCTAATACAACATTTATATTTGTGTTCCTTAATTTATTATTGATAATGAAAAATATTAATGCAAAAAATCATATGTTACCACATCAAATGTACAACATTCTTTACATATGGGGAATTCCAACAATGTAAAAAAATATATTATTATATATGAACTGAAAGAAAAAAATCAATTTTAATAAGTTGGCACAAAGAAAAGTTTTATTCTACTCCTCAAAGGACAAGTAGGGGAGGGAATGGGCGGAAATAACATTGGCTTCATCTGCACCTGTGAAAGGAATGGTATCAGAGATAGTGAGGAGGGAATGTATGGTGGCTTGGGAGTCAGGGTTGAAAGGCGGATGGCTTGATGGGGTTTGGGAGGCAGGTTTTTGTTGACTGGGAAGGGGTAGCAAGAGCTGATTGCTTCAATTGCTCAAATTTGTCTTCTGTCACATATTTGGGCTTGGTTAAACGGAAGGATTGGCATGGGGGAGGCAGGAGTCCTTTCTGGACTTATCACTATCACTTGCATAGAAAATGACAAGATCTGATAGTTACTGGACAAACACAGAAAGGAAAAGTTCATAATCTTTATTAATTTGGGTGCATAGTTCATTGTATGTGGCAGGCTTTAAGTGCCTGAGAGCAGAACCAAAATTATAGAGATATACATCTGCAAGATGCATGTTGGCGTGGTTGATGGGGTAGAAACAACATGTATGCCCCGCAGCCCTGATTTCTTGGGTTGCCCAATCCCGCTGCTCCATCTTGACACTCATTACAGCTGTGTACGCGGTGTTTTGGGTAGCCCACTCCTCCAGAATGGCCTTGAGCTCTGTCTTATAGGCATACCCATCTGCTGTGTTTGATATTGACAAGTAATAATTGACACCCAATGGGGAAACTGCAACAAAACCTGACAAATCAATACATGATTGGGCCACGCTTGTACACGTCAGACTGGATACACTTCTCTCTAAAGTCTTGAATACTTGCAGATATCTTGGCATACAACAGGAAGATTATGTCATTACAGGCCCTCATTGCCCTTCCTTTGATAAAATTGATGATTCTAGAATCATAGGGGTTAGTGTCCACCAAAATGGAGCCACTGAGAGCCTGATTGGATAAGAGTCTGGTGGGAACCACAACTCCATGCATCCACAAATTCACTGTTCTCTTATTGGTGAAAATGCAGTGGAGTCCCAGTTGGAGACGGACCTGGACCGGGGGCATCCACGGGTCACACTCCATAATAGCCATCATGAGAGGATGGGCTTTTTCACCTTCAGTTGAATAACAGGCACCAGTTGGGGTCTTCTTGGTAGGGGCCACAGTTGGTATGGGCTTGCAGGGCTGCAGCCACAGTGGACTTTGAAAAACCCATTGTGGCTGCAATTTCCCCAAGAGACATAAGCATTCCTTGTTTTTCAACCATTTTTAGAACAATCTCTGGGGTAATTAGCTTTCTTCTGCGTCTTGCAGGCTGATTGGCTGGAGGTGAGATATGTCTGTCTTGGGAACTGGACATTGTCATCTGATTGGCTGTTTCTGGATTCTGGCTTTCTTGGGTGACCACTTGGCTCACTTGGCTAATTTTAGATGCTAGTGTTGATACATGATTTGGGTTAGTAGCTACCTGTGTGTGATGGGAAAACAGGGCTGTGCTTGAGGACGCAGGAGAAAGAACACACTCTTGGGTAGTGCTTGGTGAGGGGCCTGAGGGTTGGGAATGACCATAGACAGAGGCTTCATTGTTGGAAGACCCAGCGTAGCCCTGCATGATTAAGTCAAGACCATAGAACAGCTCAACTATTTGGTTTTTATTTAAAGAAGACAATAAATTTTTATTAAAACTTTTAAACTCAAAAAAGAGGAGTTTATATTTTAATCAATTTTATTGTTAAGTATGTTAAGCTGGTGAATATTGTGCTCTAAATTTTAGCTGTCCTAAAATGGAATAGGGTGATTTTTGAGAATGCCTATGATTCCTAAAATATGGTCAAAAATCCACTTTAGATCCTTTGGCATCCTTTTTGAGACACTCATAAATTATATTTATTTTGAATTCACCTCATTTTTGATTTGAAATTTGGTTCTTGGATTTGACAATCCCGCAATTTCAGATTTGTTAATTTTTACATGATGTCTATGATTTGTTTGAAATACAGGAAATCTCAAATTTAACATTAGAATCCTGCATTTTTGATTCATGTATCCCACATTTGTTTGTTTTGTTTTGTTTTGTCTTTTGTTAGTTGAGTTATATGCTCAAGTGATTTGAAATTTGCCAATTTGAATAAACCAAAAAATTCAAATTAAATGGTTAACTTTGTTTAATATTGTGAGGAGTTGTTGACAGGGATTGTGGCAAGCTTAATTCATTAGGTGGCTATTGACAATCAACCAGGGCCAATCAATTACTCCTTTGAAAATTGGTGTCAACTTATCAAATAATTAAATGCATTATTAGTGGACCATGACGTTGTTTCCAATGATTATTTGCGCCACACCACTGCCACCTTAAATAATAAGTGCCACAGCGCCGGCATCGATTATTCTTGGTGCCAGAGCGCTGCTCTAGTTTACATCAAGTGCCAGGACACCAACATAATTATTTGCAAGCGCCAGAGCGCCGCAATAATTAACACTAAAGCGCCAAGGCGCCAGCTTTGAGAGGAAATAACACCAAGGCATCAGGGTTGATTTGAATGATCTATTTGACTCCTTGTTAGAACTAGATATGGAAGTGATTGTATATCTTAAAAAAGATCACTAATTAATGTGCTAGCAGAGGGTGTCCTTGTGCTAGGCATTGCAGGATTGCGCCCTAAAATAGAAGGTTGTCCCTTTTTTCACCAACCCAACCAAGACTCTACAGTGCGCTGGAATGTCCTAGAAGACATTGCCAGCAACTGGTGATTAATAATATGAGAATACCCCTATATAAGGTGTTGGCAGTAAATGCCAGGGGGAAGAGCTTTTTACCTACTCATATAGGACCTATATAAAAATAAAAATTGCAATTCAAGTTGGTCAATGTCTTTGGAATCTTCACATTCAAAGACATACAGTGAGTGTGTGCCCCTGCCTCTTAATTCTTCTGTTGAATCTGCCAGTGTACGCCAATTTTCAACAAGTGGTGCTCACTACAGAGGCACCACACACTTCAACCAACTCTTGTCTTCTGAGTCTGATGTGCATCCCTCCATCACCAAAGACCTAACTAGATTTAGAATGTTACCTGGTAATGGAAACCAGCAATGTCAAGAGGGACCAACTTTTCCAACAGCAAGAGGATATAATCAATGTGGAGGACTTGCCTGTACTTCTCTCCCGCCACTACACAGAAGTTCCTGTAGTGCCGCTTGCTCGCCTCACACAGGTCAATTGCCAAGACCTAGCTTCAGTGGCATTGGGGCTCTTTCTTGGGTACCAACTCAGCCAGGAACCTACAAATATCCAGTTGTCTCTCTTTTATCAGCACCCCAAAGCTCAACACCTCATGGCTATATTTTGCAGTTACCTGGCAACTAATGGAGGAGACCTCAAACGCTTTCCCACCCTCAAGAAAGAAACTGACTACCTGCAAGGATTTTTTCACCCTGTATTACACCATTTACTGGGAGTTCAAGACCGGCACCACCTGGAGCTTTGAGACTTGGTTATGTATGCAGAACGCCAGCACCAGTACCAGGATTGGTTAGTACAACAATTGGACTCTGGGTTTAAGGAAATTCAAGCTTACACTCAAGCCAACAAGGACAATCAAGCCACTCTGGCTTGTCAGCTAGAGTACCTCGCCTACCAGCTAACAAATGCTTGGTCCATATAATAGAGTCAACCCTAAAAACTTGGACTGGGACCCGCCTGGGTTTGGGACGTCACCCACCATGCTATAGCCATCAAACAATATGTGACGGGTGCCAATGCAACCAAAAACAGTTTGAACAACCTTCTCACTAAACATGGCGCCTCCTTGGAGCAACAGGGTAGTTGCCTGCGCAACCTGGATGAGAAGGTTGCCAAAAATAAAGATAATATTGATGAGGTACAACGCCTTGCATGGCAAGAGAGCAAGGAGTCCAGCAACATTGCTAATGCCGCCAAGGCCAAGGTTCTGGCGCTTTGAGACAACTTCATCCAATATAACAACCATAAAAAGGAAACCATTTGAGAAAAAGTCTCACAGCTATGCCAGGAATTCTCATCTCAATTCACCAATGACTCAACCACTGAGGGTCATGATTGCTTGGAACTTAATCAAGTACAGCAACAAGTAGAGGATATTGCGGCCACAAATAACGAGATGTTCCGGGAAATGAAGCGGTTATGTGACAAAGGAGAGCAGAGTATTGCCTCCCTCAAGACCAAGCTTGAGGAATTACAAACTGAACTGAAAGGACATGACAAGTGCTCTGCCTCCCAGCGTGCTGCCATAGAAGATTTTTGTGAAGGAATAGTCCAGTGTGCCAGGCTGATTGAGTGCCTTTGCTCTTTCCTCCAAAATGCAGAGATAGAAATAGCAGAGTCTCGGGCCAAGTTGGTGAATTCCAGATGCTGCTGCACTGGCCAATACTTAAGAGGATCAGGTCTTTCCGCCATGCCTTCTGGAGAAAGCGCCACGCTACAGCCCACCTCCAGTTCAGTATACGGCAACAGGGCTACCTCATCCTCTTCAGGCCGCCAAAGCCTCCTGCTAGTCTTTGCTGTCCCCCCCCACGCCTGTTGATACCCCACAAGCACCCAGGGAGACTGGCTCCGCTGGGAGCTCTTGTACCAACTTCTTTGATTGAAGCTGCCATGGTGAGTCCCCCCTTGTTGTTGTCCTCAAGCTGAGACCCCTACACGTTTCAAGCCAATAAACTTGCCTAAGTTTGACCCTAAGGGCAATGTGCACACCTTCATCTGTCTTTTTTAGATATCTATGTATGGGGACAACAACCAAGACAAGGCCACCACACTACTCAATCAATTGGATGCAGCTAGTACTGATCTAATCATCCTGCACATGCCCAAGCACAATTGGTTGTATGCAGCGGCAAAAATGTGCTCTTATAAAAATTTGGTAGCATTGCCTGTGTCAAAACTGCAGGCCTAACCTGCCAGAAAGGTTCCAACCAATCAGGTTCATGACCCGCAATATGATTATCTGGTTACTTGAAGTCAGACTAGGAAGTCAGCTCAAATTGCCAAATCTAACAACATGAACATATGATGATCCTTTATGGTGGATACCTTGTTTTGGCGCTTGACTCATTACCAGGATCAAGCCACCCCTTCACCATCCAAACCGTGTGATCACCAATCCTGTTCCTACTATCCATTGATTTACCATGGCTATATAATCACTATCTCTCAATAAAGATTATTATCTAGTTTCTAAATATTCTCCCCTTGTAACTCTGCTAAAACAGCACAGTTACAACACCTGGGTTACCAAAGAAAGAATGAGTTCTTGATGATTAGCTTCAGAAAAGACAGGACAATTGCTGACTTTGTCAACTGTTTCTACCTTGAGGCACAGATCCTCACCAGCTCAGGATCCCTGACTGTGCATGACACCCATATAGCTTTGCGCGCAGCAGTAAAGCCCTATGAAGCCTTGTACCAAACCCTCATGCCAGCCTTCCAGGACAAATGCACCTTGGACAGCATGGTACGTTACTTACGCCAGTGTGGTGACATCTTTGGACCCCCCAACACTAGATAAAAGTCCCGCCCAGTCTCCAACTATTCAGGACGCTTGGAGGCTGCCACCAACAACAACAAGTCCCCGCCAAAACCCAATATCACTAAGGTAATCTGTCACTGCTGCAACCAGAAGGGCCATTACACCTCTAGTTGCAACACAAAGACGGGTATCCACGTGCTACCCCCCTTGGAACCTGAAGTACAGAGAAAAGTCAGTGTGGAGTAGAGGAGGAGCTCTCTACATCCACACAATCCACAAACGTTCCACCTGACCTACTCTTTAGCTTGACACTGGATTCTTGGGTAATACTCTTTATCAGGCTCTTGTTGATGATTTGCATATTTATAGACCCACTCTAAGTTTTAGGACTCTCAAGAGGACACTAAGGAAGTGTCCAATCTTTATGCTTGCCTGTTATTAGATGACATGTCTGATACAGAACCCCAACGCTCAGGTGATGCCACCCCCCTTAGGGGCATCAATGTGGCCATCCCCATGAAGACAATGAAGGATCACTATCCAGAACTATGTGACAGTATTGTCAAATTCCTCTCCAGTGCCAACAATTTAGACATTCACTAAGTAAACAATATAGGTTCTTCTTATTCTGAGTGCACTTATGCTGATATATTTGTGAATAAACTCAAGGTGTGAGCTATTATCAACACTGGGGCCCCTATAAATATAGTGTCCTCCAAGTTAGTGTGGCGCATGGGGCTCACGCCAGATATTGATCACAAGAAACAGTATGGTACAGCTGGACTAGACTGTACCACTGCCCAAGGAGCATGCAGTGCACTCCCTTTACGCTTTGGTTTGCTGACAGTCTCTGCCCCAGCTATAGTGCTACCCAATGAAAATTGTGATATCCTGATTGGAACCTTGTTCATGTGACAGTATGGAGTAAAGACTGACCTCAAGAATTATGTTCTTGAAATCTTGGGGCAGGCAATCCCTCTGTATTACAACCGCCCAAACTCAGAGATGGTCAGCCAGATCACTCCCTATGTTAACCTCACATATTGCAATGGTGTTGTCCCAGTCAACTACCGTAAATTAGGACGTTGGGTTAAACATTTTTTCACCCAAGTTGAGGAATATAAGGGTATGCCATTGTGCACCAACTCTTCTTACACTATCCTGGCTTGCCATCAGGTGCTAATAGATATTGGATTAGATTTACAAATCCCTCCAGGGCTTTACAGAGAAATAGAGACCCCCTAGAATTGCTCTAGGCTATAACCCCTGGTTGTGCCTGGCATTGTGCTCCATAATTATGGGCCCATAAAGGTATTGCTTTCCAACCTCAATCACTCTCCTGTTGAGGTAAAACACCATCAAGTAGTGGCGTATCTGTATCTATTACTGGTAGAAGAGGTGAAGGAGATACACAATTTTGACACCCTGGATGAGTTTGGCCTCCCTTCAGAAGAAGTAATGCCACCTGCTGCATGCACAATCATTCCAGGAGAGCAACTGCAAGGACTCACTGTTGCTCAACAGGACGCAGCCCTTGTCCTTTTTGAGAAATACAAGATATTTGCCAAGGATGACTTTGACCTGGGGTGTGCACACAACACACTCAACCAAATCATCACAGGAAAGGAACGCCATATACATCTTTGTCCCATACAACATTCTTGTGCTTCTGACGCCGCAGTAGATGAGGAAATTATGAAGCTGGTCCAACTAGGCCTACTTGTTCCATCCAAGAGCCTGTGTGTCAGGGATTCAGTCTTGGGTGGCTGGCCTGCCGTTTTTGGGGGTAACTTGGGCCGGGGGTTTTGCAGGAAGGGCCCACCACAAGAGAGGAGCTAACTTTAGAAGGTAGGAAGCAGACTTCTCCACCCAAGACCACGGGCCAGCTTCCAATATGATGGTGTCCATCACCCCCGTGAGGGTGATGTACACTATTATGAAGAGCTTGCTGGTATAGTCAGTTGGAAGGTTGGGCAAAGAAGCTCCACAGGCCTTGGCGGTTGTATCTAATAGTGGATTGGATGCGGGCCAACGGATCAAGTTTGAGGGTTTTTTCTGGTGTATAATTCTTGTACTTGGGCTTCAAGGGATAATCAGTGAAGTGAAAGGGCCCAAAGGGTGCACCAGGTGGACAGAAAACTGCGGGCAGTGGGGCAAAAGGGCCAGGAGATCTCAAACTGAATTGATAGACAGCAAATACAAAATATGGCAGTAGCTGTATGAGCCAAAGTAACATAACCTTTATTCTAAATGGCAATAAGGTTTGAGCGCAGAATCTATAGGCATATATAGCATTTTGCCTCCAAACTTAGTATTTTCCATCAGGGCTTCATCAAAATATTGGGAAAAGTGTGGGCAGGTGGCCATAAGGCCCAGGTGAGGGAGCGGCAAAATGGCACCTTGGCTGAGTGTTCTCTCATTGGTCAGAACGTCCAATTTGGTTACTTGATTTTCTTGATTCTTTGCTGTGGTCACGGGGTTGGGCCCAAAGCCCGGGTTTATCTTTGGAAGTAGGATTTGATTGGTTACTTGAGAGGACTTCAAGCTCATGAAATTCACATAGGCGCCATCACTGCCTCCATTAGGCAATTTGAGAGGCTCCTCCTTGGGCGCCACAATAGTTGAGCTTGTGCTGGTATTCTGGCTTTGGGACTTAGCAGGGGCCTCAGCTTACAAGGGGCTCAATCCCAAAAAACGCAGGCAAACAGGCCCTTGGTCCATGGGCCCAGCGGCCTGCAGTGATATAGGTTCAGGGTTTGAATCCCACCCTTGGGCCCGGGTTTCCCAGGGTAATGAATTGTCAATCCTGACACTGTGGTTGTCCTAAGTACTCATAGTCAAGAAGAAAAATGGGAGCAACTGTGTTGTCATTGACTACTGCAAGCTTAATAAAATCACTAAGAAGGACTCCTATCCTCTTCTGTGTATTGACAATGCGCTCAACTGCCTGGGAGGTGCTAAGTTCTTCTCTGCAATGGATCTAATATCTGGATATTGACAGATTGAAGTGCCTCCCAAGGAGCAAGAGAAATGCACCATCATCTCCAGTCAGGTATCTTTTAACCTACCCAATACCACAAGGACTGTGCAATGCACCTGCCACATTCCAACATGCTATGGACAACATGCTCCATGACCTCAAGATGAGCTGTGTTTTAGTCTACCTGGATGACATCAATGTCTTTTCACAAAAATTCTCTGATTACCTTCAACACCTTGAGGAGGTTTTCCAATGCCTAGCAGCCGCTAACCTTAAGTTTAAACCCAGGAAGTGCAACTTCTTTAAGGATCAGCTAAAATACCTTGGTTTTATGGTTGACGCCAAAGGATTACAGCCTCAGCCAGCCAAAGTTGAGGCCATAGAGAAAATGAAGGTGCTGTCCAATAAACGAGATTCCCAAGTGCTCCTGGGCATGATTGGCTATTATTGGTGCTTTGTCAAAGACTTCTCAAGGAAGGGGGAGGCCCTCTTCCATTTTTTGAAGAGTGATATGCAATTTGACTGGACCCCAGCTTTTCAACAAGCCTTTGACACCCTACGCTTGAGCGTCATGAACAAACCAATCCTGTGATACCCAGACTTAAGCCGTAAATTCATAGCTCAAATGGATGCCTCACTCACTGCTGTGGGCAGTGTGCTTTCCCAGGTGAACTCCAATGGCAAAGAACACCCTGTAGCCTACTGCAGCAAAACCCTGAAAGTCCATGAGCGTAACTATACCATGACTGAACGGGAGTGCCTGGCAATGATATATGCATACAAAAAGTTTTGTGTATACTTACATGGCGTCCACTTCAAGGTAATCACAGATCATGCATCACTACGCTGGCTCCAGAACTTGAAAGAACCTGAAGAACATCTATCACAATGGGTGCTAAAGCTCCAGGCCTACAACTTTATAATATCACACAGAGCAGGTGTCAAACATCAGAATGTGGATGGATTGTCTTGGCTACCAACAGTTGCCCACCTGGCTGATGTCTCTGACCTGCTTTATGATAAAATGTTGGCAGGCAACTACCAGGATGAGCCTGCAGAAGTCCAGTGCACCCTATATAGGCTGCTGGAAGACACCAAAATCAAGAATGAGTGTATATTGAAACACACTTTAAAAGGAATAAGAATAATGCCCAGATCATTAGAACAGGCTGATCTAATAGTTTAAGCTCATAAGGCAATAGGACATGGCGCCTTCTAAAAGACACTTTCACAACTAAAAACCACATACTTTTGGGAAGCCATGGCCTTTGAGATACAAGAAACACTGAGCTGCTGTAAATAATGCCAAGGGGAAAGCCCGTTCAAAAAGTCAACAACCTACCACTTAGCTTGGCCTAACTTTGCTTAGCACACTGTCTCAATTGATGTTGTAGGACCTTTTCCAGTCAGCAACTATTGCACCAAATACATCATTGTTGCAAAAGACCACTTGACCAAATGGGTGGAGGCAAAGGCGGTGTGTGACTTAGGTGCTAACACTACTGCAAAATTCCTTCTTGAGCAGATCATACTATGTTATGGTTGCCACCAAGTTATCCTCACTGATAACGGCACCAACTTTACTTCCCACATGGTGACAAAGCTTAATGAACTTATGGGAATCTGAGGAGTATTTTCATCTTCTTATCACTCTGAGTCAAATGGAATGGTAGAGAGAGTTAATGGGACCTTAGTAGGCATCTTGAGGAAATTGGCTGCTAGCTGCCCCGCTGAGTGGAACATGTTCCTGCCACCAGCTATCTTTGCCTACAATATTGCCATTCACTTCTCTACAGGGAAATTGCCATTTTAACTCTTAAATGGCAGGCACCCCCACTATCCCATTCTATACTCCTGCGCTGGGGAAGAAGACACCCAAATGCCCCATGCGTACCAGCAAAAGCTGGCCTGCACATTGATTCAATTGCAGTTGGAAGTCAATTCCAATGCATTGGTCAAGAAGATAATGAGCCCTGGAAAAAGATAATGTCTGGCAATCCCCTCTCCAAGAGTTCCAAGTAGGTGACTGGGTGCTCTTTCATAACACATGGATTTGGAAGAGCCCAAAAAATGGCTATCCTATGGATAGGCCCATTCAAAATCATTTCTTGGACGTCCACAGACGCCTATACTATTAAAGAGATTAAGGACAGATGGATGGTTAACCGTGTACACGCAAAGTTCCTGAGGAAACTTTTTAAAGAATCCCCCTTCTAACAAATAAAAGTGATACAACTACAAAGAAATAAGCATATGGAAAAGTAAAGAGAAGAACTGATTCAAGAAAAACAAAAAAGAATAAAGTATAATTATAAAGACAAAATAAGGAAGCAAGGCTTTATTGGCTGGTTATTTAGGAGGACAACGTCTGGAGCCAGAAGAAAGGGACAATTGCCTGGAGTCTTGCTAGAGGTACCTGTGGAAGGAGTGCTGTCCGCGGGAAGATGGGGGGATGGAATGACAACTGGGAGTGGAACAAGGGCGTTTTGATGTTGAGAGAGGAATCAGAGGAGCTACCAGTTTGTAGTCATCATTATTCATTTGGTTACAGACAAAGGCAAGAGCCACCAACATTTGGCACCAAGCCAGTTGAGAATTGCGGGACATACTGGTCCAACCACACAAAGGCAAGCAAAGATTAAACTTGTTAACCAGACGTCCCCACCCACCACAAGGAGAGAAGGCAACGCCTATAGTAAGGCAATTGAGCAGTACATCCTCAATGTAGGAGTAGAATGCTGGCAAGGATACCTTTGACTGATGGGCTAGCCCGTGAAAGTGTTCAAGGCAACGCCCTGCAAAACCCACGGCGCCAGAAGAACACGCCTCAGGAGGATACCACTTAAAGTAGGCAACAGACACAGCCAAGGGAAGATACAACTGCGAGTTGTTATACTTCACTGCTTATACAAATAAAAGCAGGGCTAAGGAGAAACAATTGGGGCGTTAGCCTGAAGGTCCAGCCCAAGAGTGCAGGGAAGCTCAGGATTGGCAGACTGTTCCTATGCCCAGATGCAAGCGGCCTCACAAACGTATTGATTGTGCTGGGTGGTGGTATAGACATGCTGCAAAAAAAAGCCACTGGTGTCTCTGGCTGTGATGTGCAAACAGAGGTTGGCCTCCCCAATTAGTTACTCCACATGTAACTACCACATTAACGAGCCCCAAGCGGATTGGCGTCACAGTGTTGTCTTTGGCAAACAACGCCTGGACATACACATATAACGTCTCTTTGTGGTGGCTTATCCTAAATCAATTGATGATGGCAGGGTAGGTGGAGGGCAGCTCTTCAGAGTTGCAACAAGTGCAAAGTAACGCAGAGGGTGTTGCAAGTGGGGGAGGAAGCAGTTTTGAGGACAATATTATCATACCAATCTTGTAGATCCTTGAAGCCAAGGTGAGCAAGTTGGATTAGGGGCGCCTCAGTCTCTGCAAAAATAGAGTCAACCTCCTCTTCCTCTTCAACATGTGTGACAGTGCCACGCTCTGACCCTGCCACCATGGTGTCACAGTCCTGGGGCTGCAACTGACAACTGTTAGCAGGAAGTAGCTGATTCAGGAAACAGACCTGAGAAGAGCGCAACATTTGCATAAATGCTCTACAATCTTTGTCTGTCATACCAGCCATGAGGCCCTGGTAGACTTGGCGCAAGGAAGTTTGGCTACTATTGCAGGTGCTCATGAGGAAAAGAATAAAGAGTAGTTCTGGTCAAGTGGGGGGATCTGTGAAAAATTGTTGACCAGGGATTTTGGAAAGCTTAATTCATTAGGTGGCCATTGACAATCAACCAGGGCCAATCAATTACTCTTTTGAAAATTGGTGTCAACTTATCAAATAATTAAATGCATTATTAGTGGACCATGACGTTGTTTCCAAGGATTATTTGCGCCACACCACTGCCACCTTAAATAATAAGTGCCACAGCGCCGGCATCAATTATTCTTGGTGCCAGAGCGCTGCTCTAGTTTAAATCAAGTGCCAGGACACCAACATAATTATTTGCAAGCGCCAGAGCGCCGCAATAATTAACACTAAAGCGCCAAGGCGCCAGCTTTGAGAGGAAATAACACCAAGGCGCCAGGGTTGATTTGAATGGCCTATTCAACTGCTTGTTAGAACTAGATATGGAAGTGATTGTATATCTTAAAAAGGATTACTGATTAATGTGCTAGCAGAGATGGCGTCCTTGTGCTAGGCATTGCGGGATTGTGCCCTAAAATAGAAGGTTGTCCCTTTTTCCACCAACCCAACCAAGACTCTACAGTGTGCTGGAATGTCCTAGAAGACATTGCCAGCAACTGGTGATTAACAATAGAGAATACCCCTATATAAGGTGTTGGCAGTAAACGCCAGGGGTCAGTGCTTTTTACTATTGAGATGATACTTCTGGGAAGTATAATAAACAAATAAAAATGGAAGATTTAATAGAAGAATGATACTTTATTTGATATGTATATAGAATGTTATATAGTATCATGGGAAGCCACATGTTGTCCATGTACGTCATGATGGTCATGTGGCCTATCTGAGTAATATTCCTCTTAGGTCACAAGGCTTAATCAAGTTGTGTTCCTCTTAGGAACTGGATTGAGTGATCCCTGTAATAGATGGTTGAATGATAGGAATGCCACTGATCTATTGATTAGACAGTGAGCTATTTGGTGACTCATTTGATGAACTACTTGGGGTGTTAATTCCCTAAGAGGGAGTAATTGAAGATGTTGCAACATCTCCCCCTGGGGTACTGAAAGGCGGAGCCTTGGGAATCTTTTTCAGAGAGTCAGGGATGCAAGCTTGGTATTGATCCAATTTGGCGTTGGGGACAGGGAGTCTTGAGTTGCGCTGAGCTGAGCTGTTCTTGCCTTGCACAGGCAGAGGCGGTTGTGGTGCATACGTTTCAGTTTGGTTTGTTCTCCAATTCCTTTGATGAGGTAGGTGGTTTTGTGCTTGACCTCCATGACAATGCCTGGTCCACACAGTCCTGGGTCTGATTTGTGCTGGTCATGGTTGACAACCCAGATCTTGTCTCCCGGTTGGAATCTTCCTGATGTAGTGGGATTACTTCTCTCTTGACTCTTTTATGTTCCATTTATTCTTGGTCCTTTCTAGCTTGTTGAACACTGGGGTCACTGGCTTCAGGCACCTTCTTAGGTAGAGGTTATCTGGGTCCTGTGGCTGTACTAATGAGGGCTGGCTTTTGCCCATAGACTAGCTTGTACAGGCTTTTGCCAGTATTGCAGTTGACTTGTGTTTGGCAGACCATGAGTGATGTTGGAAGCATGTTGACCCACGCCTTTGGATTGTTAGCAGATAACTTACTGAGGGCTTCTACAAGCGCGCCATTTAGTTGTTCTACTCGTCTATTTGCTTGGGGGTGATATGGGCTGGCTGTGATATGTATGATTCCGTTCTTGGCAAGGTAGATGTTAGTGTTGATGGCTTTGAGTTTAGTGCCTCCATCCGTGATTAGGAGGTTGGGCTTCCCAAACTTGCCATGATCTCCTTGCCAATGAATCATCTTATACTGTTGCCTTTGTGCTCTTTTGTAGCTTGTGCTACGGGCCACCTGGTTGCATAGTCAATAGCTGTTTTGATGTACTTTTTCCCTTTGTTCTCATCAGGCATTGGGCCCACAATATTAACTTCCACACCTTGAAGGGTTGTGTGATGGATACAGGTACCACTGACTTGGGTGGTGCTTTGGTTTGGGTGTACTTTTCACAGACTTTGCATTGCTCCAATACTTCCTTGATGTCATCTAGCATATTGGGCCACCAGTAGTGTATTTTAAGGTACTCATGTAGGTTCCTGCTACAGGTGTGTCCCAAGTCTCTATGATATCTGAGTATGGTGTCATTTTTTTGAGTTAACAGAACGTAGGGTACAGTGTTACCACTAGGAAGTATTCAGTGTAAAGTACCATATACGTTTTTGAACAGGTGTTTGTTCTTAAGGATTTTTTCTTGTACGTCCATGGGGGTGCCTGGTGGAAACCCTTCCTGGAGATTTCCCATAATGAGCATGGTTCAGTTAGGGTCCCCATCAGCACAGAGGGCATTCTTGCTGTATAAACTTGATAGGGCGTCTGTGGTAAGCATTTCTTTGCCCAGTTTGTATTCAATTTGCATGGGATATCTTTGTATGAGACTCATTCATTTGGCTTGTCTCCTCAATAAATGCTGTTGGGTTTTGAAGAACACCAGATATTTATGATTGGTGAGTACTTTGAATGTTTGAGCTCCTTCCAGATAGCAACACTACTTTAGGAGACAATTTACAATGGCCACCAATTCCTTGTTGTAGATGGGGAACCTTTGTTCACCGTCAGACAATTTTCTTGACTCATACGCAACAGGGAGGAACTATTTTTCTGCTGTTTGGATGCAGAGTACTCCTCCTATAGCGCAGTCAGAGGCATCATTTTCTAATTTTTATATTCCTTCTTGGTTTGGGTACTGGAATATGTGAGCTGTGACCATTTGTTCTTTTAACTGGCAGAAATGTTGGTCTCATAATGGGGTCCATACAAACTTGGTTGTTTTGCCTGTAATGGCTGATAAGAGAGCCATTAGAGTGCCCCAGTCAGGGATGAATCTCCTGATGTAGGCAACCATGCCTAAGAAGGTGTGGAGTTCAATCTTGTTTCAGGGGGCTGGCATTTCTGTTATGGCATGTATTTTCTCTGGATCTTGTTTTATCCCGTCCTTGCTGACAGTGTGGCCAAGGAAGGGGAGCTCAGACAAGAAGAAGCCGCACTTTGATGGTTTGGCAATGAGTTGATTTTCTTTGAGGGTGTGGAGAACTAGACAGACATCTTCCCAGTGTTGCTTTAAATTTGGGCTGTAGATGATGATGTCATACAGGTAGATAATTGCTTGTTTCCCAATGTGTTCTTTGAAAACCTTGTTCATGAAAGTCACAAAGGTACTGGGGGCATTTGTCATGCTGAAGTTAAGGACAACACATCCAAAGGATCTGTATTTAGTCCTAAATGCTGTCTTTGGAATGTCTTCAGGTTTCACACAAATTTGGTGATATCCTGCTGTCAGATTGATTTTCATGAAGATTTGGGACCCCCCCAGGGAGTCAAAAAGGTCGTCAATCAGGGGCAGGGGATACCTGTTCTTAATTGTGACCTCATTAAGAGCTCTGTAGTTGGTGACCAGGCGGAGTCTGCCGTCCTTCTTTGCCACAAAGAAGACAGCGGCACCAAAGGGTGATTTTGAGAGTCTAATGAGGCCCTTGTCCAGAGCCTTGTCAAGGTAGGCCTTTAGGGCGTTGTCTTCTTGGGGTGTTAAAGATAGATAGGGTGTGCCTTGGGTACGCTTCCCTTGAGGTTGATTTTGTGTTGTATGCCACGTTCATGTGGTAAGCCTGGTAAGGCTTCTTGGAAGACAGAGAGGAATTCAGTGACCAGCTGTTCTTGGATGTAGTTGCTTTCATATCTTGATTCAGTATTTTTAAAGTGAATGATTTCATATCTACAGGTATTCTAGTTGATCTTGCTTGGGTCTGTTTTCTCTTCTGTTTTCATTATCTTTACAAACACGTGGTTGCACATGAGGGTGTCAAGGTGAGTTGGGTAGATGTGATGATGTACTTTGCCGCACTATATGGTGAGGGTGGCGCTGTCCCAATCAATGTGTGGTTTGATCTTTTGCATCTAATCTAGGCCTAATATCACATTGTATTTAGGGATTGGTATGATAGGCCTGCTGACTATTGTTTGCACATCTCCAATTTGAGCGCTGAAGGGTTTTGTCTCCTTGGTGACTGGCGTACTCCTGTTGTCTGCCATGATGACTCTCTTGATACTGCTCTGCACTGTTGGTAATTGCATGAGGTTGGAAAAATTTTTGTTAACAAGGGATTGATCTGCTCTGGTGTCAAATAGTGCTGTGTCTTGGCATCTGCAAAAACAGAAAGGATAGGTAAGGAGTTTATTTCCAGTTTGGGTGGAAAACAGTAGAGGATTGCTGGAGGGTACTTGGATCATGGTAATTGAGTCCACGTCTTGGTCCCTGTACAAGTCTTGTGAGTTGGGGGAGGGCAGCTTGCCTAAGCACTCCCCTGAGCTTTTCCCTTCTTGTTGGTATCTTTGGTGCTTGCCTGGTTGGCTTGAACAGTACAATTTCCATTTCAAGGGTGGGGGTTGTTGGCTCAGTTGTTCTGCTTATTGGGACAAGTGTCCTTTTTAGCAGTAGGGCTCTCCTTGCGCTTGTTGGTTGTGTGTAAATCATCAGAATTCTGTGCTGTGTGTTTTCCTTCTAAGAATACATCCTCAAGGTTCTTGCAGCAGGTCATGTCAAACTGACGTCTAATGTGCATAGAGAGGCTGTTGTAGAAATCTAGGTGTAGTCCAGGTTCATCAAAGTTGATGGTGCTGGGTGCATGGTCACGTAGGTCTTCATATGCCACAATATATTCCTTGATTGTTCCTGTCATCTTGAAGGTTTGAAGTTCTGTCATGATTGCTACTTTGGAATCCTTCATGGAGAACTTTTTGAGAAAGGCGTCTTTGAATAACTCCCAGTTTTCTTTCTGGTCAGGGTGTTGAGCCATCCATCCGCTCACAAAGCTTGATGCATTTCCTGTGACACGGAGAGAGACTTCACTGACCCAGAGTCTGTGGGGGTATTCTACTTGTTCAAGCTTGCTCTTGGTACTGTTAATCCAAAAGGAGGCGTTTTATTGACATAGTCCCACAAAGGTACCAATTTTGGCTGTACGTAGGCGTTAAAACACAAGATTAGGTATTTCAGACTGCTGTGGTGCTGTTACGGCTGCTGCAATGGCAGGTAACAGTTTGTGGGTTTGGAGAGTATTATATTGTTCTATGGGGATATGGACCTTGTCCACAATAACAAAGCCGTTTGGAATCTCTTTTCCCTTTTTGAGGTCTCTCCAGCTGCTGGGGAGCACCATTGTTTGAGTCTTTTTCTTAGGAGGAATTTTTCCTTAAGTTGGGTAGGTATGGATAACCTACCTGTGCTACCACTGTTGAGATTATACTTCTGGGAAGTATAATAAACAAATAAAAGTGGAAGATTTAATAGAAGAATGATACTTTATTTGATATGGATATAGAATGTTATATAGTATCATGGGAAGCCACATGCCGTCCATGTACATCATGATGGTCATGTGGCTTATCTGAGTAATGTTCCTCTTAGGTCACAAGGCTTAATCAAGTTGTGTTCCGCTTAGGAGCTGGATTGAGTGATCCCCATAATAGATGGTTGAATGATAGGAATGCCACTGGTCTATTGATTAGACAGTGAGCTATTTGGTGACTCATTTGATGAACTACTTGGGGCATTAATTCCCCAAGAGGGAGTAATTGAAGATGTTGTGACATTACCTACTTTTTATAGGACCCAATAAAAATAAACATTACAATTCAAGTTGGACAATGTCTTCATAATCTTCACATTCAAAGGCATACAGTGAGTGTGTGCCCCTGCCTCTTAATTCTTCTGTTGAATCTGCTGGTGTACGCCAATTTTCAACAAATATTTTACTTTTCACTCAGCTGAGTTGCCCGCAAAAGTGATTCAAAATTTGGATTGAGGTTTTGACAATCCCACATTTTTATGTTTAGGTTCTGATTTTATAGTAGTGGGAAATTTTTTATTTTGGGAAAACACCCAAAAATTAGTAAAGTGTCTAGTTTGGTACTTTCAACCAGCTAAAAACCCAAATTATCACAAACAAGTAAAAAATAAAACTGAATTCTCATTGTCAGCTTTTTCAGAGTTGACCAAAAAATTAAAATCACTATGTTTTTTACTATAACCCTTGCTTAATTTAAAAACTGATTTGAAAGTTAACCCAAAAGCAAGGCAGTTTTATAGGTGTAAAAAAATTAAAACTAAAATTAAAAAAGTAAATGAGCAGAAAGGTTTTTATTAGTGATAATAGTGTGCAGGGAGGGGCTGGGAGTGTTTTATTTACTAAAGTGGGTGTTAAAACTTTAAGAAGCTCTCTGTACTAGTCACCCTGATAAGGTGTCAATTTGGTGGGTGTTGAGTAGCACTCATAGTGTGACACTTATTAATTTAAGCTTAAATCTAAGACTCTGATTTTTCAAATGTCAAACCACATATGTGGTAAGTGAATAGTGTCAAACAGGGGGAGTCAACTTTCTGCTTCCTATAAATTACATATGAAATCTATTAAAAAATTGGGCTTAATTTATGTGGCACCACTTAATCTACAAACATGGAATAGACATAATGTAAAACAAGTGGGGTATTTGATTAATGTCTATACCACTAAATCCAGTATAGTGGTGCTTGGGAGCTTATATAACAACTATGGACACTAATAATAAAAATATAATAGTAGATAATAAATTTATATTAGCGCAGATGTGTATTTATTAATAAAATTAGGATTTGGTTTGAAAAGTGTTGACTTGGCCACTTTTACTTTTAGAGAGTCAATCACAGATGGTTTTATTTTTATTAGTAAATTTATACACAAACCCCCTTTAAATTGGTCTTTAATGTCATGAATGACATTTCAATACTTGTATTGAAAACCCAAGAGTTAAACCCTGGTTGCCAGGAGGCAGATCCAACCCGCCAGACCAGTCCAGGACCCGCCAATCCATTAAAAGACGGGCTCAAATTGGTAAATTACTCCGCGTTCCACCAGCCTACTACAGAGGACCCTCCAAAAATCACTCAAGTCACACAAAGTGGACAGGGGACCACCCGCTTGTTAAATTGCAAACCCAAGTTAACAAGTTACTCCGAGACCTGCCAGCCCCCCAGAGACAATTCCCCAAATAGTTGTCAGATTGATGCCAACCTTGGGCCACCAAAGACCCAAACCTATGCAGAGGTTGCAACTTGCCTTAAGGAGGTTAAGACAAAACCTATTTTTAACCTTGCCAATGGCCACCAGCAACTGCCAGTCTCCTGCCCAGAAGGGGTAGTGCAATTGGACTACTCAGGTGACATAGCAAACAGTGGCGGCAAAACAAAGTATCACCTTTCCAATTTGCCAGAACAAGCACAACCTGGATCTGCTGCCCTTGAGACCCCAAGCCAAGACCCACGCCCTACCAGTGCCTCATCTTCAAACCTGAACCCTGCAAAAATTGAAGAAGCAAAGTCCCAGGGTATAGAAACCCTGGCGGTACTGCAAAACCCCCATTGTCATTTTTGATAATAAAGTTTTATGAACCTTTGGTTTGAACAAATCTTACCTATCTAGTCTTAGTGATCTTCCGTCTTAATTCCAGTCAAGTAGACCACCAGGCTGCCGCCCTCCCCCAAGACCAACCTGCCAAATTGTCCCAGGCATTATACTGTCCCCTGGGAGCCCCCTTTGGACCTGTGCATTTTACTGAATACCCCCCAACCCGGCCTATTCAGAGTACAACATGGAAACCATCCTCATTGCTGATCCTTTGGCAAGGACTAGAAGTACCAAGTACATAGGACGCAAAGGAAAGAGGGTCAAGATCCCGCCCTTAATGTTCAAAGACAAGTACAATTACCTGCCCGCCTACTTTGTTCCTATGACTCCTCCTTTAACACCACAACCAGACCGCCCGTTGGAATCCACTGCCGCAGCCAAGACCACCTCTACCCAACTGTTTGGAGTACTCTACATTACTTTGAAAGGATTGGTGGATTCCATGGTCCCCAAATCCAGACCTTGGTCCTTATTCGGGCAATATGTATCTTATATTATCAAATTAGCACCCATTCTATGGTGGGCCCTACTCGCCGGCTTGGCCGTACCTCACCCCAAGCTGCCCAAGGCCTCTACTTACAACTGGCTTCCTGACATTTAAACTAACAAAATTATTAAACAGAGTCAACTTCCAGTGTTTTTAATCTCAATTTTTTGGTTTTTCACCCCTGATTTACTAGTAAAAATTAGCTTAAATTGTTTAAGCAAAAAAACACTAATGGATTTACATATCTGTTGGTTGAATCTTTGATAGTAGATTTCACTGCATTTTCTATTAGAAATTTGTATGTGAATATGAGTCAGAACAATTAGAAACCATATTAGAAAGAAACTTTATATTATGAAAAGAATTAAGAAAGATCAGAGTGTGCTGGAATGTCCTAGAAGACATTGTTAGCTACATATGAATACTTTTCTAAAGATTCCCTGTAAAAAAAGGGTGATAAGAAAATATATTTATCTAATTTTCTTCTTGAATGGGATTTAATAAAAAGCATTCCTTCTATTAATTCCTATATTTTAACTGAGATTATAATCAACTAATCTATTACAGGAGAAAAGTGTCCTGTGGCTCTCAAAAGGAAGAGCTTTAAATCTTTCAGATTCAAATTTACAGAAGAAAATTTGTTTCTTAGTATGAATAATAAGTATTTCAATACACAATATTGAACTTCTGACTATACCTTCTTCTTAACTAGGCAGAAAAACACAGTCTTATAATTTGAAACAGGGACTTAACCTTAATAATAAATATAATAGATGAGTACAAGTGTGACTGTACAACAGTCACCTAAGATATTTAGCCAAATAAATATACCAATACACTTATATGAAGTTGTTATGTCTTTATTATAGATTTTGTATAGATAAGTTTATGAGATTATTTAGGGAAACATTCTTAGATAAACTTGTTATATATATGAAATAAATAATAAAATGAATGGTTGTTAGTTAGGCCTTACTAACTAATGGGATTTATGCAATATTTACCAAGTCAATCTTGGAGACTAGGTGTCTCTTAAAAAAATTAATCAACCACAAAGGTTAATTAATATATACCTGGAAAAAATGATTAATGAGGATTTAATTGCATAAATTAATTAGCAGAAAAACAGCTAAATACAGACAATGATGTATAGTCATTTAGAATTGATCAGCTGGTTCCCAGTTGGAACAATGATAGCTTAGATTGGGAATACTTACATTCCACAGGGTTTTAGCGCCGGAAGCCTGGAATGCTTTAAGCCAAAACAATACATTTCAACAAAAGGAATCAGGTGATTCTGGAATATATTAGGGCACATTCTTATAGGTTAAGAGTGTAAAGATCTTTTGGGAAAAGATCTTAATTAAATGATGATGTTATGTCATAAACCACATGATATGAATTCAGGTGTGATTCCAGAACCAGAGGGGTTTTCAGCCAAATATGCTCTGTAGGATCAAGTAGTTTTAAAAGCTATAGTGACAAGCAAAAAAATTCAGATTTAAACAAAATTAAAATAAACTAATTTATATTGATTTACAATAGATTTGGATTAATTTCAATTTGTTTAAATCTGAGTTCATTTTGTTTAAATATGATTTGTTTTTCTTGTTGTCATAGCTTTTAAAACTACTTATATAAATGGAAAAAAATAATCAAGTCAAAATCCAATGCTTTCCCCTCATCTTTCTTTTAAGTTTATGGCGTCTCAACTATCTTTTGAAAAAGCAAAGTTTGGAGTAATAATAGTTAAAACTGCTGCTGCTCAGAAAGAGGTTCCCAATAAATCCCTGGAGGACGCCTGGGAGGACTTTGAAGTGGCCACCTATGAGAAACTATATTCTGAATATTTTGTGAGAGAAGGAACACCTACACAAGGCAACAGAATCAATGCCTGGGATTCATGGAACTTGTTATTAGGATTTGATGAAATCTTCCAGCAAATTAAGAATGTTGCTAACAGGAAAATTGAGGGACTTAACCTTTGGAAGGATAAAAGCGTGGAGATTATGACCAAGTGGCAAAATGAGCATAAGGACCTAAATCAAAAGATTGCCTCCTTGAAGACAAAGCTCATCAAAGCTTTGTTTCAGGAGGTTTCAAGTAACAATAGTCTCAATAAAAATGACTACTGTAAGTATGATTAGATGGACCTGGATCCAGCACAACAATATTTTTTATTTTATTAAATATAATTGTTTCTTTATAGAATTATTGACGCATAATTGGATATTTTTTCATTTGCCAAGTATCTTAAGTGAAAAGGATGAGGTTTGGGGGTTTAATCCCAGGTTAAGTCAGAGAGCTTACAGCCAGTCTTTTGAGGTTTGTCTAATATTCTCCCAGAGAAGCTTTTCTCAATACTTCATAACAGAGGGGTCACTATTGTATTATTGCACCTCCCAACCTTTTCCTAAAGTAAATATACTGCATCCTCATTGCAGGGCCCTTACTATAGCCATCTTTCTGAAATCCAGTTTATCTCAATTCATATCCTATAAAACAATTAGCTACTTTATTCCATAATATAATAGTTTACTTTTAAGTGAAGGGAAGAAAATATAAGAGTTCAGCCCCCAAAAAAATAGAAAGAACCAGGATAAATTCTCCAGGTGTCTATAACATTTGACAGTAGATTCTGGATGAGCATAACAATTAATAGATATAAAAGTGAGTCTGTCTGTCTGTCTGTCTTTAATGTCACATCAAGTGATCTCAAGTCATAAGGGATTTGACTGAATTGATTTTTAGTTAAATTTGATTTTAAAAGCTGATTGTTAAGCCAAAAGCTCAATTGGGCTCATCCTTACATTAAATCCCTTACATACATCTTTGAAAGTACACAGATTGAATTTATTGGAGTGTGGTCTAAATTATGTTAAACTGAAATATAAGCCACTCAATCTTTAATAAAGTTGTATTTAATTACTTGATTTTTAAATTAGTGGCTAACCCCATTCAACCATATCAAAGTGGCTTATCTGTATAGATTAACCAACTCTATAATGGGTGGATTTAAATTAGAAAGGAAGCAGCAATTGTTTAAGATCCTTTTATCTGATTGGATATTTAAACTCTGCTGAGTATTGAATTGAATGATTAAAAGAGAGCTTGAACAATTTAAAGCAATACAGTTCTAATTAAAAATATATATTAGTTTAAAGTAAGAGATGGTTAGCTTGGACATTTAGAATTAATCTATTCCAAAGTAAAGTAATAGAACATTCCACTTGAATGAATCACCTGATCCAAGTGGCTGCATATTAAATTAGAGTAAACCTTGCTTGCCACAGCTTCATCCCAAAAGAACATCAGTGGAGTAAACTAGCTATGATAAAATTATGATTCAATATAATGATTTTCATGAAATTTAGAGTATGTAGATTAATTTTTCAGATAATTCTGATCAAAATAGAACTAAATATGATAGCTCTAGCTGCTCTAGATGCTGAGATATATAGTTAAGTTCTGGAATTGGGTTCACGTCATACAGTAGTTTTAAAAGCTATGGCAACAATCAAAAACACCTCAGATTCAAACAAAATGAGTTTAGATTTAAACAAAATCCATGTTGCGCAAGATTCAGGATTCAATTTGTTTTAAAAAAAATTCAGTTAATAAATATACTGTCAAATAAAAAACAAAATTTTACTAGCCCATTATACAAAATTATATCAAACATCAAGCAGTGTGGTTCAACCCACAAACAAAATTAACTGACACAACAAGTGAGATGGATGGATGCTGCTCCAGATTATATTATAATCCAATCAGGAATCATATGAGGCAACAACATAAGGACTAAAATAAAACAAAATTTGAGCTATCTAGAAGCAAGATTCCACAAGCACAAAACAAAATGAAGTCCCACAAGATGTGTAGTATGAGCAGCCTAAAATAGAAAACTATCAATTTAACAGCCAATCAACAACTATCCAGTTTAGGAACAGAGGCATTTTATTCATTGTTGAAACCGCAAGCTTGACCCACCAGCAAGGTTCCAACCAAGCGGGTTTGTGACCCACAATCCAATTATCTGGTCACCCAAAGCCAGACTAGGAAGTCAACTCAAATTACCAAATCCAACAACATGAACAGATGATGATCCTTCACAGTGGATACCTTGATTTGGTGCTTGACTCATTACCTGGATCAAGCCACCCCCTTCTTCCATTCAGCCGTGTGATCACCAATCATGTTTCTGCTATCCATTGATTCACAATAGCTATATAATCACTATCTTGCAATAAAGATTATTATCTATCTTCTAAATATTTTTCCCCATGTAACTCTGCTAAAACAGCACAGTTACAACATCATTTTTAGGGCTCCAGATTTGTATGGAATGGTTTCGAGAACCTTCTAAATGTGGACTTGAGATTACAATAAAAGTAAACCATTAAAATTTAAAATTTCTACTTTTAGTGATTTTATCCTAGGTTTTGTTTCAAGATGGTTTTTACTAGCAACATCATTTTCAACAGCACCAGCAGTCAAGCCAGCTTCAATGGAGGAAAGGCTCAGAACATGGAGGCACCTGTTTACACCCAAGCCTTTGAGACGGGTAACAAGGAAGATGACCTGTTACTGACTCCCAATCCATATGGCTTTGACTTGTTCAATAGTCACTTTGTGTTTAGCTCTGCCCCCGCTCCCATACCCACCCCCACACAAGCTGCCTGTCAATCAACTAATCAGGATGTCAACCTTAATTTGTAACAACTTCCTGTCACCAGCCAACCTGCCCCCCCCTCAGCCAATCAGGCTTCAGCTCCTGCGGCCCAGTGCCTCAAGTGCTAAATTATCACCGCCCAAATTATCCAAGAAATTGTGGCACTGAGCCTTCAGGGTCTGTCCTGGGAACAGATTTCAACCCAATTGCAATTTACCTGAGCCACCATAATGTGGGAGTTCATCAACCTAATGAACAAGGGGAATCTGATTGGGACAGTCAAGAAGCACCAAGAAGGCCCCCAAGTCCAAAATCAGAGAGCCTATCCAATTATGCTTGATCTCTTGCAGCAGGACCCAAAATCTTCCCTTGAGCCAGGTCTGGAATCAACTTGTGCACCATGGCATTTGGGTGTTAGAGTACATTGTACAGCTCTGGATGTATGGGAAGGTGGCTTAAATATGGGTTCTTACCAATTTTGCTGACAATCAATGTAATGGTGTGAGGATTCCCTGTATGATCTTGAAATCAAACCAACTCTGGTCTGATGCTTGACAAGCCTATCAGATAACATCATATTCATTTCCTACTACAAGATATCAATAGCTTTCAACAATTTTGGCGCGCAAGGAAGAGCTGCCATCCAAAAAGGGAGGAAGAAGGTCAAGAAGGAGTTGTTCATTGGTGAATTTCTGACTGTTTCAGCCAAGGGTTTTATCTACTATCAGAAAAACCCAGATTTCACCAATGGCTATAAGTACAGCCACATCCTTGGTGAATTACTCAACTCCTGAGATGGCTTGTATTCCAAGCAACGGGTTTTCTTGAGCCACCAGATAGAGGGTAGCTCCACTGCCCTTGAGGCCATCCAGGGACATGGGCATCAGGCCTCTGTGTACCCAGTTGGTCACGCCAACCACCATATGACTGATGTTGTGTTCTTTAATATTTGAAATGCACTCCAGAAGCGCTGCCCTCAGGCTTTCAACAACCTATATCTTGGGGTCCTTGACTAGAATTCTCTCTTTGGTCACCAAATGATGGCTGCTTGTTTGCCCAAATTGTCTTCCATGCAAGCATGGATGACCAATCACGTAAGGATAAGTACCTCCTGCCTTGTGTCACTGCCACCTGCTAACTCATCCAGCCAACGACAGACAAGGAATACAACAAGTGTTATATGACAGCCATCACGCGCAATCCTCCTACCCCTACCCCTGCCACCACCCCCCCCCACCTTCCAGCCCCACCCACTCAATCTCAGACCTCACAAGCCAGCACCATCTCTTTGTCTTCTTTCCTACGCTATTCTGCCTACTAGGCATCACTCTTCCCTACCCCAATAAACCTTCTTTTGTCAAACATTTTCTATTTATATTATCTTTATTTTTAATTTCAATTTTTCATGTTCTCTTTGTTTATATTTGGTTTTATTCTTTATGTTCAGATTATTTCTATAAAATCATATATTTTACTATGCCGTGTATCTAGATCCAGAACACAGTTATTTTTAGTACCCAAACACAGCCCCTTGTGAAAATATTAACAACAGTTTGGTGATCAGCTGTGACTGTATGACAGTCACTGTTGAGTATTTAGCCAAATAAATACTCCAAAATATAAAGTTATTCTGTTTTGTTGTTTATTTCATGTAGATAGATTTGATTATTATTCTTAAGATAAAGATTCCTGAAAACTGAATATATATGTTTAATAAAAGAACAGAATATGGGTGGTTAGTTAGCCAGGCTAACTAGTAAAATTGAGGCAAGATTGGCCAAAGCAATCTTGGGGACTAGGTGTCTCAAAAACAATTTAATTAATTGGGAAATTAATTAAGAAATACATGGGAATATAATTAATGAGGATTTAATTATATTGGTTAATTGCCTTGACTGTGTCAATAAGTTTGGTTAAGGTGACCATAAGAAAACCCCCAAATATTGGGCTAAAAGCAACATTTTGGAAAATTCATTGGGTTAAAAGCGCTGCCGCGCCACCTAATTGATTTTTAAAGCACTGAGGTGCCGCCCAGTAAATGTTTCAGGTGCTAGAGCTCCGTGGCGCTGCCTGGGAAAGTTCCTGGGTGCCGCAGTGGAGCCTGGTTTGAGTTTCAAAGCGTTTTAATGATTTTTAATGCAAAAAAAACATTAAATGCAAATATAACTAAATAAAGACAATGATGTCTAGGGATTCAGGTTTGATTAGCTCATTCCCAGTTGGAACATTGATAGATGAGTTTTGGAATGTGTATATTCCACAGAGTTTTGGTGCCAGGAGCTGAGGAAGCTCCATGCCAAATTGATACATTGAGATGAATGGCATCAGGTGACTCCTTCTCATTGTAGGTTAATTCTCATAGGCTGAGAATTATAGGGGATCTTTTAGGTAAAGATCTAGGTTTAAATGACTCAAATTTCATAGACCACATGATGTAAATTATAGGTTGATTCAGGAACCAAAGGGGTTTTCACCTGATTATGCCCAAAATGGTATATAAGCAAAAACAGTTAAAAATAAATAAACATTCATTCATTTGTTGGTTTTGACTCTTTCCCCTCATCTATTTTTCAATTATTATGTCTTCTTTGTTATCTTTTGAAAGGAAAAATTTGGTATACTTTGTGTGGATACTGCAGCTGCAACAAAGGAGATTCCTACAAGCTTCTTGGAGGTCACCAAGACTGTTCCTGAGGAGTCTTTGGTAGAAGTAAAAGCTTTGTTCAATGAGTTATACTCCAATTACTTTGCAAAAAAAAGGGATTCCGCTCAAGGAAACCAAATCTATGTGTGGGATTCTTGGAACCTGTTAGTAGGATATGACAACATTTTACAACAAGTGAAAGCAATGGCAAATTGTGAAATTGAGGCTTTAAGAGCAAGAGAGGAAAAGAGTGTTGAGATCATGGCTTGTTGGCAGGATGACAACAAAGTGTTGTCCCATAAAATTGCCTCCCTGGAGGCAAAGCTTCTCAAAGCTTTGTCACAGGAAGATAATGGCAATAAGAGTCAAGGGCAGGATAATGGTAAGTTGGACTAGTTGGGCCTGGATCCGTCACATCAGCTAAATTTGAATTAGAAAATTATAGGTTAATTGTGTTTAGATAAAGTTGTTACTGGTCCAAATTCAAAGCCTTAATAATAAACTTTAAGCCAATCAGGAGCCAAGTAGTAAAGTGATTGTTGTGACATAAAGGGTCATTCAATAATTCTTTGGTGCATGTGCGCTAGTTAATCTGATTGGCTGGGTGTTTTACCATTGTGCGCCATTGCCGCTGTGGCAAGTTGTTGATGGACTAGTGCCCAATTAGCTGCTGGGTTAACACTAGTCCATCAACAACTTTCCACAGCGGCAATGGCACACAGTGGCAAAACACCCAGCCAATCAGATTAATTAGCGCACATGCACCAAAGAATTATTGAATGACCTTTTATGTCACAACAATTACTTTATCACTTTGCTCCTGATTGGCTTAAATTTTATCATTAAGGTTTGAATTTGGATCAGTAACAACTTTATCTAAAAAAAATTAACATATAATTTTCTAATTCAAATTTAGCTGATCACCAAATTATTGTTAATATTTTCACAAGGGGCAGTGCAAACTGCTAAAAATAATATGGAAATCAAGGAAAAAATGCTGTCAGGAAATCCTGATATATTAGGGTTGACTGATCCATATCCCTATCACTAAAGCTATGGGTTGATACTGGACAGACCACAGCCAGAATGAAACAGCTATTCCAGAATACAGAGAAACTATAACAAGACTGATATAGTTTACAATTCAGAAGACACCTGAGACATTCCGGATCTCAGGTCTCAGGTCACAGGACAGTCCAGAAGCTTCTATAATTAGATATTAGGCATTCTTGATCTCAAATTAGACGCAAACCCAACCTAAAGAATAAAACAGGAGATTACAACATCCTGTTTCACCAAGAAATGAGACAGAGGACCGCCTGCGCGCATTTTGCATTATACTGAGTGCAAGGCAGGACCAGCTAAAATGAATGTCAACTTAGTTGGCCTCAACTAAGTCAAGGTATATCTAGACTGAAGAGGAGAAATCAGCAATCTAAAATATTACCTCATCTCAAAACCTTATTCAGGTTTGGGATCCAACTCTGGGGGTTAAACTAGTAGCTTGGGGATGATAGGCTAGCTAGTAAGAGTTGTCCACAGCTAGACACCAGTTTGGCTGCTAGCTTTTACACTATAAAAAGCCCTTCCAAGATCACTTGGAGTACAGACAAGAAATACCCATCAACATTACTACTAGTCCAAATAGTATTAGTGTCAAGTACAGTAATAGCAACTTATTGATACTTTCAGAATCCTGCCAAACCACCATAGACGGTGTTGCGTCCCAAAGACCACAGGACTCTCCCATTACTTGGCTTGAGCAGCAACAAAACACCGCCAGTTGCTGCAATCACCACACCAATTGGAAGCACATCTGTCCTCATACAGATATCCCAATCCCAACATTCTTAACTCACCTAATAAAAACAACCTCTCTTCTTCTTTAAGAACCAGAAATCTTGACAAATGCCAACACAAAGCAAACAACACATATTGAGATGAGTGTAAAACATAAACACAATGGGTAAAAAGATGAGATAGTGTAGCAAATGAGAAAACAAACAGAAATAAACAAAGAAGCCATAGTATCAGAATAATACAGATTTTATTGGGGTGAAAGCTATAAAAACATATGTAAAGGTTAGTAAAAAATCAATGAGAGAATTGAAGAAACTTCTAAAAGACCTTGACTCTGCAATTGTAGAGATCAAAGAAATTGACTGCAAATCCAAAGCAAAGGTGAAGGCTGCCTCCTCAAAGGCAAGAAACTTGACAGGTGACATCCAAGGAATTAATGACCAAAATGCCTGACACATCAGAGAAGACCATTGAGTGCCTGCTCAACATTCAAAAAACAGTGGTTGACAGCTTGCAATTAAAGTCCTTTGCCCTCTCTGTGCTGTCTGTCTGGACAGATGACCCTGAAATGCATGCCAACCTGAAACCTACCAAGCAGGAACTGACAAAGGATAAAGAATTGCCTGCACAACTGCTTGAGCCAAGAATGGCCAAGCCTGCTAAGACTGCAGGCAAGGAGGAGACTGTAGAAGGTAACCTAAAAATTATAATTTATAAAAATTTCAAAATACTTATCTTTTTTGTTAGAAAACATTGACAGTGAACTCCACCAGGTCCTGGTTCCTTTTTCCCCCCACCTTCTATTCAATTTATGCCACTCACGTGGCCAAACAGCTGTATATGCCCCCCTCTGTCTTGAAGGAGCTCAAAGACAGGATCCATGGTACATTTCCAATGACAAGGGACACTCTAGCTGGGCTGATGCATGCCAAGGGGGCATCCAAGTGGGCAGTTACTGCCTACAAGGATGCTTAACTGGTCTGGAGGACCCGGTGATTCTCAGTGGAGTTTATTGTGTGAACTCCATTGAGCTTGTTTGGGAAGTCCTGGAGACGCTCCCATTTAAGAATGTACCAGAGATGGGCCGGGCCCATGCAGCTGCTTGCTTCTTTTTCCCAGTAGAGCATACCATCTCTTACCTCTTGGACAACTTTGGGAGTGTGGTGTCAAAACTGGCTGTTGTGTTTGCAACAGCCATAAAGAAGACAAAAATTCTCCTGGAGGACTTCAGGCTAGCCTGGGCTGCCATCAAGATGGGGGTCCCTCAAGCAATGGATCTTACCTTCAGAAAAACTAAACACAAGAAAAAATAAGCACAGTATACAACAAACTGTGCAAGTTTACAGAAGCTTTTGCTGGTCAAAGGCTTCACCTTGTTGTTTACCTGGGGTTCCTCTTCTAATTTTAATAGATGTGTCTGCAGAGGACCTGGAAAGAGTCCTTCTTGGGATCAACAAGACCAGGCTCTCCCTGGATGAGAAGAAGGTCACCCAGATACAACTTGGTGGGCCACGTTATCTAGGACGCCCTGGTCCTGGCTGGCATCTTTGGGTTTTCAGCCCCACCAGAAAAGCTGCTCCTCCATTCCCACCTCACCACCCTCCCTTTTACCAGCAGGCAAGAATACTTCAATAAAAATGTTTATCCACCATCCACAGTGTGGCAGTGGAGGTTGTGCGCCACCTCCATTGCGGGGTAGGTACATACTGCCAAACCCATTATAGGTGCCCCTAATTTTTTCTCTATATCAATAAATACCTTTATACTCTAGATTTTTTTATTATAAATCATTTTTTCAATGTTTATTTTAGCAAACAAGATTTGCAAAATAAATCCCAGAGAAGGTTTTCATAAAAGCATAATGATATATGTTAATAAAATATACTTCTAATTTGTACAATTTACATTTAACTTTTTCAATCTGATTTTTTATATTTATTTGAGAAAAAAATATAAATAGATCCGCGTAATCCAGTATCAAGTGTTTGGGATACCCTTAGATGCCATAATAAAAAATGATTATAAATAAATTACTAACCCTCATTAATGGTCAGGCTGAATGTGATTGTGGGCTTAGAAGCTTCTAAACATAAAATGGTAATTAATAAATCTTGGATAGTAAATTAGAGAATATGAAAAGGTCAGACAAGCTAAGCCTTTAATTTATTGGCTGTTTGGCAAGGCACACAAGGATGAACAAATCAGCGTGGCCATAGAATTTGGCCACAGTCTCAGCTGGGAGGGTGTGGATCACAGCCTGCAGCAAACCAAAAAGGTCCTCAGTCCCAGTTGGGGTATCTTGCTTGACAACTTGCTTGAGCCACCCAAAGACTTCCTTGATAGGATTTGGGAAGGGGAATAGGCGGAATGGAAGAGAAGGCGCAAATTTGCTGTGGCCAATTGCTGGGGGCTCACTGCAATGCTAGTGTCAATCATTGGGAATTCCTTGAGAATATCAGTCACCTTATGGAGACCAACGTTGTCCAGCACAATTATGTTGGTGAAGCCAGGGCTCGTGTGCCTCAGGTGCTCCTGGACCAATTGGAGAAAAGATAAGAAGGTCCTGCTATTGTGAGATCCCAATATCATTTGGTACAGCTAGACCTCCTTTGGACCAAGGAGAGCCATCATCAAAAAGGCTGTGGGGTGGACTGCAGCAAGCCAAGTCATCCCTTCATTTGAGCCTTTGGGGACATACTCATACCCATTGCGCATTGACAAGACAAATGCTGATTTGTCAATTTAGTAGAATTTGACTGTTCCCTTGGCTTTAGGGCAGTGTAGGCCTCAGCGTATTTTTTCATATCTTGACATTGGCTGGGCTGTTTCTATTATAGGGAGATACCCCCAAGCTTTTTCCAGGAAAAGCACATTCCCTTCACCAGATGGTATTGAAAGGAAATTGAGGCCTTGTCCCCAAAAGTAGATTTGATCATGGCCTGTATATTTGCCAGTTCAAGATGGCAATCTTGGGTTATCCACTGACGGATTGCCCATTTGTGCTCCTTGGTGAGCATGGTTGACATGTGCAAGGATTTCTCTGCAACAAGGACTCAACCAGTGTTGATGAACTTGTTGAAAGTCTTGCTGGCTTACTTGGGATCCACTCCAACAAGGGCTGTGGCTGCCTTGTAATCACCAAATCCACGCATTAGCTTAAGCAGGATGATGTGTTTGATGTCAGGGATGCTCTTCTGGGCAGGCTTTTTAGTGGTGGAGATCAACTTGTTGGCATTGGGCACAACACAGGGCTTAGTGTGACCAATACAGGCCTAACCAGTCCATCCTACCATTATCCTGCCCTTGACTCTTATTACCATTACCTTCCTGTGACAAAGCTTTGAGGAGCTTTGTCTCCAGGGAGGCAGTTTTATGGTACAACAATTTTTGTCATCCCACCAACAAGCCATGATTTCAACGCTCTTTTCCTCTCTTGCTCTCAATGCCTCAATTTCACAGTTTGCCATTTCTTTTACTTGTTATAAGATTTTGTCCCATCCTACTAACAGGTTCCAAGTGTCCCATGCATAGATTTGGTTTCCTTGGGCGGGAGTCCCTTCTCTTGCAAAGTAATTGGAATACAACTCTTTGAACGCAGCTTTTACTTCCACCAAAGACTCTTCAGGAACATTCTTGGTGACCTCTGCTTGCCCAAGCTTTCTCCAAGGAGCTTGTAGGAACCTCATTCCTTGCAGCAGTGGTCTCCATACAAATTACTCCAAATTTGACCCTTTCAAATTTAAACAAAGAAGACATAAAATGAAAATAGGTGAGGGAAAAGCGTTAAACCAAACAAATGAATGAATGTTTATTTATTTTTAACTGTTTTTGCTTATATACCATTTGGGGCATACACGGCTGAAAACCCCTCCGGTTCCTGAATCAACCTATGATTTACATCACGTGGTCTATGACATTTGAGTAATCCAACATAGATCTTTACCTAAAAGATCATCAACAATTCCCAACCTATGAAAATTAACCTACAATGAGAAGGAGTTACCTGACGTCATTCATCCCAATGTATCAATTTGGCATGGAGCTTCCCTAGCTCCTGGCACCAAAACCCTGTGGATTACAAATCCCAAAACTCAGCTATCAGTGTTCCAGCTGGGCACCATCTGATCAAACCTGAATTCCTAGACATCCTTGCCTTTATTTAGTTATCTTTGCATTTAATGGTTTTTTGTCTTAAAACCCATTAAAACGCTTTGAAACTCAAACCAGGCACCACTGTGGCGCCTAGCAATTTTCCCAGGCGGCGCAGCAGCACTTCTAACCCAATGAATTTGCCAAAATGTTGCTTTTAACCCAAAATTTGGGGGGTTCTTATGGTTAACCTTAACCAAACTTATTGACACAGTCAAGGCCATTAACTACTATAATTAAACCTCATTAATTATATTAGTACATATTTATTAATTAATCTTCCTGATTAATTAACCCGTTTTTGAGACACCTAGTCTCCAAGATTGATTCAGCCAACCTTGCCTCAATTTTTCTAGTTAGCCTAACCTAACTGACCATCCATATTCTGTTCTTTTATTAAACATAGATATCCATTTTCTAGGAACCTTTAACTTAATAATTCCAATAAAACCTATCTATATGCAATAAACAGGAAAAACAGAATATCTTTTTTATTTTGGAGCATTTATTTGGCTAAAAACTCAACAGAGACTGTTGTACGGTCACACTTGGGTACCTTGTTGTAGAAGGCTGTAACATTTTTGAGCACTAACTGCCCCTCTGTGGTTATATAGAACTCAGGCTTGTTTTTGTCTTCTTGTTTGCCAACACTGATGTAAGACTTGTAGCTAGTGTCAAGAACAGGCTTAACCTTCTTCATCATGGCTGACGGGATCAACTCTTGGCGGTACACAGCGTCAAACACATACAAAGTAAGTTTTACCTCCTTGTTTCTAACTGTTTTGGTAGTGGTGACCATGGTGGGCTTCTGGGTCAGCTTGGGGACCCAAGGGTTGATGCTCAGCACCCTAGCAGCTTGCGCTCCTTGAACTGGCTATGTCAGTGCAGCGTCACTATTGAACTCTCCTCTCCCATCTCCTTCTTGATTAGGCACTTGGGTTGCACTAACTCTATTCTTTGACCCGCAGGGGCAACTGTGACTGCAGTGCACAACAGGTGTATTGGTACTCTGTTGTTGTTTTTTATTTTAAATTTAATAAAATATTACATTGGTTTTAAAAGCTATGGCAACAAGCAAAAACAATTCATATTTAAACAAAATTGAAATTAATCCAAATCTATTGTAAATCAATATAAATTTGTTTATTTTTAATTTTGTTTAAATCTGAGTTCATTTTGTTGAAATCTGAATTGTTTTTGCTTGTTGCCATAGCTTTTAAAACTACTGTAAAAAACTTAATTAAGTTATACACTGGCTTTTAATTTTTGCTTTTTATCTGAATATGGATATTTGATTAATATTTTCCCCCTCATATCCAAATTATAGATTTTTTATTCCTAATTAGTTGTTTCTGGTTTTACAATGTCCATTTTAGAATACCTAAAATAATTTCCACCCATTTTCCCAGATTTACCCCAAATTAAGCACCCAACACAATATTTTTAAAATTTATGTTTCAGACCTTATGTCTTATTTTAGATAGCTTGTTATCATTCTTGGTTACAATCCATTGTACACACTGATTGAGTGATTTTGTTTAAATAGTGAGTTCCTATTATGTTTTGTTTTTGGATTGAGTTTGACTCACCTTGCTTGTGTGTATTTTGTCACCAATTCACATAGTAAACATATGTACGCCAAAATTCAACTCACATCATTTTGTTTGTGAATCCATGTATTTTGGATTATATTTTGAATGGTTTTTCTTTGTGTGTGAGCACTTCTTTGCTGTGTTGACCCATTTTGCCCATTAACGCCAAAAATCCCTGTTAACAGAGTGTATATTTTAACCTGATAGTTGGATTTAGTTTAAATCTGAAATCATTTTTGTTTAAATCTGAGTTATTTTTGGCTGTTGCCATAGCTTTCAAAACTACTTTAATCAAAGGCTTGGACTCAATTTGCTATTATTTAAATTTACTTTTAATACACACTAAAAAACTAAAATCAATGTATCTCAGTGAATGCTAAGCCAATTTTGATGGTTGATAGCTTATTTTAAAGCTGCAGATCAGCTTAACCTTTATAAGGGATTTAAAAGGCCAAATACTAAATTTTAAACTAAATTTTTCAGCTTTACAAAACTTAATAGTGACACTACACTTTTTTTGGTTTGGTTTTTTATTTATACTTTGAACATACAATTTTAAATTTAAATTTAAATATATATAATTGAAATTAACTTTTAATAAAGCAATCAAATAAAAATTTAATTAAACATGTGATAAGTAATCCAAGCATAAAAATACAATAAAATATATTTAATTGATTTATTAAGTTCAACTTTAATCCTGTCCTTGGATGCAGCAACCACCTAGTATGTAGTATTAGCCAAGCTTTCAACCCCTATGAAGCACCCACATTTTTAGAGTTGTGCTGCTGCACCACCCATTTTATTGATAATTTTTCTGTAGATTCAGAGCCTATTTTAAAAAATAGGGAGGTTGTCATATTCTTATGCCTGAATTCATCAACTTACTGGAATATTTTTCATTTTATTATATAAAAAGCAAGTTTTTCAGAGATAAAAAATAACTCATTAAGTTAGTGAATTTAGGTAAAAAGATTAAAAAATCCTACATTTTTACCAGCAGGCTCTGAATCTGAGTAAATTGATTGTATTAATCCATAAGCAAACCAGTCCTGATAGCTCATATTAGTTTGACAAATTTGGATCCAATATGCAGACTGGTTTCAGTGCCAATTATACTTATATAATATCTTGTATTAATTGATGGTATTTCAGAGCTCAGGGTTGATATATTAATTTAATTTATAGCAAAAAAATAAAAAATAAAACACCATGATATTATTATACTGATTTACTATTACAAGAATAAGGTTGATGGTTGAATTTTCAAGTCAAAAAGCCAGGAATTTTACAGTGCTACTAATAATTAAACAGAAAGAAAGCCAATAAGAAGTTCTAAGCTTTACAAATTGCATCCTGAATATGACTTTTTAGTTTAGTTTTTTTAAACTTTTTTCCTTTTTTCTGTCCTATTTTTGAGATTGTGTGCCCAATTTATTTATGGTGTGTTCTTGAATATTTTTAACACTAGTACAGTAGTTTCAAAAGCTATAGCAACAACCAAAAATACCTCAGGTGTAAACAAAATTATTTCAGATGTAAATGAAATCCAAGTTGTGTGAGATTCAGGATTCAAATATTTTAAATATTTTTGGTTAATAAATTAACTGTCAAAAAAAAACCAAAATTTCATTAGCCCATTATACAAAATCATAGAAAATATCAAGCAGTGTTTTTTAAACCACAAACAAAATAACCTGACACAGCAAGTGAGATGGATGGATGCTGTTCTGGAGTATATTATAATCCAATCAGGATTCATATGAGGCACTAACAGAAGGACTAAAATGAAACAAAATTTGAGCAATCTAGAAGTGAGATTCCACAAGCACAAAACAAAATTAAGTCCCACAAGATGTGTATTATGAGCAGCCTAAAATAGAAGTATAACAGTTTAACAGCCAATCAACAGCTATTCAATTTAGGAACAGAGGCATTTTATTTATTTTCATGGCTCCTGATTTGTGTATAATGGTTTTGAGAACCTTCCAAATATGGACTTGAGATTATAATAAAAATAATTCATTAAATTTTAAAATTTCTACTTTTAGTGATTTTATCCTAGGTTTTTTACAATGGTTTTTAATAACAACATCTTCAACGGCGCCAGCAGCCAAGCCAGCTTCAATAGAGGCAAGGCTCAGGGCGTGGAGGCACCTGTTTACACCCAAGCCTTTGAGGTGTGTAACAAGGAAGCTGACCTGTACCTGGCCCCTGACCTATATGGCCTTGACTTGTTTAATAGTTACTTTGCATCTAGCTCTGCGCCTGTTCCCGTACCCACCCCCACACAAGCTGCCTGTCAGCCAACCAATCAGGATGGCAACCTTAATTTGGAACAACTTCCCTTCACAAGCCAACCTGCCCCCCCTACAGCTAATCAGGATTCAGCTCCCCCAGCCCAGTGCCCCAAACACAGAATAATTACTGCCCAAATTCTTCAGGGAATTGTGGCACTCAACCTGCAGGGTCTGTCCTGGGACCAGATTGCCAGCCAATTGAAATTCACCCAAGCCACAATAATGTGGGAATTCAATAACTTAATGAATAAGGGGAATCTGATTGTGATGGCCAAGAAGCCCAAGAAGGCCCCCAAGTCCCAAATCAATGAGACATACCCAATCATGCTCAATCTATTGCAGCGGAACCCTAATCTTCCCTTGACCCAGGTCTTTAAACAACTTGCGCACCATGGCATTTGGGTGTCTGAGCGCATGGTGCAGCTCTGGATGTATGGGAAGGTGGCTTTAATATGGGTTCTTACCAATTTGCCGGCAACCAATGGGATGGCGCTGAGGATTCCCTGTATGATCTTGAAATCAAACCAACTCTGGTCTGATGCTTGACTAGTCTAACAGATGACATCATATTCATTCCCTACTACAAGCTATCAAAAGCTTTTGACAATTTTGATGCATAAGGAAGAGGCACCACCAAAAAAGGAAGAAGGTCAAGAAGGGGACGTTCATTGGCGCATTTCTGACTGTTTTGGCAAGGATTTTGTCTACTATCAGAAAAACCCAGATTTCACCAATGGCTATAAGTACGGCCACATCCTTGGTGAATTACTCAACTCCTGGGATAGCTCAAATTTCACTCACTGGGTTTTCTTGAGCCACCAGATGAAGGGTAGCTCCACCGCTCTTGAGGCCATCCAGGGACACGGGCATCAGGCCTCTGTGTACCCAGTTGGTCACGCTGACATCCATCTGGCTGATGTTGTGTTCTTTAATATTGGAGATACACTCCAGAAGCGCCGCCCTCAGGCTTTCAACAACTTCTATCTTGGGGTCCTTGACCATGATTCTCTCTTTGGTTGCCAAATGGTGGCCAACTTGTTCACCCAAATTGTCTTTCATGTGAATATGGGCAACCAATCACAGAAAGACAAGCGCCTCCCACCCCATGCCACAGCCACCTATCAACCTATCCAGCCAATGACAGACAAGGAATATAATGAGTGTTATATGGCGGCCCTCACACACAATCCTCCTACCTCTACCCCTGCCACCACTACCCCCACCTGCCAGCCCCACCCAATCACAGACCCCTTGTGCCAGCACCGGCTCTATGCCTTCTTTCTCACACTATTCTGCCTACTAGGAATCTCTCTTCCCTGCCCCCAATAAACTCCCTGTCACCAAACATTTTCTATTTATATTATCTTTATTCTGAATTTCATTTGTCCATTTTCTCTTTGTTTATAGTTGGTTTTATTCTTTATGTTCAGTTTATTTCTATAAAATCATATATTTACTATGCCGTGTATCTAGATCCAAAACACAGTTATTTTTAGTACCCAAACATAGCCCCTTGTGAAAATATTAACAATGATTTGGTGATCAACTAAATTTGAATTAGAAAATTATAAGTTAATTGTGTTTAGATAAAGTTGTTACTGGTCCAAATTCAAAACCTTAATGATAATCTTTAAGCCAATCAGGAGCTGAGTAGTAAAGTGATTGTTGTGAAATAAAGGGTCATTCAATAATTCTTTGGTGCATGTGCGCTAGTTAATATGATTGGCTGGGTGTTTTGCCATTGTGCGCCATTGCTGCTGTGGCAAGTTTTTGATGAACTAGTGTTGACCCAGCAGCTGACTGGGCACTAGTCCGTCAACAACTTGCCACAGCGGCAATGGCACACAGTGGCAAAACACCCAGCCAATCTAATAGCTAGTGCACATGCACCAAAGAATTATTGAAGGACCCTTTATATCACAACAATCACTTTATCACTCAGCTCCTGATTGGCTTAAAGGTTATCATTAAGGTTTTGAATTTGGATATGTAACAACTTTATATAAACACAATTAACCTATAATTTTATAATTTAATTTTTGCTGATTACCTAATTGTTATTAATATTTTCACAGGGGGCTGTGTAAAGTGCTAAAAATAATATGGCAATTAAGGAAACAATGCCAACACAAAACAAACAACAAATATTGAGATGAGCTTAAAACATATACAAAATGGGTAAAAAGATGGGATAGTGTAGCAATTGGGAAAACAAACAGGAATAAACAAAGAGGCAATAGTATCAGAATAATACAGATTTTATTGGGGTGAAAGCTATAAAAACATATGGAAAGGTTAGTAGAAACTCAATGAAAGAATTGGAGAAACTGCTCAAAGACCTTGACTCTGCAATTTCAGAGATCAAAGAAATTATTTGCAAGGTCAAAGCAAAGATGAATCCTGCCATCCTCAAAGGGGACAAAATAAACAAGGTGTCCGCAAATGCTCTTATGACCAAAATACCAGACACCTCTGAGAAGATCATTGGGCATCTTCTTAACGTCTAAAAGATAGTTGTGAAGGGCTTAAAATTAAAGATGTCTTCCCTCTCTGTGCTGTCTGTCTGGGTCAATGACCCTGAAATGTATGCCCACCTGAAAACTACCAAGCCAGCAAGAACAGAGGATAAAGAATTAACTGCAAAACTGCTTGCGCCAAGAATGGCCAAACCAGCCAAGGCTACAGGCAAGAAAGAAATCCAAGAAGGTAATCTAAAAAAATAAAATTAATAAAATTTGGAAATACTCACCTGTTTTTTTAGAAAACATAGACAGCAAAATCCACCGGGTCCTGGTCCTCTTTGTCCCTGCCACATTCTACGCCAACTACACCAATCATGTGCAAGGCAGCTGTTTCTGTCCCCCCTGTCTTACAGGAGCTGAAGGACTGCGTCCACTGGTCCTTTCTGATGTTACGGGTGGCATTGGCTGAGCTAACAAATGCCAAGGGGGCATTTGAGTGGGCGGCTACTGTCTACAAGGATGCCCAACTGGTCCTCCTGGACCTGGTATCCCTCAGTGAAGTTTACTGTGTAAACTCTATTGAGCTTGTTTGGGACATCCTGACAATGTTCCCATTCAAGAATATACCAGAAATGGGCTGGGACCATGCGGCTGCTTGCTTCTGCTTCCCAGTGGAACACACCCTGTCTTACCTGTTGGAGAACTTTGGGCGCGCGGTGGATAAATAGGCTGTTGCAGACGCAACAGCTGTCAAGAAGATCAAATTTCTCCTTGGAAACTTTGGGCTGGCCTGGAGCATTGACAAAATGGGGGTCTCTGCAGCCATGGAGCTGACTTTCTCAAAGACAAAGCATGAAAAGAAAATTAGTGCTGTCTACAACAAACTGTGCAAACTTACAGAAGCCTTTGATGGGCAAAGGCTTCATCTGGTTGTTTACCTGGGGTTACTGTTCTACTTTGGTTGGGGGCCAACGTTGAGGACCTTGACAGGTTCCTCCTAGGGATTGACAAGACCAGGCTCTCCCTGGACAGGAAGAAGGTCCCCCTGTGTTACGGCTTAGTGGATCACGTCATCCAGGACGCCCTGGTCTTGGCTGGCATCTATGGGTTTGCAGCCCTGCCAGAGAAGCTGCTCCTTCATTTGCACCTGACCCTACTGCCTTTCACCAGTAGGCAAGAGCATTTTAATTAGAATGTATCCACTATATACAGTGTGCTGGTGAAGGTTGTGTGCCACCTCTATTGCCAGGTGGGTACATACTGAAGAACTCACTACAGGTGCTCTTAAAAAATTCTCTCTTCCAATAAATTTCCTTACAATTTATATTATTTTTTATAATGAATTTTTCTAATTCTTATTTTAGCAAACAAGTTTTTCAAAATAAATCCTGGAGAAGGTTTTCATAAAAGCATAATAATATATGTTAATAAAATAGACTTCTAATTTGTGTTATTCTACATTTAATTTTTTAATTCCATTTTTGTATTTATTTGATAAGATTAATATAAATATATTTACGTAATCCAGTATCAAGTGTTTGGGATAGTGGCAGATGTCATAATAATATAATAAATATAAAATAAATACATTAAAAATCTTCATTGATGTTCCTGCTGAATGTGATTGTGGGCTTAGAAGCTTCTAAATATAAAATGATTATTAATAAATCTTAAATAGTAAATTAGAGAACATAAAATAGTCAGACACATTAAGCCTTTAATTGATTGGCTGTTTGGCAAGACACACAGGGATGAAAAAATCAGTGTGGCCATAGAATCTGGCCACAGTCTCAGCTGGAAGGGTGTGAATCCCAGCCTGCAGCAAATCAAAGAGGTCCTTGGTCCCAGTTGGGGTCCCTCACTTGACAACTTGCTTGAGCCACCCAAAAACTTCCTTGATGGTATTTATAAAGAGTGAATAGTCAGGGAGGAAGAGAAGGTGCAAATTTGCCGTGACCAATTGCTGGGGGCCCACTGTGATGCTGATGTCAATTGATGGAAATTCAGCAAAAATATCCGCCACCTTGTGAAGACCAACGTTGTCCAGCACAATTATGTTGGTGAATCTGGGCTCATGCGCCTCAGGTGCTCCTGGACCAATTGGAGAAAAGATAAAAAGGTCCTGCTATTGTGAGAGCCCAATATCATTTAATAGAGATCAATTCTCTTTGAACCAAGGAGAGCCACCATTGAATAGGCTGTGGCGCATTCTGCAGCATGCCAAGCTACCCCATCATTGGAGCCTTTGGGGACATACCCATCACGCATCAACAAGGCAAATGCTAATTTGTTGATATAATAGAATTTTACTGTCCCCTTGGCTTTGAGGGCAGTGTATGCCTCTGCATATATTTTCTGGACATCAATGTTGGAATGACTGTTTCTATTATAGGGGGAAACCCCAAGTTTTTTTCAGGAAAAGCACATTCCCTTCATCAGATGGTAGTAAAAGGAAATTGAGGCTGAAACCCCAAAAGTAGATGTAATCATGACCTGTATATTTGCCAGTTCAAGATGACAATCTTGGGTTATCCACTGGCAGATTGCCCATTTGTGCTCCTTGGTGATCATGGTGGACACACAAAGATTTTTTGCAGCAAGGACTTGATCAGTCTCAATAAAGGTGTTGAATGTCTTGGAGGTGTACTTGGGATCCACCCCAACAAGAGCCATGGCTGCCTTGTAGTCACCAGATTCCCGCATTAGCTTGAGAAGAATGATGTGCTTTATATCAGAATGCACTTCTGAGCGGGCTTTGTGGGTTCAGACAAGCCAGGATCCTGACTGGGTACATGCTTTCAAGGCATGGGTACCTTGGTGTAGAATGCAGCAACTTTCTTTAACACTAACTGCCCCTCTGTGGTTCTATAGGACTCAGGGTTGATGTTGTCTTCTTGGTTATCATTACTGATTTAAAGCTTGTAGCTAGCGTTAAGCACAGGCTTAACCTTCTCCATCATGGATGACGGGAATAACTCTTGGCAGTACACAGCGTCAAACACATACAAAGTAAGTTCTACCTCCTTGTTTCTAACCGTTTTGATAGTGGTGACCTTGGTGGGCTTTCAGGTCAGCTTGGGGACCCAAGTGTTGATGCTCTGCACCCTAGCAGCTTGTGCTCCTTGAACTGGCTATGTCAGTGCACCATCACTATTGAACTCTCCTCTACCATCTCCCTCCTGAGTAGGCACTTGGGTTGCACTAAGTCTTTTCTTTAACCTGTGAGGCAACCGCAACCGCAGCGCACAACAGGTGCAATGATAGTCTGTTGCTGTGTTCCTTTCATTTAAAATTTAATGAAATACTAAATAAAACTTAATTAATTTATACACTGGTTTTTAATTTTTGCTTTTTATCTGAATATGATTATTTAATTAGAATTTATCCCACCCAATATCCCAATTATAGGTTTTTCTATTGATTGGCTGTTTTTGGTTTTACAACGCCCTTTTAGAATACAAAAAATAATTTCCACTCATTTTACCAGATTTTATGCCATATCTAAGCACCTAACACAATATTTTTAAATTTTATGTCTCAGATTGTATGTCTTATTTTAGATACTTTGGTATCATTCTTGATTACAATTTATTGCACACAACATTTGAGTGATTTTGTTTAAATAGTGAGTTTCTATTGTGTTCTGGTTTTGGTTTGAGTTTTGACTCACTGTGCTTGGGTGTATTTTGTCACCAATTCACATAGTAAACACATGTACACCAAAAGTCAACTCAGATCATTTTGTTTGTAAATCAGTGTACTGTAGATTCAGAACCTAAAGGTAAAAATGTGGGATTGTCAAATTCTTTTGTGTAAACTCACCAACTTAATGAAATATTTTTCATCTTTTTATATAAAAAAGTAAGTTTTTCTGGGATGAAAATTATTCCTTTAAGTTGGTGAGTTCATACAAAAGAATTTGACAATCCCGCATTTTTACCTTTAGGTTCTGAATTTACAGTCTTTTGGATTTTATTTTGAATAGTCTTGCTTGGCATGTGAGCACTTCTTTGCTGTGTTGACCCATTTTGCCCATTAACACCAAAAATCCCTGTTAACAGAGTGTATATTTTAACCTGATAGTTGGAATTCTCTTAAATTTGAAATCATTTTTGTTTAAATCTGAGGTATTTTTGGTTGTTGCCATAGCTTTTAAAACTACTGTATCTGTTTGGCTATTATTTTTTTGTAGCATTAAAAATCAAGTGCAACTTTTTCTCTTTTGTTCTGGGTTAAATTTATTTTGTTTTAGGCTGAGATTTTTTGTCTTAACATGATGTGAAACTAATGTATTAAATAATATTTTTCAAATATGGTTTAAAGCTAGATTTCCTCTTAAGTAAAATTTCAAAATACGATATAACTTTGATGATAAACCTACAAATTTTAACAGCCCATTTTTATATGATTTCAAGAATGATACACCTAGGAAAATTGTGTTCACAAAACTCAAAGACAATTCAATCAAATGATGAGACACTGAGTGTTCAGTTGAATCAAAATTGATAATAGATACATTAAATCATAAACAACATAGGCAAAATTATCCAAATAGAAAATAGAAAAAGTATATTTAATTAAATTAAATCTTGTATAAAGGAAATTTTCTGTAAACTAGACTCTATTAAGATAGGATTTTAATGTTAATACAGGCTTCTAAATCGATATTCATTATGGTATTTAAAATTGCATATCAAAAATAATTCAAAAAATAAAGTTTAATTGATATGTTATTTTTAAAAAACAATGATTTATATAATATAGCTATGCAAATCTGGTAATTAATATTTAACTGAAAAATAGTCAATAAACTAAAGTAAAACTATTAAAATGTGGTAATTTCAGTTAAAAATTGGTATTCACCTTATTTTTAATATCATCAATTCTATGAACCAATTTTTATTAATATTTATGTTTTGATGATTTCACAATAAATTTATATTACAGCATGAGAATGGTGTCATTTTATTAGAATTTGGTTCTTAGAAAAGTTTATGTTAAAAATAATTTGTGTATCAAAAAAATAAACTAAAGTTTCTATTTAATATATATTTGTCATACATATAAAAATCATATAGAGATATAAGGTTTTTATGATATATAATTTAGAATATAATATAATAATTGTATGAGATTTTCTTAAATTGTTGGTATAAATAAGTAAAAAGTGATCTATTAAGTTTAGTTAAAATGGTTTGATTTTATATATGTGTTGTTTAGATTATTAATAATTGATCAAAAACTTTAACTTAAATTTACATACCTTCATAGAGCTTAATTTGTGTAATTTAATTTTTAAGGGTTAAGTTGATTGTACAAATAAGCCTTATTCTTGAACTGAACTTTTATTAACTATGGGCTACTTCATTTCATTTGTATAGCTCTGATTTTAAGTTTTCAATTTTTTTGAATATATAAATTCCTAAATAAACTGTAAATATTCCTGAATTAATGTGATTTATTTTGTGGGGTTGACCCCCAGCAAAAATGCCTTAATTAAACTTCTTTATTTGATCCTTTTTATCTTGCCCAATTCAATTTCCCTGGGTGTACTCTTGAGATGCATAGGGCTGCGTCAGAAGAGAAATGGGACAATTACAGCATTTGCTGTAATTGCCCTGTTTGCCCTTCCCCATTTTTATCTTTTGGATTCCAGAGGAAGAATTTCTTCTTCCTCTGGAATCCTGTGCCACTTGGCTGGCATCTGGTGGAGAATCCACTAGATGCCAGTTGAGTGTGTGCCAGCCCTTTGGGCTTGGCAGGATATAAGGTAAGCCTTCAAAAAACATACTAACTTTTCATTGGCGTTAAAACTAAAAACCAGAGTATCTCAGTAAATACTAAACCAATTTTAACATTTAATAGCTCATTTTAAAGCCAAAGAGCATCTCTATATTCTGAATAATTTTATAAAATATAATAGGATAATTTAAATAATAAAACAATATTTAAAATTAATAGATCCTGTAATTAGATAAGGTTTATTTTGAACTCATTTTTTAAAATTGCTTGTGCCTCTTTAAGTTGGGCAAGAGTACTTGGAAGCATATGGGATCTTCTAAGATCCAGAATATCAACAGCCTCATTGAACTCCCGCTCTGAGGCTGCACTTGTAGCCTGGCAAGTCAATATAATCCTGGCTAGTTTTCCTAGCGTAGGGTACTGCTGGCTATACATCTAAAATATAAAATTAGTTATTTAAATATTAGCATATTACCATCCAGAATTAGAGAATGGGAGTTGCTCTGGGCTTAAAAGTTAGGTAGAATCCCAGCTCTCCTTCATTCTTTTCATTGTGCTCATTATTGAGCTCAAAGACATATTGAGCTCTTTGCATATTGCTAATGCTTAAAACAGGCTCATCATTGTAGCTATCAGCTGATTTATCTTTAAACTCTTGATAAATAGCCTTGATGGCCTTTTCTGCTTTTGAGTAAAGCTCAGGTGCTGTTTTTTTAAAGAAAAAGAGCTTTTAAGCTGGATTCAGCACTAAAAGTCAGCTTAATTAAAGTTAATTTTACCTATTGTCACCAGATAAATATCTGATGTAAAATGATTGAAGTACTTTACAATTTTCTTTTATGTTTGTTTTAGGGGCCAGAAAAGCAAATCATCTGATTGCAACACTTTAAGTTTGTCACTTAGAATTTTTTTAGGAAATAATTGACACCAGTGCATATGACAAGGAGCAGAAGTTAGTTGGGCAGACCAGAGATGTGGTTGAGTCAAATATCTCCAGCCAGAAAGTGATATTTTCAAAAATGTCTCATCTTAAAGATGACATTTCTTCAGAAGTGACAACTCCTTTAATTGCCTATATATTATTAAAAAATTATTTATGATGCATACTTCTTTATTTTTTAATGCCCATTTTAACTTGGCACAGGTAGAATTCCATCTTGTTCTTACATCAAGTACAGAATTGGATTTATCAATTGAGTTAAACTCTTGATAAATTGCAATGTTTGTAACAGCTGCTCAGATTTTTTATCTTGAAAAGTAATTTTCTAAGATTAAAAGTCAGGTTGAGTTTTTTGCCTCATCTTTTTGAGAGCATGTAGGAGTGTCTTCAAATGTTTTCATTAGCTCATCAAGAGCTTCTTGTGTCCCAAAGATCAAACCAGGAAGAAATACTTGAATAGAAGGCGCTTTTTTTACTTCAATGCCATCAATTCCAAGAATAAGAGTCTGTGCAGCTAGGTGTAATACATGAGCAATGCATCTTATGTGAAAGTTTTTTTGTATCAAATAAATTTGAAGAGGATCTACTTGCTGACAGAAGCTCAATAAACTTTGTATTCAAAGATGCATTATCCAAAGTAATTGTTGAAATCTAAAGCCATAGTAAAGTTAATAACTATGCATTAAAATATAAAGAGAAATTCACCTTTTTAGAAATGCCACATTTTTCAACAACAGTGATGTATTTTTCCAGAATATTTTCACCAGTATGCTTTTCTGGAAATGAGATAAAGGCAAGCAAAAAAATTTTCAGTTTAAACCCAGAAGTAACCCAATGTGCAGTGAATCCAATATAAGACTCAGCATTTGCAGATGACCAAACATCAGTTGTTAATGCCAGTTTTGTATCAACCTTGTTTAATAGACTCTTTTTTTCTTGGTCATAAGTTTGATGTATTGTTGGTAAAAGCTCCCAAAAATAGTCACACTTTGGAAATGTTTTTTTGAATTGCTTTTCTTCCAGCAATAAAGTGTATTCTTCAAAAATGTTTTTCAAGATTGAATTCTCAACAACACTAAAGGGCATGCCTGCTTGGATACTTCAGATCATAACCTGTTGAATAAGGTCTTCTTGGGACTTAATTCTTGACAAGCCTACAACAGATGAATCCCCAGTCAGCTTTCTCTTTCTGCTTAAGGGTGGTTCAATTAATTCATGTTCTTCAGGGTGTTTTTTTCTTAAGATGAGCCATTAAAGATTTTGTACACCCTTTGTAAATTCTAAAAATTCTATTAAGTTATTAAATTAAGATATTTATAAATTATTATCCATATTCTGGATCAACTGTAGGGTTTACTGGAAAGCATAACTTGCAAACTGCTTTTTGGGTAAAGTTTTTTCCTCTTAAAAGCTTTTCACTGATATGAAAAAATACTTGGGAGTTTTGTACACTAAAATAATTAGCTTGAATTTAAAAATATTTACCTGAAACACTCTGAGTAGTAGACAACTCACTAAGACCTTCTGGCTCCAAGGCATCAAGAGAATCATCAGCCAGAGTTTCACAGCTTGCATTAACTTTACAACTTTGCAAATAAAAGAAGAATTGCCCACATGACCAGAAGCGTCAGAGTCTGTACAGAGCAGGTGAACAGCACTATGACACATTTTACAAGTAATAAACTGGCTATCATCAATTGCTGCTTTGCAGTATTCACAGTCCATTTTTGATCAAAGTTTACTGGGAGTAAGGTTCAATTCAAGAGTGAGCTTTGTTATTTATTAGTTAAGTGCTGGTGATATATACTTGATAAAATAAGTCACATGTGTAAAACTGGGAATTATTTGCTTCAAATTTGCTGGATAGATGAATTAAAACTAGAAGTTTGTTGTTTCAAATCTACTGGGTAGATGGATTAAGACTGGGAATTAGTTGCTTCAAATCTACTGGGTAGATGGATTAAAACTAGGAGTTTGTTGGGTCAAATCTACTGGATAAATGGATTAAAAGTAGGAGTTGGTTGCTTCAAAAAAAGAATAAATGATTGGTCTTTTGACCAGAGCTCCACACTTCCTAACATCCACTGGATGTAAAATCCGATTTGGATTTACATCCAGTGGATGTGGAAGGAAACGATTACGAGGGAATCTTCTTTGAGAAGATTCTCTCGAAACTGTTTGCGGATTTCGGACAGGTGGCTTCTTTTTATAAAAGGAGCCACCTGTCCAAAATTCAACGCAGCCCTAGAGATGCATTGGTTTTGCCAAGCTGGCTTCTGGCTCTAGTCACATTACCAAAATTGAAAATTCATATTTAAACACTATAAAGTAACTCTTATACAAAGGGTGGTTGAGAGACAAAACTGGGTCGAAGCAGCCCTACTTATGCCCCTACAATACCACAGTTTATTTGAATTGTATTGATATTTTACAAGGCTGACACATTTGTATAGTAAAAAGGCTGATGTATCATAAATGTATTAGGTATGAGTTGAAAATATACACAGATTTGACAGAAGGATATCCATCCCTACCCTTATACATCCTACAGGAATTGGTGCCCAATCGACTTTTCTGGGTTTGGATCCGAAACCGAATTTGGATCGGGATTGCTATTTGTTGAATACGGTTTGGAATTGATCAGGATGGCCAGAATTTGGCAGTCAAAAACTCTAGTTATTCATCAGCTAGCTTGCAGGATTATAGCGCTTCTTGTCACATATCCTAAAGCAAGAAATATCCATTCTGGTTATAATACTTGATAGATATTAAGTTTAAGATGGTTCAAATAACTATTTTAGTATTGAAGTGGGTATCAACACTTTCTCCTGTAAATTAGGATTGATATTTAACTTTGGTGTCCAATTCAATCAGTTTAAGAGGAAGGCTTATGCAATAGTACTCCGAAAGGCTACTTGCTTTTGGTAACATGGAGATATGCATGATATGGTGAGCATAGGTGGGAAAATCGGCTAATCGGCAAATTAGATAAAGACCAACTTGTATTATAGTTTCTTAAAAATAAGAGTTGTAAATATTGAGATATGCTTTCAAAACTTGTTCTGTTGATTCTTCTGCACGTAGTGCAGGCCGCGTGCATGGAGAATAGACTAAGGATCATCCACACAAACGACATCCATTCACATTACGACCAGAGCAACCTATCTGGGAAGGATTGTACAGCTGAGCAAGTGGAGTCCAAACTATGCTACGGCGGACTTGCGCGACTTAAGACTGCCGTAGACATGCTTCGAGCCGAGTGCAAGAATAACTCGGTGCTTGATGCAGGTGATCAGTTCCAGGGCACCCTTTTCTATGGTTACTACCGTGGGAACTTGACGTGGGATGCCATGAATTTACTCAGCTATGACGCAATGACTATTGGCAACCACGAGTTTGACAACGGAGCCGACAACTTCGCCAGGGTGGCCCAGCATTTCAAGTTTCCACTTGTCAGTAGCAACATCGTCGCCGCTCGCCACCCTACGCTAAGCAACTTGGTGAAAAGCTATATCCTGTTTCCTGACAAGAAAGTCGCCCTCATTGGCTACGTCACCCCAAACCTGCCTGCAATTTCACACGTTGGCCCTCTTCTAGATATACTAGATACTGCTCCTGCATTACAAGACGTCATCGACCTTGTCCGCTCCCTAGGCTATACCAATGTGATTGCTTTATCCCACAAGGGGTATAAGAATGATATTGAACTTGTTTCCAAGATCCATGGATTGTCTCTAATTGTAGGAGGTCACTCACACTCATACCTGGCACCCAAAGGAAGAGAAGTTAACTATGCTCTTCCCTCGCAAGGACTCTATCCCACTCCCGTCCAAGACAAAAACAACAGGACTACCTATATTGTACAAGCTATTGCTGGTTGCGCTTCGTGGGCAATATTGACATTGAATTTGGCGAGGATGGCTACTTGACAGATATTTCTGGGGCTCCCATAGACTTGGACTTCCTATTGCCAAGGACTCTTCAGTTGATGCACTGGTCCAGGAATGGCGGATCCCTTTTGATGCCTACAGTCAATCTGGCATTGGCAAGGCAACAGAAGAATTTGATCGCCAAACCTGTTATAACAGAGAGTGTACATTAGGAGACTTCCTAGTTGACATCATGCTTGATTACTGCCCCAACTCTGACATTGCCATCCTCAACTCAGGTGACATTCGGTAGGCCATCAACAAGGGTAAAATCACTATTGGGGATGTGCAGAATTCCCTCCCCTACAGCTCTGCCATTGTCACCATTAACCTCACTGGCCAAGAGATCTGGGATTTTGTTGAGGGTGTTATTTTAATGACGAGTGTCACCAATGGCAAACATGTCACCTCATTCATCCAAGTCTCTTCACTACACATCACCTATAAGGCAACTAATCCCAATCTCTCCAAGGTTGAATCAATCCAAACCAGAGACAAGGAAACACTACAGTTCTCCCCAATAGATCTCAGAAAAATCTATTCTGTGGTGACCACTGATTTCATTGCAAAAGGTGGTGACAACCTTCTCAACCCACCCCATCCTAATATTATCCCCGTTGAAACCCTTGATCAAGTTGTCATTGACTTTATCACCAAACACTCCCCTGTCTCTCCTAAGGAGATCAACCACATAATCAACCTTGTCAAAACAGCAGGCTCAACCCGCCAGCAAGGTTCCAAACAAGCGGGTTTGTGACCCGCAATCCAATTACCCGGCCACTCAAAGCCAGACTAGGAAGTCAACTCAAATTTTCAGAAATAGCAACATGAGCAAATGACAATCCCTAAGGATGAATATCTCAATTCAGCGCTTGACTCATTACCAGGATTAAGCCACCCCCTTCACCATCCAGCCATGTGATCAACACAATCATGTTCCTGTTATTCACAATTCACAATGACTATATAATCACTTTCTCTCAATAAAGATTATTATCTAGCTTCTAAATATTTCCCCCTTGTAACTCTGCTAAAACAGCGCAGTTACAACATTGGTAGCACAGGTAGGTTCTCCATCCTACCTTACTTTGAAAAATTCTGCCTGTTGCCCGCACGCGCTGCGGCCAACAAATCCTTGACAGAATTATGTCTGGCCTCCCGCTGGACTGGACCCCGTACACCCCTGGTACTGAGATACCTGATGGCTTTGTCCTGTACCAGAACACAGTGATTCCACTACCCGCCTTCAACGCCATGTCTGCACAAGGGCTCTTTCAGGCTCTCTCTTCTATTTTGCAGCCAACCAACAAAAATACCATGCCTGCCTATATAGCCCAAAGACTGCAAAGCACTGCCTTGGAACCTTTTGCTGGGGCCAATGACAACAACGCTGCCGCATGAATTTGGCCTGCCCAGAGCAAGCTGGCCCAGATGGAATGCCTGCAGCAATTTTGGATTGCAGAAGTCTCCATCCGCCTGACCCATGATGCTGGCACCTGGTGTGACAAGTGGCACAAAGAACATACTGACAAGAACTGGGATACCTTTAAGCAAGACTTCTTGGCAAGGTTTGTGCTTAAGGATACGGCGCTCATGATCATACACCAAGTAAAGAACCTAACCCAGACAGGCCCGTGAAGGAACTCACTCACACCTACAAGGAACTCAAACATTGTGCACCATCTGACATGGCCTTTGACACCCCAGCCACACACCTCATGTACTACAACGCCCTCAAGTTGCATGTGATGAGACACGTGAACCTGGATCAAGTGACCAACCTACAAAGCTTGTATCACAAAGCAGAGAAAGCAAAACAAACCTCCAACACCCTTCATAAGGCACAAACAGGAAAACAAGAGAGACCAAAGGATTCTCACACAGGCGGGCGCTTCACTCAACCACCCTCTGAAAACAACAGAAATAACACCAACCATAAACTCATAAGCTCAAACGGACATGGGAATGAAAATAATGGCCAGTCAAATTGTACCCATTTCTGTATCACTGCCACGCAAGGCAATCAAGATGAGAGAAAAGCCCAAGAAGAGCATTAAGCAAGCCAAGCTCTCCTCACACAACTTCCGACTTGCCCAATGATGAATACCAACCCAAGGACGTAGACCAATGTCCAATGATCCAAGTATCCTTGGAGGACCTGTTACTGTACACCATTGCCAGACATTTCAATAAACCAATGTTCTATCCTTTTCTTTTTTGCAGTTACACAGGCTCAGCACTCCTGGATTTGGGTGCAGATCAAACTCTAGTCAACAGCAGCTTTGTAGATAAGTTCAAGCTAACCACTAATACTTTGCAGATTAAAAACGTGGTCCTGGCTGATGAACATCACATTGCTGTGACAAGAGAAACTACCTCCTTCTCTGTCATGCTCAAGAACCTCCACTCCACCATCCAAGGTCCCGTCATTGACTTCCCAAAGTTTGACATTGTACTGGGGTTAGACTGGTTACAAAAAAACAACCCTCATGTAGAATGGGCAACCTCAGTCTTGACCATCAAGCGTAAAGGTGTCAACCACCTGATCTACCCTGACTCAGTGGACCAACTCCTACACAATCACATCTTTGTGCGCATCACAGAGACCCTGGACAAAAAGGAAAACCTGAAGGCAATTGACTGGGACTCCTGCCAGTACAAGATCATACACTTCAAAGATTACCAGGATACCTCCACGCCTCAGGATTGCAAAATTGTGGCCCGTCATCCAGAAATCTTCAAGGAAGCGCTACCTGGGCTGCCTCCTGAGAAACACATCCAACACTTCATCTAACTCAAAGGATCTGTCCCCAAAGCACGCCCTATCTACAAGCTGACCCCAAACAAAGACAACACCCTACGCGCCTACCTCAAGGAGGCGTTGGAAAAATGACTTATCCGCCCCTCACAGTCTTTTTTTGGGGCCGCCATGTTCTTTGTGGCCAAGAAGAACAGTACCTTACATCTGTAACAGACTACCAAGCCCTAAACAAAGTTATCATCAAGAATTATTATTCACTACCACTAATTGATGATCTCTTTGACGCTTTGAAAGGAGCCACAGTCTTTTCCAAGATTGATCTGACTGCAGGCTACAACCAGATTTGTATTAAGGAAGAAGACATCCCCAAAACAGCCTTCTGCACTAAATACGGCTCATACAAATGTGTGGTGCTCGACTTTGGCATGACAAACGCCTCTTTTATCTTTGTGACCTTCATGAACAAAGTGTTTGCTTCACACGTAGGCAAGCATGCCCTAGTCTATCTAGACAACATCATTGTCTACAGCCCCTCAGTGGAACAGCACCACAAGGACCTAGAGGCAGTCTTTGCTACCCTGGCACAACACAAACTGTTGGCCAAGCCCTCTAAGTGCCAGTTCTTCCGTGAGCAACTACCCTTCCTGGGACACATAGTCTCAAAGGACGGCATCAAACCCAATAATCAAAAGATACAGGCCATCTGCAAGATGCCACCACCCAAGGATAAGTTGAAACTCCGCACTTTCTTGGGAATGGTGGCCTATGTACAATGATTCATACCCAACTGTGGCGTTTTGACTGCCCCCTTATCCGCCATAACAGGCGCCAAATCCAAGTTTGTGTGGACCTCTCAACGTGACCTCTGTTTTAGACGCCTCAAGGAGAAGCTCACAACAGCTTCTATCCTGCAATACCCCAAACGTGACGGGAAATACCAAATGGAAACCAACACATCAGATGCATTCATTGAGAGAGTACTACAAATCAAAAATAATGATGGTGACTTCCTGCCCATAGCCTATGAATCACAAAAGTTGACGGATGGTAAGTGTCAATACCCTATCTACAACAAGGAACTGCTGGTCATCATACACTGTCTAGTCAAATGGCATTGTTATCTGGAACAGCAGGAAGAGTTCACAGCATTAATAAACCACAAGTTGCTCATATATTTCAAACCCCAAGCAAATCTATCTTGCCGCCAAGCCCGCTGGATGGAGCTCTTGGAGAGATTCAATATGCTCATACAGTACAAATATGGTCCCAAGTTTGCCATGGAAGGCACCCTCTCACGCCTATATGTCTGTGCCACAAGAGGGGAAAATAGGCTTGACCCAGACTAGCCTCTCTTGGTACTACAAACAAAGGATGAGAGTTCCCCCCTGGTACAACTGAAATAACAAAGGAAACAGTTATAAAAAATGAACACCTATTTGCTGACATGTATGGGGCCCTGCACAGAAAAATGTCCAATGGTACTACCATTTTCTATATCCCCACACACCAGCAAGTAGACATCATCCTACGCTATCACAGAGACCTCAGACATACCAAGAGTCAAAACCTATATGAGTTCCTGAAGCACAAGGCCTGGTGACCAACCTTATATCATGACGTTCAGGAAGTCCTAGACCAATGTGAGGTATGCAAAAAGTTTGCCAAAAGCAAAACCCCTCCAAAGTCAGTACTACCCATCCGCACACAACTACCCTTCAAGGTATGGGCCCTTGACGTTGTTGGCCCCATGTCAGGGAAACACAATGATAAGAAATACATCATCACCACCATAGACTTTGCAACAAGATGGCCAGTAGCCCAAGCAGTAAGAGAGCACACTGGCAATGACGTACAACAATTTAATTGAAAAAGAGATAATCAGTAAGTTCAGAAAGCCAGAAATCCTGACAACCTATGAAGAGAAAGAATTGACCTCCAAAAACACCAACATATACCTCGCTAAAAATGGGGTCAAACATACCGTGACAACACCATACCACTCACAGGTCAATGGACGTGTAGAGCGGCTAAATGGCAGCCTCATGCAAGCCTTAGCCAAGTTCACCGCTGGGAGACATGAAGACTGGTATAAGAAGCTATCAACTGCACTACATGTGTACCAAACCCAAGTGAACAGATACACCGGAAAGAGCCCTTTTGAGTTGGTATACGGCATACAGCCAAATATCATCCAAGCATTAACAGGACCCAAACTGAAAATCCCAAGTAAAGTCCCCGCGCTCAGACCCTCAAGTTATAGAGGCCAACAGCAAGCAAACAAAAAAGGAAAATAAACGTCTTCAAAAAACCTTTGTTCCCATCCAAGATAGACATGAAGTTGGGGACAAAGTTTGGGTCATGAACATTGATAAAAGCAAACTACAACCCAAGAAAGTAGAACCAGTGATCATTCTAAAGGTAAACAACAATAACACTTACCTCTCTGCAAGGACTTGGGAAGCGCAAACAAGACAAGACCCTACATCATGATTGTCTGAGACCCTGCAAAGCAAGGCAAAAACAACGCAAAACCACCCTGCCTGCCACAGAACAACAATTAGTCCAGTACAGCGCCCAGGCTCCCAACAACCTCCCTGACGGCCTAACCCCAGAGGAGGCCAACCTTCAGTTGGGGGGGTGTCAAAACAGCAGGCTCAACCTGCCATCAAGGTTTCAAACAAGCTGGTTTGTGACCCGCAATCTGATTACCTGGCCACTCAAAGCCAGACTAGGAAGTCAACTCAAATTACCAAATCCAACAACATAAACAGGTGATGATCCTTTATGGTGGATACATTGTTTTGGCGCTTTACTCATTACCAGGATTAAGCCACTCCCTTCACCATCCAGCCATGTGATCAACACAATCATGTTCCTGTTATACTTAATTCACATTGATTATATAATCACTATCTCTCAATAAAGATTATTATCTAGCTTCTAAATATTTTCCCCCTTGTAACTCTGCTAAAACAGCATAGTTACAACAACCTTGCTTCATAAGAGATGTCTATAAGATTTTTGAGATAATTTTTTACCTTATTTCTATCCTTACTAGTAACAAAAAGGACAGAAAAATATTAAGACATTTAAAAATCTACAGAGAAAAGAATGTAACTCTTTAAACTTTTTTAGTAGAATCAAGAATGTGTCTTGATGTGCAACCAAATGGAGAAATTGATTAATTTTGGCTAGATTGATAGTTCACTCAACTATCAACCTATAAACTCTAATACTTAAATAGCATAATATCACTTCTAGTATACAACCTTAATCTGCTAGCAGAATCAAACTACATCTTCAAAGATACCCTTGCTATAAATCCTTTTAATATTACAAATTATAACTGATCTTTTTTGTTACAATAAGCCCAAATCCTAACAGATCAATTATTGCCCAATTAACCTGTTGTTAGAGTTGTAAATAATCTCAGAATAGAAGTGAAAATGATGAAGTGAAAAGCCCACACCAGCATCAGTACAGAAGAAAGAAAAGTACACCATAATTTTAAACCAATGAATTTTCCAAGGGAAAAATAAATCAGGCAACCAAAATTACTACAAAAATGAAGAAAGGAAGTGTAAATGAGAAATAAAGAAGCAATTTCTTGTCACAGGGTACAGTGCTTCATGCTGATGGGTCAAAGCTTAAAAAATCTAAGACAAAGCAAGGTGATAATAAGAGGTACCTGGGGACTTGATGCTCTATGTACTTAGCCATTTTTATTTTAAGGTTTGAGAAAGTAGTTTTTATTTCAGGTAGGTAGAAATATCTGAAAACAAGTTTTTACTTTAGGAGAGAGTGTTAAGAGAGGTCCTCTAAAATTGTGCTTGCTTCTGTTTGGCTGTGAGTGAATATTTCACTCTTCTTTTTAACTCTTTGACATGAATATTTATGACATCATAATTTGAGCCCTCTGGGCAACTGGCTGGTCAATTGCTATTAGGCAAAAAACATAAATACCTTATTTTTGTGATAGCAAAATTTCAGGGAAGAATATCAAAGGCTCAGAGAGTCTTATAATAGGAGCAACCAATACTCTTTTCTTATTAATCACTAAATTTAAGTCTTAGCTGGATTTAGAGGTTTAACAGCCTTCTATTTTGCCTGGCACCTTTTCTCTGGGCAATTAATCCCTAATAATTTTCTATTACTGTGGTATTAGTTACATAATTGTGATAATAACTTATATTTTCACCTGATAATGATACCATAGATATCACCACAACATCTTCACCTATGCTGTCTTAGTAAGAATAGTATTCATCTATACATCTCAAGCTCAAGTCACAAATACTTTCAGAGTCATCTCATGATGCTTATATACAAGGATAAAAACTATTTTCTTCTCTTTAATAAATATATACTGTTGAGGAGCTGGATGTACTGGTATTCTGGTTGCTGCCAACACAGTTAACATCCAGTCATTGCCCAGTTTAGTGCCAATCCAATATTCAGTTCAACATTCTGGAAATGACAACAAACCAATATTGCATGACTCATCCAGGTATCCAGAAACTCAAATCCAACTTGCACATGACCTCCTCCATATTTGATCCAACTTAAGTCCCTGCCATAGCGCAAACTATATAAGTCTAAAGTAATATCCAATAAAATATACTTTTCTTCTTCTTAAATCCATATTTAAGGCCTTCCCAAAAGTTGCTCCTCATCACTGGTAGCAGCTACAGTTTTTTGACCACGCCTATGAAAAAAGAATGACTGAACAGAACTCACCCACCTTTGCCCACATACTTAACCAAGCTACATCTCAGGATACCTGAAAAGCGTAATTTTGCACCCACAATATTGACAAAGATATACTGTAAATTCAGAACCTAAAGGTAAAAATGTGGGATTGTCAAATTCTTTTGTGTGAACTCACCAACTTAATAGAGTAATTTTCATCCCAGAACAACTTACTTTTTTATATGAAAGGATGAAAAATATTTCAGTAAGTTGGTGAGTTCACACAAAAGAATTTGAAAATCCCGCATTTTTACCTTTAGGTTCTGAATCTACAGTACCTAGTAGATGCACTGTATCTGAAGGACTGGTTATGCCTAAAGCATGCACCAAAATAATTCAATACAGTCACTCTCTACAACCACAAACAAACACACAACCACATATCACATGCAAAATTACCAATGCCAAGTACATTAGTATTGACAAGTTCTTTGGCAAAAATAAAGAAAATGCCATAAACTGGCTGGACCACTCAGCTGCAAAACGTTGCACAAGCCACATCTCCCACAAAAAATGGGACCAGGAAGCCAGCAAACGCCTGTACAAGGCCGCAGCTAACTGGTTTGCTACTTGAGATGGCTCAAGAACTAAAAAACAGCTTGACAACTGGAAAGAGTTCAAAACTGACATCACTCACAACTTTTGTGTCACCAAATTCCTCCAAGACATTGCAATACAGCTTAGCAATCTTCCTCAAAAGACCACTGTCACAGCTTATGCCAATGAATTCAAAGAGATGCGTTGCAAGATCCAGAACCCAGCATAAGCTGAAAATGTGCACACAAGAGCCTGATTCATCAAAAGAATGAAACCCTCAGCTGCTGCCCTTGTCTATCCAGAGGTCAACACCTCTATGCCTGCACTCATTGCAGAAGCCAAACATACAGAAAAATGCACAAATATGGAATATGCTGCACACAACGGCAATCACTCCTCCAATGGCAATGAAAGAGAGAATTCTAACAGCAACAAGCGCCAAAAAACCAACCACTCCAACAACATCAGCAAATTTAATCAAAACAATGGCAATCACAGCCAGAGTGCAAACCGCTCCTTTCTCAAGAAGAAAGATACTGCCAAAGTAAACAATGCTGAAACAGCACCCACTACAAATATGACCCCACATTCTCTGACATAAAAGGTCTCAAAACAGAGAGATAGGAAAAATAGAAGGGGAAACAGGCTCAAGTGCCCCTGTCTCCCCCAAACTGACAAGAAATTGCACCAAGGCACAAACTTTGCTGCTTGCATCCCATGTGTCCCGCAATCCTCCATTTTTATGAACATAAAAATTAAAGATTGCTCACAACTTTTTGTCCACCCATGCACTTATAAATCTCATACACATAAAATTTTATTTGACTCTGGTGCCCAAAATACCATGGTAATTAAACCATTTGTAACCAAGTACAAGATACTAGTTGCCAAATCTAACTTCAAATATGCCAGAATGGCAGACAAATCAAAGGTTCTACTTGGAGACAAAATAACTCCCTTCAGAATTGACCTCCAAGGCATACAAGCATCTATTAAAAGAATTTTCATGACAAACATAAACTAGAACATTGTATCAGGTATGGACTGGTTCACAAAGTGAATCCCAGCATATGCTGGAAAACAAAAACCATGACCATCAAACGCAACAGAGTCAATTTTAATATTTTCAAAGAACAAAACAACCTTATTCTGCAAGACACAGTATTTGTCCAAGTCATAAATCAGGACAAATTGGAACATCTAAATAAAGACACTAGGCTCCTCATAATGAGGTACACTGAGTTTAATAACATGCAAACAGCCAAAATTCAATTCCCAGAGCTTGCAGCACTCCTAAATGAATACGCTCATATTTTCAAGGAAGAGCTAACAGACCTACACCCAAACAGGAGGCCAAACATGGCATTGATTTATACAAGACCATGCCCAAACCTGCACCCCTTTACAGACTCTCTCTTGTGGAGACATCAACCCTTGAACACATATTGAGGATAACCTAGATAAAGGTTTCATTTGCTCATCAGAATCCCTGTGAGGGCAGCAGTTTTCTTTGTAAAGAAAAAAGGCTCACTCTGTCCAGTAACAGACCACAGAGCTCTCAATGCAAGCACAGTGGAGAATAAATATCCCCTTTCACTTATAGAGGATCTGTTTGCAAGACTCTCTGGAGCCAAATTTTTCAAAATTGACCTCACTTCAGGTTACAACCAAGTAGAAGTAAAAGAAAAGCACATACCAAAGACTGCGTTCTGTACGTAATTTGGATCCTTTGAATGTAGAGTAACAAACTTTGGGATGATCAAGGTCCTTCAACATTTGCCACTATGATAAACCAAGCACTAAACTGTCTCTCAAATACATTATGCTACCTTGAAAATATCATCATATTCTTGAAAACCAAAGAGAAACACCTCACATATGTCTGCAAGACACTCAATTGATTTGCAAAGCAAAAACTCTATGCAAAGCTGAGCAAGTGCCAATTTATGAAAAATGAACTTGTGTCCTTGGGACGCATTGTCTCTGAAGGTAGCATCAAAGCAGACCCAGATAAAATTAAAGCCATAAACAACATGCAATGCTTCACCTCTGTTAAGCAAGTTAGATGCTTTCTTGGAATGGTGACTTACCTAAGGAAATACATCAAAGACTGCGGAAAACCAACCACACCAATCAATGACCTAACCAAGGGTAATGCCAAAAAGAAATTCATCTGGACTCCAGAAAGTGACAAGAATTTCCAACTACTTAAACAAGCTCTGATCTAATCACCAATCTTGCAATACCCTAATAACAACGGGTGCTACAAGCTCAAGTTGGATGCCAGCAACACTGCCATTGGTGCAGTCCTGCACATCCGCCAGCCAGGGCAGCAAGACTTCCTGCAAGTATGTTATTAAAGCAGAAGACTGACCAACACTGAGCAGAGGTACCCTATACACAATAAGGAATTAATAGCAATATACCACACATGCAAGAAATAGAGATGTTATCTAGAAGGACATTTAAACGTCTGAGTACTAACTGACCATAAATCCTTAATCTATTTCAAAACTCAGAACACACTTGCATGGCAACAAGCCAAATGGATGTCCCTGCTGGAACAGCTCAATCTGAACATCCAGTACAAAGGGGGGCAGATCTGGTCACAGCTGATGCTCTCTTTAAGCTATATCAACCAAGAGAGAATCATCCTGACCACTTGGATCCAGATTGGCCAAACTTATATAACACTGAGTATAAAACCCAAGGGAAAGACCCCTTAACACACCAGCTAACTCATGACACACTAATAAGAAATGAGAAGAATTTCCATGTTTTAAATGGTACAGTATACCATATTATAAAGGACAAACACATCCCCTACATTCCTCTGGCACAAAGGGTTGATACCATCCTCAGGCATTGCTGCCTACTGGGGCACACAAAGGCCAATAATCTATACCTCAGCCTAAAGGAAATAGCATAGTGGGCTAACCTAAAACAAGACATCATTGACGTCCTAAAAAAGTGAACAGTGTGCAAAAAATACTCAAGCACCAAAGCTCCACAACCTACAGTCAACCTAGTGCCTGACCCAGAACCATTTAAGGTTTGAGGCCTGAACGTAATAGGACCTTTCCCAGAAGCCAAAGCAAAACAACTCTTCTTAATTGTAGCCATTGACTTTGCAACATGCTGGCCAATCTTCTGGGCAACTGAGGACCACAAAGCAGAAAAAATCAACTGCTTTATCATTAAGGCAATCATAGCCAACTATGAAACCCAAGACTACATCATCACTGATGGAGCCACAGAGCTGTCAGGACACGTAGTAAATGATAACTTAAAAGCAAAGAACATCAAACACTCCCTAACCTTGCCTTACAGGCCACAAGCCAACAGCAGAGTGGAATGCCTGAACAGCAGCCTCATCAGAACCCTTGAGAAAATAATAGATGACAAAGCCAGAGACACATGGCCACTATATGTGAAGCATGCATTATTAGTGTCTTGTATATGCATCAACCAAGGGACAGGCTACTCACCATTTGAGTTAACATATGGGTAAAAACCAGAGATAGCCATCAGCAATAACCAACCATATGTGAATGTTCCCTCAGAGAAACCTCTCACAATGGAATAGGTCCCAGCGCTACAACACATATGCCTCATAGCTAAGATAGCAGAAAGCAAGAGACTCAAAGCACAAAATGTGACATCTGTAGAGAAACCACTCCCAATCAACTCTCCTATCTGGATCTTTTCTGGAAACAGAAAGAAATTGGATTCAGTACACAGAGTACTGGGAAGGGTTGTCAAATACAGACCAGACAGAAACACCTACCTAGTCAAGTTCCAAGGTGCCAAAGACCCTATCTTCAAAAAGTACCACAGATTCTGCCTTTGCCTTAGCAAAGAGAAACACTCAATTTGGCTATTACCTACTAGCAAACAACTCCAGGAACATCAGGTGGCAGCTTTCAAGACAAAGCACCCTCCTGATGTACCAGATTAACTCTTAAGGGAGGGGTGTGTCAAGGAGCTGGATGTACTGGTATTCTGGCAGTTACCAACATACATAACATCCAGTCATTGCCTGGTTTGGTGCCAATATAATGTTCAGTTCAACATTCCAGAAATGATAACAAACTAATATCACATGACTCATCCAGGTATCCAGCAACTTGAATCCAACTTGCACATGACCTCCCCCATATTTGATCTAACTTAAGTCCCTGTCACAGCGCAAACTATATAAGTCTAAAGTATTATCCAATAAAATATACTTCTCTTCTTCTTAAATCCATATTTAAGGCTTCCCCAAAAGGTGCTCCTCATCAATACTTTGTTAATTTATTCTTTCTTTAATCATTGAAACTGTTACAAGCAGTACAGTTATAACACTCTTTTAAATCATTTCTTTAATCTCTAATCTTAACATTAGCTTACACCAGATTTTAACCATCTTTGATATAAACCACTGACCTATCTTTTTTCATTTAATATAACAAAAAACTGTTTATAAGTACTCAAGAGAGACAAATTTTACAAATTCAAGCATTTTTTTCATAAAGCACATATACTATATTCCCTACATTGCAATTTAATTTATACAATGACAACTGGAGCTTTAGGTACAGTGTTAGATAGATTCAAGATGTCTTTATTAATGCAGAATGATTTTTTACTGTAGCCAATGAGCCTTAAATTATTGAAATTCCTATAAAAAAGATGCAACATTTTTAACAAAGAGTTAGCAGGTACAATTAATTTTATATAACAATGCCAATTTTGCCTGATGGGGTTGATAACTTGCAGAAGTTGTAAACAGCAATTTATTTTACATTTTCAGACTCAAAAAACGTTTTAATACTAAATAAAAATAATTTAAATCTGTATAAATACAACCTTGTCATATATATCTCCTATAGAAATAGATGTTCACTAATAATGCTGGATACTATCAATTTAAAAGGCTCCTTGATGAAAAAAGTAATTTTACCTGATTGATAATTGGCTTATAATTAAAACAGAAGCAATTTATATCATTTTAATCTCTCTAAACCAGGGACAAGTTTATCACAGAAAAAATCTTTTCCATAAGTGTTAATAGTTATTTTTTTAAAAAATCATTAATTCCTTTCATACAGTTATGCAAGAAAAAGGGGCTAGACTAGCAAAGTCTAACTCTCATTCTGTAATAATAAACCATCAGTACAGTAGTTTTCAAACCTGTTGAGATAAACAAAAAATCTCAGTCTAAAAACAAAATCAAAGTTGATCTAAATCTATTGTAATTTAATATAAATTCCTTAATTTTTGATTTTGCTTTTAGACTAAGTTGCATATGTTTTTAGACTGAGATAAACAAAAATGACTCAGTCTAAAATCAAAAATCAAGGAATTTATACAGTAGTTTTCAAACCTGTTGAGATAAGTGTATATTATTCAGTTTAGAACACATAAACTTGGTCTAAAAACAAAATAAAAAATCATGGAATTTATATTAAATTACAATAGATTTGGATCCATTTTGATTTTTTTTTAGACTGAGATTTTTTGTTTATCTCAACAGGCTTTAAAAATTCTGTATGAAATTTAGTGCAGGACTAGAATGGCTGCTCTTAAAGAGCTTCACAGTGAAAAAGCTGTGGAGAGAGAATATAAGTAGACATTTAGCCATATGACACCCAGCCTTACCAACTGTTATAGACATAGATTTTTCAGGTGTGGCTAGGCCAAAGTACCACAATCCAAAAACAGGCTTCACAGCCCTCCTTGCTTTTAGCAATCATAGATTTAAACCTAAATATTGATTGCAAGTGAGTGATGGCAAGGAAAATTGAGTCTGAGTGAAGCACAGATGCCATGCACTCAATTTTAATAGCTTTACCTGCCTGGGTATCAACCCCTTACCTTCTAGGAGGTTAGTTAACAGCTTAAAAACAATCATTGATGAATTCATTAAGCTGGCCAAGTACCAAACACAAGGAGGCCACCTCATCAAGATGTACATAAAAGGCTTTAAGTAACAAAATATTTAACAAACTACCTAAGAAATTTGATATTCTCAATTATGTAAAATACATTTTTCATGATTCATTTAATTAAATATATTTTCATAAGATTTTTAATAAAAATACGTTAGACTCTGCATTTTTACCACTTCAAAATTCTGGAAATCTTCCTTTCCTGTTAAAACCATTCCTGAATTTTCCAAAATTGAGTGTGAACCCATATATATTACTGTCTTCTTGGCTGTGGTTTAAATCAAAGTCTTTCTCTTGTACCTGTGTACTGTGATATATTGCACTTTGCCATATTATCTCTTTAAAGGTCATCATCTCTAAGTACATTTGCAACATACCCTCCTCATTGGTAATTGTAAGGTTTGAAGGCTTGTGGTAAATTTTTACAAAAAAGGCCTTTAAACCAAGAATATTTATATTGGTTAAATATAAAAAGGTGGGAAAGGTTTGCAATAATAACTGCACTAGGGCTCCTAAAAGCTTATACTGTAAATTCAGAACCTGAACATAAAAATGCGGGATTGTCAAATCCTTGGTCCAAAATTCAAATCACTTTTGCGGGATGGCCTTTTTTAATTAAATTGATTTTTTTGAGTATTTATTTGAATTTTTGAAAATGCAGGAACTCATTGTAAGAGAGGGGGGCTAGACTAACAAAGTCTGGCTCCCATCCTGGTGGGACCAACCACCAGGATGCCATCCAGTGCAAGACTGGGATAGCCGCTCAAAGGGGCCTCCCAAAGGAGACCAGATGTGAAAGGGGAGGGAAGTATGCATCCAAAGCCATGACTATGGCTCCATTAAGTAACCATAGAGAGCAATCCTGAGTGAAAGGGGCCTCTGTATTTGACTCAGGGATTTGGCACAAGGGGGAAGAATTGACCAAGTCAGAAGAAGGAGTTTCAGTAGTCACAGATTCCAAAGGTGGCTACAACTTTTCAAGATGAGAAGACAACCAAGAGAACAACCCATATGATCCCGGTTTGAAGGGAATCTGGGTGAGATGCTCAATTACATTTGTAAAATGACTAGGAATAAAATCAGAAGATCAAGAAATCAAGGAAAGTTTGCTCCAAAAGACTGGGTTTGAGGACCAGAACAAGAGGGAAATGGGCACCAGTATTCACAAAGCAATCTTGTATCAAGGTGACAACATGATTCCAGCGGGTATCCTTCTTTTGCTAAGACTACTGGGCGGACAGACCAGTACTCAGAACAATTCCCAACAAAAAACAACAGGCAGTCGGGCAGGCGGGCCAGGGAAGGCGGTTGGCGGGGACAATTAAGTGCTTGGGTAATTAACAGGGAATGGTCCAAGTTATTGTTCTTGGAACAATTCCCAACAAAAAAACAACAGGCAGACAGGCAGGCGGGCCAGAGAAAGCAGGAGGCAGGGACAACAGCAGGAGTTGGGATAAATACCTTTATTGTTAAACAAACTTTAAAATACAAAAGATTTGCAAAGTCAGGAGTTTATTCAACAATTGGAATTGGTAAGCAAGGGACCTGACAGCCCATGCTTCCATTTTATGCAAAGGGGGGGTGATAGGACAGGAGGGGTTATGAAAGGGGCTATTGGAGTGCAATCTAAAGGGGAGCCTATTAAAGAGTACTAGCCAATCTTATCTTGGTTTGAGACCCAGAAAATAGGGGCCGCAGGGCCGGATGTAAGACTCAGCCTCCTTTATTAGCTAGGAGCCTTCTGAGGACTCAGGGTGCGCATTTCCCCTAATGCCTTCCTCTGACGTCTCCACTGGAGAGCTCCAGGACCCAATTGTTTTGGGCCAGGGGACTCCTGGGCTGGAGGAATTAGCTACCTGGGACACCTCTGGTCGCGGGTTTTGGTACCCAATTTCCCCGGGCCGCAGATTTGACCTTTCCAACTTCATGTGGCCGGCATTTTTTTGTTGGTTTGCTAATTGTTTCAGGACCCGGCAACACCAGGACAACAAGCAATCCAACCAAATTAATGTCTCTTCTGCAGTTGGAGGGGACTCCAAAGGGGAAATGAGACCTTTGGCCAGGAAGGCCAACACAAAGTGTTTGTCTACTGTGTGAGCCAAGTCCTCCAGGTTTTGAAGGGGTTTTGCCTGCACGCGGGCCACCTTTTTTGATGGTCTGGGAAATACATCCCAATCTAGGGCCAAAGATGGGCCACGGAACTTTACATTAATCTTTCCTTCTTGTTGGGGATGGATACCTCCTTGGGAATGATCAGCCAAGGAGAAGTTTTTATGGGCCTTAGGAATCTTTAAGGCCAATAGACCATGGGGGGACCTAGGGATTCAGGATTCTTACAGTGAAACTCCAATACCAGCTCTTGACGATTTGTGCAATCTTTGGAGCTTACCCAGCTATTGTCATATGCTGGGTATCTTTTCCATGATACACAGTACTGGAGAGACTTTCTCACCCTACAGGAGGCTATTATTTCCTCTACCTCATATTCAGGAATTCCCTCAACCTCTGTAGGACCTGCGTTGGAAGGTAGCAGTCCTTTGAAGGGGGATAAGCAACAGGCATTGAAAGTAGTATGTATGCGGTAAGAGGGTGGGAGATCCAGCATGTAATCCCCATTGCCCTTATCTTCTAATAACTTGAATGGACCTAACCGTTTTGGAGCAAACTTGCGGGCCAGAACTTTCATCAAAATGTTGGTAGCATCTAGCATAACAAGTGATCCTACAGGGTAGTTTGGAGCAGGACACCTATTCTTGTCAGACGCCCTTTTGTAAGCTTGTATGGATTTGGAAAAGGAGTTCTGTACCCTGATGTGAGTGGCCTTGAGGTGCTCAGCCATGTCTGCTGCGGCTGGAACATGAGCCTGCAAAGTAGGACCAATAGCAAGGGATGGGGAGAATCCAAGGGTTGCCTGAAAGGGAGAGGTACCTGTTGAGGAGTGTACTGAGTTGTTATATGAAAACTGTGCAAGAGGCAAATTGTCTGACCAAGTGTTTATTGCCGCATTTGCATAACATCTCAAGTGCTGCTCCATGGTCTGGTTAACTCTTTCTGTCTGTCCATCTGATTGTGGGTGATATGCTGTTGAGCGGCAAGGTTTGATGTTCAGTATATTCAGTAAGTCCTCCCAGAACCTGGAGGTGAACTGAGGACCTCTGTCACTAATTATCTCCTGAGGCAACCCAAAGTTGGTAAAGATGTGCTTCACAAACAAATTGGCCATTCCCAGGGAGTTAAGAGTAGTGAGACAAGGAATAAACACAGCATACTTGGTAAAACAATCTACCACAACCATGATGGAATCATAACCATTTGATGGAGGCAATTCTACCACAAAGTCTACTGAAATGGAGGACCACAGACCTTGTGATTGTTGCAGGGGGTGTAGAAGGCCATTATTTCCAGAGAAATCTGGCTTGGAACGGGCACAGGTTACACATTTCTTGATCCAAGGTGTAATCTCTTTGGTGATTCCTGGCCAGCTGTAGGTGCGTTGGATCAGGTTCAACAATTTGGATGAGCCAGGATGTTCAAACAGTGGAGAGTTGTGATGTTCTGTCAGGATACGTTCCCTCAAGGATTTAGGGACCCATACCTGGGTGTTTTGGTAAACTATCCTTTCCTTTAGAACATAAGGGCCCAATAATGGGTGTTCTGGGGAAAGTTTAGACAGTATCACCTGTCCATCCGGCAATGTGTACTGGGTGGATACAACATCATGAAGGAGAGACCCTGGCAAGACTAATGGGAACTCCAGAACTGGAACCAATAGGGCCAGAAGTCCCGGTGTGGATGACAGAACTGACAATGTGGGAATGAGAGTGATCTGGGGATTGTCCTCAGAATTGGATGGGAACATTGATGGGTTACGGCTGAGCAGATTGGGGAGAATGTTGATAGAGCCTGAGACAAACTAATACTTGAACTTATAAGCTGAGAGGGTCTGCATAACCCTAGCCTGACAAGGGAGCAACTTCTGGGGTTTCCGGAAGTAACATAACACCTTGTGGTTTGTACGTACTACAAACTCATGGTTGGCTCCTTGGAGATGATGACGCCAATGGGTAATAGAGTCCACCACAGCCTGAAGTTCTTTGTCAAAGATGGCCCAGGATTGCTCATTGGATGCAAACTTCCAAGAATAGTACACAACTAGGAGTTCATGCCCATCATGGTCCTGAAGGAGAACTGTCCCAATAGCCACATTGGAAGCATCACAAGCCACAATAAATGGCTTGGATGTGTCAGCATGGCAAAGAACTGGTGTAGACACAAAGACCCTTTTGACAGCCTCAAAAGCCTGCTGACATTGGGGTGTCCAGATAAAAAGTTCGTTTTTACCAGCCAAGGGGTGAAGAGGGGCTGCCAGCTCTGAGATAGCTGGCAAGAACTTCTTGAGGAATATAACAGTACCCAAGAAGCATTGTAACTCCTTCTGGTTCTGTGGGGTGGCCCATTCACACAAAGCAAGGGTCTTATCAGGAGACACCACATGACCATCTTTCAGAACCAAATTCCCCAGGAAAGTGACTTGTGATTTGAAAAACTCACACTTGCTGGGTTTGATAAACAGATTTTCTTTTTGGATAGCATTTGCCACAGCAATCAGATCTTGGGCATGTGTCTCGGCATTTGGTGAATGAATCAGAATATCATCAATATATGCAACTGCACAAGAGAAGCACAAGTCTCCTAAAGCTTCCTCAATGACCCGCTGGAAGATGGCGGGCGCGTTTTTCAACCCATTTGGCATTACCTTAAATTGAAAGCAGCCACATTGGGTTTTGATAGCTGTAAGCCACTCATCTTTTTCTGCCACCCGAACCTGATTGAAGGCGTTGAAAAGATACAACTTGGAAAAGACCCTAGACTTGGCAATGTATTAGGCAATAGAGGCTTCTAGAGGAAGGGGATAACAATCTGGAACGGTCACATTGTTCAAGAGGGTGTAATCCACACAAGGGCGCAGGGTTCCATCTGATTTTTCTGCAAACACTACTGGCAAGCTCACAGATGAAGGCTTCTTTACAATCAACCCTTTAACCAGCATTTTGTCTAGCCAGACACCTAATGCTTTGTCCTCACGCTCACTGAGTGGGTACATGGGTGCATCAATCTTTACCAGGTCTACAGTAGTCCAAAAGGTCACATCATGATATTTGTGTTAGGGGAGTGCAGTAGCAAGGAACAGATCAAATGCATCTTGGTACAGTGCCAGGATTCCTGGGATCAACACTGGGGAAGGTACCTCTGGAGAGGCTTTTAAGGACAAGCAACTCTTAGGGGGCTCTACTCCAGGTTTTAGCAAGGACAGAACACCAGCAGAACTGTCCAAGGAGAAGTGGAGCTCATTTTCAGGTCCGTCAATGTGAACCTGATGCCGGCGCCACCAACCCACTCCAAGAATGACAGGAAATAGTAGATCATCCACAGCCAAGAATCTGCTAACAAATACATGGTTACCAGTACAGTAACTAAGGGGTTTAGAAACAGGATATGCCGTAACTGGTACCTTACTTGCGCCCAACAATTTTTTAGGGCCAAGACAAGTGAGGTCCATAGATCTTGCTAAGGTGCAGCTCATGAAATTACCCGCTGCACCAGTGTCAATTAATACAGTGACTTTGGCCTTTCTGGTGCGTGTATAGAAGGTTGCATTTAAAAGGAAATATGGAAAATCCTCTTTATTCTTCATACTCAAGATAGAGCCAGAAGGCTCTCCTGAGGCAACATCAGGGATGTTGGCAGATGCTGCAAACTCAGAGACTAACCCAGAAGTGGTGGGCCAATTAGGACACAAAACACTTATCCTGCTCTGGGGCTTGACTGTTTTCTGAGGAGCTTTGGCAGGGGGATTCTTGACCACAGGAAAGGAGGCCATGATGCCTTGCTTGGGGATGTAGGCAGGGAGGGCGCTCAGGTGGCAAGCAAGACCAAATGCTTTTTCCAAGGAGCCAGGAGCAGGATCCCAAGCCTCTTTTGAGGCTGAAGCAGGATCCAATGAGTGGCAGAACATAGCAACTGCTACCTCTACAGGGAGACCAAAGGAAGCTGCTTTCACAGCAAAAGCCTCAATGTGAGACACCAGGTCTGGTGCCAACCCTTTTGATTGGAGCATCTTAAAGATAGTGGTAGACTTGGATCTTGGGGCTGCTACTGCTGCAGCCACCAAAGTAAGAAGGGAGGAGGAATCCCCAACTTCCTGACTCTGGCGTAAGAGGGTTCTTACCCAAAGACGTGCGTCTCCATCTAAGGCATTCAGGAGAGCAACTGAGCGTTGAGCATCTGTGATGGGAATATCTGAGGGGGAAAGATCTGCTGACAGTTGCAGCTGGAGCTCACCTAAAGCGTCAAGGACTTTTTCCTTGACAGCTGCTGTGGGTGGGGAGGTGCATGGACTCACCAACGTTACGTTGATGGCAGAGGCAACAGATGAAGCTGTGGATGCACTCTTAGCGCGTTCTGAGGCCCACTTCTTCAAGGTGGATAGAAGGGACGCAGTGGCCAGGACGGTAATGGTCCCAGAGATCAGGGAACCCACACTGGCACAAATCAGAACAAGCACAAGGGAGCGCAATCAGTTGCAAAAGGCTTCAAAAGCTAAATTAGTTGGCTTACCAATTATGTAAGAGAGAGGGGCTGGACTAACAAAGTCTGGCTCCCATCCTGGTGGGACCAACCACCAGGATGCCATCCAGTGCAAGACTGGGATAGCCGCTCAAAGGGGCCTCCCAAAGGAGACCAGATGTGAAAGGGGAGGGAAGTATGCATCCAAAGCCATGACTATGGCTCCATTAAGTAACCATAGAGAGCAATCCTGAGTGAAAGGGGCCTCTGTATTTGACTCAGGGATTTGGCACAAGGGGGAAGAATTGACCAAGTCAGAAGAAGGAGTTTCAGTAGTCACAGATTCCAAAGGTGGCAACAACTCTTCAAGATGAGAAGATGGCCAAGAGAACAACCCATAGGATCCCGTTTTGAAGGGAATCTGGGTGAGATGCTCAATTACATTTGTAAAATGACTAGGAATAAACTCAGAAGATCAAGAAATCAAGGAAAGTTTGCTCCAAAAGACTGGGTTTGAGGACCAGAACAAGAGGGAAATGGGCACCAGTATCCACACAGCCATCTTGTACCAAGGTGACAACATGATTCCAGCAGGTACCCTTCTTTTGCTAAGACTACTGGGTAGACAGACCAGTACTTGGAACAATTCCCAACAAAAAACAACAGGCAGTCGGGCAGGCAGGCCAGGGAAGGCAGTTGGCGGGGACAATTAAGTGCTTGGGTAATTAACAGGGAATGGTCCAAGTTATTGTTCTTGGAACAATTCCCAACAAAAAAACAGCAGGCAGACAGGTAGGCAGGTAGGCCAGAGAAAGCAGGAGGCAGGGACAACAGCGGGTGTTGGGATAAATACCTTTATTGTTAAACAAACTTTAAAATACAAAAGATTTGCAAAGTCAGGAGTTTATTCAACAATTGGAATTGGTAAGCAAGGGACCTGACAGCCCATGCTTCCATTTTATGCAAAGGGGGGTGATAGGACAGGAGGGGTTATGAAAGGGGCTATTGAAGTGCAATCTAAAGGGGAGCCTATTAAAGAGTACTAGCCAATCTTATCTTGGTTTGAGACCCAGAAAATAGGGGCCGCGGGGCCAGATGTAAGACTCAGCCCCCTTTATTGGCTAGGAGCCTTCCAAGGACTCAGGGTGCAAATTTCCCCTAATGCCTTCCTCTGACGTCTCCACCGGAGAGCTCCAGGACCTAATTGTTTTGGGCCAGGGGACTCCCGGGCCGGAGGAATTAGCTACCTGGGACACCTCTGGTCGCGGGTTTTGGTACCCAATTTCCCCAGGCTACAGATTTGACCTTTCTAACTTCATGTGGCCCACATTTTTTTGTTGGTTTGCTAATTGTTTCAGGACCCGGCAACACCAGGACAACAAGCAATCCAACCAAATTAATGTCTCTTCTGCAGTTGGAGGGGACTCCAAAGGGGAAATGAGAACTTTGATCAGGAAGGCCAACACAAAGTGTTTGTCTACTGTGTGAGCCAAGTCCTCCAGGTTTTGAAGGGGTTTTGCCTGCACGCGGACCACCTTTTTTGATGGTCTGGGAAATACATTCCAATCTAGGGCCAAAGGTGGGCCACAGAACTTTACACTCATAGACACTTTGCAAAGTTCAAGTCGAGCTGCATATTTCCAATGGACAAAATGAATTAATTGGAATCAGATTCAAAGCATTCAAATCCATTAGCCATTTCCTTAAGTTTACTATGTTTTTTTGAAATTGCAGGATTGTCAAATCCAAGAACCAAATTTCAAATCACTTTTGAATGCCACTAGTAAACTCAGATATTAATTGCAGGAACTGGAATCCAAATTTAATGTACACTAAGCACACTAGGAAACACCAACCCAAATAAAGAAGCTCCACCACAACTAAAATCAAATGAAAAATCCAATCTCAACAACCATGTTTAGACATAAAAAGTGATTAAACTTTAAAATCATCCAAACACAGAAAGTATACAATATTATTCACTTCAAATCACGGATATAGAAATTCTGTTACTACTCAAGGCTAACTCAAGAGAAAATAACTACTTGCAACTCAACCAATAAATACAAATAAATACATATTTAATCTTTAATATATTTTTTATTTTATTTTTATGGACCGTCAATTGCATTCTCAACCCACTCCTGCACCAGCCTGCGGGGCAGCCTGTCCATGAGGGCGTCCCAGAGGGTCCAAGAACAGACCCAGAACCCAACTTGAAGGGAGTCATGCCAATACACAGGCCTCCCAAGGTGTCATTGCCAGCCAACCACCTCCCGCATCCCAAGCCTGATCAACCAGCCTGAATCCCAGGCAGAAGCCACTTTCAAGGTCTGCCACCAAAGTCTCCTATACCAGGGTCACTGGGAACACTGAGGTTACTTACACCTCCACTGTGTACCCAGTTGTCACCCAGCCCCGCACTCTTGACCCAAGAGTTGCTACTTCCTGCCCCCGCGTCTTTGACACCACCTACAAACCATTGGCAGCCACTGTTGAGCCATCTGCGCCTGTATCATATGCCACCATTGACAGCGCTAGCGCAATCAAGTGTGATCCCACCTTCTACACAAAGGTCCCCATCCCCTATGTTGAGCCTGGTAGCCAGGATGCCGTGGTACCTGCCAAGGGCTGGCGTCAGTTGACAGATAGTGAGTGTGAAGCTCTCCTCAACTGCTTGAACAGGGGAATGGCGGTTTGGGATATTGTGTCCCAATTTGGTGTCACGGCCATGTACATTGCCAACATCAACACCAAGTATGGCAATACTGGGCAAATTGCCAAATCCACCAAGGCAAAAAGACAGCCAAAACTCCTTCAGCCCATACACATAATCACAATCAAGCAGTGGGTAGCCAGGGATTGCCACCTGGACACACTTGCTGTCCAATCAATGCTCACCACAGAGTTTGGACTTTCTGTTTCCAAAAACCTTGTCTAAAAAACTATGGTTGATTTGGGCTTCTTGTGGAAGGTGCTTGGAGTTTCTCTGTACAATAGGAACAGTGAAAAGACCATTGAGGATTGACACATTTATGCTGAGACATATTTGGCACTAAAAGAGACTAGGAATGTCCAGTTCTTCTATATTGACAAATCATTGTTTCCTCCTCACTCAGGTCCAGGCATGGGTGGGTCAAGAAGGGGTCCAAGGACGGCATAGCCCATTGTGAAGCTGTCCATTCCCAGACCTATTCAATGGTTGTGCTTCTTGGTCCTTGTGGGTTAGATCAATACCAGATGATTAAAGGCTCCCATAACAGCAGGACCTTTCTTGATTTTCTCCGAGCTGTCAAGGAGTACCTTTGGATAAATTATAGCGGCACAACCAACGTTGTTGTGCTTGATAATTTTGGGCTCCACAAAGTGGATCTTGTTGTGTCTGAGTTCCCCCCATTGACAAGAATAGCCACTCCTCCAGCCACTGCCTTGCTGATTGTCTAATGAGACTTCTCTTCCTCCTGCCATATTCCCCATTCCTGAATCCAATTGAAGAGGTCTTTGGGTGGATCAAAAATAAGGTAAAACAAGGCCTCCCTCAGGACACCAAGGATCTATTCAACATTCTTGAGATCAGCCAATTTGCAATGTCACCCAATGTGGTGGCGGCTTTCTACAAGCACTCAGAATCATTCCTCCCAAAAGCCCTGGCCTCCAAGCCAATCAGATAAATGGGCACTCTGGGTTTTATTTGTTTTTATTTTAATTTTAATAGGAATCAAAAATTATTTTTATATATATAATAATGTGACGTTTGATTGTATTATAGACATATAAGAATACATAGAAAAGGTAAGTAAAATTAACTATACTAGGTATGAAGAATATATTTTTATTATAATGCACTAAATATTGTATTGACTGTTGTGCTAACAAATGAATAAATTAAAAAAGATAGAAATAGAATTTTTTATTTAAATAATTGTTAATTGTTGATAGTACTTTAGCTTTTCTAAGCCACAAATTGGACCTTGCGTGTCATCATATGATCCTTGTTATTTCAGTGCCACTATAGCCACACAACACGACAACCAATAATTTTTATGTATTCCTTACTAATTTGTACTTAGGACACAGTTCAAGTATATTAAATATGTTTATCAAATCATATTACAAGGAAAAGTTAATTTGAGTTGTAAACAATCATTTGTTTAGAACAATAGTGGAGCAGGCCACATGATGCAGATAAATTCAATTCTCCATGTTTATCTTTGTGATAAATGGACCCGTACTCAACGAGTAGTAAATAAAAACATTTGAATTATTTTTTTATTTGATGTATTGGCAACTATAACTAAAGTCTTTTAATATACTTAGTTATATTAATGATTATGATTTACATACTAAAATTAAAAATTAAAATATTAAAAATAAAAGTATAATTACAAATCTTAAAAGTTAAATATTAAAGGTTAAATATTTGAAATATACCAATTTTTATTTAATTGTGATTTATTCAATATTAAAATATTTAATATTAAAATTTTAATATTTAAAATAAAAAAATAAAATAAAAAATTTAAGTTGCAAGGGAAAATGATTTATTAGGGGAATGCAAATTGCAAGGGGAATGTGATTATTCTGGGGAATTATACCCCAAAATCAAATTTTCTGCTAATGTGTCCAATTGGGACCACATACTCTTCTGTATTTGGTGGATGACTTTGGCGCCAATTGCTAGAGGGGTGGCGCTCAGCACCCCAGTGGTGGCCAAACGTCTTATAAAAGGCAATTGAGTGAGAGAATCAACTAGTAGATTTTTTCAGGGGGCACATAGTACCCGTATAGTGTTGCTATTTCAAATGAGTCATACAGGACGTGTTTGACTGTCCTGTATCCCCGTGGTGTTTTCTGTCTGTTGAGGGCTACACAGCATATATCAATTTGAATAGGTACATCTTCTAATTTTTTCACGTTGGCTTTCAATATGCAGTGGAGCAGGATTCCCAGGTACACCACAACGTGGATTCTTTGCAAGGTATACTTTTCTGAGAACATGAACAATTTTTTGAAAGTTTGTACTAACCTATTAATATAGGACGTTTGGTTGAATTTGAAGAGGGTTCTGGGGGCGCCCAACTTGTATCAGCCCCCCAGGCCTCGGCAAACAATATCAATAAAGGTTTAAAATTATTCACAAGGCTGCATCCCCAACTTTATTTGATAGAGCTTTTAAAATTTCATTAAAAATTGCAGATTTTAAATATTCATTTCCAATTTGAAAGTCAGTTTTTATTAAATTTTTTTTCATATTTGTTGATATTTGTGAAGGGAAACCTTTGAATGCTTTTGTGTATGTATTCATCAAAGTTCAGTTTTATATCCCCTGAATTTCATTTATTTCTTTGATTTTGATTGTTGATCCTAGTTTGTATGCTTCCCTTATCCATGGCAAGCACCCTGCGGGTGGTTGATATTCCCTATCTTGAGCTTCACTATTAAAAAACATATTCATATTCTGTTGAACTACTTTATTTATTTGATTTTTATTTATTTGTTTTATAGGGGCCACCAGTGACTGGTAACCCCCATAAAACCAACTTGGCGTAAAAGCCACCACTTCCGCAACCTTGTCCCCATTCCTAGTTATAACTAAAGTAAATATAAGTAAAACATAAAAAACTTACTAATTATTTCCCCTGCATCCCCCTCAGCCACAGGTGCCCCTTCAGCAAACTTCATGAGTGTTGGATGCTCTTAATTAATTTTCCTAGGCTTAATTTTTCTTATTTTTCTTGCATTGTGTGCTTCTTCTTGGTTTTTAATTGATAAAGCTTCTGTATTTCTTGAGGCGCTTATGCTTCTTGCTTGTATTTCATTTTCATCTGTTTCCATTTGGTTGGTTTCCTCTTCATTGGTGTTGATTTCCTTTTGAATTTCTGTTCCTTCAACTAGTTTGATCTTATTGTTTTCTTTGGCCCCCTGCCAGAACTCCCACAAATTGTAGGCCGTGTTGTTGAATTCAAGACTTAATAAAATAGTTCCCTGTAGATTAAGTAATTTTTCTTTATTCTTTTCATCAATAATTACTCCCAACTTATCCAGAGCATCTTCTTTTGACTGTATCAGTGGCTGGCCCTTGTTAACCAGCTTCCCTGCCACTATTTCCCTGATATTTCTTTCTATCTCAACAACCTTTTGAAGGTGTGCTTCTAATTTATTGATTAAGTTATAGATTGTTGACATATTGTTCAAATTTCATCAAAAAAATTGGTTTTTATAGTACTATGTTCAGCGCATACATATTTTCATTGTCATTAATATTTTAATCCAATATTTATGTTTATTGTCTTTAATTTATTAATGATGATGAAAAATATGTATGCTCATAATTTTAAGCTATTTGTAAAATGTACAACATTGTTTTAATTATGGGAAATGTTGATAATATAAAAAGAAAATATTATTAATTATTAATTGAAAGAGAGATATTAATTTTAATAAGTTATCACAAAGAAAAGATTTAATTACTAATCAAAGGACAGGAAGGGAAGGGAATGGGCAGAATGAACATTGCCTTCATCTGCACCTGTGAAAGGGGCGGCATCAGAGATAGTGGGGAGGGAATGGGTGGTGGCTTGGGAGTCGGGGTTGGAAGGCAGGTGGCTTGATGGGGGGGGGGGGTTGGGAGGCAGGGTCTGTTGATTGGGAAGGGGCAGCAAGAGCGGTTTGCTTCAATTGCTCAAATTCTTTTTCCATCACATATACTGGCTTAACAAAACAGATGGACTGGCGTGGGGGGAGACAGGGGTCCTTTCTGGACTTATCACTATCACTTGCATAGAAGATGATGAGATCAAATAATTCCTGGACGGACGCGGAAGGGAAAAGCTCATACCCCTTATCAATTTGGGTGCATAGTTTGTTGTAGGTGGCAGGCTTCAAGCGCCTGAGGGTGGAACCAAAATTGTAAAGACATACATCTGCAAGATGCATGTTGGCATAGTTGATGGGGTAGGACCAGCAGGTATGCCCCACAGCCCTGATTTTGTGGGTAGCCCATTCCCGCTGCTCCATCTCTGCACTCAGTACAACTGTGTTCACGGTGTTTTTTGTAGTCCACTCCTCCAGCGTGGCCTTGAGCTCTGTCTGGTAGGCATACCCATCTGCAGTGTTTGATATTGCCTAGTAATAATTGACGCCCAATGGGGAAACTGCCAATAAAACCCCAACAAAACAATACAAGATTGGGCTGCGCTTGTACACGTCAGACTGGATACGCTTCTCTCCAAAGTCTTGGATACTTGCAGAAATCTTAGTGTATGATAGGAAGATGACATCATTACGGGCCCTCATTGCCCTCCCTTTGATAAAATTGATTATGGTAGAATCATAGGGGTTTGTATCCACCAAACTGGGGCCACCAAGAACCTGATTGGATAGGATTCTGGCGGCAACCACAACTACGTGCATCCAAGAATTCACCGTTCTTTTGTTGATGAAGATGCTGTGGAGTCCCAACTGGAGACGTACCTGGACCAGAGGCATCTACGTGTCACGTTCCATAATGGCCATCATAAGGGGATGGGCTGTATAACCTTTGGTTGGAGTACAGGCACCAGTCAGGGTCTTCTTGGTAGGGGGGCCACAGTTGGCGTGGGCTTGCAGGGTTGCAGCCACAGTGGACTTTGCAAACCTCATTGCGGCTGCAATTTCCCCAAGGGACATAAGCTTCCCTTGCTTTTCAACCATTTCAAGAACAATCTTGAGAGTGATTAGTTTTCTTCTGCGTCTTGCAGGCTGATTGGCTGGGGGAGGGATATGTCCATCTTGTGAACTGGTTAATGCCATCTGATTAGCTGTTTTGGGGTCCTGGGCTCTCTGGGTGACCCCATTGCTAAAATGACTGGTTCCAGATGCCATTGCTGATAAGGGATTTGGGTTAGCAGCTGCCTGTGTGTGATGGGTAAACAGGGCCATGCTTGAGGACACGGGAGAAAGAACACACTCCTGGGTAGTGCTTGCAGAGGGGCCTGCGGGTTGGGAGTGGTCATAGACAGAGGCTTCACCGTTAAGAGACCCAGTGTAGCCCTGCATAATTTTGTCAAGGCCAGGGATCAGCTTGTTGACTTGGTTGTTGTTGAAAGAAGACATAATAAAAATTTTATTATAATTTTAAACTCAAGAAGAAAAATGTATATTTTAGTCAATTTTATTGTTATATATGTTAATTTTGTGAATATTATGATCTAAATTTTAGCTGTCCTAAAATGAAATAGGGTGATTTTTGAGAATGCCTATAATTCCTAAAAGAATCAGCACAAATCCACTCTAGATCCTTTAACATCCTTTTTGAGACACCCATAAATTATATTTATTTCAAATTCCTTGCAATTATGATTTGAAACTTGGTTCTTGGATTTGACAATCCCACATTTTCAGATTTGTTATTTTTTACATGATGTCTATGACTTGTTTGACATACAGGAAATCTCAAATTGTACATTAGAATTCTGCATTTCTGATTCATGTATCCCGCATTTGTTTTTTGGGTTTTGTCTTTTGTTAGTTGAGTTATCTGCTCAAGAGATTCAAAATTTGCCAATTTAAATAAACCTAAAAAAGTCAAATTGAATGGTTAATTTTATTAAAAATTTTACTTTTCACTCAGCTGAGTTGCCTGCAAAAGTGATTTAAAATTTAGACCAAGGATTTGAAAATCCCGCATTTTTACGTTCAGGTTCTGAATTTACAGTATGAAGTGAAGTAGGGACTAAGGCAACTTATTAAAACTAGGAAAATAAAGTAAAGATCAGTCTCAATGACTGAAGATTTAGTTGAAAAATCAATATCAAAGCCTGGATAATCATCTGTGCTAACTGGAGGGTTGAAACTATCAACAATTAAGGTGTGGGCACCACTATAAAAATTTCCTAACTGGTGAAAGATGTAGTCAAATGGAATCATAAACTCAAGGTGGGAAAGATACAAGATAAAAGTTCAAGAGAAAATAAAAACACAAGCCAAAAAACCTAACAAGTACCTTTTTGGGGTGCAAGTCAAACAATCTCAACTTAAGTTGAGACTGGGTAAAACTCAGGCTTTTTATTAAAGTCTGGTTATTGAGGTAAATTAAAGGAGAAAACAGCTAACCAAAGGTAGTTAGATGACTTGGTGGTGAAAACAAAAGCAAATGTTTCTGGTAACTTAACTTTAATAAGTTAAGCACCAAGGTAAAAGGAACAACATGTGTCGTGAATAACAGCATTCACCACATTTTGATTTTGCCATTGTTGGGCCATGTTGAAGACAAATCTCTTGCTTTTGCTTTTGCCTCTTAAAATGAACTGGCTTCTGCTTCAGGAAATATGATTGTTCTGTTTCCTGACTCTGCGCAACTCACTTGCCCCACTCATGCTTGTGGAAAGTAATCCTACCGTCCTGGTAGTGTTTTGTGATATTCTCAACCACTATATATTCCATTTCCATATTCACCAATAAAATTAAGTTCTATCCACATTTTTGTCTTTGTGTCTTCTGTACTTCTGCGCCTCTTGCTAGCCACATCTAGTAGAGACTATTCATCCAGGGCCGCAAGGTAAACACAATTGCCTTCCCTGTCATTTAACCAGGACTTAGTACAAATCCAATCCTAAGGTTAGGATTCCCCGTTGTGTGTCTGTGCTGCGCCTCAGAGCACAACAAAAATGGTGCTCACTACAGGGGCTGTAAGCCCCTTGGTTATCCCTTTTGCATCTACGTTTGCAGGTCCCTTGCCTCTGCCTATTCAGGAGTCAACCTTACCTGAAATTACCAGCCCTCTTATTGAGGAAGACATTGCCAACCCGCCTATTGTCCCTACTGTACTGAACCTTGGGAATGGTCCCTGTTTAGTTGCTTACCCCATGGGTACCCCTGACTTAGAACAAGTCATGGCAGTAGCCCTTGGGATAGTTTGGGACGGGGCCATCCCTTGCCTTCAACTACAGTTTAGCCGTGCCAAATACTATGAGTTAATTGTGGCCCCTCAGTTTCCACAACATCTCCTCTCAGCGGCTGACTCCGCTGATCACCTGCTGTCATCCTTTGTACAGTCCGCCTTGGCCCACCACCAGATGGTGTTGGGACTCCACATCCAAGAAATCTCGTCTCTACAAGCAGCTGTTACCCATCATTGGGACCAGTTTGCTGCCTACCAACAGTGGATCCATTCCCTGTTTTCCCTGATATATGATAATCAGCGTGATTTGGTCACCTCTCAAACACGTCTAGTTAATTCCATTGAACAAATGAACCAGTCCATCCCTGAGTACGTTAGGGAGCAACTACATGAGTTTCACCAGTTAGAACAACCCTGGCAAACTCAAGTAGACTCCACCCTAAACGCTTATCTCTCCAACTTTGAGCGCCTAGTGCAACAGCTCAATGCATTCAGTGTCTATTCCTTTGAGCAATTGCAACAGGTAGCCGACCTTGCAGCCCAAGGTCTAAATGAGCTTAGTGCGGGATTTGATCAAGAGAGAGCTACCACTGCCACAGCTATTGCCAAACTTCAGAGTCAGGTGAATGAGCTGTCCACTCCCAAACCTGATGTTCCGCCTTCTCCTCCTGCTGATGATCTGGTGGACAGAGAGCAGAAAATCTGGGAAGCCATCCTGCAATTATGCGCTTCCACCTGTAGCCAAGGATGTCCTACTGAAATGCCTCAACCTGATTCCTAGGTTCTTGCGCTGACTGCTCAGGTTGCTGATCTACAGCAAGAAGTTGCTGCTTTACGTGAGGTAGTGATGGCTGCTGCTAGCCCAATCGGGGTTAACAAGGAGGATGACTGTTGTCCTGGTTTGGCAGGGGCTCCTCAAATCCACTGTTCCAGAGAGTTGATTGCCATAGCTAATGAGGTGGACCATTTTAAACAAGACCAGACTGAGTTAGACAGGGACGTACAGAAGATGAGTGAGTTGATTGATTTGGTAAACAACAGATTTACCCCTTGCCTATCAGTAGGCCATCCCTTACTTTGCAACTGGCTGAGCTCTCCACTGTTGCCACTATCCAAGGACAAAGCCTAGATGTTACTGAACAACAGACCACTCTAGCCAACACTACGGGTGCCAGAACCACCAAGACTCTGACAATCCTTGAAGAAAGTGTTCAACAACTGTGGGCTAGACAACCCCCCTCCGGATCTGAATCTGAGTTCTCCCCGCGCATAAATGTACTTGATAGCAACAATGGTGATCCAGCTCCTGAGGCACACTTCAAGCCTATTTTTAAGCAAGTCTTTGATCCCAAAACCTCAACTATTTCAGCTTTCTTAACTATTTACAAGACTACTATGAGACAAGCATCAGATGAAGTTAAGAAAGAACATATTCTGACTTGTTTACACCCAACCTGTCAAGAGGTAGTTGTACCAGAGCTGCCCTCCATTGAGACCTGGGAGGACATGAAACAGCTTCTGATTGACAAGTTTGGTGGTGATCTTAGCCTGGAGGTGAAAAAGGATGCTTTCATGCACATATTTTTCAAGCCCAAAGAGACATTAGCTGAATTTGCCAACAGATTTTACATGGAGGGACAACAGTTAATAACAAGCAGATAATTGACAGCGCATGAAGCATATATGGCCTGCGCCCAGGCCCTCAAGGTGAATCAACTCCTATGCCTTCATTTCAAGGCCCACAAGGCTATGCTGTCCTCCACAAAAAGTATAAAGACACTGCTCCAAGATATGCATCTTACCCATTCTGGGGCAGACGTTTGGGAAAGTTGTGCTGCTTCCAACTCTGGCTCCTCTTCTTGCGGCCCTTGTATCCTCACTATGAACTCCCAAAATTCTCCTCAACGTCAAGGTTGCCACAACTGCGTTCAGATAGGCCACCACTCTCGCGTCTGCACCAATCTGCGGGTTGAAGGAGCTGATCCCAAGGATCAGTTGGGAAAAGAACAGTCAACCTAGAGGCGGAGATGCTCTCAGTTGACAATTCTTCCCAGTCTCCTCCTACACCTCTGCCTGTTACTGACTCTGAGCCTGCTGATGATGAAGCTCCCCTATCCTCCTCCTGTTCCATGACATTTCTGATGATTCTGATGTGGATGAATCTGATGTTGAAGACCATGATGCATACGGGTATTCTGTTCTTGCTGTCCCTGAGACTATTTCAGTTCCCTACAAGCTACAATCTGGGAAGACTACAACTAACACCAAGCACTTGTCTGAGGCCAAAGCAGTTATCTCCTGCCCCTACCTTACTCAGGCAAAACGGTCCCCTGTATTAGTGGAATCATCAGAGGAAGCCGCTGAAGTTGCAGACGCCGTTTTCAAGAATTTATCTGTCTCACTCCCTCTCCAGACTGTATATAAGGAGTTTCCGGGACTACAATGCATGATTGAGAAATGGGACAAGGAACTAGCTGAGGCACAGCATATCTTGGCTGTTCTGCCACCCTTTGGATGCACCACCACCCAAGTAGAGATATCTATCCAAAAGGTCAAGATCAAAGCCGTCCTGGACACCAGTTTTCCGGTCAACATTGTTTCTTCTAAACTGATGAAGAAGCTTAATCTGGCCCCTGATCTCAACTACCATCAATCCTATAGCACCACTGGTCTCTCCATGACTTGCGCCATTGGTGTGCACTCTGCCTTACCAATGCAATTTGGTAAACTCCTGTTGGCTTCACCAGCTGTTGTTCTAGAAAATGAGAGCTATGACCTTTTGGTTGGTACCCAGTTCCTTTGGGAATATAATGGGATCATCAACCTAAAGGATGGTTATCTTTCTATCCTAGGGTATAAAGTCCCCCTGATCTTTGAAGAGCCAATCAAAGTTCCTGGTAAACGTTTGAAGACATGTACTCTGGAGTACCCCACTGGAGTTTTCACCCTAAAATACCAAACCTATTCCATCAACATGAAGTGTCCTCCCATGGCTTGTCCTGCAACTGAGGGAATCCCTCTCATGACCACGTCTGCTATCACCATCCCCCCAGGCTCTCAGGCTATCCTAGACTCCCAGATGTCATATGAACTACCTGAACAGACTTTCTTAGAGCTGTACTCCCCTCCTTTGCTGGGGCGTAACAAGCCTTACCTCTGTCCTGGAATTCTGGATGTTTCCCACAAGGATCCCGTTCAATTACTAGTTGCCAACCTTACTGAGCTTCCTATGACAGTATCCAGAGGACAGGTCTTTGGTTACAGAAAGTTGTTAAATGCTCCTGACGTCTTGTCTCTTCACCCTTTTGGAACGTTTCAAGACTTTAACCTACCCAAAAACGAGCCTCAAGTCCTATCTCTGTTCACTGCCCAAGACTTCCCTCAGTTGTCCCCAGTATAACAGAAAGAGGTGCTTGATTTACTAGACCAATCCTCAGACATCTTTGCTAAAGATAGTACTGATTATGGGCTAGCCAAAGGTGTGATTTATCAGATTGACACAGGAGATGACCTCCTTTTGTGCCAAGCCATACCGCCATAGCTGAGTGGAAGATGTGCAGGTTTCTAAGGAGCTCAAACAACTGCTGGATGCTGGACTGCTAGCTCCCTCTCAAAGTCCCTGGGCTTCCCCTCTGCTCATCTTAAAGAAAAAAGATGGAGGCCACTGGATTGTGATGGACTATTGAAGGTTGAATTCTCTAACCAAGAAAGATTCCTATCCCTTACCGCACATTGATGACACTCTTCAACGCCTTGGAGGTTCTAAGTTTTTATCTGCTATGGAATTGGCGTCTGGCTACTGGCAAGTTGACCTCTCTCCTGAAGACTTTCAGAAGGCTGCGCTCATCACATCAGAAGGATTGTTTGAACCTAACTGCATGCCGCAAGGGCTCTGTAATGCCCTGGCAACTTTCCAGAGGGCTATGGATTCCATCCTGCGTGATTTGAAGTTGTCATGTGTCTTAGTCCACCTAGATGATATAACAGTCTTCAGCGCAACTTTCACTGATCACCTAGCCCATCTTAAAGAGGTTTTCATAAAGATCTGAGAAGCTGGCATCAAGTTAAAGCCCTCTAAGTGTGCTTTCTTCAAAGAACGCCTTGAATTCCTGGGCCATGAAGTAACCCAAACAGGGATTTGTCCAATGACCAAGAAGATTGAAGCCATTGACAAAATGCTTCCGCCCACCAACCTCCGAGAAGTACAAGTCTTTCTGGGCATGATGGGTTACTATAGACAATTCATTCCTGATTTTGCTGATACTAGCAAACCCCTGGTCCAACTATTGCATAATGTTCCTTTTGAATGGACCGCCAGCCAACAGCAAGCCTTCAAGGCTCTAAAGCAGAAGTTCAAAGAAGCACCCATTTTAGTGTACCCCAATTACAATAAGGAATTCATCTTGTACACTGATGCTAGTGACCTTGCTATTGGGGCTATCTTAGCTCAGCTTGACAATGAAGGTGTGGACCACCCTGTAGCCTATACTTCCTGTGTGCTAAATAAGCATGAAAAGAATTATAGTGTTACAGAGAAGGAGTGCCTTGCTGTGCTGCATGCAGTCAAACAATTCCGCCACTATGTGTATGGTACCCATTTTACTGTTGTCACTGACCATGCTTTGCTCAAATAGTTACAACAACTTAAGAAGCCTGAAGGACGCTTAGCCAGATGGGCTCTCTGCCTGCAAGGTTATGACTTCACTGTGCTCCATTGCCCTGGGATTCAACATCAGAACACTGATGGGTTGTCCTGAATGCCCATCCTTGCCCTACATCCTGCTGAGGCAGACCGCCTGTACAAGCTAATTGGCTACCCTTCTTCCCGGGAAGGTGAGACAGAAGAGGTTTGATTTGCCCTGTCCAAATTGTCTGAAGACACCCTCATACGCAATAACCAACTCTTCAAGAAGGTGCAGGGGTCAATACCTGCCATATGTGCGCCCCAGTCTTTGCCTCTCCTTAGTGTCGCAAGCTCATAAAGAAACTGGCCATGGAGGCATTGCCAAGACCTTTGACTGGCTTCAGAAGAATTACTTCTGGGAGAATCTTTGCCTGTTGATCCCAGATGTCATAGCTAGTTGCCATGACTGTCAACTTCAGAGGCCCCAAGCTGCTTCTCACAAGTTCAAATTGGTCCCCCCTCAACATGCCTTTCACACTGTCAGCATTGATGCTGTAGGTCCTCTTCCCCGCTCTTGCTCCGGATGCTGCTTTATCCTGATTGCTGTTGATCACTTCAGCAAGTGGATAGAAGCTCGCCCTACTAAAGACATCACTGCTAAGACTACTGCTGCCTTCCTGCTGCAGGATGTTTTCTACTGCCATGGCTGTCCTCAAGTGTTGTTATCAGATAAAGGAACCAACTTCAATGCCAAACTTGTAACCTCTGTTGTTGAAGCTCTAGGAACTCACCAGTCTTTCTCTGCCCCTATAATCCTTCCACTAATAGGGCAGTTGAGCGTGCCAACTTGCCACTGGTTTCTATCATGAGGAAGCTCACCTACTCTGATACTGCCAATTGGTATCTATACTTACCTGCTGCACTCTTTGCCTATTGTCTGAGCAAGCATTGGCTCACAGGGTACTCCTCCTTTGCCATGTTATATGGGTGTGAAGCCACCACTCTGTTGCTCTTGGGGGTTCCCCTACTCTCCTCTGATAAGGCCATGAACCCTGACAACCACATCAAAGACTTAGTCAACTGTATAATTGATTTACAAGTCATTGTCTACACTTCCGCATATAAGACTAAGATGCTCGAGCTCTCTCCTGACAACGCAGGGCGCTCCCCCTTGCCTGAGTTTGCTGTTGGTGACCATGTCCTATACTATCAACACTGTGTGGGTGGGCGTGCACACAAACTGAACTCCCTGTGGATTGGTCCTTTAGGGGTGACTTTCAAACAAGGATCTGAGTGACTTTAAAGCTCCTCTCCAGTAGTCACCCTTTTGCTTGCGTACACGTCAAGTTCCTCCGCAAGTATCACCCCCCCAAAGGCTAATATAGAGGGGGCAATGTTGTGAATAACAGCATTCACCACATTTTGATTTCACCTTTGTTGGGCCATTTTGAAGACAAATCTCTTGCTTTTGTTTTCACCTCTTGAAATAAACTGGCTTCTGCTTCAGGAAATATGATTGATTGGTTTTCTGACTCTGCAGCAACTCACTTGCCCCACTCATGCTTGTGGCAAGTGATCCTACCATCCTGGTAGTGTTTTGTGCTATTCTCAACCACTATATATTTCATTTCCATATTCACCAATAAAATTAAGTTCTATCCACATTTTTGTCTTTGTGTCTTCTGTACTTCCGCGCCTCTCTCTAGCCACGCCTAGTAGAGATTATTCATCCAGGGCCACAAGGTAAACGCTATTGCCTTCCATGTCATCTAACCAAGACTTAGTACAAATCCAATCCTAAGGTTAGGATTTCATGTTGTGTGTCTGTGCCGCATCTCAGAACACAACAACAAGGGAGCAGCGGCTGCTTAGTAACCTTAGAAATGAGGAAAAGAGAGAGCAGGAGGAAGGAAAAACATATTCAAAACTGCTGGTGTAAGCAGAAAGCAAAAAAGAACAATTTAACAAGTTTGGATTAGTTAATACTAACTCTAGCGTGAAGGTGAAAGGCTCAAGAATTGTCCCGTAACAAAGGTAAATTTGAGGACAGGAGCTAACCATTAAATTAGGTAAGAAAAGGACTGAAAAAAGGAGGGAATAAGTATGAGTGTTTGCTGGGAACCAAGGACTTGGAAAAAACCCAAAATTTATGGTTCAAAAAACTATACTAGCTGAAAGATAGTTAAGGAGAATCCTGACAGTAATGACATAATTTTTTATTTTTTATTTGATTAATTACAGTAGTTTTTAAAGCTATGACAACAAGCAAAAATAATTTAGATTTAAGAAGATTCAACTCAGATGTAAACAAAATTGAAATAAATCAAAATCTATTTAAATTAATATAAATTTTCTTATTTTTAATTTTGCTTACATCCAAGCTAAATTTGTTTAAAACTGAATTATTTTTGCTTGTTGCCATAGCCTTTAAAACTACTGTATGAAAAGCTCTCCCTTTACTTTATCATGACACTAAAAACCAAGTAGCCTAATCATGGAAGAGAGTGACAAGGTATGGGCTCTTTAAGTAAAGAGCTGAAGTTCCAAAGACTTTTTGATTATTTAAAAAAGCATTTAAAAGGATAGTAAATTCAAATGCTCAGTATGTGAATTAAAATCATCAGTGATTAATCCTTTCATAAAGTGGCCACCAAATTCCATCATAAAATATGCTCAAGAAGGTAGGTTGTTAAAGAAAAGAAGAAACAGGTGTGGATAAATTCCAGTTAAATGATAAAATAGATAATATGGTTGCACAGATGGTAAGTAAAGACCATAAGAAGCCAAGAGTAAATCACAGAAAAAACAAGTTTATGATCATTAGCATTAATACTTTTGTGATATATGAAAAATTCTTGCTCTGGGGGTAATTTTAGATTCCAAGAGCAAGAAAAAAGAAGCATTAAAGGTAACTCATAACTTTTAGGGCTTGTTATATGCAGAAAACAAGATTGGATACTTGGTTGGTCTAGAAATAGGGGCAAGAGAGATTCAAACTCAGAACAGTGTATTGTAAATTTTATAGACAGTTAAAATAAAATTTAACATGAATTTTTTAAAATGGCTTCTGAAAGCCATTTTTTAAGGAAAACCTAGTAAAATCAACCAAGAGACAGCAATTCTTAGATCTAGGGAGTAGTAGAGGCTAAGTTGAGAACTGGGATCTTTGAAAGAAGCCCAGATGATTTTTTAAACCAAAGTTAATATGAGGAAAAACTTTGATTCAAGGGTTTCAATCTGAGTTTAATATTAAAAAATAGGCAAGTAAGAAACTCAGATGATCCTTGATGCCTTTAAAGGAAGAGTTTAGGCACAAAGTATCTATTCTAGAATAAGATGTCAGGCATAGTGCCTAATTGGCTAGAAAATACTTTTAAGATCATAAAATAGGGATTTGACGGTTTTTTAAATAGCCTGTGGGATTTTATCTGATAAAGTGGATACAGCTTTGTGCATTGAATCTAGTTCCACAATGGGAGGTAAAATGTGGCTAATTAGGATTATCTGTGACAGTATCATTTCATTTAGCCTCTAAACTGAGCCAACATGAATTAAAATTAAATCTGGGGGTTTTCAGTTGTCAGGCCTAGAGTAAATGGGATGTGGTGATTATTAGCAACAGTCATTTTTACTACTGGTCAGCATATAATCCCAAATATATGTCTTCTGTATCAATTTGTTGTTATTATCAAACAACAAAGTTGATTTGTGATCTAGTTACAAGGTTGCAAATCAGAATAGCTAAAGTTGCAAATACATTGTATTTTGCTTGACATCAGTTATTATATACTGATTGCCATTATTATTCCTTCCTTCCCCACCATTTTTTGTATTACATTGAAACAACCATCATGCAACCAAACAGCTCCCAATTCAATTGTATGATTGTTTGTTATTTCTTGACAATCCCTCTTTTATTTGTATATAAAAGGTCTATACTTTTAATAAAGATACCAATCCCCCATATACTTATTTATATTTTACTTCACAATTTATATCTGTCAAGACTTCTTACTTTAGAACTAACTTGATTTATGTAACACAATCCTAACTGTATTTATTCATATAAACTATCTAATTGCTTATTTGAAGCAATCATTGTAGTGATTAACAGGGGACTGTGTAACTGTTTTTGATATATATGGTAGCATAAATAGATCATCAACTTTGTGAGATAAGTCAGTGAGAGAGTTAAGAGATTTAGTGGGTGCTTTTGCTGGCTCTTTATTTAAATGGGAAATAAGGTTTAATACAGGGCTGAAAAGGCCAAGAATTTTACAATTTATGCTGTAAAAAAGATAATCATTTAAAAATTATCAGGAACTAGAGCACAGCATAGTATTCAATCTCATTTAAATTCATTTAACGCCAGCTCTTTTTGCTCACTTTGCCTCAAATTATAATCCTTTCACTAAAGCAGTACAAGGCATGTGAAAAGATTTTAAAATAATGTTGAAACAGCAGGGTCAACCCACCAGCAAGGTTCCAACTAAGCAGGTTTGTGACCTGCAATCTGACTTCCCAGTAACATGTAGCCAAATGGGGAAGTCAACTCAAATTTTCAGAAATAGCAACATGAGCAAATGACAATCTCTAAGGATGGATATCTCAATTCAGCGCTTGACTTAATATCTAGATCAAGCCACCTCTCTAACCATCCAGCCAATCAATCATCACAATCATGTTCCTACTATCCATGATTCACTCACACTATATAATTCCAATATATCAATAAAGATAATTATCTAGTCTCCAAATATTTCCCCCTTTTAACTCTGCTAAAACAGCACACTTATAACAATAAAGGCACATCATATGAGTTTTATTATATTAACTAAATTATCACTTAAAATATAAGTCCTCTTTATTATGTGAGCTCTCTTTTAGGCTTATGATAAAAATCATTTTATTACTATAGAATTTGGTTAGGTTAAATACTGGTCTATATAACAAGACTCTAATAATAATTTAGTAGAAAAAGTAAACATGTTAATAAGATTTAAATAATATCTAAGTTCAGTGGCTATCTCATCTTATCAATATATATGTCTCTAACCTTTCTCTTTCAGCATTAGTATCTAATTCATAAATAAAATGAGTGTATTTTTTAATCCCTCTTTTTATTTATAACTAAACTATTACATTGAGGAACTCAATGTGTCATATCCAGAGGTGATGTACTTTCATATAGAAAGCTTTTTGACCCATAAATTGGGGTAAAGATGATAAGGGCCTATTAGGGCAAAGAATATGATCAGAACAGATATAATATACCAGTAGCCAGGGGATAATAAACTCATAAAATGAGTACAGCAACTCCAGCCAGACTAAGGATAGCTAGGGTAAGCATCCCTGATGTGCTGTGATCATAGATTTGTGACTCAATAGCAGGAATGAGGAGAAAGAGTGTTGTAGGTTGTTTCAGGATAGGCCCTGGATGAGCTTCATCTTTAAGGTAAAATAGTAGTGTGATATTCCTAGAGTTTGACTATATGTAGGTTATTAAAAAAGTTATTGATAACAAGTCAAATAGAAAAGAGAGGTCTATTCACTTATTGAAGTTTTCTTCACTTGTCATCAAAGGGGGATAAAGTTGATTATATATAATACCTGATATGTGTGTCCAGCATCTTTCTGATGGGTGTTTTATTCAGGAAAAATATGTTTCAAACAAGAGTGTCATCTTGTTTATGATAATTACAGTGTAGGAGAACAAGGGACTTTGAATTGGCATGATATTGGGATAAATTTTATCATTATTTTTATGATAATTGGCAATTGATTAGTATTTGGGATTATAGCTGTTCTTATCAACTGTGGAGGGAATTGAGTCTGAAATAGATCTTTTGATTTTAAACAATAGTCTTGAAAGGCATTGTGGCTGAGATTAGATTGGGGTTAGATTAACCTTCAACTAATTTTCTTGGCCTGGATGCATCAGATTCAGCTTATTGCCAATCTTCTGAAGAACCCAGCTCATTTAAGGTGTTGGCTGGTCCCCTTACAGCTCTGGAAATCTACCTAGTATATTGTTAGTATTGGGGCTGGGTGCTTACACTTAGATGATAGCCAAAAGCCCTCCTGGGGTAGTTTTATAATATTTCTTGGTTATTTTATGCTGCTAGTGGCAGTTTGAACCACACTTAAGTGAGCTGGTAGTTCAAACTGCGCGCTGAATGCCCTGATGGGTGGTTTTAGGTTTGATTCTTAGAGCAATCTTTTTTTGAGGCTGCCCTTGATTTTAAACCCAAGACCTTACACAATGAGATAACATTAAAATAAATATATAATATTACCTAAAAGAGGGTAACAGTGCATATGCTGATAGTAAAGATGTTAGAACTATATTAAGATTTAATTTCATTTTTCACTATTGATAACTTAAATTTGACAGTTATTTTAAAAATTTCTTCAATATTCTAAAAAGGTATCAATGTGTGGATTCAAACACTATAAAATTCTACTTTTATAATCCTTGTCCTCTCCACTGTCAAAACAAGAGTTCATTGATATGAAAATTAGTCACACTATCTCCTCCACTTAAACTTGCCTATTTAATATGATTAGGATCAAGCCTCAATAAATCTAGCTTAAAATAGAACCCTGTGCTGCAACCAAGTTTAATACCTTGCTCAATAGCATATTGTTGTAACTGAACCAATTAGAGTTCATTATTTGATTGGGGAAGACAACAGTCCAATAAAAAGGATAAAAATGAATAAAATAAGGTATTGTTTATTGTATAATATTGTGATTAATATACTATATGAGAAAAGCCACCAGGCCACAAGGGAAAAGTATAGTGGCATGTTTCATATAAGGGTTGAAGCCAAGGAATAACTTGTGCGGGAATCAGCAGGTCAAATTGACAGCACTCCTAATTAAGAGGAAGTACCCACAATTTGATATTGCCATCAGATTAATCCATGTTGTTAGATACGTCAAGGGGCAACTCATTGAGTGCTCCCTGTGCATCATAAGATAGGTTAGCAGTCAAGTCTGGAAACTCAGTTGCAACAATATCTTAAAGTATTAAGGGGGGTTCAACAAGCCATTTATATTTTATATAACAATATTTTACCTCCTGCATCAAACTTTAAAATACTATATGGTATTTTCTAATAAGGATCAGAGCCATTTTCAGCCAAATACCCTCAAAAACTTATTTGAAACTAAACTCATATTTAGATCATGTCAATATTATCATCTCTTGTTGCTCAGTGGGTTTCTTTTACTGTACAATAAATTTCATCTACCAGTAAAGCTAAATATTAGATTAAATCTCTGTTGTTTTCCCTTGGACTGCTGTAACCTCCCTCCAAATTCTGAACTACAATCAGTTCAGTTGCAACGCCTGCTATTCAATAAAACAATCCCTTTATCCATTTTTATTGCTTCTCTCTGTAGATTGCCTTGTTGTTGCTAGTTTTGAATTGATTTGCCGTGTATTGAAATTTAAAGATCTTCTTTATATATAGATGCAAATATTTTTAATTTGTGTAGGATAGCTTTATCTTGTACTTGTGAAAGTTCACTTGGCATGTTCTCCTATCTATCCTTGCATTTTTATCTAGTTTTTACTATAATTCAGAAATAAGTGAAGCTTTTTATATCCTTAAATATGCAGAGTCTATTTTATTTGACCTAGAGTTATTTCATCTGATTGCTTAAAATGAGCCAATCAAGGTGAAGTATTTGGATTGGAGAAGACAACAGCCAAGAAGGAAAAGGTATAGATTAAGAATAAGATGATAGCTTTATTTAAAATTTACCACCATTATATTATAAACAGCAGCCACCAATCTACAAGGGGTGACATTGTGGCATGATCCAAGTATGGCTTGAGTTACAAATAGCTTATCAAAGAATCAATGTCTAGAATTGGCTCCATCCCTAACTTTGGGACATTGCTGTATATTGACATCTGAAGAGGAAAGGATTATGTTATGTTGTGACTCTATAAGAGCCCCCTGCATATTGTGAGATATGTTGGCAGATGGGGTGCTGAGCATGATTGCAACATGATAGATTGATTTTGAGGAATTATAGCAGATGCAATGTTCTTTTTTGGTATATTATAGCTTTATTCCGTGCTTGTGGTTGACCAATTGATGATCAACAACTTTCAGACGGTCATTCTATGGCCTGAAATCACACTATTGCTCTCCTGCTCTAGGCTAAGTTAAATCCACTGTAGGCTGAGTAGATTTTGTTCATCTCAACAGTTTTTGAAAACCACTATATTTCAGAGGGTTATGGTTGAGACTGAACAGTTTTTATCACGGGAGATGAGTTGAAAGGATTATTGCGATGCGACATACTTTGTTTGAGAAGTGTTGCGGTTGATGAAAAGTCCAAATCTCACTCCATGGATGGGCTTCAAATATATCCAAAAAATTATTTGGGTTTGGCAGTTGTACCTAGGGCTCTTGAAAAAATGCTCAACTTGTCCAAGGGGGCACCATCTCAAACAATTGTTTCCTGGAAGCAACTCCTGAAAACGATACCATTCCCTATTTTTAAAACGTAAATTACATTCAAAAATCGTTAACATGACATCATTTTATCGGAGATTGGCTCATAGTGGGAATGCTTAAGAGTAGGTGGACTCTCTAGCACGGAAGCTTAAATTAGATTTTATTAAGCCATAATTTTCTAGGGACCTTAGTTGCAATTTTAGAATTTGTGAAAAATAGAGCTCCTCTGATGTCGTGTTTTGATTGAAACGGGGATTTTAGCTTAGCTTTATATAATGTGGAGATTTGTCAGAAGGCTTGTGAAGATGAAGAGGGCTAAACTGCAGATCAGTTTCGCTGGACTGACCTCATAAACCGAAGGCGCCGATCGCAACAAATGAGAAACAATGCCAGTAAGTAAGCTTTATTAGGAAAACAGTAGAATTGCCAGATTGTGGCTAAGAAAGGTAGATCCCAACTTTTAATGAGGCACAGCATGGGCGATGGTATAAGAGGCCAAGTGGACCAAGTAGAAAAGCATGAAGGGATGTTTAGTGCTACTCGGAGTTGCTGTGGCCCAAAAGAGTGGGTTCCTCGGGCGGCTGCTTTCCGGAGAGGAGTTCAGTAACATCATTAGTCACATAAAATCATATAAGGACCTCGTTGATTTAGACAATCCTGATGGATTGATAGATCAATTCAAAACCAAACCTCCTTTCAAGGTAGCCAAGCCAACGACATTCCCTCCCTTGTCTCTCGACATCATGCGGCAAGGGCTTGAGTGGTCGTACCTGAGCATGTGCTCCAAGAGAGATATCTTTGAACTTAGATGCCTGTGTGATAGAGACTATTCTGATACTGCCTTCATGTACAATGACCAATTCAAGGCTGCTTCGGCTGTCATCTACGTCAAAGCCCTACAGCAGGCGGTTGTATCCTTTAAATATACATCCAAGAATCGCAACTGGCTGACGAATTTCGATTTTGCGTTGGCACAGATGGAAGGGGCGCCAGAAGGCGTGATGGTGCACCAGGGCATGTTGGAATATTACCTGTCCCTCCACAAGGAGACGATGATTGCCCTTGAGAATCTGATCAAGAAGAAGCCAGTCAAGAATGTCATGGTCACCGGATACAGTCTAGGCGGGAGCATTGCCTCCATCTCCGTCCCCTACTTTGCCGACTTCAAGCGCAAGAACAACGACATCCCCATTTCTGTTCTCTCCTACGCGGGTACGCGCGTCGGAAACTTCAAGGCCAAGATTTACTACGAGAGCCTTGGCATCCCCATCTATCGGTACACCAATCGAAACGATCTAGTCCCTCAGCTGCCTCCCCGCTACGCCAACTATTCTCATGCTGGTCTTGAGATTCACGAGCGCGCTACCGAGAAAAAAGGGTTCACCGAACTTGTCGTTTGTGGCCAGGACTACGATGAAGATCCCAACTGCTCTTGGGGAGAAAAGGGATACTCCGTCAAGCTCCACCTGGAACCCTTTAACAACTGGCTCCCCATGCCTCCTTACTGTGGCTATGGCTCTGTAACTCGCAACCGCCTGCCTGAATTCGCCACTAAATGATAAAAATAAACCAACCCTATTTATAGCTGAATACTTTTAAGCATTTTTTAATTTTAGATAGAAATAAATCACCAATTAACCCCAGCCAATCATATGCGTCATCAAAGAAGAATCATCAGCTTATCCAACCTCAAAATCTAATCGCCTCCAAAAAATCACCACATCCCTTACTTCATCGCATATTTGAGCTAGTAGCCATCAATCATCGTATTTTAAAAAACAAGTACCTATTCTACTTGATTACCTATCAGCCCATAATAAGAAGGCTTACAATGGAACAGTGTATCCCCCATAAGCAGCCAAGAAAATGAAGCATTCAGAATAATATGTCAACTTGTAAACCAACAACATACATTCTATTTTTACTGCTATTGTAACTGTGCTACAGGCAACAGTTTCAGGAAGGAAGAGGGGATGAAGGTGATAGGTAAATGTTTATTGATAGAGAATAAATGTCTATTATACCATAGTGTCAGGATACCAGAGAGTGGCCCTGAAGATAGTTGCTTGTATAAATACTGATCCTATTAGGACAGCACTAATAAAAAATATTTCAGTAATATGCAGTGTCATTGGTATATAGACAACATTAACTTTTGTCCCAATTAGGCAACTGATTAAATCAATTAAAAGGTTGAAACATTATAATTTGCTATTTTTGCAATGTTTGATCCCCAGAGGGTTTCTTCTCATGAGGATGCCAGGAAGTAATATTGGCTGGAGCCCATCTTAATCCAGCTGCTGTGTGGATGGGGAGATGATGCATTCGCTTTCGGATGTGTCAACTATAAACAGGTTTATGAGGCATTGATTACGCTTGCATCATTTTTCTAATACTTGTACCAAGTAGGTAAAGTCCGGGTAAGTTTGTAGGACTATATCGGGCCCCGATCCCTCTGGTTGCAGCTTAGGTCTTTCAAGGTTCAAGACCCAAACTTAATATCAACTTTCAATCTTTAGATTAGGATTTTTCATGTTTTTAAACAATTTTCTTCATACAGTAGTTTTAAAAGCTAAAGCAACAACCAAAAATACCTCAGATTTAAACAAAATGGTTTCAGATTTGAACAAAATCCAAGTTGCGCGAGATTCAGGATTCAAATAAGTTAAATATTTTTGATTAATAAATGAACTGTCAAACAAAAAACAAAGTTTCACTAGCCCATTATATGAAATTATAGCAAATATCAAGCAGCGTTGTTTAAACCATAAACAGAATGAACTGACACAGCAAGTGAGATGGATGGATGCTGTTCCAGAGTATATTATAATCCAATCAGGATTCATACAAGGCACCAACAGAAGGACTAAAATGAAACAAAGTTTGAGCAATCTGGAAGCGAGATTCCACAAGCACAAAACAAAATGAAGTCCCACAAGATGTGTAGTATGAGCAGTCTAAAATAGAAGTATGACAGTTTAACAGCCAATCAACAGATATCCAATTTAGGAACAGAGGGTTTTTTATTCATTTTCATGGCTTCTTATTTGTGTAAAATTGTTTTGAGAACCTGTCAAATGTGGACTCAAGATTACAATAAAAATAAGCCATTAAATTTTAAAATTTCTACTTTTATTTTTTTATCCTAGTGTTGTAACTGTGCTGTTTTAGCAGAGTTACAAGGGGAAAATATTTAGAGACTAGATAATAATCTTTATTGAGAGATAGGGATTATATAGTCATTGCAAATCAAGGATAACAGGAACATGATTGTGTTGATCACATGGCTGGATGGTGAAGGGGGTGGCTTGATCCTTGTAATGAGTCAAGCGCCAAAACAAGTCACCCACCAAGAGTGATCAGCTTTTGTTCATGTTATTGTATTTGGTAATTCAAGTTGTCTTCCTAACTTGGCTGCAAGTGGATGGATAACTGGGTTGTGGGTCACAAACCTGCTTACTTGGAACCTTGCTGGTGGGTTAAGCCTGCTGTTTTGACACCCCCTGGCTGAGAGCCAGCCTTCTCTGGGGGCAGGTTGTCAGGAAAGTCATTGGGAGCCCGGGCGCCATACTGGACTAGCTGCTGTTTGGTGGCAGGTAACACAGTCTCACATTGTTTTTGTCTTGCCTTGCAGGGTCTGAGGCAATCATGGTGAAGGACCTTGTTCTGTCTACGCTTCCCAAGTCCTTACACACAGTAAGCGCTGTTGTTTACCTTTAGGATGATGGCAGGGCCAACTTTTTCTGGTTGCAGTTTACTCTTGTCAATGTTCATGACCCAGAATTTTTTGCCAACCTTGTGTCTGTTCTTGATGGGGACAAAAGTCTCTTGTAGGCGCTTTTCTTCTCTTTCTGACTTGTTGCTATTGGCCTGCATGGCCTGGGGATCTGAGTGGGGGAGGGGGAACCTTGTCTGGTATCTCCAGCTTAGGTCCTGATAGTACTTGGATGATGTTGGGTTGTGTTCCATAAACTAGCTCAAAGGGGCTTTTGCCAGTGGATCTGTTCACACGGGACCAGCATACAAGTAATGCAGCCGGTAGCTGCTTGTACCAGTTCTCAGGTCTCACGGTGGTGAGCTTGGCCAAGGCTTGCACAAGGCTACCATTCAGCTGCTCTACGCGTCCATCAGCCTGAGGATGGTAGGGTGTTGTCACTGTGTGTTGGACTCCATTCTTGGTAAGGTATACATTGGTATCTTCAGAGGTCAATTCTTTGCCTCCTTTGGTTATCAGGAGTTCTGGCTTTCCAAACTTGCTGAAGATTTCTCTTCATATGAAGCGTGGCACATCATTGCCAGTATGTGTCTTAACTGCTTGGGCTACTGGCCAGCGTGTGGCAAAGTTGATGGCGGTGATAATGTACTTTTTGTCATTATGTTTTCCAGGCATAGGTCTCACAATACCCAGGGCCCATAATTTAAATGGTAATTGTGTGCAGATGGGTAATACGGATTTTGGAAGGGTCTCACTCTTTGCAAACTTTCACACACCTCACACTGATCCAAGACTTCTTGGACGTCTCAATGTAAGGTTGGCCACCAGGCCTTGTGTTTCAGGAACTTGTAAAGGTTTTGACTCTTTGTATGGCCAAGGTCTCTGTGATAGTGTAGGATGGTATCAACTTTCTGGTGTGTGGGAATGTATGGGATGGTTGTCTCATCAGACATTTTTTGGTGTAGGGTTCCATAGATGTCGGTGAATAGGTACTTGTTTTTGATAACAGTTTCCTTTGTGATATCTGTAGTACCAGGGGGAAAACCTTCATCTTTGGTACATAGCACCAGGAGGGGCCAGTCTGGGTCAAGCCCATTCTCACCTCTCATGGCTCTGAAGTATAATCAAGACAACACATCAGCCATGGCCAGCTCTAGGCCTGGCTTGTACTGTATAAGCATGTTGAACCTTTCCAGAAGCTCCATCCATTTGGCTTGTCTGCGGGAAAGGTTTGCTTGGGTCTTGAAGTAGATAAGTGATTTGTGGTCTGTCAAGGCCGTGAAATCTTCTTGTTGTTCTAAGTAGCAACACCATTTGACTAGGCAGTGCATGATTGCCAATAGCTCTTTGTTGTGTATGGGGTATTGGCACTCACTTTCTGTCAGTTTGCGTGATTCATAGGCCACAGGTAGGAAATCCCCATCATTTTTTCTGATTCATAGTACCCCTCCAATGAGTGCATCAGAGGTGTCTGTCTCCATTTGGTATTCCTCATTGCGTTTTGGATATTAGAGGATGGGTGCTGTTGTTAGTTTTTCTTTAAGGCGTCTGAAGCAAAGGTCACGTTGGGGGTCCACATGAATTTGGATTTGGCGCCAGTTATGGCAGATAGAGGAGCAGTCAGGAAGCCACAGTTAGGTATGAATTGTTGTACATAGGCAACCATTCCCAGGAAAGTGCGGAGTTCTGACTTGTCTTTGGGCGGTGGCATTTTGCAAATGGCCTGGATTTTCTGACTGTCAGGTTTAATCCTGTCTTTCAAAACTATGTGTTCCAAGAAGGGTAGTTGTACGCAGAAGAACTGGAACTTGGAAGGTTTGGCTAGCAACTTATGTTGCGCTAGAGTGGCAAAGACTGTCTCCAGATCCTTGTAATGCTGTTCCACTGATGGGCTGTAAACAATGATGTTGTCTAGGTATACCAGGGCATGCTTGCCAATGTGGGGAGCAAACAACTTGTTCATGAAGGTTACAAAGGTTGCTGGGGGCGTTTTTCATACCAAAGTTGAGTACTAAACACTCATACAAGCCATATTTAGTGCAAAGGCTGTTTTGAGAATGTCTTCCTCCTTGATACGGATCTGGTTATATCCTGCAGTCAGATCAATCTTGGAGTAGACCGTAGCGCCGCCCAGGGAATCAAAGAGATTGTTGATGAGTGGTAGTGGGTAATATTTATTGATAGTAGCTTTGTTAAGGGCCCAATAATCTGTGACTAGGCGCAGGGTACCATCTTTCTTTGCTACAAAAAATACAGCAGCAAAAAAAGAAGACTGTGAGGGGCAGATAAGTCCTTTCTCTAATGCCTCTTTGAGGTAAGCACACAGGGTGTTGTCCTTGTTTGGGGTGAGGCAATAAATGGGCTGTGCCTTAGGTACTGTTCCCTTGAGTTGGATGGAATGTTGGATATGTTTCTCTGGTGGCAACCCGGGTAGAGCTTCTTTGAAGATTTATGGGTGTTGAGCTACAATTTTGCAATCCTGCGGTGTGATGGTGTCCTGGTGATCTTTGAAATGGATAATCTTGTATTGGCAAAAGTCCCAGTTGATTGTCTTGAGATTCTCCTGTTTGTCCAAGTTCTCAGTGATACATACAAAGACATGGTCAAACAGGAGTTGATCCACTGAGTTGGGGTAGATTTGGTGGTTGACACCCTCACGTTTGATGGTCAGTACTGAGGTTGCCCAGTCTACATGGGGGTTATTCTTTTGCAGCCAGTTGAGTCCCAGTACAATGGCAAACTTGGAAAAGTCAATGACGGGACCTTGAGAGGTGGAATGTAGGTTCTCTAGCATGAAAGAGAAGGGGGCAGTTTCCTTTGTCATGGCAATGTGGTGTTCATCAGCCAAAACCACTTTTTAATCTGCAAAGGATTAGTGGCTAGTTTGAACTTGTCAAAAAAGCTACTGTTGACCAGGGTTTGGTCTGCAACCAAGTCCAGGAGAGCTGAGTCTGTGTAACTGCAAAATTAGAAAGGATATGACATCAATTTATTTGGGTGTCTGACAATGGTGTACAGCACTGGGTCTTCCAAGGGTACTTAATAATTGGACATTGATCCACTTCCTCTGGCCGGTACTTGTTGTTGAGCACATTAGGAATTGTCTGGGGAGAGCTTGGCTTGCTTAGTGCTCTCCCAGGGCTTTTCCCTTGTCTTGGTTGTCTTGAGTGGCAGTGTAGTGCAGGGTGCCACTCATCAGTATTACCATGGTAAGACTCTTTCTTTGTTTAGAAAATTATAAGGGTAACTGCTGTCCTTTTTGTGTTTTACGTTGGAGAGTAACCCTCTAAATTACATAAGGGCATTTCTGATTAGAGACCAATTGACACACCTGCAGCTAGCCGCAGATGTGTTGGAGAGTGATCCATTGGAGTGATTTTTAATATGGAGATTAGTGACTAATCAGAGCATCTGCGGCTAGCCGCAGATGCATTGATTGGTGATCCATTAGAAGGGGTTTTACTAATGGCAATTAACAACCCATCAATTGTAACCACTATGTAAATTGGTATATTGTCCTTCTGACCCTCTTTCTGCCAAAGGGTGAACCCTAAAGAGAGTAGTCTGAAACCCTATTCTACACTCAATTCCCCAAAGACAGCCCTACTATTGCTGCAACCACCTGACCCCAGGTCACATGTCTAAATGTTCACTTCTTGCCCATTCTAACACATTTTCCTCTGAATATTCCCCAAAATGTTTCAGCTCTCCAAGAATAAGCTCATTGCCTGAAAGTCTAGACCCTAGTCAGCATGACTCACCCTTTATACCTCCTCTCCCTCTAAGTATAAAAAGACTCCCAAGAGGTCCCCAATAAACAGAATCATTTACCATACAAACATAACCAACAACTTAAAACTCTTAGATTACTTGCAGAGCCCACAAATAGAGGTTCTGTTGAGTAATAAGATATTAGTCCTGGATTGTTCCCAGTTGCTGCTCAGCTATACCCAACCCATTCTTAGAACCCTGAGCACTACATTTTCTGGTGCTCACTACAGGGGTATCTGCCACTGCCCTTTGCACCGCTGCCAGAGACCTCTATTCCAGGGTCCAAACCTGTGACCCCAAAACTATGGACCGCCCACACCGCTCCACCTCAAACTACGCTTGCTGCAATACCAGTCTCTTGCGCCCTGCCTGCCTAAAACCCACACGCAGAGGCCGGGGTTGGCCCCTGTGACTGTACTACAGCCACTGCTGAGTATTTAGCCAAATAAATGCTCCAAAATATAAAGATATTCTGTTTTTGCTGTTTATTGCATATATATAGGTTTGATTGGAATTCTTAATTTAAAGGTTCCTAGAAGCTGAATATCTATGTTTAATAAAAGAACAGAATATGGATGATCAGTTAGGTTAGGATAACTAGAAAAAGTGAGGCAAGATTGGCTGAATCAATCTTGGAGGCTAGGCATCTCAAAATGGTTTAATTAATTGTGAAGATTAATTAATAAACACAATCTAATATAATAGTTGAGGATTTAATTATAGTAGTTAATTGCCTTGAATGTGTCAAGAGGTATGGTTAAGGATAACTATGGGGAAACCCCCAGAATTTGGGTTAAAAGCGCCGTGTTGGTAAATTTATTGGGTTAGAAGCGCCGCAGCGCCACCTAATGGATTTGAGAGGCGCCACTATCAAATTTTCTCAGGCGTGGGGCACCGCCTGGGGAAATAGCTAGGCGCTGCGGTGGCGCCTGGTTTGAGTTTCAAAGAATTTTAATGGGGTTTAAGGCAAAAAACCATTAAATGCAAAGATAATCAAATAAAGGCAAGGATGCCTAGGAATTCAGGTTTGATTAGTTGGTTCCCAGCTGAAACACTGATATCTGAGTTTTGGGATGTGCAATCCACAGGGTTTTGGCGTCAGGAGCTGGTGAAGCTCCATGCCAAATTGGTACATTGAGATGAATGGCGTCAGGTGACTCCATCTCATTGTAGGTTAATTCTCATAGGTTGAGAATTGTTGGTGATCTTTTAGGTATAGATCTATGTTGGATGACTCAAATGTCATAGACCACGTGACACAAATCATTGGTTGATTTAAGAACAGGAGGGGGTTTTAGCCGTATATGCCCCAAATGGTATATAAGCAAAAACAGTTAAACATTAATAAAATATATGTTCATGTTGTTGGTTTTGACGCTTTCCCCTCACCTATTTTTCAATTATCATGTCTTATTTGTTAAAATTTGAGAGAGCCAAATTTGGAGTACTTTGTGTGGAGAACGCCGCTGCAAGGAAGGAGGTTCCTACAAGTTCATTGAAAGAAGCTTGGGCCAGCCTGGAGGTCACCAAGACTGTTCCTGCAGAGTCTTTGGTGGAAGTAAAGGCTGAGTTCAAAGAGCTGTATTCCAATTATTTTGCAAAGGAGGGGACTCCTGCACAAAAGCCAAATCTATGCTTGGGATGCTTGGAACTTATTAGTAGGATGGGATGAAATCTTACAACAAGTAAAAGAAATGGCAAACTGTGAAATTGAGGCATTGACAGCAAGAGAGGAAAAAAGCGTTGAAATCATGGCTTGTTATTGGGATGACAACAAAGTGTTGTCCCATAAAATTGCCTCCCTGGAGGCAAAGCTCCTCAAAGCTTTGTCACAGGAAGGTAATAGCAATAGGAGCAAGGGCAGGATAATGGTAGGATGGACTGGTTAGGCCTGGATCTGCCACAGCCCCATAATGCTGATGAAGTCTAAACTCCCACCAAAGCTACCCACCCTGAAGGTCAAGTTGTCCCTAGTAAAGAAGTTCCCCAACTACCTATAGAGGTCAAGGAACCCACTTCTCTAACCTTTGATCTTCCCCCACACACTCAGATCAGAACCTGCCCGTTAGCCTCTGCCCCTACTGTCCCCCAAGCTGTTGAGCCCCCAAGACGGCACTCAGCTTCAGTTCACTTGCAAAGCCCCTCTCCCGCCTCGGACAAAGACCCCATAGAGGACTTATTTGAGGTGGGCAAAGAACCTTCCACCAACCTTCCTTGGACCTCATCCTGGTCATCTACATCAAATTGAGATTATTGCCACCCTAGGGCTCTGTCTGGAAACCCCGCGCCCCTCCCCAAAGACATTGGACCCTCAAGAAAACTAGCTCTTGTGCCCCGTTTGTCTTGCGCATAGAGCCTCTACCTGTCTCCACTGCTCTTCCATCTTATCAATCCATCCCCAGTGCCCCCTCACTTCCAATGCACAAAGAATTTTAACCTGGTCCCTCTGAAAACCCCATCATATCAGATATGGAACACATCTGCTGGTTCCTTAGCAAGAATGAGGATGTTCTTATTTTCACAGCAATAGATAACACCTGGAGGATCAAGGCCTATTTGATTCAATTCAACCACGCCATGATAACTGCACTGGTAAATTGGCTAAAGCAACAACACATTAGCAGTGAGCAAACCATCATGGCCCTGAACCAACTAAGGGATTACACTGAGGCAGCAGTAAACCCTCTTCAAGACTGACTTCATCAGATATGGCATGAGCATGAGGTTCTTGGAGCCCTACACTCAGACACAGTAACTATTGCTCAACAGTTAACTGAAGATCACTTCTCCCTTCAACAGCGGGTGATACAACCCTTGATAGAAGAAGTGGCCAACCTAAAAGGCCACTCAACCCAGCATGACGTGGATATCAGTGACATTCAGGCCCAGCTAACAGATATCCAAGAGGCCTGTGACCAATGGGCTGGGAATGCCGCGTCCAGAGTCAACCAGGCCCAAGACAACCTAGAGACCCTGAAGAATGATCTTGACCTACTCCATCATATTCTTACGCAGACTTGGGAAGACTTGGATGTTATAGGGACTGACAGCAACACAACCTATTATAAAGCCAGAAGCGCTCCAGTCAGATCAGGTTGCATTCAAATCACAAGCTGAGGCCAATCAGAACAAACATCTGGGTTTCATCTAGCAAATTTCAACCCAACTCAAGCATGTCTAACAGGAGTTGACTGTCCTAACTCAGAATCAGGAGACTCATGCCTCTACTTACAATAAGGAGCTCTTGGTCTTAAAGGAGAAGGACACCAGCCTACAGTTGCTGATTTCAAACCTGACTGATTGATTCAACTCAATGAATTTAGGGGGCTTGGGCGGCATAGAACCAGACCCAATGCCAGCTCTGCCTCTGCATTGAAAGAAGTAGTGTGCTTTGTCCTCAAGTCATAAGAAACCACTACGGCCTTGTCCAGCACTCACCTGACTGGAGAAACATATAAAAGTTTCCCCTGGGCCACACAAGGAGTCCCTGCCCCAATGTCAACCCCCTTCCCACCCATCCTGGATATCTTGACCCCAGGTCCCACCTCAGTGACAACTTCCCCCAATTAAAAGACCAGGAAGCACCTCCCCAACACTCCACCACAGGCCCAAGCTAATAACCCAAGGGTAGACCCTGCACCTGCCCACTGGGAGACGCCCCCAATCCTGGACACACATACTCTCAACAATATCCGTGGTGGCTACCTTCTTCCAGGTAAACAGGCCCCAATCCCCAGTCATACCCACAGGAGGGGTCTTTCTTTCAGCCAAATTACCCCCAGGGGGCCTACACCCCTCCTGGTCTTTTGCTCCCTCCTTGTGGTTATCCCAGAGCTTTCTCTGGAGGGCCCCCTGGTCCACCAGAACCCCCACCGGCCCAGCCCTCAGGACCACCAGCGCCGCCGCCTGGACCTCCAGGACCGCACTACAGACCCTAGGACCAGCTCCTTTTGACCCTGGCCTACCTTCATGGGACTCTTGTGCAAGTTCTGGCCCCAGCCTCAAGCTAAACACCAAGTTCAAACCAGGAGGCCCCATCAACATTCATGTCTTCCTCAAAGGAATCAAGCTCATGACCAGGGATAGCCCAGAGCCAGTTGCCCGTGCTAAACTGTTGAATATTCTGGACAAAACTGCCTTCTCCACTGTGGTTGCCTCTTTTAGTGAAGGGGAGGGATCTTACAAGGAAATTAAAAATATCCTTGAAGATACCTATGGGTCCCCCAAACAGCTAGAGGACAAAAAAGCCAACTTCTTGACTATCTCTCTGAAAAAAGATGAGTCACTTCCGGAATTTGGTAGAAGATTTAGGGTTAAGGAACAAACCTTAATGTCTATTAACTTCCTGACTCCCCAAGAAGCAGCAACAGCTCTTCTCCATGAAATCTGCCCCTTCCCACACTTGTCTGTCTTTCACCCACAGCTGTTGACACCTAATTCAACTCAGGCAGTATTCCGCATAGCTGCCTCCCTCCAACAACATACTCTATGTCAGGCTCCACGTCCTGTGTATTCTTCTTGCTGGGTAATGAACGTGGTAGAGAAATATGAAGAGAATGATGATGGAGTTCTTTATTGGGAAAGACAACCCATGGAAGAACAAGAATGCTTTAAGTGTGGGCAAAAAGGACACTTTGCAAGGAACTGACCACACCACCAGCTAGACATAAAAGAAGAGCCCTCTGACACAAAACCCAGTGTACACGCCTTGCCCAACACATTGCAAGAGGATAGTGCCTTGTTTGGGCCAAAAAACTACTAAGCAGAGCACACAGGACCAGTGTGTCTCTGCCTAGTAAAAAGGTCCCTCCCAATCTCCATAGTCCTGACTATTTAATAATGACCATGGCTGATCACACACACAAAAGCCTCTACCCAAAAGGAAGTACCCTCATGAAATAAACCCTTTGAAGGTTGATCCTGCCCTGCCTTACATCTTCCAGGCTCAGAGCCTCCAGAAAAACCACACCACTGTCAGCAACATAACTGAAGCTCTTTCAAAAACTGTGATCACTACTCCATTGAGTGATAATGTCCCCATTCTTTCCACCCTACAGAAAGCCATTGAAGAGCTAGAGAAAGGACCCCCTTGTCTGCCAGGTAGAGGGCGGAAATAGCCTCTCAGTTGGTTCAAGCACATGGGTACAAACTGAGGTATTTGGTATCCCAATTTGTGCTGTCCTGGATAGTGGCGCTCTGACCTTGATCCTATCCTCCCAATTCACATGTAGGAATTGTTTCCCCCTAGACGTTGAGTGCAGTAGAACCTTTGGTACAGCAGGCAACAATCCTGCCAGATCCAAAGGCACACACTCATTGGTTCCTTTGAAGTTCAGGGATACTGTGGTCACCTGCCCGGCCATAGTCCTGGAATCAAAGAACTATGATGTATTGATTAGTTCCTCTTTTATGGACCAGTTTGGGACCACCATAAATCACAAGACTGGTAGGCTTCACCTCCTAGGCCAGGAATTCCCCCTCCTGACACCAGATGGCCGGCCTAGAGTCCCTCCTGAAGGCATGAATTCTAGAGGATGCATACTGCTGGCCTGCCCCTCTGGGATGATAGGGATCCCCTATGAAACCAACTTGACTCAAATAAGAAAGCTACCAACCACAGTTTGCTACAACAACCCTATCATGATTTGGTTGAAGGACAGAGTAAGTATTCCTCCTAAATCCCAAGCCATCATAGGAACAGGTATCAAGCTACGCATACCTCAGGGGTTGCATGGGGAAATATCAGCACTAGGTTTTCCGCGTCCTGGGATGCCCACGGTTGCAACCCATCTCATCCCAGGGGAGAATACCAATGAGCTCACTATCCTGGTGGCCAACCCTCACTCCTCCACTCTAGAAATTAGTTGCAACTCTGGGGTAGTGTTGTGAATAATGGTATTCACCATGTTTTGATTTTGCCTTTGGTGGGCCATTTTGAAGACAAATCCCTTGCTTTTGCTTTTGCCTCTTAAAATGAGTCGATATCTGAATCAGGAAATATGATTGTTTGGTTTCCTGACTCTGCGCAACTCACTTTCCCCACTCATACCTGTGGCAAGTGATCCTACCGTCCTGGTAGTGCTTTGTGGTATTCTTAACCACTATATATTCTATTTTGTATTCACCAATAAAATCTAAGTTCTATTCACATTTTTGTCTTTGTGTCTTCAGTACTTCCGCGCCTCTCTCTAGCCACAACTAGTAGAGATTATTCTTCCAGGGCCGCAAGGTAATTGCATAGCCTTCCCTGTCATCTAACTAAAAATTAGTACAAATCCAATCATAAGGTTAGGGGTTCCCATTGTGTGTCTGTGCCGCGCCTCAGAACACAACAAAAATGGTGCTCACTACAGGGGCTGTAAGCCCCTTGGTTATCCCTTTCACATCTACGTTTTCAGGTCCCTTGCCTCCGCCTATTCAAGAGTCAACTTTACCTGAAAAACCAGTCCTTCTATTGAGGAAGACATCACCAACCCCCCTATTGTCCCTACTGTACTGAACCTTGGGAATGGTCCCCACCTAGTTGCTTACCCCCTGGGTACCCCTGACTTGGAACAATTCATGGTGGTAGCCCTTGGGATAGCTCAGGATGGAGCCATCCCTTGCCTTCAGCTGCAGTTTAGTTGTGCCAAATACTATGAGTTAATTGTGGCCCCTCAGTTTCCACAACATCTCCTCTCAGTGGCTGGCTCTGCTGAACACCTGCTGTCATCCTTTGTACAGCCTGCCTTGGCCCACCATCAGATGGTGTTGGGACTTTACGTTCAAGAAATCTTGTCTCTGCAAGCAGCTGTTACTCATCACTGGGATCAGTTTGCCGCCTATCAACAATGGATTTATTCCCTGTTCTCCCTGGTATCTGACAACCAGCGCAATTCTGTCACCTCCCAAACACTCTTGGTCAATTCTATCGAAAAATGCGCCAGTCCATCCCTGAGTACGTTAGGGAGCAACTACATGAGTTTCATCAGTTAGAACAACCCTGGAAAACTCAAGTAGATTCCACCCTAAATGCTTATCTCACTGACTTCAAACGCCTAGTACAACAGCTCAATGCTTTCAGCGCATATTCCTTTGAGCAATTGCAACAAGTAGCAGACCTTGCCGCCAAAGGCCTGAATGAGCTTGTGCAGAATTTGATCAAGAGAGAGCTGCCACTGCCGCTGCTATAGCAAAAATTCAGAGTCAGGTGAGTGAGCTGTCTGCTCCCAAGCCAGAGGTCCCACCTTCTCCTCCTTCTGATGACCTGATGGACAGGGAACAGAGAATTTGGGATGCCATTCTAGAGCTACGCGCTTCTACTTGTAGCCAAGGACGTCCTACTGAAGCACCTCAACCTGATCCCCAGGTGTTTGAGTTGACTGTGCAGGTTGCTGAGCTACAGCAGGAAATTGCTGCCTTACGCAAGGTAGTACCAACTGTTGCTAGTCCAGTTGGGGTTAGCAATGAAGATGGCTGCTGTCCTGGTCTGGCAGGAGCTCCTTGAATCCAATGCGCTAGGGAGTTGATTGACCTAGCTAATGAGGTGGATCATTTGAAACAAGACCATACTGAGTTAGACAGAGACGTACAAGAGATGAGCAAGCTGATTGATTTGGTAAACAACAGATTTCCCCCTTGCCTATCAGTGGGGCATTCCCTTAACTCTTGACTGGCTGAGCTCTCCACTGTTGTCACTACCCAAGGGCAGCGCTTAGATGTTACTGAGTGGCGGACTGCTCTAGCCCACAAAACAGGCCCCAAACTACTGATACCCTGACGACCCCTGAAGAAAATGTTAGGCAGCTCTGGGCCAGACAACCTCCCTCTGAATATGAAGCTGAGTCCCCCTGCACATAAATGTACTTGATAGCAACAATGATGGCCCAACTCCTGAGACACACTTCAAGCCTACCTTCAAGCAAGTCTTCAATCCCAAAACCTCAACCATTACAGCTTTCCTAACTATCTATGAGACTGCCATGAGACAAGTATCCAATGAGGTTAAGAAAGAGCATATTCTGATCTGTTTACACCCAACTTGCCAGGAGGTGGTGGTGCCTGAGCTACCCACCATTGAGACATGGGAAGATATGAAGTAGCTTCTGATTGATGATTTTGGTGGTGATCTTAGCCTGGAAGTGAAAAAGGATGCCTTCATGCACATATATTTCAAGCCCAAAGAGACACTAGCCAAATTTGCAGACAGATTCTACATGGAAGGACAACAATTAATAACAAGCAGACAATTGACAGCGCATGAAGCATATATGGCCTGCACTCAGGCCCTCAAGGTGAATCAACTCCTGTGCCTCCATTTCAAAGCACATAAAGCTATGCTTTCCTCCATGAAAAGTATAAAGACACTGCTACAGGATATGCATCTCACCAATTCTGGGGAAGTTGTTTGAGAGAGTTGTGCTGCTTCCAACTCAGGATCATCTTCTTGTGGCCCTTGTATCCTCACTATAAACTCACAAAATCCTCCTTGGCGTCAGGGTTGCCACAATTGTGGCCAAATAGGTCACCATTCTTGCATCTGCACCAATCTGCAGATTGAAGGAGCTGATCCCAAGGATCAGTCAGGAAAAGAACAGTCAACCTAGAGGCAGAGAAGCTCTTGGTTGAAAATTCTTCCCAGTCTCTTTCTATCCCTCCTCCTGCTACTGACTCCAAACCTGCTGATAATGAGGCTCCTCCTATCCTTCTTCTGTTCCATGACATTTCTGATGATTCTGATGTGGATGAATCTGATTTTGAAGACCCTGATGTGTATGGGTATTCTGTTCTTGCTGTCACCAAAACTATTAAAGTCCCCTACAAGCTACAATCTGGGAAGACTAAAACTACTGTCAAGCCCTTGCCTGAGGCCAAAACGGTTGTTTTCTGCCCCTATCTCACTCAGGCTAAGAGATCCCCTGTATTAATAGAATCATCAGAGGAAGCCGCTGAAGTTGCAGACACTGTTTTCAAGAATGTATTTGTCTCACTCTCTCTCCAGACCGTGTATAAGGAGTTCCCAGGTCTAAGATGCATGATTGAGAAGTGGGATAAAGAAACTAGCTAAGGCACAGGGTATTCTGGCCGTCCTTCCACCCTTTGGACGCACCACCACCCGGGTAGAAATATCCATCCAGAAAGTAAAAATCAAAGCCGTCCTGGACACCGGGTCCCCTGTCAACGTTGTCTCTTCCAAACTGTTGAAGAAACTTAAGCTGGCCCCCAACCTCAACTACCACCAGTCCTTAGGCACAGCTGGTTTGTCTATGACTTGCGCCATAGGCGCATACTCTGCCTTGCCCATGCAATTTGGTAAGCTTCTGTTGGCTGCGCCAGCCTTTGTGCTAGAAAACGAGAGTTACAACCTTTTGGTTGGTACCCAGTTCCTTTGGGAATATAATGGGGTCATCAACCTAAAGGATGGGTATCTCTCTATCCTGGGATACAAAGTTCCTCTGATCTTTGAGGAGCCAATCAAAGTTCCTGGTAAACGTTTAAAGAATGTGCACTGGAAACCCCACTGGGGTTTTCACCCTAAAATACCAAACCCATTCCACCAACATAAAGTGTCCTCCCATGGCTTGCCCTGCAACTGAAGGGATCCCTCTCATGGCCACGTCTGCTGTCACTATTCCTCCAGGCTCTCAAGCCATCCTAGACTCCCAGATATTGTATGAACTACCTGAGCAAACTTTTTTAGAGTTGTACTTCCCTCCTTTGTTAGGGCGTAACAAGCATTACCTCTGTCCTGGAATCCTGGACGTCTCCCACAAGGATTCTGTTCAATTACTAGTTGCCAACCTTACCGCGCTTCCTATAACTGTATCCAGAGGACAGGTTGTTAGTTATGGAAAGTTGTTAAATGCCCCTGACAACTTGTACCTTCACCCCTTTGGAACGTTTCAAGACTTTAATCTACCTGAAGCAAGCCTAAAGTCCTATCTCTATTCAATGCCCAAGACTTCCCTCAGTTGTCCCTGGTACAACAGAAAGAGGCGCTTGATCTACTAGATCAATTCTCAGACATCTTTGCCAAAGATAGCACTGATTATGGGCTGGCCAAAGGTGTTATCCATCAGATTGACACAGGAGATGCTCACTCCTTTTGTGCCAAGCCATATTGCCGCATCCAAGTGGAGGACGCGCAGGTTTCTAAGAAGCTCAAGAAACTGTTAGACGCTGGACTACTAGTTCCCTCTCAAAGTCCCTGGGCTTCTTCTATGCTCATCTTAAAGAAAAAAGATGGAGGCCACCGGATTGTGATGGACTATTGAAGGTTGAATTCTCTAACCAAGAAAGATTCCTATCCCTTACCGCGCATTGATGACGCTCTTCAACGCCTTGGAGGTTCTAAGTTTTTCTCTGCCATGGACTTGGAGTCTGGCTACTGGCAAGTTGACCTCTCTCCTGAAGACTTTCAGAAATCTGCGCTCATCACATCAGAAGGATTGTTTGAACCTATCTGCATGCCGCAAGGGCTCTGTAATGCCCTGGCAACTTTCCAGAGGGCTATGGATTCCATCCTGCGTGATTATAAGCTTTCATGTGTCCTAGTCTATTTAGATGATATAACAGTCTTCAGCGCTACTTTCAACAATCACCTAGCCCATCTTAAAGAGGTGTTCATAAAGATCCAAGAAGCTGGCCTCAAATTAAAGCCCTCTAAGTGTCCTTTCTTCAAAGAGCAACTTGAATTCTTAGGTCATGAAGTAACCCAGACAGGGATTTGTCCAATGACCAAGAAAGTCGAGGCTATAGACAAAATGCTTCCGCCCACCAACTTACAAGAAGTGCAGGTCTTCCTGGGCATGATGGGCTACTATAGACAATTCATCCCTGACTTTGCTGATACTAGCAAACCTTTGGTTCAACTGTTACATAATGTCCCTTTCAAATGGACTGCCAGCCAACAGCAAGCCTTTGAGACCCTTAAGCAGAAACTCAAAGAAGCGCCAATCCTAGTGTATCCTAACTATGATAAGGAATTCATCCTATACACAGACGCTAGCAACCTTGCTATTGGGGCTATCTTGGCTCAACTTGACAATGAAGGTGTGGACCATCCTGTGGTCTATACTTCCCATGTTCTAAACAAGCATGAGAAGAATTATAGTGTCACAGAGAATGAGTGTCTTGCTGTGTTGCATGCAGTCAAGCAGTTCTGCCACTATGTGTATGGTACCCATTTCACTGCTGTCACTGACCACGCTTTGATTAAATGGTTACAACAACTTAAGGAGCCTGAGGGACGCTTAGCTAGATGGGCCCTCTGCCTGCAAGGTTATGAATTCACTGTGCTTCATTGCCCCAGAATCCAACACCAGAATGCTGATGGTTTGTCCTGAATGCCCATCCTTGCCCTACATCCTGCTGAGGCCAACCAGCTGTATGAATTAATTGACTACCCTTCCTCATGAGAAAGTGAAACAGAAGAGGTCCGCCTAGCCTTGTCCAAACTATCTGAATACATCTTCATTTGGGACAATCAGCTCTTCAAGAAGGTGCAATATCAATACCTGTCTTATGTACGACCCAGTCTTTGCCTCTCCTTGGTATCCCAAGCTCATAAAGAGACTGGCCACGGAGGCATTGCCAAGACCTTTGGTTGGCTCCAGAAGAATTACTTCTGGGAGAACCTTTGCCTGTTGATCCCAGATGTCATAGCTAGTTACCATGACTACCAACTCCAGAGACCCTGAGCTGCTTCCCACAAGTTCAAATTGGTTCCCCCTCAACACGCCTTTCATATGATTAGCATTGATGCTATAGGCCCTCTCCCCTGCTCACGTTCTGGGTGCCGCTTTATCCTGATTGCCGTTGATCACTTCAGCAAGTGGGTAGAAGCTTGCCCTACTAAAGACATAACTGCTAAGACTACTGCTGCCTTCCTGCTATAGGATGTTTTCTACCTCCATGGCTGCCCTCAAGTGCTGTTGTCAAACAACAGAACCAACTTCAACTCCAAGCTGGTAACCTCTGTTGTTGAAGCTCTGGGGACACACCAGTCCTTTTCTGCCCCCTATAATCCTTCCACTAATGAGGCAGTTGAGCGTGCAAATTTGACACTGGTTTCCATCATGAGGAAGCTCTCTTACTCTGACACTGCCAATTGGGACCTATACTTACCTGCTGTGCTCTTTGCCTATTGTCTGAGAAGACATCAGGTTACAGGGTATTCCCCCTTTGCCATGTTTTATGGGTGTGAGGCCACCACTCTGTTGCTCTTGGGAGTCCCCCTACTCTTCTCTGATAAGGCCATGAACCCTGACGGCCACATCAAAGACTTAGTCAATTGCATCATTGATATACAGGCCACTGCCTACACTTCTGCATACAAGACTAAGATGCTTGAGCTTTTCCCTGATAATGCTGGGTGTTCCCCCTTGCCTGAATTTGATGTTGGTGACCAGGTCCTGTACTACCAACACCGTGTGGGTGGACACACACATAAGCTGGTCTCTCTGTGGATTGGTCCTTTGGAAGTGACTTTCAAACAAGGGTCTGAATACACTGTAAAGCTCCTGTCTAGCGGCCGTCCTTTTGCTTGCGTGCATGCTAAGTTCCTCCACAAGTATCACCACCTAAGGCCAATCTAGAGGGGGGCAATGGTATGAATAACGGCATTCATCATGTTTCAATTTTGCCTTTGGTGGGAAATTTCAAAGAAAAATCCCTTGCTTTTGCTTTTGCCTCTCAAAATGAGTTGATATCTGAATCAGGAAATATGATTGTTTGGTTTCCTGACTCTGCGCAACTCACTTGCCCCACTCATACCTGTAGCAAGTGATCCTACCGTCCTGGTAGTGTTTTGTGGTATTATCAACCACTATATATTCCATTTCCATATTCACTAATAAAATTAAGTTCTATTCACATTTTTGTCTTTGTGTCTTCTGTACTTCTGCAACTCTCTCTAGCCACGCCTAGTAGAGATTATTCTTCCAGGGCGCAAGGTAATCACATAGCCTTCCCTGTCATCTAAACAAAACTTAGTACAAATCCAATCCTAAGGTTAGGGTTTCCTGTTGTGTGTCTGTGCCGCGCCTCAGAACACGACAGGTAGCCTTCCTAAAAATTGCCTCAAATAAATATATTTCCTCTGCCTATACTATTGGATTGCTGTATGAACTAGGATTACCAAACCATGGTCACACCCTAATAGCACCCATCCTACAAGATGACCAAATTGGGGACATAGGCCCGCAACAGAAGGAGCAGTTCCTGGAGCTCATCAAGAAGTACAAGCATCTTTTCACCAACTCTGATGCCAAGCTGGGCTGCACTAATAACTGCTTCCATAAAGTCAACACTGGGGAAGCACAGCCCCTATTCCAAACCGTGTACCGTCAATTTCCCGTTGCTAATTAGATAATCCAACAGGAAGTTGATAAACTATTAGAAGGAGGTCTTTTAGTACCATTCAATAGTCCCTGGGCCAGCCCTTTGCTCCTGGTAAAAAAGAAATATGGAACCAATTGAGTGGTAATCAACTACAGGAAGTTGAACACCGTCTCCAAGAAAGATAGGTATCCCCTACCTCAGATTAATGACACTCTGGAAAAGCTGGGAGACGCACAGTTCTTCTCAGCCATGGATCTTGTAGCAGGCTACTGGCAGATACCTATGCAAGTTGAAGACTAGGAGAAATGTGCCATCATGACTGCAGATGGCCTGTACCAACCAACCTAGAAGCTGCAAGGACTAGCCAACACCCTGGCCACTTTCCAAAGGCTAATAGACACCACCTTCTGCGACCTGAAGTTCATCTGTGTCCTTGTATATTTAGATGACATCAACATGTACTTGAAAAGCTTTGAGGACTATATTAGAGACTTAGAGCAGGTCTTCACTAGGCTAGACAAGATAGGGATGAAACTCAAACCAAAGAAGTGTCAATTCTTTAAGGAAAACCTTGAGTTCCTAGGTCATATCATTAATAAGAAAGGCATTGCTCCTATCCCAGCCAAGGTAACAGCTATCTCTAAACTTGCTGCCCCCACCACCATCAAAGACCTGCAATGCTTCCTTGGTATGGCTGGCTACTATTGCCATTTTATAGAAGCATTTGCCAATCTGGTCCAACCCCTCTTTTGCCTTCTAAAAAAGGAGGTAGAATTTGTATGGGACCTCAATTGCCAAATTGGGGTTGAAGCGCTCAAGCAAGCCTTAGTAGAATCCCCAGTTCTGGTGTATCCTGACTTCTCTAAAGAGTTCATTTTGTACACAGATGCCAGCTTAGTAGCAGTAGGAGTGGTCCTTGTGCAGGTGGATGATGAAGGCCACAATCACCCTATTGGATATTTCTCTAGGATCCTGAATGTCCATGAACAAAACTACTCAGTAACTAAACTAGAGTGCCTAGCAGTCTTATATGGTATTGAAGAGTGCTGCCCCTACCTATATGGGTCCCAATTCAAAGTTGTGACTGATCACTCCTCCCTGAAGTGGCTAGCAAATCCAAAGGACCTCAAGGGGAGACTGGCCCGCTGGGCAGGGAGATTGCAGGCATACAACTATAAACTTGTACACCGTCCTGGAGCCAAGCAGGCCAACACTGATGGATTATACAGACTTCCACTAGTAGCAGCCCTTGCCCCAGAAGGAGGCACCCTGTTTGACCTCATTTCTTTTCCCTCCAAATGGGATAGTATCTCCCCCAAGGCCCATAAAACCCTAGTCAAACTTGCTCACAACACCACAATTAGAAACGGCTGTTTATATAAGGAAGTCAAGGGACATCAACTGCCATACATTTGCCCCTCTCAACAGCTAGCCATACTACAACAATATATAACCTATCCACCGGACATGCAGGCAAAAAATGTATGATGAAAACACTTGCATTGCATTGTTATTGGGAAGGTATGTACACTGACGTATTAGAATTTTGTCAAAGTTGCATGACTTGCTCCAAGTATTGTCCCCTACCCAAGGCCACTAGCTATAGACTGCATCCCCCTACCCACGTGTTTCACATGGTTAGCATTGATGTGGTAGGACCAGTAGGCCCAAATAAGACTAGCCGTGGGAATAGATATCTGATTGTAGCCATTGATCATTTCAGCAAATGGGTTGAAGCCAAGGCTATTCCTGCCCCTACGGCCAAGCACACCACCTAATTTGTTCTATCACATATCATTGCCAATTATGGCTGCCCACACACCATTTTGACGGATAATGGAACCAACTTCACCAGCAAGCTTCTGGCTGAATTAAACAAGGTCATGGGAATTAAGGACACAAAATCTACTCTGTATCACCCAGAAACAAATGGCTCTGTTAAACAAGTCAATGGCACCCTTAAGACTATCCTCAAAAAGCTCATGCTAGATTCAGGCTTGTCTTGGGATGCTTTAGTCCCCTTGGCACTTATGGTGTACCAAGTAACTAATCATACTGCTACTAGCCGCTCCCCCTTCCAGATGCTTTATGGACAACAAGCCTCCCTACCTGGGCTCCTAGCAACTTATCAATTGGATCCAGATAGATCCCCTGATGAACTCCTGAGAGCTTTCACCAAAGGGTTAATAGCTCTGCATCATGAAGCATATAACACTACGGGGACAAATTGGCGTGCTGCATTTGCTTGCAAGATAAAGCATCATCCCAAGATAGCTTCTTTCAAGATTGGCTAACATGTACTTGTCTCCAGGGCTTGGACTTCTGGACGTCCCCACAAGCTCATCCCAATACTCTCAGGTCCATTTGTGGTAATTGGAAAAAGTAGCTTTGATGCATATACAGCTCAACATATTGCCTCTGGTTGCACTTATCAGAGAGTACATGCCAAGTTCATAAAAGCAGCCCCTGTAGTTAACAAGGAGTCTCCTTGCCCCTTGCCAACTTCTGCTTAAATGGATAACCCTCATTAAGGCCATGCGGCTTTACACAACCTCTGCCAGCCTCTCTATTATCTCTTATATATAGGGCAGCAGAGGAGACATTACATAGGAATATAGAAAAACAATGAAGCAAGGTATCCTACTACCCTTTCATAGGATCAGGCTGAAGAGACTAACTGTTGGTATAGCTTGCATAAATAAAAAAGGATTTATCCCAGAAAAAAGGAAATGAAAAATGAATAAATAAATATAAAAAATATGGTAGAAGTGTAAAGATTTATTCTTGAAGCTGATGAGGGGTCATGAACCCCATGTAATGGTTGGTGAACTTGGCAGCCACAAAGAAAGGTAACATGTGATTGTCATCATAGGCAGCTACACAGTTGCTGATGGGAGCCTGAAGCATCCAGTTGTGCATACAACATTTTTCAGGAGGATGGTGGCTGGTGTGATAGAGGCCAAGATGAGTGCGTCTTAAATCATGTATTTGTATGATTTGAACTCCTTGGCAGGACAACCTGTAGAAAGCTGGGCTTGAATGTTATCAATGGCAGTGGCCACCTTCTTGCGGGATAAGTTGGCACAATTGGCAAGATTAAAGAACAGGCCCAGAGTGATGAGAGCTTGCACCTGCTGGTGATATAAGTTAGGGTCCAACTCCCCAACCTGGTTGGCAAACAGGCGGTAACGGCGGCTCTGGGACGCCCCCTCAAACCCTTGATAGGAAAGGACAGGACAGACGTCCTTCTCCACCCCAAGTCTCCACCGCCAAGATCAGAGCGTTCCAAGCAAGAGTAAAGTCCGCCATTTTGCAAGGACAAGTTACAATCAGTCAGGGGAATTTGGTCAGGGTAAACAACAGGGCATGTCAGGTGTCAATGGCCATGGTGTTCTCCACCAAGTGACCTGCCCAGGCGGTAACAGGCCTGGCTACTTGACACCCCAGCCCAAGCTGTGCAATGTCAATAAGGTTAGAAGAGGAAAGAAGGCGCCCCACATGAGGCCCATGCACATACACGTTTATATAGGAGTTTCTGAACCACATCAAATCTCAATTCTGTACCAGTTCAAGAATTTGCGCCATTGGCTCAACCTGGAGGGCAGCCCTAACCTCCCAATAGTTGTTTTCAGACTGCTCATTGAGACGGACCACGTTAATGGTCATATGGCTATAAGGACCAAGGAATCACTTGGAGCAATCAGGCACATGGTGGGTTATGACCACATTGTCCAGCCCCATGTCAGCAAAGGTCTTCTCTATGGCTACGCAAGGAACCAAGGTGTCCTCCATGGGGTTGGCTGCACCCAAACAATCCTCTTCCTCCTGTGCTGTGCGCTGTTGCTTGTCAACAAGAGCTTTGGAAGCCTCTTGAACAGCAACTGAGTTGCAGGCAGCCTGAGCCACCACCTCCCATAAGGCATGTTCATTGTTGATTAGCAAGGCCATCTCTGCCCTGTGGGCCAGGTCACAAAGACACTGACACTGGGTAGCCAGGGAAGCAGGGCAACTTGGGGGGCTGCAATCCTTAGGATTGGATTGGATTGGATTGGGGACTTATTCTTCATGAGCATTGGGTCCTGGGACAACCAAGGGCTTGGGCGTTTTAGATTGGGAAGCCTTAAACCTTCTCTTCTTCTAACTGGAGGTACTGGCGCCCCTTGGTAGCGTGCACCCAACTGGGCGCAATGGCAAAGGTTACAGAAGTTAACAGGGCCTGTACAATTTTGTGGGCCTCCTCTGGGAGGTCCTCCAATAGATGCTCTTCTCTTTCCACTGAGGAGCCCACCCCCTGTTCAAGGGCCTCAAGCTTGGTCTGACAGAGAGCAGTTAACACAGCCTGCAGAGAGGCAGACAATCTGTGGACGCGGCGGACAGCAGAAGATAATGACATTTTTAACTAAGGGAAATCATTCAGGATGCCTCTATTTATACCTGATTTTACCCAATTAATTTGGCTTGATGATCATTGGGTGATTCATCATGACTCAACCCTCTAAGTTTATTCCCCAATTATTATTAGGCCACTTATCAATTGATTGGCTGTTTTAAATTGATTTCAGGTGAACATCTACTTGCCATTATGAGGGCCTCAAATTTCCTTTTTTGGATGGAGCCCCATCCTGATCTGGGGGTATGTGGTGCAAGGTGCCACTCATCAGTATTACCATGATAGGACTCTTTCTTTGTTTAGAAAATTATAAGGGGAACTGCTGCCCTTTTTGTGTTTTACGTTGGAGAGTAACCCTCCAAATTACATAAGGGAATTTCCAATTAGAGACCAATTGATGCACCTGCAGCTAGCTGCAGATGCATTGATTGGTGATCCATTGGAAGGGGTTTTACTAATGGCAATTAACAACCCATTGATTGTGCCCACTATGTAAATTAGTATATCAACCTTCCGCCCCTCTTTTTGTCAAAGGGTGAACCCTAAAGAGAGTAGTCTGAAACTTTATTCTACACTCAATTCCCCAAAGACGGCCCTACTATTGCTGCAACCACCTGACTCCAGTTCACATGTCTAAATGTTCAATTCTTGCCCATTATAACCCATTTCCCTCCAAATATTCCCCCAAAATGTTTCAGCTCTCCAAGAATAAGCTCATTGCCTGACAGTCTAGACCCTAGTCAGCATGACTCACCCTTTATCCCTCCTCTCCCTCTAAGTATAAAAAGACTCCCAAGAGGTCCCCAATAAACAGAATCATTTACCATACAAACATAACCAACAACTTACAATTCTTAGATTACTTGCAGAGCCCACAAATAGAGGTTCTGTGGAGTAAGAAGATATTAGTCCTGTTGTGTTCCCAGTTGCTGCTCAGCTACACCCAACCCATCCTTAGAATCCTTGAGCACCACAAGTAGTGATAAAGAAATGAGATTGGTTTGATTGGCTGTTGTTCCTGTTCCCGTGTCTATTTGAACCTGCGGGTTTGTGGTTAGTACTGCCGTTATTGTTCCCAGGGGGTGGTCTGTTGGAGCTCCCAGTTGGGTGAGAGTCCTTGGGTCTTTCTCTCTTCCCTGACTGTGCCTTGTGGAGGGCATTGGACATTTGTTCTGCTTTCTTGGCCTTGCGGTATAGACTTTGCAAGTTGGTTACTTGATCCAGGTTCACATGTCTCATTACGTGCAGCTTGAGAGCGTTGTTGTACATTAGGTGAGTGGCTGGAGTGTCAAAGGCTATATCAGAGGGGGCGCGTATACAAAGTTCCTTGTAGGCGCGGGTGAGCTCCTTTACGGTGCCAGTCTGAGTCAAGTTCTTTACTTGGCAGATAATCATAAGTGTGGTTTCCTTCAGCACAAATCTTGCCAAGAAGTCCTGCTTAAAGGTGGCCCAATTTTTCTCAGTATGTTTTTCATGCATTTGTTGCACCAGGTGCCATAACTGTGTGTCAATTGAATAGAGATTTTTGCAATCAAGAATCTCTGTGGATATTCCATCTGAGATAGCTTGCTTTGGGCAGATTGATCCATGCCGTGGCATTGTTGTTGCCAGCTCCTGCAAAAGGTTCAAAGGCAGCGCTTTAAAGTCTTTGGGCTACATAGGCTGGCATGGTGCTTTCATCAGTTGGATGAGGCATAGCGGGGGTAGCCTGGAAGAACCCTTGTGCAGACATGGCGTTGAAGGCAGAGAGCAATATTACCATGTTTTGGTACAGGAAAAAACCATCAGGTATTTTGGCATCAGGTGTGTACAGTGTCCAATTCAGCAGGAGGCCAGACATGATTCTATTGAGTATTTGTTGACTGCAGCAAGTATGGGCAACAGGCGGAATTTTGGGGAATAAAGTAGGATAGAAAACCTACCTGTGCTACCAATGCTGTAACTGTGCTGTTTTAGCAGAGTTATAAGGGAAAAATATTTAGAAACTAGATAATAATCTTTATTGAGAGATAGGGATTATATAGCTATTGTGAATCAAGGATAACAGGAACATGATTGTGTTTATCACACAGTTGGATGGTGAAGGGGGTGGCTTGTGTCACGGTAGGTTCCATAATGCCAGGTATTGTCTGTCCAAGTAAGAAGTCACAGAAGGCTGGAAAACCTGTATCAAAATTGACCAAGTTAACAGATTTAAACCAAACAGTCAATCGAAAATGGGTCACAGCTGCTCCAGTCTTCTAGCTGAAACCAGCTCCCCCTTGCATACTGACATTGATAAATTGACGTAATATGAGGATCACCCAATATAAGCTTATTAATCAGTATGGTTGTCAGAAACTGGTCACGCAAGGGTTCTTTGAAACCTGGACTAGATACTTACTTAAAGATGCAGAAGGAATAGGAGATAATACTCAGGTGGTATTGCTTAGTCAATTTTTCTGATATTTATTGAATAATTTTTCCTGTTTCAACTCTAAGAGTTGAGTCCTCCTAAATTCACTCAATAAAAATCAATTATCCCAAGTTCTAATTTTAAATTTTAAAAATGCATTTTGTGATTGGGTTGTTGCGGTATATCCCATACAATCTGATTCTGAACAGAATCATTTCAGGAAGATGGGGCCCAGCATCTGGAACTTTGTTGTTGGCGCCGCAAAATGTTAATTTCATGCCAGCCAATTTTGTAGCTCCTCCCTCCATTCCTGAAGATGAAAATTGGGTCACTTCTCAATGCCCAGAATTCTACGCTGAAGATGCATTGATGCTTTCCCAGGTCATTTATCTTGGTTTAATCTGGTTAGGATTGATTGTTCTACTTAATCCTGGAGTTACAATTGGAAATTTCACAAAAAAATATCTGAAGCCATGTTGGTGGTTAATCATCAATTCTATGTGGATTTGGGTGGTAATTCCCCATCATTTAGAAACGGCTTCATATTATCCAGTGATTTTTGTCACATTACTCAACTCTTCTACGTCTGAGTTTTTGGAAGCAGTTTGTCATGAATTTGTGTTTCTTTTCTCCTGCTCTATCAAGATATCTGCGTTTACCATGTTTATTTGCATCAGTTCATTTCTGAGTTTTCAGTTTGGGTTTTTCTTTAATTTGTGGTTTCCATCTCCAGTTGCAGTTGTTGAGACTGGATCTTCTGTTTCCTATTTCCGGTGTGTCATGTCATTTTGGCGTCTGGATTATTTTCCTGCTCCACCCACTGATGAGACTTTGCGTGAAGTTTTGTCAGCATTATCATTCTATTACAGTTCAAGCCTTAGTCATAAATCCCAAGTTTACCATATGATGACAAAGGTTTCTGAGGATGCTTGTGAATGGTTGTTCTCTTGCGCAGGACTTTCTACTGTGCCTTCACACTCTCCTCCATTAGGAAAGTCATTATATCTGTGCCTCCCTTCCCCTGGTGGAATTTCCCTTGCCTCCCACTATATAACTTTGACACTATCACAAAAAATACTAGTTTTGTCAGTATACCTTTATATTCTTCTGTCCTATCAAAGGCTGACACTATACCATTAACAGGTATAGTATTAATAAATAGGTTCCTGACTAACATTTTAGAAATTAGCAGCCATTGCTACAACATTTACAACATTGGCGCTAATGTCTTTTCACACCAACAGCCCCCACCCCCACGGTTCTTTCAATGAGGAGGGAGGAATGCCCTTGGTCAAACCCTCTGTTACTACTTACCCATATCACCAGGTACTGGCCTTCACTTCTGCCAATGCCCATGCTGGGGAAAGAGCAGGCACCCTCTATAGCCTGCCCAACCTTAGCCACTTTATGCCAGAACACCAACACCCCCAAGCTATTGTTTTTGGCCAACCACTGCTCCTACAAGCCCCTGCCCCCTTGGAGATGGACGCCAACTCTTCACCTTCTGATGATGCCATCTGTAATTCCATACACACCATGAATGCTGGTGCTGCTGTCAATTGTGCTTGCTCTGAACATCTGGCTATTCAGCAGCCTTCTGCTGAGAACTTCTTGGTTTGCTTTCAGAATCTCTCCCAGGTCAACCCTGACCAGCTCCGTTGTGACCTCTGTACTGTCAAGCATATCAAGGACTAGCTACAGCAATTCACCCATCCTGCTGTATGCCACAACTGAATGCACCTGGGTTGAATCCAAAGACTAGTGCATGACCAGGAAATACTGGTATCCAACCAACTGACGTTTCTCCAGATTCTTTACTATGAGCTTGGCAATACTTTCACCACCGTTAATCAGTATCTTGCTCTAGTTACCAATACCCAGAATACCATGCTCCACTGGGTTGTTGCCATTGAAAGGGGTATAGATAAGCTAATTTCAGTGCATGTGGTACAGACCCTCACCCATTAGGGTGTAGATGCCAATTGAATTAGTGTGGATTACTACCCACATGCTTGAGACTGGCCCCATGGCTTGAAGTCTAACTCATAAGTAGAATTCTTAGCCTGTTGCCTTGCCATCATCCCTCTTGAGCAACTTGTGATATTGCTGATATTTTCAAAGCTACAGATAGATGTTAGCCTTGCCAATGTACTCTACGTAATCTTATGCAAGAGCACTACAGACTATAATAGAATAGAACTTTGAATATAATTACGTTTATTGATACTGGAGTACAATCTAGCCAGCGGCTGCAATCTATCCAGGTGTAACTATGAACTTCTCTTTGTCCTTTCAGGTGTCTATATCAATATATACTGCAACAACCCTTGTTCTTGTCCTTTCAGACAGTTCTCAGTGGCTACCTTCGCAATAGGTCTATCTTTGCTGGCTACACCCACCCTGATTGGCTGTCCTTGGCACATGATATGCTACTGGCCTTAGCAGGTGTCCATGGCACTTCAGCTACAGCCTACAATCTTCTTGAGCTAGCCTAATGTCATTTAATGATTGGCTGTATCTTAAACGCCTATTATTGCGCTGGGAACTACACCATATTTAGTTGATGCTTAGAAATTGTCTCTGTTCAGCCCTCCTACATTGGAAGGTAGAATACTGGTATTCCATTTACAGGGCTTAATCAGTGATCCTTTTCTGGTTGGCAAACCTTCTGCTTATTAATGCAACGAGTTGAATTAGGGATTATACACCGTATAATAGCAGACTCAATCCATTAGTGATTCAGAGGATTATCCGCCATGTAATACTGACCCAAACCAATAAGGAACCCGATTATACGCCGTGTAATACTGATCCAAACTTGGTATTTCTTAGCCACTGGTATATCACTTGTTTGATATGGACATCTAAGTTCATCAGGCTGTGTTGAGCTGAGTTGATACAATGTCTGGTAGGGTAGAATAGGTGATATACAATTGATTATTTTGTGATTACACACCGTGTAATCAATGATATTCACTATATTGGCTAATGTTTATGCAGCGTATATTAAGTACATTAATTATAATATAGTAAGCAATATACAGCGTATAATCACATCACACAATGGGACAATCAGTGATAATACAGCGTATAATTGTTACATCTATTATAATAAACTACCAATTACACGGCGTATACTAACTGCACTTGATGTAGTGATACCCAAATGATAATACAGCGTATAATTGTTACATTTATTATAATAAACTAGCAATTATACGGCGTATAACTGGGCATGTAACTGAGTAAGATCTGCGTGCATGATTAGCCTGATCATTTGTGGTCAACCAGCCTAATCTCACAATCCCCTCATTCACCCCCACATCTACTGCCATCAACAATTCCCCCTCCAGCCACCTTCTTGGTTGTGACATCTTTAAGCTCTTTGATCACTACAAGAAGATTTAGGCAGAATTGGTCCAGCAGAGCGCCAATCTTGCCTTCCTGTTCAATGGCTACCACACTGTGTTGAAGCTTCAGGATCATCTCAAACTTTGATAATTTCATGGCAGAGCCAATAGTCAGACCCAAGCCATGAAGGACAAGGAAGTAATAGCCTTGCTCCAAGATGAGCTTACCACCCATGAAAAGTGCATCACCTCTCTGGAAGACAACTTGGATATCACCTGCTAGGAGAACAAGGTTTATAAAGATGAGCTGGACAAGCAGCAACTTCTCCTGGACGCCTTCCAGAGCCAATTGAATAGTATGAACAGTAAGATTATGGCTGTTAACTTACAGACCCTGTCCCTCAAAACCAATAATCACCACAGTCCACAGAGGTCCTCCAGCCTTGTGTTCTTACATAGCTACAAAAGCAATGATGGCCACAATTGGTTGCCTCCCAATGCTGTACAAGTATTAGAGCCAGTACTGGAGTCCAAGTATGACGTCCTGGTCACCCCTGAAGCTTCTAGGGCTGCTCAAGACAGAGAAGATGAACATAAAGCACAGCAAGAGGAAATCATTGACGTGCCTCTGAGGCTAGGTTTTCTGCCTCTACCCTTAGCTGTTCCTGTCTCACCTGCACTCTAGTGAGGATCACACCTGCTCCCCTCCAACATGGCTCCAACAACTTCAAGCCCGTCAATCTACCCAAGTTTAACCGCAAGAGCAATGTGGCCATGTTCTTACGTCTGTACCAGAGCTCCATGTGTGGCGCAGAAAATCCCATGAGGGATTCCACAATCCTCAACTGTCTGGATGCTGAGACTCAAACCATTATCTTGTCACGTCTTCCTGAGAATGACTGGACTTTTGCCAACGTCTCAAGAGCCTTGACAGAAGGTTTTGGTATCCAAGAAGCACTCCTTGGTTGTAAGATGGACTTTGCCAACACCAAGTTAAAGGTGGGGGAAACCCTAGAAGACTTCACTTCTAGGTTCTACCTTGAAGCTCAAACTCTGTTGTCTATGAGTGTGGTGCAGCTTATTGATGTGCAGTCAGCACTTCTTAATGCTGTACATGTCAACTGGGAACTATCTCTGGCTCTTAAGTCAGGCATTTACAATGCTTGCACAGTACCAGATCTGATCCACCTCCTACACACCTACAAGGAGGAGTTCAAATTCCCTCTCCCTGAAGGCTGCCCTTGCCAGCAATCTGAGCATAGACCCCACATGGCTGTTGAGATGCCCAAGCCTTCTGACAAGGTTGGGCCTTCTCCAGTCAACAATGGCCCCCATACTTGCTTCAAACGTGGTATGGTTGGCCACTTCTCTTGGGAATGTAGGAATCCATGCCCAAAGATCCATCATGTAGGCATGGAGGATGCTTAGGAGAACTGCACCAAGGACGCTGATATTGAGGAGGACAATGAGGACCAGTCAAAAAACTACTAAGCAGCCAGGACAAGGAGAAATCCTTGGCTGCCTTTGTAATTTTGACATCCTCATCTCCCCCCATATCACTGCTCCCTGACAAACCAGATCAGAGGCCTGCTGCCTTGCCATCCTCTGGGACCAACCCTAAGGATAAACCCTCTCTGATTGACTTCAACTCCCAATCAATACATGAGGATGCAGAGTCTGACGGAGTTCAAGAGGACCTCCTCCATTGAGTCCTCACTGTTAACATGTGAACTCATTGGACTACACTTTGCCCTGAGGTGTTTATCCCCCAAATAGCTTGGAGAACAGTGTCCTTACCCTATGCTGAACAACTGGCTCAACCAGGCATTGAAGTCACTCATGAGGAGGACAGTGCTGAACAACTGGCCAAGCTGCTCTGCACAGTAAATGTCTCAGCACTGCTAGAATCCCTCAAGGAAACAAGCCAAGCTGTGGGAGCTGCCATGGCTACCTTCCTGGAGAAGTTCAAGGGATTGAGAGTACACCAGGTCTCAAAGATTGTGGAGATCAGAGAGGACCGCCAGTATTGCACATATATCAACCTGGTAGTGAACAAGACTCATGTCCGGGCCATACTGGATACTGGTTCCCCTGGAAACATTATATCCTCTTGGCTGGTTAAGAAGCTCAAGCTGGAACCGGACTTGGCCTACCATGAAGAGTTTGGTACTGCTGGGCCACAGACCACTAGAGCAAAAGGAGATTATTCTCCTCTCTCTCTTTGCTTTGGGAATCTAATGATCACTGCTCCATCTATAGTTCTGGAAAACAACAGCTATGCTATTCTTATTGGGACTAGCTTCATGGTTTAGTATGACACTGTGACTAACCATGAAGTCCATGCCTTTGGAATATTGGGCCACTCCATACCCATGTTCTACCATGGCAACCGCCCTTCTGACCTGCCCTTACACCGTCTGCACTACATCAACCTGGAGTACACAGATAAAGTTTTCCAGTTGCTTATATGCTTTGTAGTAAGAAGTTCAAGGTGCTACCTCTCTTGGTTGGGGAAGCCAAGGGAATCCCAGTCTACGCCTCCTGTAATGTGACTATCCCGCCTGGCTCTCAGGTGATCCACAATACAGGCCTCTTGCTGGCTCTACTGGCTGGCACTCTTGGAGAAACCTTTAGCATCCCTAATGCCTCAAGACTGGAACCATGGGTTTCACCAGGCATCCTCATGCCAAGTGATAAGAAGGTACTCATACTCTTGGCCAAAATGAGTTATGAGGCTATGGTTGTCTCCAAACACCAACTTATGGCTTATATACAACTGAAAGAGCATGACAATCTGCAGGAGACTGCCCCTTTGCAGACTTCTCTGAGTTGGGCCTATCCTGTGAACAACCACTGATGCTATTGGTCATAAGCCGCAACTCCCTATCTGGCCTCTCCAAAGAACAGAAGGATCAAGCCATGGATCTCTTTGCCCAGTATAAGGATGTGTTTGCCAAGGATGATTATGACCTGGGCAAGGCTGCAGATGTTGCCAATCATATTGACACCCAAGGAAGTTCACCTATCCGCTCCAGACCTATACAGCATAGTCAAGCCAATCATGCCGTAGCCAACAAGGAGCTTCAGAAAATATTGGGATCTGGCTTACTGGTCCCCAGTAAAAGCCCTGGGCTTCCCCTCTCCTGATTGTCAAAAAAAATGGCAGCAACTGTGTGCTGATTGACTACCGTCAACTGAATGCTAATACCAAGAAGGATTCATATTCCCTCTCTCACATTGATGATACCTTGGACCAACTGGGTGGCGCAAAGTTCTTCAGTGCCATAGACCTTATCAGTGGGTACTGGCAGATTGATCTACCCCCTGCTGATAAAGAGAAATGTGCAATTATCACTGACCAAGGGCTATTCCAACCCACAAGGATGCCCCAAGGTCTGTCCAATTCCCCAGCTACCTTCTAACAGGCTATGGATGCGGTGATAGGTGACCTCAAACTCACCAGCGTCTTGGTCTACCTGGATGACATTACTGTGTTCAATCAAACCTTTAATGATCACCTACAGCACTTAGAGGAAGTCTCCAGAGGTTACTTGAAGCCAATCTCAAGCTCAAGCCACACAAGTGCAACTTCTTCAAGGAGCACCTTGAGTTCTTGGGGTTCATTATTAGTCAAGATGGACTCTGACCTGTACCTATGAAGATGGAAGCCATTGAGAAAATGCAGTTCCAGCCAATAAGCGGGACGTGCAGGTCTTTCTGGGGATGATTGGGTACTACAGTTGCTTCATCCCCAACTTTGCATCCCTTGTCAACCCCCTTTTTCAGCTTCTCTGAGCTGATAAGGAATTCTTCTGGAGCCCAGTGTGCCAATCTATCTTCAATGTTCTCAAGGGAACACTGACTGCAGACCCTTTACTGGCCTACCCTGACTTTGCCAAGTTGTTTGTGGTTCATACAGATGCTAGCCTAACTAAAATTGGTGGTGTCCTCTCCCAACTGAACCCTATAGGACGCAAACACCCTTGTTGGATATTGCTTGTGTATGCTTAATGTCCACAAGAGAAACTACACTGTCACTAAACAAGAATGTCTGGCTGTAATATACTCCTACCAACAATTCAGAGTCTATCTCTATGGGGTAAATTTCACAGTTGTAACAGACCATGCCTTATTTCAATGGCTGAAGACCCTCAAAGACCCTGAAGGACTTCTGGTTTGTTGGGCCATTGAACTTCAGGCTAATGACTACAAAAGCATTCATCAAGCCAGAGCAGCCCATCATAATGCCAACTGTCTCTCCTGTCATCCCATGGTTGCCTTAGTATCCCCTATGGCTGACATTCTCTATGACAAGCTTATGGAAGATCCTTATTTGTGGGGAGAGGAGCCGGTAGAGATACAGAGGGCTATCAAGAAGTTATCTGTTGATACCAAGGTCTCTAAATTACAACTCCCAAAGCTTTGTGGAGACTCTTGGCTACACTACATACACCCATCCCTACACATGGACTCAGTGGTGTCCCTCACAAGTCTACTGGTCATTGTGGCATACATAAGACGTTACCATGCTACAGCAGCACTGCTTCTGGAAAGGAATGCACACTGATGTAGTAGATACACTAGCCACCTGTCATGACTGCAACATTGAGAGATATAAGGTTGCCAAGTTACAATACAGACTTTTACACTCTGAGTTTGCCTTCCACACTGTAGCCATTGACGTAGTGCCCTCCCTGCCAGCTACCAACAGTTGCAACAAGTTCATTATTGTGGCTGTTGACAATATGAATAAATGGGTTGAGGCCAAGGCAATTCCAAACCAATCTGTACTAGTGACAGCCACGTTCATCCTGGAGATATCATATAAAAACACAGTTGCCCCCAGATTCTGCTGACAGATAATGGTACCAACTTCATCAGTTATATCATCCCCCGCCTCAACCAACTGACAGGAATCCATGGGACACTATCCACTCCTTATTACCCACAGACAAATGACATGGTAGAGCACACTAATGGGAGCCTGGTCCAGATACTCCAGAAGCTCAGTCATCAACATGAGACTGAATGGGATACCTTCCTGCCTGCGGCCATCTTTGCATATAGCATTGGTTACTATTGTACCACTGGCAAGCCGCCCTTCTAACTGCTCTACAACTGGCAACCAGAACTTCTCCCTTTACTATATTCCTTGGTAAAGTCCAGCCTGTCTGTGTCCCCAGAGGTGTACCTCAACAAGCTGGTTCAAACTATTATTTGCTTGCAATCAGAGGCCTACACCATAAACTTGAATCATAAGTTGCAGGACCTAGAACAAGCTTCATCCAAACGCCCTGCTGTTAGAAATCACGTCATTAATGCTATTTTGATAGGGCCTTCAAATAATGATATATGCAAAGATTTGACTGGTTTTGCTTTCAAGTTCAGGAATTCCTTGCCTTCTGTAAATGGGTCTGTACCAATATCCACCCATTCCAGAATACCATAACTTCCCTTGTCTGATCCTGGTATGACCTCATCCCAATGTGACCCCCTCTGCAACTCTACCTAATGAGTGATTATTGTCCCTTGTCTACTATTTAAGTAGAATCATTTCTCCTAATAAAGACAAGTTTATCCACATTTGTATTGGCTTTAATATTCTTCAAGCTTTTTTCTTTCCTTTTTGCCAAAAGAAATTCCTCATCTTGTATTCCTTGAAGTTAATGTATGTGCCTTTAATTTTGCCCTGAAGGCTAACCCAAGGCTAGATTTGAACCTCAAATCCATATTATAAAGATTTCCCGCCATGTCCTCCTGGATGTTGTCCCTAGGAGCCAAACACAACATCTGCCTTACCCACTTACCTGGTAGGAGACTCAGCCTGCTTCTTCAGCAATAGAGGGTATGGCCGCAAATCCAAACTTACCTCCTTTTTGCAAGGCCCAGTTCAAGTTATCCAGAAGACTGGCCCTGACTCCTACACCCTTAAGGAGCTCCATTATGGGCAATTAATCACTAGAGTACACGCTCAGTATATGTATGCTGCTCCTAGTAACAAAGAGTAAGCCCCAATGAGGACATTAACCCAAAAAACAGAAGCCTAATTAAAAAATTCCATGGGTTGTTGTCCTGTTTGCAATAGTGTTGCACCAAAGTATGAGGAATAAGAATGAAAGAACAAAGTGTTTATTGGAGACTGACAAGACTCTTCCAGTACCACACCTACTGTTCTACCACCTGAATGGCAGCCAGGAAACACAACTGGTTGCCTACAGATCTGCAAAGCTGATGACCAAGGATTGGGCAACAAACCCCCACCAAACAAGACACACAATTGACCCTAATGTTTACAGGAAAGGCAATACCCAAGAAGATACACTCCCAGAGAAGACTCTCACAAAGGGCATACTCTACTGGGACCTGACCACCCACCCTGTAGAATACAGACAAAGCCCACTCAAGGAAGACTCCCATTTTCTCCTCCTGCTTGGTATCACAGTGGTTAGTCCCTCAAAGAACAAGGCAGCCAGCTATCACCTTTGATACCAGATGAGCAGTCCCCTCAACTGTGTATGACTTCAACACTTCCTGGAAGGCTCACCAAAGACGCTTCTCAAAGTTGTCAGAGGTTTTCCAACTGACTGGTTGTGCCTTGGTAGCCCAAGGTGTTGCCCAAGCGCAAAGAACTGACTTCACTATGCTGGATACTGTCCCCTGTTGCAAGACTGAGAGCGCTTGGCCCTCAAATTAGAAACCATTCAACTGAGCCTCCAAGTGTTCTTCCTCCACTTGCATGGAGAACTGCCAATAGATACTGTTACCCTTTTGCAAACCAGTTCCTGTCACTTTCCTGGGCTCACTCAAGGCTAGGAACAATGCAGCAAATAATGGTTCTGTCCCCACTAAGACCAGCTGAGGCACCAGAGCTGATCTAGCTGAATCCCCAAGTCCAGATAGCTTCCATCCACGTCATGCAAGACTACCTGCTTCTAAATGGCCTTATCCACCTCCACTGACCTTGTAGGCCTGTGTCACTTAGGAATTACTACTTAAACCTTCTTCAGAATCTTCTTGTAACTTTTCTAGAGTGACTGTTCACTATAGCCACCACCTTCAGACGCCAGTCATTTTTAACCATGTTGTCTAATCCAGTGGAGGGAAATGTTACAGATCCTGAATGAATTATACATTAAGTTGTCCACCTAGGGATCAAGAAACATAACAATCACATAATTGATTTATTGTACCCTGGGTTTAATAAGGTTAATGATTTTTAAAACGCCCTTAAAACAGGTGCTTGAAGCGCCTTTCAAATGCGCTCAAGACATGGGCTTTACTTCCAAGGTTAATATTAAACCAACAAAGTTATTACCACATGCCTCCATAAGAAAAGCCTATTGAAACAGGTTGTTCTCTTGCACAGGACTTTCTACTGTGCCTTCACACTCTCCTCCATTAGGAAAGTCATTATGTCTGTGCCTCCCTTCCCCTGGTGGAATTTCCCTCGCCTCCCACTATATAACTTTGACACTATCACAAAAAATACTAGTTTTTTCATTATACCTTTATATTCTTCTGTCCTACCAAAGGCTGTCATTATACCATCAACAGGTATAGTATTAATAAATAGGTTCCTGACTAACTGTTTGTAGAAATCAGCAAACTTTTCTGAAACATTTACAACAACAGATGATCTAAAGAAGGAACACATTCTTATTTGCCTACATCCTATCTGTCAAGAGGTTGGGGTTCCTGAACTCCTGTCCTTAGTTACTTGGGAAGACATGAAGTAACTTCTTATTGAGGAGTTTGAAGACAACCTAAGCCTAGAGGTTAAGAAGGATGCCTTCTTGCACATTGCTTTCAAACCAAAGGAGACATTAGCTAAGTTTGTATGACTGTTTTTATATTTAAGGTCAAAAAATCATCACTAGTTGCCAATTGACTCCCCAGAAAGCATATACTACATGTTCTTATGTGTTGAAAGTGAACAAGCTCTTATTTTTACATTTCAAAGCACATAATGCGTCCCTCACATCTATGAAGAGAATCAAGACCCTCTGTCAGGATATAAATCTAAAAATAGAGAAACTGTGATACACAAGAATAAGGCTAATAATTCTGGCACTACTTCTTGTACTCCCCACATCATGAACCTTGGCTTTTATAGGGCAACCTAAGCAAGAATGCTGTAACAATTGTGGTAAGACTATACATCATTTGCAAACCTGCACCAACCCACATATATAATTATGTGACCCTAAAAAACAGGCAGAAAAAGAGAGGTCAGCTTGAAGATGGAGACGCTCTCTGCTGATCAATCTTTCCTGTTTTTTACTGATCCTAACTTTGACAAAAAATCACCCCCTTTGTCTAGACCTATCATTTTTCATATATTTAATGATCTCTTAAGCAATTCTGAGCCCAAAGATTCTGAATACATTAAATCAGATGGTTATGATTACTCTGTGCTGGCTGTCTCTGAGACTGTGTCTGTTTCATATTTAACTTTTCTCAGAGAAAATCACTACCACAACTTGCCCTCATCCTGAAGATGCTAAGGCCATGATGGCTTGTCTTTATCTAGCCAAGCTCATCAACCCCCTGTCTTGATAGATTACTCAGAGGAAGCCGCTGAGCATGAGAGGCCCTCTTTCAGAATTCTACTGTATTTCTACCTTTGCAAACTGTATAAACTAAAATCTTGGCCTTGAAATGCATGTTGGAAAAATAAGAAATGAACTGGAATCCACACAAGAAGTTTTGGCCATCTTACCACCTTTTGGGAAAGATGCCACTTGTGTGAAAGTGTTCATTCAGAAGGTTAAAATTAGGGCCATTCTGGACACTGGCTCTCCTTTCAACGTTGTATCCTCCAAGTTGATAAATAAACTAAAGCTAGCTTCTGATATCAACTATACTCAGCCTTATGGAACTGTGGGTATGGCTCAGACTCAAGCTATTGACACCTAATTTTCTCTGTCAATAAAGTTTAGAAAACACCTCATTGCATTTCCCACTGTTTTTTTAGAAAACAAAAGCTATGACCTCCTGGTAGACACCCAATTTCTTTGAGAATACAATGGTATTGTCAACCTTTAAGATGGATATCTGTCTTACTAGGGTAAGAAGTCATATTAATCTTCAAAGAACCTCCCTGCATCCCTGGCAAGCAACTAAAGACTTATGTTATCAAATACCCCACTGTTGAAAATGAACCAATTAGAGTTCAGTATTTGATTAGGGAAGACAAAACTCCAATAGAAAAGACAAGAGTGAATAGAATAATGTGTTAATTATTGTAGAATATTGTGATTAATATACTATATGGGGAAAGCCACAAGGCCACAGAGGGTGGCATAGTGGCATCTTCCATGTAGGGTTTAAAGCCAAGGAATAACTTGTGCGGGGATGTGCAGGTCAAATTGATAGCGCTCCTAATTAGGAGAAAGTGCCCACAGTTCTATATTGCCATTGTATTGATTCATGTTGTTTGATATGTCAAGGGGAGACTCATTGAGCGCCCCCTGTGTCGCGTTTTTTGCATTACAGCACCACAATTATTGAGATTATAGGGAACAGGACATTTGCCGGAATACAGTCATATGTGAGGATATGAGTATTATTGTATCAGAAGAGCCAGGATTGAATGGAAACATGATTATTGCCCAGAAATGGCTTCTGATCATGAAGAAGCACTTAAAGGATAGAATCAAGGTCAACCAGATTAAAGATAAAATAAAGATGGTTCAAAGATAATTTTATTGTAGATAATTAATTCTTCAACTACCTTCCGCAAGGTTAATCTCTGGGCTGCTAGCAAAGACTTCTAGGATATTCTAACACTCCCCTAATTTAGGTAATTATTAACCTTGCTTTGGCGCTTATTGCATGTCAATCAATAAAATATATTCATCTTCACCCAGCACAGTTGATCCTTGCTGGCATAGAATAATTTAGTTACTTTAGGATCACTTTCTACTTCCTTGACATGCTACAAGCTTAATGCTTATTAATATGATAAATATGGGAATTTGAGATTATGGGTAATCAAACCCAGTGCCTCAGCGCTTGATGTAAAAGTAAAGTAGCGCCTTGGTGCCTGCTATATTTGCCAGGTGGCACTTGACGTAAAATTAGTTCAGAACTTTGGTGCCTAATTCAATTGCTAGGCAGTGCTGCGGCGCCTGTGTATCACTTAAGTGCCACAGTGGCACTTATCATTGGCTAATTTAAGTTCCAGGTCAGCAGGCTACTCCTGATCCAATATGCTTATGATTTATACTACCAATTTATGTTATTTGGTAGCTGCAATTCATATCCGCAAGCTCTGTCATACTTAGCATCATTGGTTTTTCTACTGCTAATTTATGGGTTTGATTGCAGAAACCCCAATCCATGAGCTCTGTCATAATTGGCATCACTTCTTGGTCAAAATTCCCAACACCCTGTGTATTGTAAGATACAGTGGCAGGCAAGTCTGAAAACTTGGTTGCACCACCACAAAAATTCTCACTGAAGTATAGGAATCACTCTTCTAATATGTGCTCCCCTCCCCCTTCTTTCCTGCAGAAAAAGGTGTTTCTTTACTTGCTCCTGCGGCTGTCACTATCTCTCCTGGATCTCAAGTGGTCATTGATTCTCAGATATCCTATGAGTTGTCTAAGAAGTTGTTCTTAGAGCTTTACTCTCCTTATTCTTAAGTTATAAAGAACCTTGGTTATACCCTGGGATTCTGGATCAAACTCATAAGAAACCTTTACAACTACTTCTAGCCAATTTGACTGCTTCTTCCATGCAGGTTTCTTGAGGTTAAAATATGGGTCATGGTTATATCTTTGAAGCAGATTAAGGGGCCTCTCTCTGTTCCTTTAAAATGTTCAGTGCCTTTAATTTACCAGAAAAAGACCCCCAAGTGCTCTATCTATTTACTGCTGCTGACTTTCTGCAGCTGTCTCCTATTCAGAAGAAGAATATACTAGAGCTTCAGGACCAGTTTAAGGATATCTTTGCATTGGGGTCTAATGACTATGGCCTAGCTAAAGGGATTATTCACCAAATTGACACAGGTGACACTCTGACTTTTTGTGCTAAGCCCTACTGCTGCAGTAGAGTAAAAGATAGCATTTCTCCAAGAAACTAAAACAACTCCTGAATACTGGCCTCTTGGATCTGTCCCAGAGCTCTTGGGCCTCCCCCTTGCTGATTCTTAAGAAGAAGGATGGGGGTCACCACATTGTGATGGATTATTGCTGCTTGAATTCCCTCACAAAAAATAATTCATGTCCACTAACAAAGAATTGATGATGCTCTCAGACAATTGGGAGGCTCAAAATTCTTCTCTGCCATATATTTAGCCTCAGAATACTGACAGGTTGACTAGTCCCCCAAAAAATTGTGAAAGAGACCACTCTTATCACTTCAGAAGGTCTTTATGAACCAAACTGAATGCCTCAGGGGCTTTTCAATGCTCCTGCTACTTTTCAACAAGCCATGAATTCTATTCTGCAAGACCTGAAGCTCTATTGCGTGCTAGTGTATCTAGACAATATAACAGTGTTTATTTCCATCTTCACTGATTATTTAGACCACCTCAAAGCTGTTTTCTCATTATTTGTAATGCAGGCCTGAAGCGCAGCCAGTCCAAGTGCTTCTTTTTTAAAGAGTGTCTCAATTCTTAGGCCACAAAGTCACCCAGACTGGGATACATCTCATGAACAATAAGGTGGAAGCCATTGATAAGTTGCTGCCCTCTACAAATCTACGCAAGGTCCAGGTATTCCTTGGCATGATGTGATACCACCAAAAATTTATCCCTAACTTTGCCAAACTAAGTAGCTGTTGTCCAACTACTCAGGAAAGTTTTCTTTGAATGAACTGATAGTCAAAAATAATCATTTGAGGCTCTGAAGACCATGATTAAAGAATCCCCATATTAGTCTATCCTTATTATGACAAAGAGTTCATCTTATACACTGACGCCAGAAGAGTTGCTATGGGTGCAATCTTAGCATAGCTAGATAACAATGGTGTGGATTGACCTGTAGCATATTCTTCATGTTCCTTGACAAACATGAGAAGAATTATAGCGTCACTGAAAAGAAATGTGTCAGAAAAGCCCCCTTCAAGGAAAAGTTGCCCAGTATGATAGATTAGTGCAGAAGGGCTCACACCAGTGATCATAGAGCCAATTGACAAAGAAATCATACCTAAGTGTAATAAATCCCCAAGAATTTGATATCTTCCCAATAAGGTATTGAACCAACCAAGGAAAGCATATGTGTCCAGGTAGGAAAGCAAAGAAACAGAAGCAAACCAACAGAAAAGATTAGTTTGAAAAATATCAGAAGAAACAGATTGAGGCTTTTGCTTGGTAAGAGGATTAGAAGAAAACAAGGAGGATGTATACCATCTACCTGGGACCACTGGTAACCACTTCTAATTGTCACAATACTTGGCGCTGGTTCCTGATCTGGGGTATGTTTCCATCTGAACAGTTGAATGTACTAAGGTACAAACCAAGATTAGAATAACTCATTTAAGCCTGATTCCCCAAAAAGGGGAATAATTAGGCGGTCTCATGAGGATTTTCAAAAGTCTTACAAACAATAAAAATATAAAATAGGGCAAAAACTCTTTATTGATTGAGCAAGTGTAATAAGCAAAACTCAAGATCTTAAATAGTAATTTGAGATAATTTTTAATGGTAGTTGGAGCTGGTATGTAGCAGGAGGAATCAGATGTTTTGGGATTATCAAAGAATTTTCAAACCTTTTTCAAACTTTCAAACAGTTTCAACTTACACCACTGGATTCAGGAAGATGGGGGAATTATCAATAGTAAAAATGGGTGACTTGAGTAGTCATGTCAGGAATGACAATTTGGATGCTCCTAAATCTCAAAATACGGAATCAGAGTCAAACCCTGTACAAACCCTTTGCAGACCACCAGACTCATAGGCTGGGAACACAATAACTCAATATTAATTGACAAAGTTGCTGCCAGCCTGCCAGGATATGAACCCTTAGCTGTCCCGCAGGATTCTGCAAGCAAACTGCCAGTGCAAGATGCCAGGAATTTCCCCAAGGTGCCAACACCTGACACTGGCAGTTTGCCCGGTGAAATAAACAAATTTCTCCCTGAGAGTTATTCCAAGCTACCCCAAAGTCCTGGGGAAGGCACTGAACCCAAAGAGGCACCCAATACCCAACTAAATAAACAGAAAGGTTTGAAGTCTTCTCACCCCAAAGCAGCCAGTGGCAAACCGCCAGTGCTGAGAGCCACACTGCCATCTGAGACACCCAATACCAACCTGCCTGAGCCCAGAAAACCCAACCAGGAAGTGAAGCCTGGCAGTTTGGTATAAATACCTGCCAGGCCAAGATCAACCCCTATCGTCATTTTTAAATAAAGGTTATAAGATATTGGTTTTCCCAATTATTGCTTTATTTTAACTTGTAATCTACCAGTTAACTCAAAGATTACCTGACCCTCCTGCCAGCCTGTCAGCTACTTACACCCGCCAGGTGCTCCCTTTGGCCCTGTCTATTTCACAGAGTACCCTTTAAAACCTCAGTACAAGGACTACATTGCTGACAACATACTAGCCTAAAATTCCTTGGGCAAAACTACAGAGCTAACCAGATACAACTGAGAAGGCACTTGGTACGTTACCAAATCCCACCTGTTCAGAGATAAATACAGCTTCATTTATGCCTACTAAATAGATATGGAGCCAGCTGTTACCCCCAAACCAACACCTTCTTCTGCCGCCAAGCTTCCACTGGACTATACCAACAAGCTTTTTGGAATTATATATAACTCTCACGGGAGTAATAGATACTATTGTTCCCGCCGCCAGTCCGTAGTTGTGGCTGGGCAAGTCAATGTCCTACCTCATTAAGCTAGCACCAATCCTTTGGTGGGCCCTGCCCACCCAGTCCGCGACCTGCCAGTTCCCAGACGCTAGAGAGCCAGCCAATCAGGGTTGGTTCCCTGACAAGTCAATAGTATTAGCTTATGGTTTTAAGCATATACTAACTACTTGACAGAGCCCAGAAGATGATCTAGACATTGTTAATGTCCTATAAAGAATCTACAGTGTTTGATTGGCTTCAGAAAGTTGATTGGGACAATTTTGCTTGCTTGCCTCATAGTTTAAGGCTTCTATTTTGCTGTTAAAGCTTTGAAAAAGCAACCAGGAAGCCTCAAGTTTGAATTTTGAACTTGAAATCAAAAAGTAAATTATTAAATTTATTAACAATTAAGCTAATAAATTCAGTTTTCTCTTTAAGTCCTAAACCACTGCTAGTGTGTCAGATCCTCCTGACATGAAATTGCTTTTGTTCTGGGCTTAACTGATGTGTTTAAACTGTTGAAATGAGTTCAAAGCTTCTTTAAAGTAGCTTTTATAATAACCTTGATTTATTTATACAATTCCAAGTCCCCTATTCATGTAAAAGCCTGTTTTTATATGCATTAAGATCTCCACTTGTTTGTTTTTTATCTTGTAATCTAGAGAAGCAATCTCAATGCTTAAACACATTTCTGAAAGCCTGAAATGAGAAAATTTGAACTAAGTAATAATCTGTATCATTTAAAAATGCAACACTTGCCTTTTGACACAATTTCTGCTTAATTACCCCTGCTTCCTCTCAAACTTTAAACACTAACTGTATGAATTCTCCTATTCTCTCTTCACTCCTATATTCTAACATTCTCCTTCTTGGCTCCTCAAATAAATCTGGTTTATTAAAATCTCTTTGATAAAGTTTTATTCTTCTTTCTTGTCTTGTCCTTTCCTGTCTGAATAAGCCTGAATTACCTGAGGATGGTCTTATGGCTGGCATTCCTGGTGGACTTGCTCTAATCAAATCCAGCTTCCAGCCCTGACATAGTGAGTAAATTGCTTAATGTTAATAATGTAAAGTCAGGGACTAGAGAATCAACATTGGTGCAAGAATCGGTGTTAGAATCATCCTAAATAATGATCCTAACAGAATGCTTGGCAGTTCTTCATGCTATAAAGAAGTTTTGGCACTACATCTACAGGGTCCACTTTACTGTAGTCACTGATCAATCCTCCTTTAAGTGGTTACAACAGCTAAAGAAGCCTGTAGGTCAACTGGCTCAGTGAGCCCTGCGTTTAAAAGGGTATGATTTCACTGTGGTACACAGGCCTGGTAATCAACATCAGAATCCTGATGAACTGTCTAGAATGTCTATACTGACAATTCATTCTGCTGACGCCAATTGCCTGTGCAAGCAAATAGGATACCCTGATGCTTAGAAAATTGAACCCAAAGAGATAAGCCTGGCTCTCCAGTCCCTATAAAAGGGTACTATCATTTGAGACAGACAACTGTTCAAGAAGGTCAACAATGCCTACCTGCCCTAAATTTGTCCTAGCATGAGAATAGCTATTATCCTCCAAGCCCACATCAACACTGGGCATGAGGTATAGTGAAAACTCATGACTGATTATGCAAAAACTTCTACTGGGAAAACATGCGCCTCTTGTTCCCTGATGTCCTTGCCTCCTGTCATTCCTGTCAATTCCAACGTCCTTGTCCTTTCCAACACCAGTTCCAACTCATCCCTCCAAAACATGCCTTCCATACGGTGAGTATTGATGCTGTTGGGCCCTCCCCCCAATCTAGGTCGGGATGTTGGTTTATTTTGGTTGCTATAGACCACTTTAGAAAATGGGTTGAAGCCAGAGCAACAAAAGATATAACATCTAGGACCACGGCTACTTTCTTGCTGCAAGACATCTTCTATCAACATGGCTGCCCTCAAGTCCTGCTCTCAGACAATGGCACTAATTCCAATGCTCACCTCATCACATCTATTGTAAAAGCTATGGCTACTCACCAGTCTTTCTCTGCCCATATAATCTGTCCATTAATGGGACAATAGAACAAGCAAATTCTTCCCTCATATTCATCATGAGGAAGCTTACCCTTTCAGATGCCGCCAACTGGTATATGTTCCTCCTCACTGCCCTTTTTGCTTATTACTTAAGCAGACACAGAGTAACTGGGCTGTTGTGAATTTGGCCTTATGGATGTCTTGGGGATTAACATTTGGAGTGCTTGCTTGTAGAGTATGATTTTAGGCCTATACATGAATCAATAAAAGTCTTGGAGACTCTGAAGTATTTATCCTTAATCTAAGGTAACAACTAAGTAGAGTGTAAAAGCAAGATTTAATATGTAAAAGTATAAAGGTATTTTTATTGGGAGAAAGAAAGGAAGTTTATATACTATACTAGCTGCACAATAGATGCAGGAGTGTTATTAACACCTGCACTATTGTCAGAAACATTACAGGGTCTTCTGGTGTCCACCAAGCTCTTGCATCCATGTTCTTTCCGTCTTGGGACAATCCTGATTATCTGGCAGAGAATAGTGGATGCGCATTACCCAAGAGTGGCTGCAGCTTGCAGCTGCCCATTACAGAAGATACTTGTAATTCCTGAACTCAATCCAATCAGGATGTAACAGGTAAATCAACATATTTTAACATCCTAGATACAATTGGAATTAAAAAACCATCAGATCCAACGGATTTGGGTGCAAACCAAATTAGCCTTGACTACCAGGATTAATTTCACTGATAGCCTTGACCATTCTAATATGCACCTAATTTACAACAGGTACAATCCCCCTTTGCCATGCTATATGGGTGTGAAGCCAAAACCACCTCAATCTTGGCCCCCCTTTGATTGAAGTTGATGCTGCTACCAACCCCAAAACCCATGGCAAGGACTTGACCAATTGCACCATTGACATTGTCAAAACAGCAGGCTCAACCCGCCAGCAAGGTTCTGAGTAAGAAAGTTTGTGACCTGCAATCCAATTATCCATTCACCCAAAGCCAAGTTAGAGAGACAACTTAATTTTTTCAAATAAAATAACATGAACAAAATCTGATCACTCCTGGTGGATGCCTTGCTTTGGCACTTGACTTGTTATAAGTATCAAGCCACCCCCCTTCACCATCCAGCCGGGTGATCAACACAATCATGTTTCTGTTATCCTTGATTCACAATAACTATATAATCCCTATCTCTCAATAAAAATTATTATCTAGTTTCCAAATATTTTTCCCCTTGTAACTCTGCTAAAAAAGCACAGCTATGACATTGGTAGCAGAAGTAGGTTTTCCATCCTACTTTATTCCCCAAAATTCTGCCTGTTGCCTGCACCTGGTGCGGTCAACAAATACTCAATAGAATCATATCTGGCCTCCTGCTAGATGGACTCCATACACGCCTGGCACAGAAATACCTGATGGCTTTGTCCTGTACCAAAACACGGTGATCCTGCTCTCCGCCTTCAGCGCTCTGTCCGCACAAGGATTCTTCCAGGCCACCTTGCCATGCCTCATCCAACTGACAAAAGTACCATGCCAGCCTACGTAGCACAGAGACTTTGAAGTGCTGCCTTAGAACCTTTTGCAGGAGCTAACAACAACAATGTTGCAGCCTGGATCCATTCTGCGCAAAGCAAGCTAGCTCAGATGGAATGCCCCCAGAGATTTTAGATTTCAGAAATTTCTATTTAATTGACACACAACACTGGCACCTGGTGCAACAAATGGAATGAAGAACACACCAAGAAGAATTGGGACACCTTCAAGCAGGATTTCTTAGCAAGGTTTGTGCCAAAGGACACTGCACTCATGATTATTTGCCAAGTGAAGAACTTGATGCAAACTGGTACTATAAAGGAACTCACCCGTGCCTATGAGGAACTTTGCCTACGCGCCCCTCCAACATGGCCTTTGACACTCCAGCCACCCACCTCATGTACTACAATGCCCTCAAGTTGCACATAATGAGACATGTGAACCTGGACCAAGTAATCAATTTGCAAAGCCTGTACCACAAAGCCAAGAAAGCAGAACAAACTTCCAACACTCTCCACATGGCACAAATAGGAAAGAGAGAGAGACCCAAGGACTCTCATACCGCTGAGCACACCAACAGATCTCCCCCGGGAACAACAATGGTAGTGGAAGCCATAAGCCCACAGGCTCAAAAATGACATGGAAACAGAAACAATGGACAGTCAAACCAAACCCATTTCTGTGTCACTACCACCCAGGACAATCAGGACACAGGAAAAGCCTGGGGAGAGCACTAAGCAAGCCAAGCTCTCCCCAGACAATTCCTAATGTGCTCAACAATGAGTACCGGCCAGAGGAAGTGGATCAATGTCCAATTATTCAAGTACCCTTGGAAGACCCAGTGCTGTACACCATTGTCAGACACCCAAATAAATTGATGTCATATCCTTTCTAATTTTGCAGTTACACAGACTCAGCTCTCCTGGACTTGGTTGCAGACCAAACCCTGGTCAACAGTAGCTTTTTTGACAAGTTCAAACTAGCCACTAATCCTTTGCAGATTAAAAAGTGGTTTTGGCTGATGAACACCACATTGCCATGACAAAGGAAACTGCCCCCTTCTCTGTCATGCTAGAGAACCTACATTCCACCTCTCAAGGTCCCGTCATTGACTTTTCCAAGTTTGCTATTGTACTGGGACTCAACTGGCTGCAAAAGAATAACCCCCATGTAGACTGGGCAACCTCAGTACTGACCATCAAACGTGAGGGTGTCAACCACCAAATCTACCCCAACTCAGTGGATCAACTCCTGTTTGACCATGTCTTTGTATGTATCACTGAGAACTTGGACAAACAGGAGAATCTCAAGACAATCAACTGGGACTTTTGCCAATACAAGATTATCCATTTCAAAGATCACCAGGACACCATCACACCGCAGGATTGCAAAATTGTAGCTCAACACCCATAAATCTTCAAAGAAGCTCTACCTGGGTTGCCACCAGAGAAACATATCCAACATTCCATCCAACTCAAGGGAGCGGTACCTAAGGCGCGGCCCATTTATTGCCTCACCCCAAACAAGGACAACACCCTGTGTGCTTATCTCAAGGAGGCATTAGAGAAAGGACTTATCTGCCCCTCACAGTTGCCTTTTGGTGCTGCCGTATTCTTTGTAGCAAAAAAGATGGTACTCTACGCCTAGTCACAGACTACCAAGCCCTAAACAAATTTAAAATCAAGAATTTTTACCCACTACCACTCATTGACAACCTATTCAATGCCTTAGGCGGTGCCACAGTCTTCTCCAAAACCAACCTGACTGCAGGCTACAACCAGATACACATCAAGGAGGAAGACATCCCCAAGACAGCCTTTTGCACCAAATATGGATCATATGAGTGGTGGTACTCAACTTTGGTATGAAAAACGCCCTTTCAACCTTTGTGACCTTCATGAACAAGGTGTTTGCCCCCCACATTGGCAAGCATGCCCTGGTATATCTAGACAACATTATTGTCTACAGCCCCTTGGTGGAACAGCACCATAAGGATCTGGAAGCTGTCTTTGACACCCTAGCGCAACACAAGCTGCTGGCCAAACCTTCCAAGTGCCAGTTCTTCCACAAGCAACTACCTTTCCTGGGAAACATAGTCTCAAAAGACGGCATTAAACCTGACAGCCAGAAAATCCAGGCCATCTGCAAAATGCTGCCACCCAAAGATAAGTCAGAACTCTGCACTTTCCTTGGAATGGTTGCCTATGTTTGATGCTTCATACCCAACTGTGGTGTCCTGACTGCGTCTCTATCCGCCATAACTGGCGCCAAATCCAAGTTTATATGGACCCCCAACGTGATCTCTGTTTCAGACGCCTTAAAGAAAAACTCACAACAGCACCCATCCTCCAATATTCAAAACACAATGGGGAATACCAAATGGAGACAGACGCCTCTGATGAATCCATTGGGGGAGTACTGCAGATCAAAAAGAATGGCAGTGATTTCCTGCCTGTGGCCTACAAATTACGCAAGTTGACAGTCAGAGAGTGTCAATATCCCATACACAATAAAGAGCTGTTGGCAATTGTACCTTGCCTAGTCAAATGGTGTTGCTACTTAGAACGGCAAGAAGAGTTCACAGCACTGAAAGATCAAAAATCACTTATCTATTTCAAGACCCAAGCAGACCTATCCCACAGACAAGCTAGATGGATGGAACTTTTGGAAAAATTCAACATGCTTATACAGTACAAGCCAGGCCCAGAGTTGGCCATGGCTGATGCGTTCACACTTATACATCAGAGCCACAAGAGGTGAAAATGGGCTCAACCCAGACTGGCCTCTCCTGGTGCTACATACCAAAGACAAAGGTTTCTCTCCTGGCACTACCAATATCACAAAGGAAACTGTTATCAAGAACAAACACCTATTTGCCAACTTCTATGGAGCCCTACACTAAAAGATGTCTGATGGGACAACCATACTGTACATTCCCACACACCAGCAAGTTGATACCATCTTGCAATACCACAGAAATCTTGGCCACACAAAGAGACAAAACTTTTACAAATTTCTAAAACACAAGGCCTGGTGGCCAATCTTATATCATGACGTTCAAGAAGTCCTGGAACAGTGTGAGGTGTGTGAAAAGTTTGCAAAGAGTGAGACCCCGCCTAAGTCAGTATTACCCATCCATACACAACTACCATTTAAAGTGTGGGCCCTGGATTTCATGGGGCCTACGCCCAGCAAACATAACAAAAAAAGGACATCATCACCGCCATTGATTTTGCCACACACTGGCCAGTAGCCCAGGCAGTCAGAGCACACACTGGCAATGACGTACAACACTTAATAGGGAAAAAAATCATCAGCAAGTTTGGAAAGCCAGAACTCCTGATAGCCAACAGAGGCAAAGAACCAACCTCTGAAGATACCAACATATACCTCACCAAGAATGGGGTTCAGAACACAGTGACAACACCTTACCATCCTCATGCCAATGGACGCATGGAGCGGCTGAATGGCAGCCTTGTGCAAGCCTTAGCCAAACTCACCGCTGGGAGACCTGAGGATGGTACAAGCAGTTATCAACTGCACTACTTGTATGCCAAACCTGTGTGAACAGATCCATTGTCAAAAATCTCTTTGAGCTTGTTTATGGAACACAACCCAATATCATACAGGCGCTATCCAAACCCAGGTTAGAGATACCAAACAAGGTTCCTCCCCACTCAGAACCACAAATTGTGCAGTCCAATAGCAACCAAAAAGAAAAAGAAGAAATACATATTCAGCAGACCTTCATCCCCATCAAAGACAGACACAAAGTTGGCAACAAGGTCTGGGTCATGAATATCAATAAGAGCAAACTACAACCAGAGAAAATTGGTCCCGCAATAATCCTAAAGGTAAACAAATACAACACTTACCTTGTGCAAGGACTCAGGAAGCGCAAACAGGACAAAGTCCTACACCATGATTGCCTCAGACCTGCAAGGCAAGACAAAAGCAACAGTAGACCGTGTTACCTGCCACCAAACAGCAGCTGGTTCAGTATGACGCCTGAGCTCCCAACAACCTCCCTGATGACCTGCCCCCAGAGGAGGCTGACTCTCAGCCGGGGGGTGTCAAAACAGCAGTCTTGACCCGCCAGCAAGGTTCTGAGTAAGCAGGTTTGTGACCCGCAATCCAATTATCCATTTGCCCAAAGCCAAGTTAGGAAGATAACCTGAATTGCCAAATACAATAACATGAGCAAAAGCTGATCACTCCTAGTGGATGACTTGTTTTGGCGCTTGACTCATTATAAGGATCAAGCCACCCCCTTCATCATCCAGCCGTGTGATCAACACAATCATGTTCATGTTATCCTTTATTCACAATAACTATATAATCCCTATCTCTCAATAAAGATTATTATCTAGTTTCTAAATATTTCCCCCTTGTAACTCTGCTAAAACAGCACAGTTACAACAACATCCAGGCAATGGCATACTCAACAGCCCTTAAGGCCAAGGCTCTAGAACTGACTCCTTCCAATGCATCTTGGGCCCTCTTCCAGAATTCCAAGTGAGTGACCTAGTATTCTATAACAGAACCACACTGGAGGTAAAGCCCACAAATTGACTCTTTTTGGGTTAGACCATGTAAAATCACTCACAAGAAGAGTGTTTAATATACTGTGAAGCTGCTATCACCTGGCTGTCCTTTTGGATGAGTTTATTCCAAATCCCTCTGCAAATATTAGCTCCCCATATCCAATCTTGAGGGGGGAGATGTTGAAAATTGTGCCACTAATGCTATTTTGGTATCGCCTTCCAATAGTGATATGTGCAAAAGTTTGGTTAGTTTTGCTTTTGACTTTGGAAATTCCTTGCCTTTCATAAACGGGTTGATATCAATGCCCACCCATTCTGGAATATCATAACTGTCTTTGACTGATCCTGGTATGAATTCCGCCCAACGTGACTCCTTCTGCCACTCTGTCTACCTATTGAGTGATCATGACCCTTGTCTACTATTCAAGTAGGATTGCTTCTCCTAATAAAGACAAGTTTATCCAATTTTTTTTGGCTTTTGTATTCTTCAAGCCTTTTTCTTTCCTTTTTTGCCAAAATAAAATCATCTTCAAGTTTTCTAGAAAATTAATATATGTGCCCTTAATTTTGCCCTGAAGGTTAACCCAAGGTTGGCTTTGAACCTCAAACCTTTTGTAATAAAGATTTCCCACTGTGTCCTCCAGGATGTCGTCCCCTGGAGCCAAACACAACAAGTATGATAAGTCAGATTGGATGGTTCTTTATTTGTTACATTATGGCTACAATTCCCAAGGTAACTTTAACTTACTTTCAGGTAGCAATGTGAAACCAGCATCCTCATAAGTAGCCTCATAAAGAAAATTTACAAAGAAGTCAAGAAGCCCTTGGAATGCACTATGACATCTTTTAAGACATATGCAGACATTAAGAAAGAGCAGATCTGGTGTGTGAGATTGGTGACCAGGTACTGGTCAACCCTTGGAACATGTGATTGCAGGTCCACTGTCAGAAGTCAGGTCCCAGGAAAGTGGGACCTTTAATGTCTAAAGAAGATCTCATCAGCCTACCAACTAGTTTTTCCTCCTTCCTTCTAACATCTTCAGCACTTTTTATGAATGCCTCTTGATTAAGTATAAAGGACCCCCTGTATTCACTCCTGGCCCTATAATGGTGGATGGCTAATTGAAACATGAGCAAGAATCAATAATTGTGTCTAAACTATCCATTAAGCACCTTCACTACCAATTGGCATGAAAAGATACATATTCTTCTGAAAAAGATTAGATCCCACACTATAACCCCACTCATGCCCAAGAGATGCTCCAAGATTTCCACTTGAACAACCCCCAAGCAGTAGGTCTGGTGAAGGCCATCCTAACTGCTATTGTAATTGCGCTGTATCAGCAAGTTACAAGGGGAAATATTTATTTGCCCAGATGATTATCTTTATCAAGATGGATCACTTATATAGTCTGATGAAACAGTCTTAATAGTAACAAAATTGGGATAATCAATCATTTGGATTAGATAGGGGGTGGTTTGATCCTTATAACAAGTCAAGCAATAAATTGAGATGTTCACTGAGTAGAGATTGTCACTGGCTTGTGTTACATTGTTTGGGAACTGAATTTAACTTCTGGATTTGGTTTTGAGTGGTAGGTAAGTCAGCTTTAGTGGCACAAGTCTCTTGTGCAAAAATTTGCCAGAGGTTCAATCTCACTATTTTGACAATGCTATGAAACTACCCCTGCTCCTAAGAGCTATGTAACAGGCTACACTACCAGGAGGAGAAAGTCCCTGTCACCAAATAAGAGTAATGTCATGGATATAGTTTTTCTGGGTGTGGCCAGGCCAAAGCACTGTCACTCAGAGAAACCCACTCATAAGCTCTGCCTGCTTGCAGAAATCATAGGGTTAAATCTAAAAATCAATTTTATGTGGGTGGTGGTGTGACTGTATGGCAGTCACTGTTGACTATTTTGCCAAATAATTTACTCCAAATATAAAGTTGTTCTGTTTTTGCTGTTTATTTCATATAGATAGGTTTGACTGGAATTCTTAAGGTAAAGATTACTGGAAACTGGATATCTATATTTAATAAAAGAACAGAATATGGGTGGTTAGTTAGGCCAGACTAACTAGTAAAATTGAGACAAGATTGTCCAAAGCAATCTTGGGGACTTTGCGTCTCAAAAACAATTTATTTAACCAGTAAGGTTAATTAATAAATATGTGGGAATATAATTAGAGAGGACTTAATTATATTAGTTAATTGCCTTGACTGTATCAAGAGTTTTGGTTAAGGATAACCATGAAAAAAAACCAGAGTTTGGGTTAAAAGCGCTGTGTAGCAAATTTATTATTTAGAAATGCCGCCACACCGCCTAATTGATTTTTAAAGCACCACCCAGTAAATTTTTAAGGTGCTGTGGCGCTGCCTGGGAAAGTTCCTGGGCGCCGCAGTGGCGCTTGGTTTGAGTTTCAAAGTGTTTTAATGGGTTTTAATGCAAAAAAACCATTAAATGTGAAGATAACTAAATAAAGGCAATGATGTCTAGGGATTCAGGTTTGATCAGCTTATTCCCTGTTGGAACATTGATAGCTGAGTTTTGAAATGCATATATTCCACAGGGCTTTGGCGCTGGGAGCTGAGGAAGCTCCATGCTGAATTGATAAATTGAGATGAATGGTGTCAGGTGACTCATTCTCATTGTAGGTTAATTCTCATAGGCTTAGAAATTATGGCGGATCCAGGCCTAACCAGTCCATCCCACCATTATCCTGCCCTTGACTCTTATTGCTGTTACCTTCCTGTGACAAAGCTTTGAGGAGCTTTGCCTCTAGGGAGGCAATTTTCTGGGACAACACTTTGTTGTCATCCTGCCAACAAGCCATGATTTCAACGCTTTTTTCCTCTCTTGCTCTCAATGCCTCACTTTCACGGTTCACCATATCTTTTACTTGTTGCAAGATTTCATCCCACCCTATCAACAAGTTCCAAGCATCCCAAGCATAAATTTAGTTCCCTTGGACAGGAGTCCCTTCCTTTGCAAATTAATCAGAATACAGCTCTTCAAATGCAGCCTTTACTTCTACCAAAGACTCTGAAGGAACAAGCTTGGTGACCTTCAGGCTGGCCCAAGCTTCTTCTAATGAACTTGTAGGAACCTCCTTCCTTGCAGCAGCAGTTTCTACACAAAGGACCGCAAACTTGGCTCTCTCAAATTTTAACAAAGAAGGCATGACAATTGAAAAATAGGTGAGGGGAAAGCCTCAAAACCAACAATGTGAATATATTTTATTAATGTTTAACTGTTTTTGCTTATATACCATTCAGGGCATATACAGCTGAAAACTCCTCCAGTACTGAATCAACCAATGATTTGCGTCATGTGGTCTATGACATTTGAGTCATCTAACACAGATCTTTACCTAAAAGATCACCAACAATTCTCAACCTATGAGAATTGACCTACAATGGGCAGAAGTCACTTGACTCCATCCAACCCAATGTACTAATTTGGCATGGAGCTTCCCCAGCTCTCAGCGCCAAAACCCTGTGGATTCCACATCCTAAACTCAGCTATCAGTGTTCCAACTGGGAACCAGCTGATCAAACCCAAGTTCCTAGGCATCCTTGCCTATATTTAGTTATTTTTGCATTTAATGGTTTTTCGCCTTTAAAACCCATTAAACTGCTTCAAAACTCAAGCCAGGCGCCAAGGCAGCGCCCAGCAATTTCCCCAGGCGGCGCCTTGGCACATCTCAAATTCATTAGGCGGCGCGGCGGCGCCTCTAACCCAATAAATTTGCCCACACAGCGCTTTTAACCCAAATTCTGGGGGTTTTCCCATGGTTAACCTTAACCAAACTTCTTGACAAAGTCAAGTCCATTTTAATATAATTAAATCCTAGTTAAGTATATCCTGTATTTATTAATTAATTTTCTTATTAATCAACCCATTTTGAGACGCCTAGTCTCCAAGATTGATTTGGCCAATCTTGCCTCAATTCTTATAGTTAGCCTAACCTCCTAAACATCCATATTCTGTTCTTTTGTTACACCTAGATATCCAGTTTCTAGGAAACTTTACTCCAAGATTTCCAAACAAACTTATCTATATGTAATAAACAGCAAAAACAGAACATCTTTACATTTTGGAGCATTTATTTGGCTAAATACTCAGCAGTGACTGTAGTACAGTCACAGAAATATAGGGGATCTTTTAGGTAAAACTCTAGGTTTGGATGACTCAAATGTAATAGACAACATGATGAATCATAGGCTGATTCAGGAACCGGAGGGGTTTTCAGCCAAAAATGCCCTAAATGGTATATAAACAAAAACAGCTAAATTTTAATAAAGATATATTGTCAATTTTGACACTTTCCCCTCAACTACTTTTTTAATCATTATGTCTTCTTTGTGTTGCAATATCTTTGATTACTCCCTCTTGGGGAATTAACATCCCAAGTAGTTCACCAAATGAGACACAGAATGGTTCACAGTCTAAGCAATAGACCGGTGGCACCCCTATCATTCAACCATCTATTACAGGGATCACACAATCCAGATCCTAAGCAGAACACAAATTTGTAAACCTTGTGACTTAAGAGTAACATTACTTAGATAAGCCACATGACCTACATGACGTACATGGACAGTATGTGGCTTCCCATGATACTATATAATACCTTCTATTCATATTAAATAAAGTATCATTCTTCTCTTAAAACCTTCCCCTTTATTTGTTTATTATACTTACCAGAAGTATAATCTCAACAGTGATAGCACAGGTAGGTTATCCGTACCTAACCAACTTAAAGGAAAAGTTCTCCTAAGAAAAAAACTTAAAACATGGTACTCCCTGGCAGCTAGAGAGACTACAAAGAAGAACAAGAGATTCCAAACAGCTTTGCTATCCTTGACAACGTCCTTGTCCCCATAGAACAATACAACACTCTCCAAACCCAAAAATTGTTACCCACCATCACAACAACTGTAACAGCACCACAACAGCCTAAAATACCCAATATTGTATTCCAGCACTTATGTACGGCTGAAATTGGCACCTTTTTGGGACTACGCTGTAAAAAGCCTCCTTTTGGATTAACAGTACCAAAAGCAAATTTGAACAAGTAGAGTACCCCCGCAGACTTTGGGTCAGTGAAATCTCCCTCTGCGTCACAGGAACAGCATCACAATTCTTAGGCGGGTGGATGGCCCAACACCCAGACTAGAAGGAAACATGGGAGTTGTTCAAAGACACTTTCCTCAAAAAGTTCTCCATGAAGGATTCTGACGTAGTAATATGACAGAACTTTGGACCTTCAAAATGACAGGAACAATCAAAGAATATATTGCAGTGCATGAAGACCTACATGACGTGAACCTAACTCTATCAACTTTGATGAATCTGGATCACACCTGGACTTCTACAATGGTCTCCCTATGCACATTAGACACCAGTTTGACATGACCTGCTGCAAGAACCTTGAGGATGTGTTCCTATAGGGAAAACACGTGGTGCAGAAATATGATGATCTACACCCAACCAACAAAAGCAAGGAGAGCCCCACTGCCAAAAAGGACACTTGTCCCAATAAGCAGAACAATCAAGCCAATAACCATAATCCTAAAAATGGAAATCACACAGCCCAAGCCAATCAGGCAAGCACCAAAGATACCAACAAGGAGGGAAAAGCTCAGGGGAGTGCTTAGGCAAACCGCCCCCAACTCACAAGACTTGTACAGGGACCAAGACATGGACTCAATTATCATGATCCAAGTGCCCTTCAGCAATCCTCTACTGTTCGCCACCCAAACAGAAAATAAACTCCTTACCTATCCTTTCTATTTTTGCAGATATCAGGGCACAGCACTATTTGACACTGGAGCAGATCAATCTCTTATTAACAAACAATTTGTTAACCTTATGAAATTACCACCAGTTTGGAGCAGTGTCAAGAGATTCATCATGGCAGACAACAGGAGCACACCAGTCACCAAGGAGACAAAACCCTTCTGCACTCAAATTGGAGATGTACAAACAACAATTAGCGGCCTTATCATACCAATACCTAAATATGATGTGATACTAGGCTTAGATTGGATGTGGAAAACCAAGCCCCACATTGACTGGGACAGCACAACTCTCACCATCCAGCACAGCAAGGTACATCATCACATTTACCTGACTCACCTTGACCCCTTATACACAACCACATGTTTGTAAAAATAATGGAAGCAGAAGAGGAAACAGACCCCAGCAATATCAATTGGAATACCTGTAGATAAAAAATCATTCACTTTAAGAATACTGAAGCAAGACATGAACAGGACTACATCTGTGATCAGCTAATCAAAGAACTCCCCTCTGTTTTCCAGGAATCACTACCTGTGTTACCGCCTGACCGCATCATACAACATGAAATTAACCTTAAGAGAAGCGTACCTAAGGCACGCCCTATCTACTGCTTAACACCCCAAGAAGACGACACCCTAAAGGCTAATCTTGACAAGGCGCTAGAAAAAGGCCTCATTAGACTCTCAAAATCACCCTTTGGCGCTGCTGTCTTCTTTGTGGAAAAGAAAGACAGAGGACTCTGCCTGGTCACCAACTACAGGGCACTCAATGAGGTCACAATTAAGAACAGGTATCCCCTGCCCCTGATTGACAACCTTTTTGACACCCTGGGGGGTCCCAAATCTTCACAAAAATTGATCTGACAGCAGGATACCACCAAATTTGAGTAAAACCTGAGGACATTCCAAAAACGGTGTTTAGAACCAAATATGGATCCTTTGAATGTGTTGTCTTTAACTTTGTCATGACAAATGTCACCAGTACCTTTGTGACTTTCATGAACAAAGTTTTTTAAAGAACACATTGGGAAAAAAGCAATTATATACCTGGATGACAATCATCTACAGCCCAAACTTAAAACAACACTGGGAAGACATCCGCCTGGTCCTCCACACCCTCAAGGAAAACCAGCTCATTGCCAAACCATCAAAGTGTGACTTCTTCTCATCTGAACTCCCCTTCCTTGGCCACATTGTTAGCAAGGACGAGATCAAAACAGATCCAGAGAAAATACGCGCCATAAATGAAATGCCAGCCCCCAGAAACAAGAGTGAACTCGGCACCTTCCTAGGCATGGTCACCTACGTCAGAAGGTTCACCCCCAACTTGGGCGCTCTAACAGCTCCCCTATTAGCCATTACAAGCAAAACAACTGTGACGGATCCAGGCCTAGCCAGCCCATCCTACCGTTATCCTGCCCTTGACTCTTATTGCCATTACCTTCCTGTGACAAAGCTTTAAGGAGCTTTGCCTCCAGGGAGGCAATTTTCTGGGACAACACTTTGTTGTCATCCTGCCAACAAGCCATGATTCCAACACTTTTTCCCTCTCTTGCTCTCAACGCCTCAATTTCACGGTTTGTCATTTCTTTTACTTGTTGCAAGATTTCATACCATATCTACTAATAAGTTCCAAGAATCCCAAGCATAGATTTGGTTTCCTTGGGCAGGAGTCCCTTCCTTTGCAAAGTAATAAGAATACAACTCTTCAAACACAGATTTTACTTCCACCAAAGTCTCCACAGGAACAGTCTTGTTGACCTCTAAGCTTGCCCAAGCTTCTTCAAATGAACTTGTAGGAACCTCCTTCCTTGCAGTTGCGGTCTCCACACAAATTACTCCAAATTTTGCTCTTTCAAATTTTAACAAAGAATACATGATAATTGAAAAATAGGCAAGGGAAAAATGTCAAAAACAACAATGTGAATATATTTTATTAATGTTTAACTGTTTTTGCTTATGTACCATTTGGGGCATATATGGCAGGAAACTCCTCCGGTTCCTGAATCAACCTATGATTCATCATATGGTCTATTACATTTGAGTCATCCAAACCTAGATCTTTACCTAAAAGATCCCCTATATTTCTCAGCCTATGAGAATTAACTTACAATGTGAATGAGTCACCTGACACCATTCATCTCAATGTATCAATTCAGCATGGAGCTTCCTCAGCTCTCAGCACCAAAACCCTGTGGATTCCACATCCTAAACTCAGCTATCAATGTTCCAACTGGGAATAAGCTGATCAAACCTGAATACCTAGACATTATTGCCTTTATTTAGTTATCTTCACATTTAATGGTTTTTTTGCATTAAAACCCATTAAAACACTTTGAAACTCAAACCAGGCGCCACCGCAGCGCTTTAAAAATTTACTGGGTGGCGCTTTAAAAATCAATAAGGCGGTGTGGCGGCGTTTCTAACCTAATAAATTTGCCAACACAGTGCTTTTAACCCAAATTCTGGGGGTTTCCTTATGGTTATCTTTAACCAAACCTCTTGACATAGTCAAGGCAATTAACTACTATAATTAAATCCTCATTAATTATATTAGCTTATGTTTATTAATTAATCTTCCCAATTAATTAAACCGTTTTTGAGACGCCTAGTCTCCAAGATTGATTCAGCCAATCTTGCCTCAATTTTTCTAGTTAGCCTAACCTAAATGACCATCTATATTCTGTTCTTTATTAACCATAGATATTCAGTTTCTAGGAACCTTTACCTTAAGAATTCCAATCAAACCTATCTATATGCAATAAACAGCAAAAACAGAATATCTTTATATTTGGAGCATTTTTTTGGCTATTTACTCAGCAGTGACTGCAGTACAGTCACAAAAACCAAGTTTGTATGTACCCTTCTGCAAGACCAGCATTTCCGCCTGTTAAAAGAAAAAATGGTCACAGCTATCATACTCCAGTACCCAAACCAAGAAGGGATATACAGACTAGAAACCGATGCCTCTGACTGCGCTATAGGAGGAGATCTCCACATCCAAACAGCAGAGAAAGAATTCCTCCCTGTGTCATATGAGTCAAGAAAACTGCCTGATGGTGAACAAAAATTTCCCATCCACAACAAAGAATTGGTGGCCATTGTACACTGCCTCCTCAAGTGGTGTTGGTATCTGGAAGGGGCTCAAACATTAAAGGTGCTCACTGATCATAAATCCCTAGTGTTCTTCAAAACACAACAACATCTATCAAGAAGACAAGCTGAATGGATGAGCCTCATAAAGAGATACCCCACACAAATTGAATACAACTCACCAAGGAAATGCTTACCGCAGATGCTCTATCAAGGCTGTACAGCAAGCATACCCTCTGCACTGATGGCAACCCCAACTGGCCCATGCCATCAACGGGAATCTCCAGGGAGGTTTTCCACCAGGAACTTCCATGTTTGTACAAGAAAAGGTCCTTAAGAACAAACATATGTTCAAAAATGTATATGGTACTCTGCACTGAATACTCCCAAGTGGTGACACTGTACCCTATGTTCCGTCAACACAGAAGATTGACACCATAATCAGATATCATAGAGACTTGGGACATACCCATAGCAGGAATCTACATGAGTACCTAAAACACACTACTGGTGGCCTAACATGCTGAATGACATCAAAGAAGTATTGGAGCAATGTGAGGTCTGTGAAAAGTATGCCCAAACCAAAGTACCGCCCAAATCAGTGGTACCTGTATCCATCACACAACCCTTCAAGGTATGGCTTTTGGATATTGTGGGACCAATGCCTGGCAAAAGCAAAGTGAAAAAGTACATCATAACAGTTAGAACTATGCAACCAGATGGCCAGTGGCACAAGCTCCAAAAGAACACAAAGGCAATGATGTGAGACAATTTATTGGCAAAGAAATCATAGGCAAATTTGGAAAGCTTGACCTCCTAATCACAGATAGAGGACACCAAACTCAAAGCCATTAATACTAACATCTACCTTGCCAAGAACAGAATAAGACACATCACAGCCAGCCCATATCACCCTCAAGCAAATGAACAAGTGGAACAACTAAACAGCGTGCTTGTAGAAGCCCTCAGTAAGTTATCTGCTAACAATCCAAAGGCTTGGGTTGACATGCTCCCAACAGCGCTCATGGTCTGCCATACGCAAGTCAACTGTAATACTGGCAAAAGTCCATACAAGTTAGTCTATAGGCAAAAGCCTTCCCTCGTTAGTACAACTGCAGGACCCAGGTTACCTTTACCTAAAAAGATGCCAGAAGCCAGTAATCCTAATGTACAGCAAGCTAGAAAGGACCAAGAAGAAATTGAACGTAAAAAAGTCAAAAGAGAAGCAATCACACTACAACAGGAAAGGTTCCAGCCCAGAGACAAGATCTGGGTTGTTAACTACAACCAGAACAAGTTAGATCCAGGGTTGCGCAGACCAGGCATTGTTATGGAAGTTAAACCCAACAGACCTACCTCATCAAGGGCATTGGAGCGCAAACTGAACTGAAACATATGCATCACAATTGCCTCTGCCTATGAAAAGCCAGGTCAGCCCAAAAAACTCCAGACTCCCTGTCCCTAACGCCAAACTGGACCAATACCAAGCACACATCCCCGACTCTCTGAAGAAAATTCCCAAGGCTCCACCTTCCAGCACCCAGGGGAAGATGCCACAATATCTTTGATTACTCCCTCTTGGGGAATTAACATCCCAAATAGTTCACCAAATGAGACACTGAATGGTTTACTGTCTAAGAATAGACTGGTGGCACCCCTATCATTCAACCATCTATTACGGGGATCACACAATCCAGATCCTAAGCAGAACACAACTTGAGTAAACCTCGTGACTTTAGAGGAATACTACTCAGATAAGCCCCATGACTATCATGATGTACATGTACGGCATGTGGCTTCTCATGATATTATAGAATACATTCCATTCATATCAAATAAAGTGATAAGGAGCGCCTTTTTGGGGAAGCTTTGAATATAAAAAGTAGGAGGAGAAGAGTATTTTTTATTGGATGATACTTTAGGCTTATATATATTTAGCTGTGGCGGGGATATTAGTTGGGCCAAACCTAGGGGCTGGTCATGTGCTGGATGGGTTCAAGTTGTTGGATACCTGGACAGTCATGTGATATTGGTTTGTTGCCATTTCCGGTATGTCAAACGGTATATTGGAAAGGCACCAAATCAGCCAATACTGGATGTTAGGTGTGATGGCAATAGCTGGAATACTTGTACATCCAGACCCTTGACACCCCCCTTAAGGGGTTACTTGGGTACATCAGTAGGGGGTTTTGTCTTGACAGCTGCCGCCTGATGTTCCTGGAGTTGTTTATTAGTGGGCACCAACTGAGTTGAGTGTTCTCCTTTGCTAGGGTGGAGGCAAGATCTGTGGTACTTTTTGGTAATGGGTTCTTTGGCACCCTGGAACTTAACCAGGTAAGTGTTCCTGTCTGGTTGGTATCTGATGATGCTTCCTGGTCCCCTGTGTACTGAGTCTAGCCTTTTCCTGTTCCCAGCCATGACCCAGACGGGGGAGTTGATGAGGAGTGGGTCCTCTGTTGAGGTTACTTTCTGATCTTTGAGTCTCTTTATTTCAGCCAGTTTGGCTTTGAGGCGTATGTGTTGTAGAGCTGGTTTCTTTTCTACTGTGGGAGGTTTCCCCAGGGGATCTTATCATGTGGCTGGTTATTGCGGGTGACTATTTCTGGCTTGTACCCGTATGTTAGTTCAAACAATGAGTAGCCTGTCCCTTGATTGGTATGAACCCAGGATACTATTAATGCATGTTTTATGTATAGCGTTCATGTGTCTTTGGCTTTGCCATCCATTATTTTCTCCAGGGTTCTGATAAGGCTGCCGTTGAGGCGTTCAACTCTGCCATTGGCCTGTTGCCTGTATGGCAAGGTTGTGGAGTGTTTGATGTTCTTTGTTTTTAGATTGTTGTTTACTATGTTGCCTGTTAGCTCCTTTGCTCCATCTGTTATAATGTAGTCTGGAGTGCTTTAGTCTGCTATGATTGCTTTATTGATGAATCAATTTATTGTTTCTGCCTTGTGATCTTTTGTTGTCCAGCAGATGGGCCAACACGTGGCAAAGTTGATGGCTACAATTAGAAAACGTTGATTTGTTTTGGTTTCTGGGAAGGGTCCCACTACATCCAGTCCCCAAACCTTAAATGGTTCAGGGTCAGGTACTGGGTTAACTGTTGGCTGTGGTGCCTTGGTGCTGGCGTCTTTTTCACATACTGTACACTTTTTTAGAACATCAATTATGTCCTGCTTCAGGTTGGGCCACCATACTATCTCTTTCAGTGTGAGATATAGGTTAAAAGCCTTTGTGTGTCCTAGCAGGTAATGGTGTCTTAGTATAGTGTCAACTCTTTGTGCAAGTGGGATGTATGGAATATGTTTATCTTTGATGATTTGGTATACTGTGCCATTTGATACGTGGAAATATTTTTCATTTCTTACTAGCGTATTATGGGTTAGTTGATGTGTGGAGGGATCCTTTCCTTTTGTCTTGTACTCAGTGTTGTATAGGTTGGGCCAGTCAGGGCCCAGGTGGTCAGGGTGATCCTCTCTTGGCTGGCATAGCCTAGAGAGAGCATTGGCTGATACCAGCTCTGCCCCCTTTTTTACTGGATGTCCAGGTTAAGCTTTTCCAGCAAGGACATCCATTTGGCTTGGCGCCGCGCAAGTGCGTTCTGAGTTTTGAAATAGATTAAGGATTTGTGGTCAGTTAGCACTCAGATGTTTAAGTGTCCTTTGAGGTAACATCTCCATTTCTTGCATCTGTGGTATATTGCTAGCAATTCTTTATCATGTATTGGGTATCTCTGCTCAGAGTTTGTTAGTTTTCTGCTTTTGTAACATACTGGAAGGAAATCTTGCTGCCCTGGCTGGCAGATGCGTAGGACTGTGCCAATGGCGGTATCACTAGTGTCTGACTCAAGCTTGTAGCACATGTTGTTATTAGGGTATTACAAGATTGGTGCTTTGATCAAAGCTTGTTTTAATAGCTGGAAATTCTTGTCACATTCTGGAGTCCATATGAATTTTTTTTGGCATTACCTTTGGTTAGGTCATTGATTGGTGTGGTGAGCTTTCCGCAGTCTTTGATGTATTTCCTTAGGTAAGCTACCATACCAAGAAAGCATCTTACTTGTTTCACGGAGGTGGGGCGTTGCATGTTATTTATGGCTTTTATTTTATCTGGGTCTTCTTTGATGCCACTGTCAGAGACAATGTGGCCCAAGAACAAGAGTTCCTTTTCCATAAATTGGCACTTACTAGGCTTAGCGTATAGTTTGTGCTTTGCAAGTCAATTGAGTGTCTCACAGACATGCATGAGGTGTTCCTCTTTTGTTTTTGAAAATATGATGATGTTGTCAAGGTAACATAATGTGTTTGAGAGGCCGTTTAGCGCTTGGTTCATCATGGTGACAAATGTTGCGGAAGCGTTGGTCATCCCAAAGTTCATTACTTTACATTCAAACAACCCAAATTGCGTGCAGAACGCGGTCTTTGGTATGTCTTTCTCTTTGACTTCAACTTGGTTATAACCAGATGTGAGTTCAATTTTTGAGAAATTTTTTCTCCAGAGAGCCTTACAAATAGGTCTTCAATGAGGGGCAGTGGGCATTTATTTTTTACTGTACTTGCGTTTAGTGCTCTGTAGTCAGTAACTAAGCAAAGAGATCCTTCTTTTTTCTTTACAAAGAAAACTGCTGCCCCCATGAGGATTCAGGTGGGCAAAAGAATCCTTTGGCTAGGTTGTCCTCAATGTGGGCTTTAAGTGTTTGGGTCTCCATGGGGGAGAGTCTGTAGAGGGGTGCAGGTTTGGACATGGCTTTGCATAAGTCAATGCCATTTTTGACCTCTCATTTGGGGGGGGGGGTAACTCTGTGAGTTCTTCCTTGAATACATGAGCGTATTCATTCAGGAGTGCTGCAAGTTCTGGGCATTGAATCTTTTGTTTTTGTATAATATTAAATTTGGAGTACCTCATTATGTGAAGGGTATGTCTTTAGTTAGATGTTCAGAGTCATATTGATTTATGACTTGGACAAATACTGTATCTCTTAGAATCAGGTTGTTGGGTTCTTTGAGAATGTTGAAATTGACTCCATTGCGTTTTATTATCATGGTTTCTGTTTTCCAACATACGCTGGGGTTCACTCAGGTGAACCAGTCTATGCCTGCTACAATGACGTAGTTTATGTTGTTAATGACAAGTCCTTTGATGGAAGTTTATATGCCTTGGAGGTCAATTCTGAAGGGAGTTGTTTGGCCTTTGAGTAGAACTTTTGATTTGTCTGCCATTCTGGGGTATTTGAAGTTGGATTTTACAACTGGTATTTTGTACTTGGTCACAAATGGTTTGCTTACCATGTTTGTTGTGCACCAGAGTCAAATAGGATTTTATGTGCATTGGATTTATAAGCGCATAGATAGACAAGAAGTTGTGAGTGATCTTTAATTTTTAAATTCATAAAAATGGAGGATTGCAGGACATGGGGGATGCGAGCAGCAAAGTTTGTGCCTTGGTACATCTTCTTGTCATGTTGGGGGGAGACAGGGGCACTTAAGCCTGTTCCCCCTCCTCTTTTCCCTGTTCCTCTGTTTTGAGACCTTCAAGGTAAGAGAGTGTGGGGTCAGATTTGTAGCAGGTTGCTACTTCAGCGTTGTTAACTTTGGTGGTGTCCTCTTTCTTGGGACGGGAGCGGTTTGCGCTTTGGCTACAATTGCCATTATTACAATTGGAGTTGCCGTTGTTATGGTTGGTATTTTGGCGTTTATTGCCATTGGCGTTTTCTCTGCCATTACCTTTTGAGGAGAGGTTGCTGTTGCGTGCGGCATATTCCATGTTGGCGCGTTTCTCAGCATGCTTGGCTTCAGCAATGAGTGCGGGCATGGAGGTATTTGCTTCTGGGTGGATGAGGGCAGCAACAGAGGGTTTCATTCTGTTGATGAATGATGCTCTGGTGTGTATGTTGTCAGCTTGTGCTGGTTTTTGGATTTTGCAACGTATTTCTTCAAATTTGTTGGTGTAGGCTGCAATAGTGGTCTTTTGAGGAAGGTCACTGAGCTGTATTGCAATATCTTGAAGAGATTTGGTAACGCAGAAAATGTGGGTGATGTTGGCTTTGAACTCTTCCCAGTTGTCAAGCTGGTTGTTAGTTTGTGAGCCAACCCAGGTGGCAAACCAGTTAGCTGCGGCCTTGTATAGGCGCTTGCTGGCTTCCTGGACCCATTTCTCATGAGGGATGCGGCTGGCGCGGAGTTTAGCGGCTGTGTGGTCTAGCCAGTTGATGACGTTTTCTTTGTTTTTACCAAAGAACTTGTCAATACCAATGTATTTGGTGTTGGCAACTTCACCTGTGATAGGTAGTTGTGCTTTTGTTTGTGGTTGAAGAGAGCAACTGTATTGAATTATCTTGGTGCATGCTTTGGGCATGACCAGACCTTCAAATATGGTGCCTCCACTAGGAATATCTTTGTTGATGTTGTGAGCGCGGAAGTACGTTTTCCAGGTCTCTTGGGATGTGGCCTGATTGAGTACGTGGGCGAAGGTGGGCGGGTCTGTTCAGTCATTTTCTGTTTCATTGGCGTGGTCAAAAACCGTAGTGCTATCAGTAATAAAGAGCACCTTTTTGGGGAAGCTTTGAATATAAAAAGTAGGAGGAGAAGAGTATGTTTTATTGGATAATACTTTAGACTTATATAGATTTAGCTGTGGCAGGGATATTAGTTGGACCAAACCCAGGGGCTGGTCATGTGCTGGATGGGTTCAAGTTGTTGGATACCTGGACAGTCATGTGATATTGGTTTGTTGCCATTTCTGGTATGTCAAACGGTATATTGGAAAGGACCCAAATTGGGTGATGACTGGATGTTAGGTGTGATGGCAATAGCCAGAATACTTGTACATCCAGACCCTCAATAAAAGTAACATTCTTCTCTTAAAATCTTCCCCCTTATTTGTTTATTATACTTCCCAGAAGTATAATCTCAACATTTTTTATCCTTTGGAAGGGCAAAATTTGGAGCACTTTGTGTGGAAACCACTGCTGCTGGGGAAAAAGTTCCTAGAAACTTGCTGGAGGAAGCTTGGGCAAGCTTGGAGGTCACCAAGACTGTGCCTGAGAAGTCCTTGGTGGAAGTAAAAGCTGCGTTTGAAGAGCTGTATTCTGGTTACTTTGCAAAGGAAGGGACTCCTGTCCAAGGAAACCAAATCTATGCTTGGGATGCTTGGAACTTATTAGTAGGATGGGATGAAATCTTGCAACAAGTAAAAGAAATGGCAAACTGTGAAATTGAGGCGTTGAGAGCAAGAGAGGAGAAGAGCGTTGAGATTATGGCTCATTGGCGGGATAACAACAAAGTGTTATCCCATAAAATTGCCTCCCTGGAGGCAAAGCTCCTTGAAGCTTTGTCACAGGAAGTTAATGACAATAAGAGTCAAGGGCAGGATAATGATAAGTTAGACTGGTTGGACCTGGATTGTCATAGGTGGCAAGGAGAAGCAAGTCTAAGAGGGGTGCAGATGTCCTACACTAAATTTTTCCTAAACCCCTTGTTTGGCTTTAAATTCTTGCCTTCAAGGAGGTCAGGTAAAAGCTTACAGTACCAAAGTTGATGATATATGTAACCTGAGCAAGTAACAAGTACAAGGAGGCCACCTCATCAAGATTTACCTAAGGGCTTCAAGTAGAACTGTTTCCAAAAACTGCCTCAGCAGTTTGATATTTTCACTTTGAATAATATATCTTGCCTCATGGTTCATTGATTCCAATACCTTCTCATAATATCTGTAATAACAATATTGTTAGACTTTGAATTTCGCTGCTTCAGAATCCTGGGAGTCTTCTTCCTCTGATGAAATGATCCATGAAATTTTTGAGATTGAGTGTGAACTCATCTATGCTGCCAAATCCTTGGCTGTAGGTCAAATAGAGGTCTTCCTCGTGTACCTGTGCATTTTATTATGCTACACCTCACCATATCCTTACTTTGAATTTTACCATCTCCGAGTAAATGTACACTTTTTCCTCATTGGAAATGTCATTCTTATCTGGGTATATATTCCCCATTTTGATCAACTATAACAAGCTCTCAAGCTGCTTCACCATGACACTATTGCATTTGGCATAACTTTGTTTACTCTTGCAGCTTTTAAAACTAAGGCATTAAAGATCCTTTTACAAATGGCAGATCCTCCTACGAGTATAGACGTTATCTTTTTATATAAAAATATTGACTGGCCATATCTTTTTATTCTTCTTTTAACTGCTTCCCAGGGCACACTTGAAGTGCAAGCCTTCTTAAACTGGATGAAATGTAAAAGTGGGGATTTTAAGTATGAACTGAGGATGGATACTGTTTTGATACGATGTTTTTTGAAATTCTGTTTAAAGTGGCACTAGAATCTACTAAGTGATCTATAAGTTGCAACATATCGTTAAATTATGTTGGAAAAGCATTTTCAATGGTAACTTTAGTAAAAGGGGAATAAAGGAGAGCTTATACCAAGTGTAGCAATGGGTTAAAGTTATCAGTGGCTAAAAAAGGTACCCACTGCAATCCCAACAACTTTTTCCTAGGAACCGAAATCCAGTATTATGCCGTCATTTATGGATATCATAACATAATTTTCTCTGAAATTCTACAAATCATGTCATAATGTTGGATTTTGGTTCTTAGGAAAAATGTTGTTTGAATTAAAGTGGTTACCTAAAAAAGCATATAGTTTAATACCAGAATGTTTGGGGTCCCTTGATCTTTATTTTAAACAGGAGGGCTACGATAAGGAGATGAAGTTAAAGGTTATGTACAAATATTCTTTATTCGATAAAGGATAGTGAGTTATATATCTCCTTTAACATCTGAAAGGGGTTAAGATTGTTTGGAGATAGCTTATTTTTAAAAACATGAGGAAATAGGACAGTGATACACAAGGGAAAGTTTATGGAGCTGGGAGGCTTACTTGAAGTGTACTTTGAATTGGGTTATCAACCTTTCAAACAACTTTATTCTAATACAAACTGGGCCTAAGGCAGAGTAATAGATACATACCTTTGGGGCTGCTATTGCTCTCCTATGCAACTCACTATAACTATCTTTATAAACTAAAAGAATGATTAATATTAAGAGTTGTAACTTTAATCCCTTTAAAATGATGCATCTGGCACATCAGTAGGTTTTTAAATATTTGACGTGGCACCTGGGCTTAGTAAAGAATTATGGCCCATACATTCAAGCTTTGATTGGCTAAGGGGCGTGGTTACCAAGCGAGATACTCACATATATGACTGACTAAAGTCACGGCATAGTTTCGTAAAACTTTGCACTATGGCTACGAGATCAAGGGTTGTGGCCATAACCCTTGACCTCACAGCATGACGGTAGCTCCATGCTGGGCTATGGCTTCAAAGGGTGTGATGGCCAGAGCCCAGGTGAAGCTAGAGCTGCTTTGAAGATGGTTCGATTCACGATCAACTAAAGGTGGGTCGAAAATGCTGGGAGCATGCTCAGAAGATCGGCGGCAATAGAAACAAGGCTCCACGCTTTTTGATCGTAAAAGGGATTGATATTCACATTGTAAAATGGCGGTGATGAGAAGTGTAGAATTCTAATCGTGGTTGGCATCAAGCCAAGCAATCGATTTTGGCTGCGTATGCCCTATGTTTGCTCGGCCAGAGTTTCCAAATGAATCTACCCCACCTTCTAATCTTCTGTTTTGTCCACACCCCAATCTGAAGTAGCGTGTATCCATCACCTTCCATGCATGGGGATATCATGTGTTCTAACAAGATTATCTGCAACTGTATGACATTTATCGGGATACAGGCAACGAATATCTGCTACCAAAGCCATTGAGTAGTGTCATGCTTTTCTGGCACCAAAATTGTGATTAGTTTAACAAATCGGTTTGTAATGTTCATCAATCTTCATATTAGCACATTGGTTTAACTCTAGAGGTTGTTGAAACTCCAGCTCCAAAGAATAAAAACAAAGAACATCCTAGTTTAAGAGTTGGAATTTTTATTGCTCGTGAGATTTGATGGTTTCAGGAAAACTGTATTGGCGTTATAAATTGATGTTACCTGACGTGGGGGTTTGACGTAGTAGCAAAGTGAGAAGTAACAGTGTAAACCCATGTAACCCTTTATAGCTACAGTTTTATCGAAGCCAAAAAGCTTAATGTTAACTGACGGCTATAAAACTCATCTAAAATTTTAATTTATATGAATTGATGGTTTAATGGTAAACAATCTATATTAAGTTAATATCAAATAAACGCATTTTTTTTAAAAAAAAGACTTAAATGAGTGAGTTCAAAAATATATTGATGGTTTAATTGTAAAGTATTCAAAGTAAATTAATTTAAATAAACGCGTTTTTTAAGATTTAAACAATTGAGTTATATAGGGTATTGATAATTCAATTACAAACCATCCAAAGTAAATTATTTTAAATAAACGCATTTAAAAACAAGTGAGTTATATAATGTAAGGATGCGTTTAGTAGAATATGTTGAAAGTGCTAGGTCGATTTGGGAGGAGCATTGCAGAATGGGGGGAGAGGTACCATTGCATTGAATGGAAAGGGATGGCGTAGTATAGTTGGGCGGTAGCGTTCGCGCCATTGGCAGTTGGGGTCTTCATCGTAATCCTGGCTGCAGGCGACAATGTTTGTTTTGTTGGGGATTTGGGTGGCGTACTCGTATACCTCGACTCCAGTATGGACGTAATCAAGGCTGCGTGGGGGCAGCATGGTGACAATGTCATCTTGGTTGCTGTATCGGGTGATGGGGACGGAGAGGCTCTCGAAATAGAGCTTGCTGGCGAGGTTGCCGGTGCGAGGGCCAGAGTAGGAGACAATCTGGACCTTAGTATCGTGAGTCTTCTTGAATTCGTGCCAGAATGGGGCGGCCACCACTGCAATGCATGCCCCGAGGCTGTAGCCTGAGGCAAATATGTCGTAGCCCTTATACTTTGTTTGGAGAAGGTTGGAAACAGCCGCCATGGTCTGGTTGTGGATTGACAAGTAATGCTTGTAAAAGCCCAGGTGAAGCTTAACACCCTCGGGGGCATTTTCCATCTGGACGAGGATGGCATCAACATTCGTCAGCCAGTTGCGGACACTGCGGGTAAAGGAGTAGGAGACGGCAATGGTCCGTCTTTTGGGAAAGGCAGCAATGATGACGCTAGCTTGGGTGATGGGATCTTCAACTTCAACCACATCCGTGTATTCCTTGCTGCAGATGCAGTCGAAATCAACCACCCTCTTGCCAGGGCAGAAGGACAGATATCCCATCTCAAACGAGTCCATGAGCTCCTTCTTGGTCAGGGGGACTTGCTTGCCTGGCTTGTGGAGCCTGGAAGGGGGATTGGATTTGAGCTGAGAGGCAAATTGATACAAGACTCCTGGCTGCAGGTACTTTGCCACCGATTCCACGGTGCCTGGGGGTGTATTTACAATCAAGGCAGGATTAAAACCGAGTCTTTCTGTCAAATCCTCTGCTGTGACAGCTGCCAAAAGCCAAGACAACTTCATCTTACTTGCTTCCCCTTCCCGCCCATGCCTTTATACCCTCCACTTTACTATTCCGTTGCTAACCCCCCACATTTAAGCTTACGTATCGGAAATTTTACCCACCCGCCATCAAATCGATTCATCAATCCATTCACATGAAATCATCTTTGTTTATATTTATAACCACCTCTCACTTGAAGCATTTACTTTAATAACCCACCATTGCAGAACCCTTGCCAAGCAATTAACCACATATATTTAACAATCTGCTCGCCATATAACTTCCCATTGCCCCCCGTCGAATAAACCCCATTTATCCTGAAATTCATAAGCCAAAGCGAACCCTTATGTCCATATTCGACCCACCGGGTTCCTACCGTTATTTCGGCGCACCAAAATCCGCAGATACCCAAACCAATCCGAACCTCGCTCCATCCGTTTGCTTCTTAAAAAATCAATTCCGGCATTGGACGGACTTGCTGGATTGGGTCGGAATCGGCCCCGGCTTTCTAAACCCAGCTATCCTGGGCTGCAAAAGCAGGTTGAAACCAAAGCTTATTTACCAAGATTGTAACCTTGATGAAATTTAATCGGAGCCGTACCCCTAAATTACGCCCCTCCAGATCGAAAACAGTTTCAAACCCTGGCAAATTTACTCCACTATAACCAACTGCCCAGAGAGATAAACTTAAATTTATAATCCAAACTACAGTGATAGTGATATACATCTAAAAAGATCAACCCTATGGAATCATTGCTGCTAGTTTAGTCTGTGCTGGTTAAACCACGTTCCAATATTCCCTTGTCAATGCACAAGAAAAGGGTAACCTATTAAACAATATTCACCTGGCCTAAGCTTGAAAGCGTCCATATTAGTTAGAGTAGGGACGGCCACCAAAATCGGCACAATTTTTTTGTGACCAAGCTTTGCTTAGAACAATTGGGTTTGTGGCTTTGGCACAAATCATTTTGTAACCTTCAAGTCACATCACAATTCATGCTGATTTGTTATGTGACTTTAGGAGCAGGTCACAATTGTAAAAGCTAAATTCTGTAACCTGCTCCTAAAGCCACTAAATAAATCTGCATGAACTGTGATGTGACCAAGTACAATCTCATTTGGTTTTATGTTGTGTCCAATCATAAGTATGCAAACTATTCCTTTCAATTGAAATTTATATCTATATATTTTTTAATTCATGTTTACATATATATCTAAAGCAAAATTTAGTACAATCAAATATATCATTGTGAGATAATGGCAGATAAAGCTTTAATAAGTTTTAGTTAAAAAATAAAATCTGACAACTGAATTTGCTCTATTTTACATCCTGTGCCTTGAAAAATGAAACCATATTTTTAATCCTTTGAATCTGCTTTCCTTCTATATTTTGCAACCTACAAAATGGAGTGAGGCACAAAATTGTGACCTACTCCAAAATTTGCGGCACAAATTGATCCAGAATGTTTTGTGACCCAATCCAAAACATCCAAAAAAAAACAGGTTTGCGGTTCTGTGTTCACACAATTGCTGTTCCCGTCCCTACCTTAATATTAATACATTATCAATACTTCACTTATCAATAGTGTATTTCCCTACCACTATCCCCATTTTAAAAAATCTATAAACTAAATAATCTTACTTTTTACATTGCTCACTATATAAAAAACACCATCTTCATTAGTACTAGGCCTCTTGATCAACCTAAATCAAATCCCCTGGCAAAATACCAGTACAGACTTAAAACATATCACCTGCTTTCAAACAAAATCACTTACCTGATTCTCAATTTCCTCTATACCTCATCACCAAATCATCTTTTTACTTTGACAAAGCCAGTTACTTCAATATAGCTGCTTGTTTTACCAATTTCTTGTCTTTTCTGTACCATTATCAATAAGGTAAACTACTGCCTTGTACTTTTACAACTGCTTGGTCAATACTTTAACTTAGTCACCCCAGTTAAGTATTGTGAAGCAATCTTTTTGAATTGCTTTGGAGCTTTAAGCTAAAAGACGTCTAGCAACTTCTTTAGCCTTGCTAATGTGATCAACTCTGCCTGTCCAATGTACAGCAGTTTTAAAAGCTATAGCAACAAGCAAAAACATTTCAGATTTAAACAAAATGAACTCAGATTCAAACGAAATCAATTTAAAACAAAATTTATATTGATTTACAATAGATTTGGATTCATTTCAATTTTGTTTAAAGCTGAGTTCATTTCATTTAAATCTGAATTGCTTTTGCTTGTTGCCATAGCTTTTAAAACTACTGTAACAGGAACACTTATTGTATGTGTAGACTGTTGGTGTTTACTGGGTAAAAGTTAGCCCTTGTAACTGTTCAACTACTATACCTGATAGTAGGGTAAAAAAACCAATTAGAGTGAACAATAGATAGGGGAAAAAGCTTCTCTTTATTCAATATATTACTAAGTATATGTAGAGGGGTGGTGTGGTGCTGGGTGCCACTCCCTAGTAGTGCCTTATTTGGAATGCTTTATTATTTGGATAAATATAAGGGGAACTGCTGCCCTTTTTTGTTTTTTTATCAGAAGGTGATCCTCTGAATTACATAGCGTCGTCTCTGATTATAGGCCAATTGACGCACCTGCAGCTAGCCGCAGATGCGTCAGAGAGCGGCCCATTGGAATGGGTTTTCCTATGGCCTTTAGTGACCAATTGGAGCATCTGCAGCTAGCCGCAGATGCATCAATTGGTGACCCATCAAAAGAGGTTTACATAAAAACAATTAATGACCCATTGATGCATCTGCGGCTAGCCGCAGATGCATTGATTATTGACCCATTGTTTGTGCCCACTATGTAAATTGGTATAATATCTTCCGCCCCTCTGTTTGCCAAAGTAGAGACCCTGAAAGAGAGCAGTCTGAAACCTTATTCTACCCTCTATTCCCCAGAGACAGCCCTACTATGTGCTGCAACCACCTGACCTCAGATCACATGCCCAAATGTTCACTTCTTGCCCAATCCAATCCATTTCCTTCTGAATATTCCCCAGTATGTTTCAGCCCTCCAAGAATAAGCTCATTGCCTGACAGTCTAGACCCTAGTCAGCATGACTCACCCTTTCTTTTCCCTCCTCCTCATCAAGTATAAAAAGACCCCCTAGGGTCCCCAATAAACAAGAAATTATACACTTACACAACAATAGACTTACACATCTTAGATTACTTGCAGAGCCCAAAATTAGAGGTTCTGTTGAGTAAGGAGAATATAGTCCTGTTGTGTATCCAGTTGCTCAGCTACTTCCCAACCATCCCTCCAGCCCTTGAGCACCACAGGTGGAAAATTGGGAAGAGGGAAATTATGGAATGGGGAAATAGAGTCAGCCTTTGTGATGGAAATCACTGGATAATATGAAGCCATTTCTAAGTGATGGGGAATTACCACCAAAATCCACATAGAATTGATGATTAACCACCAACGCAGCTTCAGATATTTTTTTGTGAAATTTCCAATTGTAACTCCAGGATTAAGTAGAACAATTAGTCCTAACCAGGGTAAACCAAGATAAATGACCTGGGAAAGCATCAATGCATCTTCAGCGTAGAATTATGGGCATTGAGAAGTGACACAATTTTCATCTTCAAGAATGAGAGGAGGAGCTACAAAATTGGCTGGCATGAAATTAACACTTTGCGGCGCCAACGACAAAGTTCCAGATGCTGGGCCCCATCTTCCTGAAATGATTCTGTTCAGAATCAGATTGTACGGGATATACTGCAACAATCTGAGCACAGGATGCATTTTAAAATTTAAAATTAGAACTTGGGATAATTGATTTTTATTGAGTAAATTTAGGAGGACTCAACTCTTAGAGTTGAAACAGGGAAATTTTTTCAATATATATCAGAAAAATTGACTAAGCAATACCACCTGAGTCTTGATCTCCTATTTTTTTGGCATCTTCAAGCAAGTATCTAGACCAGGTTGCAAAGAACCCTTGTGTGACCAGTTTCTGACAACCATGCCAATTGTTGAGCTTATATCGGGTGACCCTCATATTACGTCAATTTATCAACATCAGTTTACAAGGGAAAGCTGGTTTCAGCTGGCAAACAGGAGCAGCTGTGACCCATTTTTAATCAACTGCTTGGTTTAAATCCATAAATCAGTCAATTTTGATACTGATTTTCCGGCCTTCCAAGCCTTCTTACTTGGACAGACAATACCTGGCATTATGGAACCTACTGTGACAGCCTTGGCGTAAATATCAATGCTAGCATATGCATCAATATTCACCATTGCTTTTACCTCTAGAAGTAATGATCAATTGGGCAATCAGGTTGTTGATGCCACCTTCATTTAGTCTTCTGGGCTTAAGCGCCAAGTGTGGGCTCCAATTCTGGAATCAAATGCCTTGCTGATTGTAACTAATTGGAAGCTTTGAAATTCTAAGTTCTTAAAGAGATTTGGGTGGAATCCAGAATGCTCTAGTATCCACTAGTTCTCAATAAATTGTTAATATGATTGCCTACTGTGTAATTGTAATCTGGATCTGACTTCAAACTTAATTTCCATCAAATCCATCATTAGTTGGCACATTTGCAACAACACTACTGTCATGAAAGTAACAGCTTTGAGGCCCCGGGTGGGAATCAAACCTGCTCCTAGCCACCAGGCAGGGCTATCAGGCGGGGGAGATTTTCCTGCACCTGTATTTTTGCTTTTCAAAGAGAATCCATGTTCAGGAATCATTCCTGCCCTGGTGGCAGCTGAAGGGCCTGTTCTGGGCCCCAAAAGCTATGCCCAAGCCTTGGTGGGTTTGGCTGGGCCTGGGAAGGCTATTTTTAGCTGCCCAGTAAACCCAGATCAAGCCCACCCTCCATTAAGTAATTTGGAGTCCCCAATTGGGGACCCCTTTTTTAATCAAGTTCCTTGGGCTCAGGAAAACCTGTCAAGTCATTCCAAAAATGGTGATCAAATTTTAAAACCCCCATAATCCCAGAAGCCAAACCTGCCAGAACCAATGGCCAGCCAAGCCAAGATGGACCACCAAAAAGCCAAACAACTGGGTCATGATTTTTCTTGTTATGCCTAGGCGCCAGATTTATTCTTTTATAACTTAATCACATTATTCATATTCAAATTATTCAGAAAGCTTAAAATACAATCAAAAAATTTGAAAACTTTAATTGATCTTGGGCCTAGATGATTTTTTTAAAAATAAATCATCAATTTTAGAATTGAAAATTGCAACTTATAGTATTACTGAAAATATCTTAAGTGCTACTACAAACTACAAACCAAAAATATTTATGATGAGTTGCATGGGAGAGTAATGGCAGCCCCAAAGCTATAAATGCTATTACCCTATCTTTGTCTCATCATAAATATTCTTAGTTTGTTTCAGAAAAAAAAGGTTGTTGTTTTTGAAAGACTGATAACTCTATTTAAAATACACCCTCTAGTAAGCTGCCCTACTTCATGAACTTGCCCCAATACACTACTAGCATCTTCTGATATTTTTGTTTCTCTGGTATTATCACGTGATTTCAAAGGATAATTTATCTCATAATATTCTGAGAAACTTTTGAATGTTAAGGGTGAAGTATACAACTTCTCATCTTTCATTAAATATGAAAGATTAATGTGCAGATTTTTAACTTTGAGTTCTTTCCTTATAGGCCTAACATTTCTCTCATAAATATAAAAGAATGACTTTTGAGAAATATTTGAGCCTGATAGCGCTGATTTAAATAACTCTTTTCTTTTTTCTTCTTGCTTGAAAATATTTTTAATATCATTTAGATTCTTAATATAAAAATGATTTTCTTTCTCTTTTAATGTTTTTGATATTACACCAAGGTGACCATCAACAATGCTTTTTCCATGACATTCCACAAAATGATTATATTTTATAGAACCCTTAATATATTTAGGTGCCTCTTTAAATAAGTAATATAAAAATTCATATGATCTAAAATGATTTCCATTATCCGTCCATACTTTTATATTTTTTATTTTTTTAAATCTATCTAATTTAAGAAGACTTATTAGACATTCACCTGAAAATAAAGAATCATGTGATAATATTTGAGACAAAAAATCATGATATTCATATTTTAATTTTATTGTTTTCTTTAAAAACTAATGCAAACCCTAATAATGAGATTGGTTTTTTTGAATAAAAACAATTATTGGTCTCAATTGGACCACCTCCAACCTTTAAGTTTTCTTTATAATATATAACTACAACACAAGACTCATCATCTAATTCATTAATATATTTTTTATATTCACAATTTTGATGAACATAAAAGACTTGGTGCTGATTAATAGTCTTTAAGTCATTGTCTATAGATTCTGGTAATGGCAAGCTTTTACTTTCACATTCTTCCTTCTTTTTTTCTAGTGAATTTTTTAAATTACAAATATTGCACATATTGGTTTTTTTTACTTTTTATTATATTTTTAGGGATTAATTTATAGTAAGTAGAAATTGAAACTAAAATTTATTTTTTATTTTCATATTTTCATAGATTTTTTTGTTTTAAGTAGAGAGTATTTAATTTCAGTTGAGTAATTACTCATCTCTTTTTCTATATCTTTATAAATTTTTCAGGCACTTTTTTTGTAAGCTGGCTTGTTTCAAAAGAATTTTCCAGCAATTTTTTAATTGTTTCTTTTTTAATGAATAGTTATTATTTTTTTGGCTTTTTTTGTTTAAACTTACATTTTTATTTTTATTTATTTTTCTTGAGTATTCAAACTCACTTTTGGTTATATTAAAGCCCATATCATTAAGCTCTTTTAAAGAGTAAATGGAAGTAACCAGAGATTGCAAGGCTGGAAGATGTTTTTGGGGAGAAGATTTCATGAGATCCTTTAAGTTTTCAATGAACTCATTGTCTTTTTGAATTCAAATAGTTGGCAGGAACTGAGCTTTCCCAAATTCAGTTTGAGTAAGGAAGCGCTTGATGAAATTATCAAGATCATCACCAGCAATAAAGAGGAATGCCTTTTTTAACATTGTGATTCTCTCTCTTTTTGTTGAAGCTCCCAAGGAAAAAAAGGGTAGCATGGTAGAAGTAAATTTAACTGAGGACATGGTAGTATTTTGAATCTGTAATTAGGTCAGATCTCTGAAATGCGCCTTAATGTTGGAGTAGTTATGATCAGAATGTGGCCTTTGAATGGGGTCTTTTGGATTAGAAGCTTTGTGTTGCTTTAGCTCTTATATACCAAGCTAAATGACACCATTCTGAAAGAAATAGTGTGATAGCTTTTATTATAGTTTGAACTTGAATTTATGTTTGCAGAATTGATTAAATACCCAGTTTTCATGCACAAGTGATACATGTGAAGCAGCTAAGCATTATTATTACATCATATCCTCTTTGTAATCAATGCAAATCAATTAAAATGATGTATTCAGTTATTGTAACTCTTCCGCATATTTTTAAAATGATAAAATATTAAAGAATTTCATTTAAAAAATGCTTAATTTGAGGTTCAAAGCTCACTTGAACCTTAAAATCAATCTAAACAGTGCTAAAAACACCATAACTTCAAACTATCATAAAATCCTAAATAATTGAGCTTTTTAAATAAAGTAAAATGCAAAAATAAAGCTCTCAGTCTTATCTTTAATTTAGTCAAATAAAAAAAGCTGTTGTATATTAAAAAGAGTATTTAATAGCTTTGAAGTGATCTACTTTATATCATTAGATATAATCATATAATAAAATCTGGATTATACTCTTTTAAATTACTTTTTCTTTAATATTGAGCATATTATACACATTAAAATCTTTCTATCAATAGAAAGATAAGATTCTTAGCTTTATTTTGATAGTTTACAGTGTGAAAAAATATTAATTTTTCATTGAGTTATTAATGTTTTAAATATAAAATATGTAATTAGTTACTTTTTCAAAATTGAACTGTGTTATGCTGCGACTTGAGCAGCATGTGCATTAGAAAATGGCTTAATCCCTAAAATAATGACCCAAATGTTCCTGAAACCCCCAAAAATTACCATAAAGCAGCCAACCAAACAGCAGAACCTGAGATGTGAAGCCTTGCCCCACAGATAGCACCAGAAGAATGCCCAGAGGCACCTGCATGTGAGTAAGTATATAAATCAGAAGCACTTGAAAAAGTTCTGTATTGTCATCCTTACCAAAATAAACTTGTTATGAACCTTTGGTTCACCAATATGTTTCCATACATATTTTTGATACTCTCCCATCTGCATACACCCAAGCATCATTACCCACCCACTGGGATAGATAGCCAGACTCCAGTTGAAAAAACTGAAACCTTTGACTACTACTGTCCACTCAATGCACCATTTGGCCCTGTGCATTTCACTGAGTATCCCCCAAATCCTGACCACAAACACCGGACCTTGGAAGACTTTCAGTGATACACCCGCCCAAACGCACCCAAGGAACCCTACCAAATTGTCTATGACGGCAAAGCAATCACCATCTACCCTTTGATCTTCAACGGGAAGTACAAAAATCCTGCTGCCTACCTGGTCCCCATGGAATCACCCCGACACCCAAACTGACCATCTCAACCCCACCCACCTCTGATGCCACTGGCCAGAGTAGTCATTCTTGGGAGTGATTTACCTGGCGCTCACAGGATTGATTGACTCTGCCTTGCCAGTGGCTGGGCCTTGGGCTGTGGCTGGGAAGGCCCTTTCCTATCTGGTAAAGTTAGATCCCATCATCTGGTGGGCCATGCCAGTACCTTCTTTGACTCCTCCCTCACCTGTTAGAGCTCCACAGTACTCTTGGTATCCTGACAACTACAGACAATAATATAGAAATGAACAATTATGTGGCTACTTGAATAAGAAGCCAAATATAATCTTTCTAAAGATAACTAAGAGCTTGTTGTTGGAATTCAAAGCATCTTTTTTTACTTATACTACAACAGCAAATGCCCATATCTTTCAGACAGTTCTCAATGGCTGCCTGCACAAGTGAACCCATCCTTGCTGGCTACGCCTCACCTGATTGGCTGCCCTAAGTTTCTTGCTGCCACTAGTCTCCCCACAATGTGCATAGCGTCCCAGCTACAACCCACACTTGTCCAGAGCTGGCCTGCTGAACATTCTTAATTGGCTATTCTCTTGCACAGCTCACATGATGCTGGAGAGGTACACTGCTTCTCACAGGATGGTTTACAATTATTTTAAGCCTATTATGTTATTGAGAATGGATAAGGGGAGGTATATTTTACTAGGGTCCTAATCAGGGCTTCATAATAGGACAACCCATTTTTTGACTCAATGATTGATGATATGAGTTGAAGATTATACATCATAGATTAAAAAATTTGATTTGAAATCAAGTCAGGGATTGCATGGTTGTAGGTGTGATGTAAATTGGTATTTTTAGGTGGCTTAACTTCATGCAAGCACCCGTAACTATCTAGGTCTCCCCTGGCTGATAGTGGGGCTGGGGTAAACTCTGATCTTAATGGCGTTCAAGCTACATTAGGTGTTATTAGCTGAAAATTACATGGTGTGTAGCCAACCTCTTTATATCAATACTACAGCAATTATGTGGCGTTTAATTGGAACATCCATCAATATTGGGCTATTAATTAAATGGTGTGTAGTTAATCCATCTATTACCTACTTAGCTAGCAGCTATACAGCATAGAAAGGTAAGGTTAGAATGGCTAGACTGAACTTCTATGGCCAATTAGCCTAATCTCACGCTAAGCATCAAATTATAATGAGGAAAGTTATCCAGGAAATTTTTGCACCTGAACCAGTAATCCTCTAACCTGGGACCAAATTGCCAACCTTCTGAACTTTTCCTAATCCACTATGATGCAAGAATTCACTGTCTTTATGAATAAGGGGAACAGGTTGTGATAGCCAAGAAGAAAACTAAGGCACCCAGGTCTCAGATCAACAAAGCATATCATTTCATAATTGGTCTACTGCAGTAGAACCCCAAGCTTTCTCTAACCAAAGTACAGATCAAGTCTGCCATGTATTGTTGGTCTTTGGGCCTTGTAGTAAAAAATGCAGGTTAATATTTAGTTAGAAGGTTGGCTGGCTTATGTGGTAGAGTATGTGAATACCTAATCTACAATCAGTTAGTGATTATAAGCTATAAGTCTTTACCTTCTCTCTGGAGGTAACAACTAAAGTATCCATTAATCAGGTAATATAAATCTCTATGTTTTTTTGGATAAGGGAAAAGTTATATAGACAACAGAAAGAAAGTGCCAAGAGTCTGGATGTACAAGCATTATGGCTACTGTCAATCTACTTAACATCCAGCCATTGTCCAATTTGGTGCTCTTCCAATATACTGTTTGACATACCAAGAATGGTAACCGAGCAATATCACATGACTTTCCAAGTATTCAGTGGCTCAAATCCATCCCGCACATGCCCAACCCCTAGTTTTGATCCAACTAAATCTCCGCCACAGCCAAATCTATATAAGTCTAAAGTATTATCCAATAAAATATACTTCTCTTCTTTCCTGATTCCATATTTAAAGCTTCCCCAAAAGGCGCTCCTTATCACAAGGATGGGTATTATTAGCTCAGTTGTTCTGCTTATTAGTGCAAGGGTCATTCTTGGCTGTAGGGCTCTCCTTGCGCTTGTTTGTTGCATGTAGGTTATCAGACTTTTGAGCTGCTTATTTTCTTTTTAAGAATATATATTTAAGGTTCTTGCAGAGGGTCATGTCAAACTGAGGTCTAATGTGTGTGGGAAGGCTGTTTTTGAAGTCTAAACATGGCCCAGGTTTGTCAAAGTTGATAGTGCTGGGGGCCCAGTCAAGTAGGCTTTTGTACCCTTTAATGTACACCTCAATGGTTCCTGTAATTTTGAATGTTCTTATTTCTGTCATGATTGGCTTATTGGAGTCTTTTGTGGAGAACTTTCCCTGAAGGCGGCTTTGAACTTTTCCCAGTTTTTCTTTTTGATCAGGGTGTTGGTCTAGCCACTTGCTTACAAAGTGTGGGGGTAGTTCCTGTGACACAGAGGGCAACTTTGCTTGCCCAGAGTCTGCAGGGGTAGCCCACCTGTGTAATTTTGCTTTGGGTGCTGTAGATCTAGAGGGTTGTGTTCTCCTGGGGTAATCCTGCAAATGTTTCAATTTTTGTTGTTTGCAGACGTTGAAATACAATGCTGGGTATCTCAGCCGTCTGGGAGCCTGAAGTTGAAAGCAGATTTAGGATTTTACAGGTGTTATGAAGATTATACTGGTTGGTGGGGACAAGGATGTTATCAAAGACAACAAAGCCTGTAGGGACGTCTTGTACTTCTTTGTAATCTCTCCAACCTGTGGAGAGGGCCATTTGCTGGATCTTTTTCTTGGGAGGAATTTTTCCTTTAAGTTACACAGGTGTGGATAACCTACCTGTACTACCACTGTTGTGTATTTACTTCTGGGAAGTATAATAAACAAGATAAAGGGGAAATTTAAGAAGAGAATGATAATTTATTGGATATTCATACAGTAGTTTTAAAAGCTATGGCAACAACCAAAAATACCTCATATTTAAACAAAATGGTTTCAGATTTGAACAAAATCCAAGTTGTGCAGGATTCAGGATTTAATTAATTTATAAAACTTCAGTTAATAAATGGGCTGTCAAACAAAAAACAAAATTTCACTAGCCCACTATAAAAAATTATATCAAACATCAAGCAGTTTAGTTCAAACCACAGACAAAATGAACTGACACAATAAGTGAAATGGATGGATGCTGTTACGGAGTATATTATAATCCAATCAGGATTCATATGAGGCACCAACAGAAGAGCAAAAATGAAACAAAAGTTGAGCAATCTAGAAGCAAGATTAAACAATCACAAAACAGAATGAACTCACACAATATGTGTAGTATAAGCATCCTAAAATAGAAAAATAACAGTTTTACAGCCAATCAACAGCTATCCAAATTAGGAACAGAGGAATTTTATCCATTTTCATGGCTCCTGAATTGTGTATAATGGTTTTGAGAATCTTCCAAATATGGACCCAAGATTACAATAAAAATAAAGCATTAAATTTTAAAATATTGATTTTTAGTGATTTTATCCTAGGTTTTTTACAATGGTTTTTACAAGCAATATCTTTGACGGCACCAGCAGCCAAGCCAGCAGCAGCTGAGCCAGCTTCAATGGAGACAAGGTTCAGAACGTGGAGGCACCTGTTTACATCCAAGCCTTTGAGGCAGGTAACAAGGAAGCTGACCTGTAACTGATCACTGACCCCTATGGCTTTGACTTGTTTGAGAGTCACTTGGTGTCTAGCTCTGCCCCTGCTCCCGTATCCATCCCTGCACAAGCTGCTCACCAACCAACCAATCAGGATAGCAACCTTGATTTGGAACAATTTCCTGCCACTAGCCAACCTGCCCCCCTACAGCCAATCAGGCTTCAGCTCCCCCGGCCCAGCGCCCCAAGCAACAAATCATCACTGCCCAAATTCTTCATGAAATTGTGGCACTGAATCTACAGGGTCTGTCCTGGGAACAGATTGCTGCCCAGTTACAATTTACCCAAGCTACTGTCATGCGGGAATTCAACAACCTGATGAATAAAGGGAATCTGATTGGGACAGCCAAGAAGCCCAAGAAGGCCCCTGAGTCACAATTATCTGAGGTATACCCAATCATGCTTGACCTCCTCCAGTGGTATCCCAAGCTTCCATTGACCCAGGTCCAGAAGCAACTTGTGAACCATAACATATGGGTGTCTGAGTGCACGGTGCAGCTCTGGATGTATGGGAAGGTGGCTTCCATATGGGTTCTTACCAATTTTGCTGGCAACCAATGGGGTGGCGCTGAAGATTCCCCATATGACAATGCAATCAAATCAACCCTGGTCAGATGCTTGACAAGTCTAAAAGATGAGATCATGTTTGTCTTATACTACAAGTTATCAATTTCATTTGACAATTTTGGTGAGCAAAAAAAAGCTGCTACCAAGAATAGAAGGAAGAAGGTCAAGAAGGGGACATTTATTGGTGTATTTCTGGCTATTTCAGCCAAGAGTTTTGTCTACTATTAGACAAACCCAGATTTCATTGATGGCTACTCATACAGCAACATCCTTGGTGGATTAATTGACTACTGGGATGGCTTTAATTCCAAGTACCGGGTTTTTTGAGCCACCAGATGGAGGATAGCTCCACCGCCCTCAAGGCCATCAAGGGACGCGGGCACCAGGCCTCAGTCTACCCGGCCAGCCATGCAGAAGTCCATCTGGCTGATTTTGTCTTCTTCAACATGGGATCCACATTATGGGAGCGCCACCCTCAGGCTTTCAACAACTTCTATCTTGGGGTCCTTGACCACAATTTTCTCTATGGCTGCCAGATGGTGGCGGACTTGTTTGCGCGAATGGTTTTCAATGTGAACATGGGCAACCAATCACGTAAGGATAAGCACCTTTAACCTCAGGCCACTGCTACCTACCAGCCCATCCAGAAAATGACTATGAGGAATAAACCAAGTTGTATATGGCGGCCATCAAACAAAATCCTCCTACCTTCACCCCCGCCACCAACACCCCTCACCTACAAGCCCAACCCACCCAATCCCAGACCCCCAGGCCAGCACTGCCAATATTTCTTCCTTCCTGTGTTATTCTGCCTCCTAGGCATCACTCTCCCCCACCCTAATAAACCCCTGTCACCAAAAATGTTCTATTTGTATTACTTTTTTTTTAATTTCAATTGTTCATATTCTCTTTGTTTATAGTTGGTTTTATTCTTTATGTCCATCTTTTTTCTATAAAATCATATATTTACTATGCTGTGTATCTAGATCCAGAACATAGTTATTTTTAGCACTTTGTACAGCCCCTTGTAAAAATATAACAACAATTTGGTGATCAGCTAAATTTGAATTAGAAAATTATAGTGTTACCATTTTAGGATAAAGTTGTTACTGATCCTAATTCAAAACCTTAATGATAAACTTTAAGCCAATCAGGAGCCAAGTGATAAAGTGATTGTGTGACATAAAGGGTCAGTCAATAATTCTTTGGTGCATGTGCTCTAATTAATATAAATTGCTAGATGTTTTGCCATTGTACACCATTGCGGCTATAGTGAGTTGTTGATGGACTAGTGCTCAATCAGCTACTAGCTTAGCACTAGTCATCAACAACTTGCTACAGCGGCAATGGCGTACAATGGCTAAACATCTAGCCAATCATATTAATTAGAGCACATCCACCAAAGAATTATTGACTGACCCTTTATGTCACAACAATCACTTTATCACTTGGCTCCTGATTGGCTTAAAGTTTATAATTAAGGTTTTGAATTAGGATCAGTAACAACTTTATCCTAAAGTGGTAACACTATAATTTTCTAATTCAAATTTAGCTGATCACCAAATTGTTGTTAATATTTTCACAAGGGGCTATGTCAAGCGCCAAAAATAATATGGTAATCAAGGAAACAATGCCAACACAAAGCAAACAACACATATTGAGATGAGAGTAAAACATATACAAAATGGGTAAAAAGATAGGATAATGTAGTAAATGGGAAAACAAAAAGGAATAAACAAAGAGGCAAAAGTATCAAAATTATACAGAATTCATTATTGCAAAAGCTATAAAAACATATGGAAAAGTTAGTAAAAAAATCAAATGAGAGAACTCAAAAAACTACTCAAAGACCTCAACTTGGTGATTGCCAAAATCAAGGACATCAACCTCAAGGTCAAAGCCAAAGTTAAGTCTGCCGTCCTCACAGGGGACAAAATTGACAAGGTGTCCGCAAAGGCACTAATAACAAAAATGCCAGACAACCCAGAGAAGACCATTGTGCGTCTTCTCAACATCCAGAAGACGGTGGTCAAGGGCCTCCAGTTCAAGGTGTACAATCTTTCTTTGCTATCTGTTTGGGTTGACAACCCGGAGATGTATGAACATCTCAAACCTGCCAAGCGTGCCAGGGAAGAGGATACTGAATTGCCAGCTCAATTGATTGCGCTAAGAATGGCCAAGCTGGTTGAGGCTGCGGGCAAGGAAGAAACACAAGAAGGTAGCCTAAAAAACAAAATTAATAAATTTTCAAAATACTTACCTTTTTTCTTTGAAAACGTAGACGGCAAACTCCGCCAAGTCCTAGTCCCCTTTCTCCTGGTCACCTTTTATGCAAATTATGCCACTCATGTGGCCAAGCAAATGTATCTGTCCCCTCCTGTTGTGCAGGAGCTGGAGGACTGCATCCACAGGTCCTTTCTTATTTTCAGGGAGGCATTGGCTGGGCTGACGCATGAAGAGGGGGCATCCAAGTGGGCAGTTACTGCCTACAAAGATGCCCAACTAGTCCGCCTGGACCCAGTTAACCTTAGAGGAGTTTGCTGTGTAAACTCCATTGAGCTTGTTTGGGACGTCCTGACAACGCTCCTATTCACAAATGTACCAGAGATGGGCCGGGCTCATGTGGCTGCTTGCTTCTGCTTCCTGTTGGAGCATACCCTATCTTACCTTCTGGACAACTTTGGGTGCACAGTGGGCAAATTTGCTGTTGCAGACACAACAGCCGTCAAGAAAACTAAGATACTTCTTGCAGACTTTAGGCTATCCTGGAGTGCAGATAAGACAGGGCTCCCCTTGGAAATGGATCTTACCTTTGCAAATACCTGGAACAATAAGAAGATCAGTGTGGTCTATAATAAATTGTGTGAGTTCACGGAAGCCTTTGCTGGGCAAAGGCTTCATTTGGTGGTTTACCTCAGCTATATTTTCTTCTTTGGGATGAGCGCCAGCATAGAGAATCTAGAAGGGGTCCTTCTGGGAATTGACAAGGCCTGGCTTGCACCTGGCGGGAAGAAGGTCCCCTGGGTATGACTCAATTGAACACATCATCCAGGACGCCCTGGTCCTGGCTGGTATCTACAGGTTTGCAGCCCCGCCAGAGAAGCTGCTCCTCTATTTGCACCTAACCCTCTCCCCTTCACCAGCAGGAGGGAGTTTTTAATAAGGGTGTATCCACCGTCCACGGTGTGGCAGTGGAGGTTGTGTGCCACCTCCATTGCAGGGTGGGTACATACCAAAGAACCCACTACAGGTACTCAATAAGTTCTCTCTTCTAATAAAAATCATTACAATTCATATTATTTTTATTATAATAAAATTTTCTAATTCTTATTTCAGCAAACCAGTTTTGCAAAATATATTGCGGAAACAGGTTTCATAAAAGCATAAAATAATACAGCAATAAAATAAATTCCAACCTGTACATTTTACGTTTAATTTTTATAAGACTATTTTATATTGTTTGCCAAAGCGGTATAAATCTATTTGTGTAATCCAGTATCAAGCGTTTGGGATTACCTCAGATGGAAAATGAAATAATATATAATAAAAAAATTACTTACATCTATTGATGGATCTTCTGAATGTGATTGCAGGCGTGGAAAAATCTAAATATAGAATGATAATTAATAAATCTTGAATAGTAAATAAGAGAATATAAAAAGATTGGACACACTACACCTTTAATTGATTGGCTGTTTGGCTAGGCACGCAGGGATGAACAAATCAGTTTTGCCATAGAATTTGGCCACGGTCTCAGCTGGGAGGGTGTGGATCCCAGCCTGCAGCAAATTAAAGAGGTCCTTGGTCCCAGTTGGGGTTCTTTGCTTGACAACTTGCTTGAGCCACCCAAAGACTTCCTCTATGGGTGTGACTGTACTACAGTCACTGCTGAGTATTTAGCTGAATAAATGCTCTGAAATATAAAGATATTCTGTTTTTGCTGTTTATTGCATATATATAGGTTTGATTGGAATTCTTGAAGTAAAGGTTCCTAGAAACTGGATATATATGTTTAATAAAAGAACAGAATATGGATGTTCAGTTAGGTTAGGCTAACTAAAAGAATTGAGTCAAGACGCCAAATCAATCTTGGAGACTAGGTGTCTAAAAACAGGTTAGTTAATTGGGAAGATTAATTAATAAACATGAGCTAATATAATTAATGAGGATTTAATTAAAGTAGTTAATTGCCTTGACTGTGTCAAGAGGTATGGTTAAGTATAACTATGGGAAAACCCCCGGAATTTGGCTTAAAAGTGCTGTGTTGGTAAATTTATTAGGGTAGAAGCGCTGCTGCGCAGCCTAATGGATTTGAGAAGCGCTAAGGCGCCGCTATCAATTTTTTTCAGGCGCTGGGGCGGCGCCTAGGGAAATTGCTGGGCGCTGTGGTGACGCCTGGTTCAAGTTTTGAAGCCTTTTAATAGGTTTTAAGGCAAAACCCCATTAAATGCAAAGATAACTAAATAAAGGCAGGGATACCTATGAATTTAGGTTTGATCAGCTGGTTTCCAGTTGAAACACTGATAGCTGAGTTTGGGATGTGCAATCCACAGGGTTTTGGCACCAGGAGCTGGTCAAGCTCCATGCAAAATTGATACATTGAGATGAATGGCGTCAGGTGACTCCTTCTCATTGTAGGTTAATTCTCATAGGTTGAGAATTTTTGGTGATCTTTTAGGTAAAGATCTATGTTGGATGACTCAAATGTCATAGACCATGTGACACAAATCATTGGTTGATTCAGGAACAGGAGGGGTTTTTAGCCATGTATGCCCCAAATGGTATATAAGCAAAAACAGTTAAACATTAATAAAATATATTTGCATTGTTGGTTTTGACGCTTTCCCCTCACCTTTTTTCAATTATCATGCCTTCTTTGTTAAAATTTAGAGAGCCAAATTTGGAGTCCTTTGTGTGGAGACCGCCGCAGCAAGGAAGAAGGTTCCTACAAGTTCATTTAAAGAAGTTTGGACCAGCCTGGAGGTCACCAAGACTGTTCCTGCAGAGTCTTTGGTGAAAGTAAAGGCTGCGTTCAAAGAGCTGTATTCCAATTACTGTGCAAAGGAAGGGACTCCCGCCCAAGGGAATTGAATCTATGCTTGGGATGCTTGGAACTTATTAGTAGGATGGGATGAAATCTTACAACAAGTAAAAGAAATGGTGAATTATGAAATTGAGGCATTAAGAGCAAGAGAGGAAAAAAACGTTGAAATCATGGCTTGTTGGCGGGATGACAACAAAGTGTGGTCCCAAAAATTGCCTCCCTGGAGGCTGTGAGATTAGACTGATTGACCACAAATGATTAGGTTAATCATTGCACGCAGATCTTAATCAGTTACACGCCATATTATCACTGGCCATCATTATATTAATAGATATGACAGTTATACGCCGTATAATTGCTAGTTTATTATAATAGATGTAACAATTATACGCTGTATTATCATTTTATTATCACTTAATTAAGTGCAGTTAGTATACGCCGTGTAATTGCTAGTTTATTATAATATATGTAACAATTATACACTGTATTATCACTGATTGTCCCAAGTTTGATGTGATTATACACTGTATATTGCTAACTATATTATAATTGATGTGCTTATTATACGCTGCCTAAACATTAGCCAATATAGTAAATAATATTGATTACACGGCGTGTAATCACAAAATCATCAAGTGTATATAACATATCCTACTCTACTGGACGTTGTATCAACTCATCTCAACATAGCCCAATGAACTTATATGTCCATATCAAACAAGTGATATACAAGTGGCTAAGAAATACCGAATTTGGATCAGTATTACACAGTGTATAATTGGGTTCCTTATTGGTTTGGGTCAGTATTACACGGCAGATAATACTCTGAGTCACTAATGGATTGAGTCTGCTATTATATGGCGTATAATCATTAATTCAACTTGCTGCATTAATAAGCAGAAGGTTTGCCAACAAGAAAAGAATCACTGATTAAACCCTGCAAATGGAATACCGGAATTCTACCTTCCAATGTAGGAGGGCTGAACAGAGACAATTTCTAAGCACCAACTAAATACGGCGTAGTTTCCCAGCACAATAATAGGCGTGTAAGATACAACCAATTGATAAATGACAGTAGGCTAGCTCAAGAAGAGCGTAGGCTGTAGCTGAGGTGCCATGGACGCCTGCTAAGGCCAGTAGCATATCACGTGCCAAGGACAGCCAATCAGGATGGGCGTAGCCAGCAAAGATAGACCTATTGCAAAGGTAGCCACTGGGAACTATCTGAAAGGACAAGAACAAGGGTTGTTGCAGTATATATTGATATACACACCTGAAAGGACAAAAAGAAGTTCATAGTTACATCTGGATAGATTGCAGCTGCTGGCTAGATTGTACTCCAGTATCAAAGAAACGTAATTATCTTCTAAGTTCTATTCTATTGGAGTCTGTAGTGCTCTTGCATAGGATTAGGTAGAGTACATTGGCAAGGCTAACATCTATTTGTAGCTTTGAAAATATCAGCAATATCACAAGTTGCTCAACAGAGGCAAAGCTCCTCAAAGCTATGTCACAGGAAGGTAATGGCAATAAGAGTCAAGGGCAGGATAATATTAGGATGGACTGGTTAGGCCTGAATCTGTCACAATGGGATTTTGGAAGGGCAAATAGGCTGGGAGGAAGAGAAGGCACACATTTGCTGTGGCTAATTGCTGGGGTCCCACTGCGCTGTTGGTGTCAATAATTGGGAATTCCTTGAGAATATCAGCCACCTTATGGAGACCAACATTGTCCAGCACAATTACGTTGGTGAATCCAGGGCTTGTGTACCTCAGGTGCTCCTGAACCAATTAGAGAAATGATAGAAAGGTCCTTCTGTTATGCAAACCCAATATCATTTGGTAGAGCTTGACCCCCTTTGGACTGAGGAGAGCCACCATCAAATAGGCTGTGGCGCAGACTGTAGCACACCAAGCTATCCTGTTATTTGAGCCTTTGGGGACATACCTATACCCATTGCACATTGATGAGGCAAATGCTGATTTGTCAATATAGTAAAATTTTACTGTCCCCTTGGCTTTGAGGGCAGTGTACGCCTCTGTGTATTTTTTATGGGTCTCAACATTAACTGGGCTGTTTCTGTTGTAGGGGAATACCCCAAGCTTTTTCCAGGAAAAGCACATTCCCTTCACCAGATGGTAGTAAAAGGAAATTGAAGCCTCAACCCCAAAAGCAGACTTGACCATGGCCTGTATATTTTCCAGTTCAAGATGGCAGTCCCGGGTGATCCACTGGTGGATTTCCCATTTGTGCTCCTTGGTGAGCATGGTTGACACGCGCAAGGATTTCTCTGCAGCAAGGAAACAACCAATATTGATGAATTTTTGGAAGGTCCTGCTGGCGTACTTGGGATCTACTCCAAAAATGGCCACGGCTGCCTTGTAGTCACCCAATTCCCGTATTAGCTTAAGCAGGATGATGCGTTTGATGTCAGGGATGCACTTTTGGGTGTGCTTTTTAGCGGTGAGGATTGACTTGTTGGCATTGGGCACAACACAGGGCATAGATACCTTGGTATAGAAGGCTGCAACCTTTTTTAACACCAGCTGTCTCTCATTGGTTCAAAAGAAATGGGCTCCTTGTCATCCTCCTAATTGCCATCACTAACATATGACTTGTAGCTATTATCAAGTACAGGCTTCACCTTCTCCAGCATGGGTGACTGGACCAACTCTTGCTGGTACACAACGTCAAATACATACAAAGTAAGTTCTACCTCCTTGTTTCTAACTTTCTTTGTAGTGGTGACCTTGGTGGGCTTCTGGGTCAGCTTTGAGACCCAAGAGTTTATGCTCTGCACCCTAGCAGCTTGTGCTCCTTGAACCAGCTGTGTCAGAGCAGCGTCACTATGGAACTCTCCTCTCCTATCTCCTCCTTGAGTAGACACTTGGATTGCACTAACTCTGTTCTTTGACCTGCAGGGGCAACCACAACTGCAGTGCACAACGAGTGCATTGGTACTCTTTTGTTGTGTTTGTTCCATTTTAAAATTTAATAAAATATTAAATAAATTCAATTAATTTACTCCCCAATTTTAATTTTTGCTTTTTATCTGAATATGGATATTTAATTAGAGTTTTTCCCACCCAATATCCCAATTATAGATTTTTTATTTCTTAATTAGTTGTTTTTGGTTTTACAACGCCCGTTTTAGAATACCAAAAAAATTCCCATCCATTTTCCCATATTTTACGTTAAATTAATCACCCAACACAATATTTTTAAAATTTATGTTTCAGATCTCGTGTCTTATTTAAGATACCTTGGCATCATTCATGATTACAATTCATTGCACACATTGTGTGAGTGATTTTGTTTACATAGTGAGTTGCTATTGTATTTTGTTTTTGGATTGAGTTTTGACACACTGCGCTTGGGCGTATTTTGTCACCAATTGACATAATAAACATATGGGTCATTATTTTAGGGATTATGTCATTTTCTAATACACATGCTGCCCAAGTTGCAGCATAACACAGTTGATTTTCAAAAAATCAAATTACAAATGTTTATATTTAAAACAGTAATAACTTAACAAAAAGTTAATAATTTTTTACACTGTAAACTATCAAAATAAAGCTAAGAATCTTATCTTTCTATTGATGTTAAAATATTAATATATATGATATTGAATATTAAAGCAAAAGCAATTTAAAAGAGCATATGTCAGATTTTATTATACTATTTTGATAATGAAATAAAATAGATTGCTTAAAGCTTAAAAAAGTTAATTTTTATTATTTAATATGTGCTTTTTATTTTAATGAAATTAAAGATAAGATCAAGAGCATCATTTCCGCATTTTATTTTATTTTAAAAGCTTAATTATTTAGGATTTTATGGTAGTTTGAAGTTAGGACATTAAGTTATTTGCTGTTTAGATGAATTTTGAGTTTCAAGTGAACTGCAAACCTCAAATTAAGCATTTTTTAAATACAATTCTTTAATATTTTATCATTTTAAAAATATGTGGAACAGCTATAATTAAGTTAATATGTCATTTTAATTGATTTTCATAGATTACAAAGAGGATATGATGTAATTTGATGCTTAGCTGATACACATATATCACTTGTGCATGAAAACTGAGGATTTCATTTATTCTAGAAATATAAATTCAAGTTGAAATTTTAAATAAAGCTGTCACATCATTTCTTTCAGAATGGTGTCATAAGGCTTGGTATATAAGAGCTAAAGCAACACCTAAGGTTTACTTCAAACCATCTTCACAAAAAGATATAATTCCTGTAACCAGCACTCTTTTTCAAGGCATCTCTACAAAGCATCTCTTTATCAGCAATCATAAATCCAATATTATGGCTTCTATAAACTTTACTTCTGCCATTAAGCCATTTTCATCACTGGGAGCATCAACAAAAAGAGAAAGAATTGCTATGCTAAAGAAAGTATTCCTCTTTGTTTCTGGAGGCAATCTTAATTCCTTCATCAATCACTTCCTTACTCCAACTGAGTTTGTAAAAACAGAGTTCATTCCTTTAATCTAAAATCAGAAACTAAATGGGATAATTGACAACTTAAAGGATCTTCTGAAATCTGCTCCTCAAAATCATCTCCCAGCCTTGAGATCTCTGGTTACTTCCAGTTACTCTTTAAAAGAGCTTACTGATATGGGGTTTAATATAACCAAAAGTAAGTTTGAATACTCAAGAAAAATAAATAAAAATAAAAATGTAATCTTGAACAAAAAAAGCCAAAAAATAATAACTATTCAGTAAAAAAAGAAATAATAAAAAAATTAAAAACCTACTGGAAAATTCTTTTAAAACAAGCCAGTTTACAAAAAAAGTACCAGAGAAATGTATAAGGACATTGAAAAAGAAACAAATGAATATTCAACTGAAATAAAATATTCTCTATTAAAAACAAAAAAGAAATATATGAAAACATGAGAATAAAAAATGAAGTTTCAATATCACTTTCAACTTATTATAAATTAATACCAAAAAATATAATAGAGAGTAAAAAATAAACTGACATTTTTAATATTTGTAACTTAAAATCATCCTTAGAAAAAAGAAAATAAGAATGTGAAAATGAAAACTTATCATTGCCAGAATCTATAAACAGTGGCTTAAAAGCTATTAATCAGCACCAAAACTTTTATGCTCATCAAAATAGGGAATATAAGAAAGATATCAATGAATTATATAATGAATCATGTATTATAGTCATAGATTTTAAGGAGAACTTAAAAGTTGGTGGTGGTCCAATTGAAACCAATAACTGTTTTTATTCCAAAAGAACTATTTCTTTATTGGGGTTTGCATTTGGTATTTAAAGAAAACAATAAAGTAAATATGAATGCCATGTTTTTTTATCTCAAATATTGTCTCATGATTCTTTGTTTTCAGGTGAATGTCTAATAAGTCTTCTTAAATCAGTTATGTTTAAAAACTAAATAATATCAAAATATGAGCTGATAATGGAAACCATTTTAGATCCTATGAATTCTTATATTATCTATTTAAAGAGGCACCACATTACATTAAAGGGTCTGTTAAATACAATAGATTTGTAGAATGTCATGGGACAATTATTGTTGATGGTCACTTTGGTGTAATATCAAAAACATTAAAAGAGAAAGAAAATCAGCTTTATATTAAGAATAAAAATGATATCAAAAATCTTTTTGAGCAAGAAGAAAAAAAGAAAAGAATTATATAAATCAGCGCTATCAGGCTCAAATATTTCTGAAAAGTCATTCTTTTATATTTATGGAAAAAGTTAGGCCTATAAGGAGAGAGCTTGAAGTTAAAAATCTGCACATTAATCTTTCATATTTGATGAAAGATGGGAAGTTGTATACTTCACCTTTAACATTAGAAAGTTTCTCAGAATATTCTGAGATAAATTATCATTTGAAATCACATGATGATACCAGAGAAACAAAAATATCAGAAGATGCTAGTGGTGCACTAGGGAAAGTTCATGAAGTAGGGCAGCTTACTAGAGGGTTTATTTTAAATAGAGTTATCAGTCTTTCAAAAACAACAAACTTTTTTGAAACAAACTAAGAATATTTATGGTGATCCAAAGATAGGGTAATAGCATTTATAGCTTTGGGGCTGCTATTACTCTCCCATGCAATTCATCATAAATATTTTTAGCTTGTAGTATGTAGTATCACTTAAGATATTTCCAGCAATATTATAAGGTGAAATTTTCAATTCTAAAATTGATAAATTATTTTTTTTAAAATATATCTAAGCCCAAGATCAATTAAAGATTTGACATTGATTGTATTTTAATCTTTCTGAATAATTTGAATATGAATAATGTGATTAAGTTATAAAAGAATAAATCTGGCGCCTAGGCATAACAAGAAAAATAATGACCCATATGTACACCAAAAGTCAACTCACACCATTTTGTTTGTGAATCAATTTATTTTGGATTGTATTTTGAATGGTTTTGCTTTGTGTGTGAGCCCTTTGTTGCTGTGTTGACTCATTTTGCCCATTAACGCCAATAAAACCTGTTAACAGAGTGTATATTTTAACCTGAGAGTTGGATTTTGTTCAAATCTGAAACCATTCTGTTTAAGTCTGAGGTATTTTTGGTTGTTGCCATAGCTTTTAAAACTACTGTATAGGATAATATATAGTATCATGGAAAGCCAGATACTGTCCATGTACCATGGGGCTTATCTGAGTAATCTTCCTCTTAAGTCACAAGGCTAATTCAAGTTGTGTTCTGCTTAGTATCTGGATTGTTTGATCCCTGTAATAGATGGCCAAATGATAGTATTGCCGCCAACTTAATGGTTGGTTGTTCTATATTTGATGACTTGTTTGGTCAGCTACTTGGGGTATTAATTCCCCAAGAAGAGGTAATTGAAGATTTTGCAGCAGAGCAAAAAAAATAAAGGAAAAAATTTAAAGCAAATAGATATTAACAATTATCTAAAATCTATCTTTAAAGAAAAGAAATATAAGGCTAAATATTAAATTTAAGTTAAAAAAGCCAGCCCTTTGGGGCAGGGAATGACAGATAGGTCCAGGCATATACTTTCTCTTTATCTTCTAAACCAACTACATCAGCCACATAGGCTAGCAGCTGGCCTTTTCCCCTTATTTTATCCTTGGGCTGAAGAATCAAATAAACATGATGTTCTGGATGACAAAGGATGCCCTCTCTGCACTGATATTGTGTGAAGGGGCAACTAAGCGGGTGCTTAAGCCCCAAAATAATGCATGATTAATCTGCCTAGATCCATTAACCCTTGATGTGTTTACAATATAATCTATATAAAGCTTGATGGGATGTCCTGAGGACACTCTCATTCAGGAATATACTGGAGATGTAGTGGGCTCACGGGGGCACTTGCTTCCCTTTCTTCCTGGACATGCCTTGTCTTATGTCGTGAAATACAGCATTCACCATGTTTTGATTTTGCCTTTGGTGGGCCATTTCAAAGACAAATCTCTTGCTTTTGCTTTTGACTCTTGAAATGAACTGGTTTCTACATCAGGAAATATGCTTGTTTGGTTTCCTGACTCTGTGCAGCTCACTTGCCCCACTCATGCTTGTGGTGAGTGATCCTACCGTCCTGGTAGTGTTTTGTGGTATTCCTAACCACTATATAATCCATTTTCTATTCCACCAATAAAATTAAGTTCAATTCACATTTTTGTCTTTGTGTCTTCTGTACTTCTGCGCCTCTCTCTAGCCATGCCTAGCAGAGATTATTCATCCAGGGCTGCAAGGTAAACACAATTGCCTTCCCTGTCATCTAACCAAGGCTTAGTACAAATCCAATACTAAGGTTAGGATTTCCCGTTGTGTGTCTGTGCTGCGCCTCAGAACACAACAAAAATTGTGCTTACTACAGGGGCTGTAAGCCCCTTGGTTATCCCTTTTTCATCTACGTTTTCAGGTCCCTTGCCTCCGCCTATTTGGGAGTCAACCTTGCCTGAAATTACCAGCCCTCCTATTGAGGAAGACATTGCCAACCTGCCTATTGTCTCTACTGTACTGAACCTTGGGAATGGTTCCCACCTAGTTGCTTACCCTATGGGTACCCCTGACTTGGAACAAGTCATGGCAGTAGCCCTTGGGATAGCTCGGGACAGGGCCATCCCTTGCCTTCAGCTGCAGTTTAGTTGTGCCAAATACTATAAGTTAATTGTGGCCCCTCAATTTCCACAACATCTCCTCTCAGCGGCTGGCTCTGCTGATCACCTGCTGTCATCCTTTGTACAGCCTGCCTTGGCCCACCACCAGATGGTGTTGGGACTCCAAGTTCAAGAGATCTTGTCTCTACAAGCAGCTGTTACCCATCATTGGGACCAGTTTGCTGCCTACCAACAGTGGATTCATTCCCTGTTCTCCCTGGTATCTGACAATCAGCGTGATTTGGTCACATCTCAAACATGTTTAGTCAATTCCATCAAGCAAATGTGCCAGTTAATCCCTGAGTACGTTAGGGAGTGGCTATATGAGTTTCACCAGTTAGAACAACCCTGGCAAACTCAAGTAGACTCCACCCTAAACGCTTACCTTACCAACTTTGAACGCCTAGTGCAACAGCTCAATGCATTCAGTGCCTATTCCTTTGAGCAATTGCAACAGGTAGCTGACCTTGCCGCCCAAGGTCTAAATGAACTCAGTGCGGAATTTGATCAAGAGCAAGCTACCACTGCTGCTGCTATAGCCAAACTTCAGAGTCAGGTGAATGAGATGTCTACTCCCAAGCCTGATGTCCCGCCTTCTCCTCCTGCCAATGACCTGGTGGACAGAGAACAGAAAATTTTAGAGGCCATTCTAGAGTTGCACGCTTCCACTCATAGTCAAGGACGTCCTACTGAAGCCCCTCAACCTGACCCCCAGGTGCTTGCTAGACTGCTCAAGTTGCTGAGCTTCAGAAAGAAGTTGCTGCCTTGCAAGAGTTAGTATCAACTGCTGCTAGCCCAGTTGCAGTTAGCAATAAAGATGGCTGCTTTCCTGGTTTGACAGGGGCTCCTTGAATCCAATGTGCTAGGGATTTGATTGCCCTAGCTAATGAGGTGGACCATTTGAAACAAGACCAGACTGAGCTGGACAGAGACGTACAAGAGATGAGTGAGCTGATCAATTTGGTAAACAATAAGTTTGCCCCCTGCCTATCATTGGGGCAATATCTTACCTCTCAACTGGCTGAGCTCTCCACTGTTGTTGCTACCCAAGGTCAGCACTTATATGCTAATGAGCAGCAGACCGCTCTAGCCGTTTCTACAGGTGCCTGAACTACCAAGGCTCTGACAACCCTTGAAGAAAGTGTTCAACAACTATGGGCCAGACAACCTCCCTCTGATCTGAAGCTGAGTTGTCCCCGCACATAAATGTACTTGATAGCAACAATGGTGGCCCAACACCTGAGGCACACTTCAAGCCTACCTTTAAGCAAGTCTTTGATCCCAAAATCTTGACTATTGCAGCTTTCTTAACTATTTATAAGACTGCCATGAGAAGAGCATCATATGAGGTTAAGAAAGAACATATTCTGACCTGTTTACATCCAACTTACCAGGAGATGTTAGTGCCTGAGCTACCCACAATTGAGACTTGGGAAGGTATGTTGCAGCTTCTGATTGACAAGTTTGGTGGTGATCTTAGTCTGGAGGTGAAAAAGGACGCTTTAATGCACATATCTTTCAAGCCCAAGGAGACACTAGCCAAATTTGCAGACAGATTCTATATGGAAGGATAACAATTAATAACAAGCAGACAATTGACGGCACATGAAGCATATATGGCCTGTGCCCAGGCCCTAAAGGTGAATCAACTCATGTGCCCCCATTTCAAGGCCCACAAGGCTATGCTGTCCTCCATGAAAAGTATAAAAACACTGCTACAAGAAATGCATCTTACCCATTCTGGGGCAGTTGTTTGGGAGAGTTGTGCTGCTTCCAACTCTGGCTCTTCTTCTTGCGGCCCTTGTATCCTCACTATGAACTCACAAAATCTTCCTTACGTCAGGGTTGCCACAACTGCGGTCAGATAGGCTACCACTCTTACTTCTGCACCAATCTGTGGGTTGAAGGAGCTGATCCCAAGGATCAGTCGGGAAAAGAACAGTCAACCTAGAGGCAGAGAAGCTCTTGGTTGACATTTCTTCCCAGTCTCCTTCTACACCTCTGCCTGCTACTGACTCTGAGCCTGCTGATGATGAAGCTCCTCCTATCCTCCTTCTGTTCCATGGCATTTCTGATGATTCTGATGTGGATAAATCTGATGTTGAAGACCCTGTAGTGTACAGGTATTCTGTTCTTGCCGTCCCTGAGACTGTTGCAGTTCCCTAAAAGCTACAATCTGGGAATACTACAACTACCTCCAAGCCCTTGCTGAGGCCAAAGCGGTTGTTTCCTGCCCCTATCTTACTCAGGAAAAACGGTCCCCTGTATTAGTGGAATCATCAGAGGAAGCCGCTGAAGTTGCAGACGCTGTTTTCAAGAATGTATCTGTCTCACTCCCTCTCCAAACCATATATAAGGAGTTTCCGGGACTACAATGCATGATTGAGAAATGGGACAAGGAACTAGCTGAGGCACAGCATATCTTGGCTGTTCTGCCACCCTTTGGACGCACCACCACCCAAGTAGAGATATCTATCCAAAAGGTCAAGATCAAAGCCGTCCTGGACACCAGTTTTCCGGTCAACATTGTTTCTTCTAAACTGGTGAAGAAACTTAAGCTGGCCCCCAACCTCAACTACCATCAATCCTATGGCACCACTGGTCTCTCCATGACTTGCGCCATTGGCGTGTATTCCACCTTGCCAATGCAATTTGGTAAACTCCTGTTGGCTGCGCCGGCTGTTGTTCTAGAAAATGAGAGCTACAACCTTTTGGTTGGTACCCAGTTCCTTTGGGATTATAATGGGATCATCAACCTAAAGGATGGTTATCTTTCTATCCTGGGTACAAAGTCCCTCTGATCTTTGAGGAGCCAATCAAAGTTCCTGGTAAACGTTTGAAGACATGTACACTGGAGTACCCCACTGGGGTTTTCACCCTAAAATACTGAGCCCATTCCTCCAACATGAAGTGTCCTCCCATGGCTTATCCAGTAACTGATGGCTTTTCTCTCATGGCCACGTCTGTTATCACCATCCCTCCAGGCTCTCAGGCTATCATAGACTCCCAGATATCATATGAACTACCTGAACGGACTTTCTTAGAGCTGTACTCCCCTCCTTTGCTGGGGCATAACAAGCCTTACCATTGTCCTGGAATTCTGGACTTTCCCACAAGGATCCCATTCAATTACTAGTTGCCAACCTTACTGCACTTCCTATGAAAGTATCCAGAGGACAGGTTGTTGATTACAGAAAGTTTTTAAATGCTCCTGACATCTTGTCTCTTCACCCTTTTGGAACGTTTTAAGACTTTAACCTACCCAAAGACGAGCCTCAAGTCCTATCTCTGTTCACTGCCCAAGACTACCCTCAGTTGTCCCCGGTTCAACAGAAAGAGGTTCTTGATTTACTAGACCAATTCTCAGACATTTTTGCTAAAGATAGCACTAATTATGGGCTGGCCAAAGGTGTGATTCATCAGATTGACACAGGAGATGCTCCCCCCTTTTGTGCCAATCCATACCATCACAGCCAAGTGGAAGATGCACAGGTTTCTAAGGAGCTCAAACAACTGCTGAATGCTGGACTGCTAGCTTCCTCTCAAAGTCCCTGGGCTTCTCCTCTGCTCATCTTAAAGAAAAAGGATGGGGGACACCAGATTGTGATGGACTATTGGAGGTTGAATTCTAGAACCAAGAAAGATTCATATCCCTTACCGCCTATTGATGACGCTCTTTGACGCCTTGGAGGTTCTAAGTTTTCTCTGCAATGGATTTGGCGTCTGGTCACTGGCAAGTTGACCTCTCTCCTGAAGACAGTCAGAAGGCTGTGCTCATCACATCAGAAGGATTGTTTGAGCCTACCTGCATGCTGCAAGGGCTCTGTAATGCCCCAGCAACTTTCCAGAGGGCCATGGATTCCATCCTGCGTGACTTAAAGTTGTTGTGTGTCTTAGTCTATCTAGATGATATAACAGTCTTCAGCACAACTTTCACTGATCACCTAGCCCATCTTAAATAGGTGTTCATAAAGATCCAAGAAGCTGGCCTCAAATTAAATCCCTCTAAGTGTGCTTTCTTTAAAGAACACCTTGAATTCCTGGGCCATGAAGTAACCCAAACTGGGATTTGTCCAATGACCAAGAAGGTTGAAGCCATTGACAAAATGCTTCCGCCCACAAACCTCCGAGAAGTACAAGTCTTTATGGGCATGATGGGTTACTATAGACAATTCATTCCTGATTTTGCTGACACTAGCAAACCCCTGATTCAACTATTGTGTAATGTTCCTTTTGAATGGACCGCCAGCCAACAGCAGGCCTTCAAGACTCTAAAGCAGAAACTCAAAGAAGCGCCCATTTTAGTGTACCCTGATTACAATAAGGAATTCATCTTGTAAAGGATGCTAGTGACCTTGCTATTGGGGATATCTTGGCTCAGCTTGATGATGAAGGTGTGGACCACCCTGTAGCCTATACTTCCTGTGTGCTGAATAAGCATAAAAAGAATTATAGTGTTACAGAGAAGGAGTGCCTTGCTGTGCTGCATGCAGTCAAACAATTCCGCCACTATGTGTATGGTACCCATTTCACTGTTCTCACTGACCACGTTTTGCTCAAATGGTTACAATAACTTAAAAAGCCTGAAGGACGCTTAGCCAGATGGGCCCTCTGCCTGTAAGGTTATGACTTCACTGTGCTCCATCACCCCGGGATTCAACATCAGAATGCTGATGGGTTGTCCCAAATGCCCATCCTTGCCCTGCATCCTGCTGAGGCAGACCGCCTGTACAAGCTAATTGGCTACCCTTCTTCCTGGGAAAATGAGACAGAAGAGGGTTGAATTGCCCTGTCCAAATTGTCTGAAGACACCCTCATACGCGACAACCACTCTTCAAGAAGGTGCAGGGTCAATACCTGCCATACGTGCGCCCCAGTCTTTGCCTCTCCTTGGTGTTGCAAGCCCATAAAGAGACTGGCCATGGAGGCATTGCCAAGACCTTTGACTGGCTTCAGAAGAATTACTTCTGGGAGAATCTTTGCCTGTTGATCCCAGATGTCATAGCTAGTTTCCATGACTGCCAACTTCAGAGGCCCCAAGCTGCTTCTCACAAGTTCAAATTGGTTCCCCCTCAACATGCCTTTCACACTGTCAGCATTGATGCTGTAGGCCCTCTCCCCCGCTCACGTTCTGAATGCCGCTTTATCCTGATTGCCATTGACCACTTCAGCAAGTGTGTAGAAGCTTGCCCTACTAAAGACATCACTGCTAAGACTACTGCTGCCTTCCTGCTGCAGGATGTTTTCTACCGCCATGGCTGTCCTCAAGTGCTGTTATCAGACAACAGGACCAACTTCAATGCCAAACTTGTAACCTCTGTTGTTGAAGCTCTAGGAACTCACCAGTCTTTCTCTGCCCCCTATAATCCTTCCACTAATGGGGCAGTTGAGCGTGCCAACTCAACACTGGTTTCTATCATAAGAAAACTCATCTACTCTGATACTGCCAATTGGGATCTATACTTATCTGCTGCACTATTTGCCTATTGTTTGAGCCGACATTGGATCACAGGGTACTCCCCCTTTGCCATGTTGTATGGGCATGAAGCCATCACTCTGTTGCTCTTGGGGGTTCCCCTACTCTCCTCCAATAAGGCTATGAACCCTGACAACCACATCAAAGACTTAGTCAACCGCATCATCAATATACAGGCCACTGCCTACACTTCTGCATATAAGACTAAGATGCTCAAGCTCTCTCCTGACAACGCTGGGCGCTCCCCCTTGCCCAAGTTTGATGTTGGTGACCATGTCCTGTACTACCAACACTGTGTGGTTGGGCGCGTGCACAAGCTGGACTCACTGTGGATTGGTCCTTTAGAGGTGACTTTCAAACAAGGATCTGAGTACACTATAAAACTCCTCTCCAGTGATCACTCTTTTGCTCGCGTACACGCCAAGTTCCTCCGCAAGTATCACCCCCCTAAGGCCAATCTAGAGGGGGCAATGTTGTGAATAACAGTATTCACCATGTTTTGATTTTGCCTTTGGTGGGCCATTTCAAAGACAAATCTCTTGCTTTTGCTTTTGACTCTCAAAATGAACTGGTTTCTATATCAGGAAATATGCTTGTTTGGTTTCCTGACTCTGCGTAACTCACTCGCCCCACTCATGCTTGTGGCAAGTGATCCTACTGTCCTGGTAGTGTTTTGTGGTATTCCTAACCACTATATAATCCATTTCCTATTCTACCAATAAAATTAAGTTCTATTCACATTTTTGTCTTTGTGTCTTCTGTACTTCCGCGCCTCTCTCTAGCCACGCCTAGCAGAGATTATTCATCCAGGGCCGCAAGGTAAATACAATTGCCTTCCCTGTCATCTAACCAAGACTTAGTACAAATCCAATCCTATGGTTAGGATTTTCCGTTGTGTGTCTGTGCCACGCCTCAGAACACGACATCTGACCTGTTTGGGGATTGTTGGGGAGTGGTTCCAAAATCAGCTGTTGCCATTTAACAGGCGCAAGAAGAGTAAACTTATCTGGAAGAGCTTGAGCCGGACTAGATTAGAGATAAGAAGGGGATACCATTGACATGTAGTCAATGATCTCTAAAACTAAACATGAGAAGAAGATTATTGCAATACACAACAAACTATGTAGGTTTACAGGAGCTTTTTCTGGACAAAGGCTTTATATTCTGGTTTACCTTGGATACATCTTCTACGTTGGAATGTGCGCAAGTTTAGAAGACCTGGATGAGGACCTGCTGGAGATTGACAAGGCCTGGCTCTTCCAGGACAGCAAAAGGTTGCCCCAGGGTACAACTCAGTAGACCATATAATTTAGGGCACCTGGGTCCTGGCTGGAATCTATGGGGGTTCAGCCCTGTCTATGAAGCAACTTCTGAATTCACATTGCAATTTTTTATGCCCCAAGGGGGATATTTTAATCACAGTGTATGTCAGGGATCCATCTTGCAGTAGGTTCCTGAGAACTTGCGGGCAGACAGCCCACAGGCCAAGAAGAAAGGGCCCACCACAGGATGGGAGCTAGCTTTACAATGTAGGATAGTGATTTTCTGAGGATGGTCCAGATTCTCTGGTGGGCACCATGGAATTAATTAGGCCAGTAAGAGTGCTGTACATGCCTGCACATATCTGTATTGAGATGGACTCCCTAGTGGCAACAAATTCTTGCCAGCATTTGGACCGCAGGGTCAAGGGAGGGGACATTGGAAGCAAATACACGAGCAGGTAGTTATATTTGTTGCAAAATAGCAAAGGCAGCACAGTGATCCAAGTTCATTCATAACCAATAAGCTCAGTTTCTCTGGTAACAGCTTCTGGGTTGTAAATTAAGATCTCCACTAAAGCCAATTCCGAGTAATTGGTGTTGGGATATACTCTGTAAATGTACTGGTATGTATGGTGAACCTGGGGGATGGTATAACCTGGGTGGTTGGTCCAAGTTTTCTCGGGCTTGGTGAGAAGCAGGGATAGACCTGGGAAGATCAAACTGAAAACAGTAAAGCACTAAAAGGATGTAGGTTAAGACCTGCATGAACCCTTGGCTCATAAAGCTTTATTTTAAGAATGGCAATGGGCAACTTCCTGGCAGCTCAGGGTATAAGTATGCCCATCTGCCATGGGAACCCTTTTGCAAAACCCTTTGGGCTGGGGGTTATGATTTATCAGGGGTTAGAAATCCTTGGTGGCATTAAATGTGGACAAATCTTCATTGGCTGGGGTGGGGAATCTCATTCTCTTTCTTTGATCATGGGATTTGTCATCATCTGGCAGCCCTTGTTCTTGGGGAAGTTTCTGCAATTCTCCATTAGTGGTGGCCCAAGTTACGGCAGGGATATTGCCTGGGTCATTACTCTCATTGGCTGGGCTTTAAAGATCCTTAAGAAGGCAGGGTCTGGACGTAGAAGGTTTTACACTGATGGGTTTTGGAGGTTTCTCCAAAGTTGAATCTATTTCTGATTTGAGCCCAAAAAACGCAGGTGGCTGGACCTGCAGACTGGCGGCACACAGGATCCTGGGATTTGAATATTGTTGCTGGGGGTTTTCCATGCTAATTGATAGTAGGAATTTGTCAGTTGTGACAGTGTATCTACCATGTATAGTGTGGCAATTGAGGTAGTACTCTACCTCCATTATCAATTGGCAGCATACATGCTGTCAGGGTTTTGGGTATTGACTAATTAACAGGTTCAACCAATTAACACGGGCCAGCTGTCAATCACTCTTAGGAATGGTTTCAACAGAATGACACAGACTGCGGGATCAATGTATCAACAACCAAATCATACCCTGGCATAAAAATTCATGCATTGTAATTAATTTATGGAGCACATAATCACTGCTTATTAACTAGCCCCCACCTGCAATCACCTCAATATGCTCCACGTAATAGTTACTGCTCTAAACTTTAATTATATCCTAGAACTAGAGGGCCAGCATATGTACTGGCATCTGCATTAGGTCTATAAGAGTCCATAATGGACTGGGCTGCCAGGCCACACACTCTAATATAAAAGGCTCTGAGCCTATTGTATCAGAGTAGCTCTAATCAGATACAGTGTAGTGTAACAGTCACTTCTATGAACTTGTAGCCAGTCTGACTATATAGTCATGAAACGTGGCCCAGGTAGACAACTACTCCATTTGTACTGAGGAATAGTTGTACAGCATCAGAAAGGATGCTGATCTGTGGAATTTGTCAAGCAAGCTTCCTTCACAAACCACACCCATCCAAGTATGGCCCCCTGCTACATTGCTCTAATGCTACTTCAGTCTCTACTTAGTGTTGCAAGTTAACTCAGAAATGGGCAAGCAGGCAGGCCACCTAAAAGCCAGTCCATAAGAATAAAAGGCTGATGATTACAAACTGACTTGATGATTGATCCAATTCCTATTTTCTTAATTTTACCTCTCTTAGGCTTTATTAGTAGAGCTAAAGATGATACTGTTGTAACACATTATTAATCCCTGTAGCAAAATATAGAGACAACAACTATGAACCTATATCCAGAAGCCGGAAGAAATGTCCCAAATTCTCTGGGCCTTGTCAGACTTGCTACTTCTGATGACAACTTTTATTCAGGACCGTAGGTTACATCAAAGTTACAAGTTCTCTGTACAAACATGATGTTAGAAGACTTGTGAGATCATCAGAAAGTATGCTAAGATATCAAAGTCTGGTTATTTCTGACACAAGGATCAGCATATTATGAATATTTTTTATGTTCCCACTTGAAATGTTATATTCCACCAGATCCCTGGTATTAAATTATAAATAGTTCAGTTGCAGCAGTTACTAAGCATAAGTGCCAGCATAAGAAATTAAAACAAGGCTTACCTGTGCCCAGTGGTTGCAATTATATATAGATCAACGTAAAAAAGGTAGGACACACCATTTCAAAAAAGACATCTCAAAAAACGCTATCTTGATATACACCATCTCAAATTTCTGCTATCTCAATTTACTATTAAAAACGCCATTTTGATTTACGGCATTTCAACTAAGAAAAAACTGTTTTAAAATTTTAGATTTTTTGAACTCCAAAAACTATCCAAAAAATTCCCAAAAATCAAAAATTCAAAAAAAAATCCTAGGCTTGAAAAGCCTCAGAATTCCAAATCTGCAATAAAAAATGGGGGTCAGTTAGTAGCAACATAGTTGTGTAAAGCCCAAAAGTTAAAATATACCCAAAAATAACCATTTTCATCTATTTTAACTATAAACTATACTTTAAAATAAGCATACAATTGTACCAAATACTAAAAAAGTCAAAAATAATGATAAAATTAAAGGAAATAAGAGAGAAGATAAAGAAGACTTTATTAGGAAAGGGCTCAAATATTAGTAGAATGAGCAACTGAGATAGCTTGGAGATGCTCAAGCTTGCTATCCTTGGGATAGTAGGCAAGGACCACCTTGCTAATCTATGTATACTTTTTCACCACTTTGGTTTTCTTGGGGGATCATCCTTGGTCTTGATGCCTGTTTTAAAGAGGGGGGCAGAGATGGCCTGCTAAGTTTTGAGATGCACCATGATTTTGTTGAACTTGGGCTTCTGAACCCAGACCCTTGTGGCAAATTGACTATGTCACCCTTCAAGAGAAGAGATGGTCTTGATTAGGCCATTCTTTACCTGCTTAAAGCATTTCCACTGGATTGAGTCACCACCCTTTCTGATGCAGCGTGCTCCTTGAAACACTCCAACCCATTGAGTTTCAAAATACTCTATGAATGGAGCAAAGGCTGCCTGGTTGGCAATAATGTAGGGATGGCAGAGGAGAGCGTCATAGAAGGCATTGGTTTCCTCCTTCTGCACAAGGGCAAGGGCAGCAAAGAAGTTGAACACGTCCTTTGCTTCCTTTGTGCCTTCAGTGTCGACCAGCTCATGAAGTGCAGAGCACTTTTGGAGGCAGCGGCAGAGTGCCTGCCAAAAGTGAAAGTAGCATCCCTTAGGGGAGCTCTTGAAGACTCTAATAAAAGCATTGGCCTGAGCCTGCTCAAAATCTACTACCAGGTATTCATGGTATGGAAGGCTTTTGGGCTTTTTCTTGTTGGGGTGGCTTTCTCTGACTGGGCCTTTTTTTGTGCCCTCTAGTCTCCTTTGGCTCCTCTTCAATAGTTGGGAGGATCTCATCCAACTTGGCCTTTAATATTGTTAGAGCCCAGACATAAGTTTCCTGCTTCTTATTTGGGAGGAAAAAGATGGTTAGGGGAAGAACTAGATTGCCAACCTGCCCATGTATATTCCAAACCTGGCTAAAGAGCTTTGGGCAGGTTGAGAATGTTCCATCTGCAAGCCAGGCCTTGCATTTTAAAAGGTTGTGAAGATCCTGGGAGGTAGCAAAGCAGATGATCCGCTCTGGGGCATGTTGCCCATCATTGTGAAGGAGGAATCTCTCTTCATGCCATGAAAGCTTTTGATCTTCAGTTAAAATCAACTGGTCAATTGATGTAGCACTGACGCCTTCAGTGCTCAGAGCATATCTCTGGTTAGTGAGATATCTCTGTAGTTTTGAGTCGCCACCAACAGTTGCCAGTTGGGTATCATTTAGATTAATGAGCGCATTGTTTAAAACCTCAGTTGCAGTTTGGTCTTTGGTGGTTGGTATAACCTGGCAAAGAAACCAGCGGATCAGTTGATACAGAGGATCAAAAGGCTTGGCACAGTCATGCCCAATGGTCAGGGCTTTAAACCAAGTGAACCCATAGGTGGTAAGTCTTGCTGGACAGCCAATGTTATCACATTTGAAGTGATATTGACGGATGGGCTTCTTCTTGTTGTTGCAGCTGAAACTGTAGCCCTTGTGGACAAAGCCAGCACCCCCTTTCTTTATCATAATTGGATAGCTGACAGGGTATGTGATGGGCACAGTAAATGTGCCATTTCTGTTACATAAATTGTGGATTGAGTTAAGATCCCAGAGATCAATTGGCTCATTTGCAGGAGCATAGGCTCAGGCTCCTGCTCTTCTTCATCCTCAGGCTCTGAAGTGGGGTCAGAATGGCAATTGAAGCTGAATAACTTCTCTTGAGGGTCTGACAGGGAGTAAAAAAAGGAGAATGGGGAGGGGTTGGGCTTGTTTCCTCAGGCTCTGGTGAAGGTGTAGGTGTCTTGGCTAGGAGCTTTACCCTTAGCAGGCTGCTTTTTAGGGGTAGTTTTGGGCTTCTTGGCCTTGGGAGGAGTGGTCTTGCCCTTGGAGGCCTTGGACGCAGCTCTGGTGGTAGGCTTGGGAGACATCTTAAATAAATTAGTATCAAAATATGAGCAATTTGGGGGTTGTTTTTACCAAGAAAAATGAGATTATTTTAATATAAAAGTATTAATTTTTTTACATAGAATTGTAGAGGAGATCAAATAATATATACTATCAAAATTTCAATTTTTTTATTTTGAAAAAACAATTTTTTATTAGTAACGCAATTAGGCAAAACTTTGAGTTTTGACTGAAAACTTGCCCTTGAGATGGCATTTTTGAAGTTACATAATTGAGGTGCCGTAGCTCAAAAACATAGTGTTTTTGACCATTTTTTATATTAAATTAACAAATTTACAGTGGAGCTACCTCAACCAGGCCAAAGATTAAAGCTTGAATTTCTCATAATATAGCTTATACAACTTGAGTTAGAAAGTGCCCAGTTGTTTAGAGAAGGCCAAAAAAAATATATTTTCAAAGTTTCATATGTTTTCTTACATTTTTTATTAATATTGGTTTTGACGTGAAACTATACTTTTGAAAAGTGAAAAACAAGAATTGTAATGGAGGAATTGATATAGCGTAGCCTGACGTCATAGGTAATTTCCCCTTATTTTCCCCTATCCATTGTGCGCATTGAATCAATTGGGTGATGTGAAACTTGGTGGAATTTGAAGTGACGTAAATCAAAATGGTGTAATCACCCCCTTCCATATTAAAATCTTAAGGAAACCCTTATCAACATATCCATGCATAATAAAGTTATAAATTAAATATAACAAAACTGGTTTTTTTACCCAGCAGTGATAATCACTAGAGGGACTATCATAGTGGTGTCTTTTTAGGTTGTTCTTATTATAAGTTTCTTAGATTAATACTATAGGAACATCTTCTGGCACTATACCACAGGCTTAATTTTGTTCAGGTATAAGCTGATTTTAGTTTAAGGTAACTGGCGTAATTTGAAATGATGTAAAGTCAAGATGGCGTAAACACGCCCCACACTAAATGTTTTCATATGTAAATAAATTTAGCAAAATAAGATTTAATTAATCTGACTCAAAGTGACAGAATCAAGATGGCGTAAATTTGAGATGCCATATTATAAAAGTATATGTAAATTTTAACTATTTTATTGTTTATTTTGTTTTTTTTGTGATTCGAAATCACTAACGCAAAAAAACAAAATCTTGAATTAAATTTGAGATGGCGTTTTTTGAGATGCTGTTTTTGAAATGGCGTGTCCTACTGTAAAAAAAGGCAACTGCCAGAATTAACTCATTCACAAGTCAACTTACTGAATGTCAACAATTTGTTGCATTCAGTAAGCCAACATTATTTTGGTATTTATCTGCCAGAATTGGGCATTTCCAAAACTAAGCTAATTTTTCATAGTGAATTATTAAGTCGGAATTGCAAAATTAAAAAGGAACAGACATAATGTCAACACCATTTAAAAAAAGGCTTAATTTAAGCCAAAAAACTAATATAATTTACTATGAAAATGTAAGTTTCTTTGTACTTTTACATTAAGGTCAACTACAGTAAGTAATATCTGGATGTCAACCCCAAATAAGAATCCATAAATTTCTTAATAAAATAAACAATATTCTAAAAATAACTACTTTTTATATTTTATACTACTACTTTTATTAAATATATATTAAGATAAACATTGAACAAAGACATATGCCAAATTTCAGAGCATTCTTTGTATTATTTAGATATTTACTGTTATTTTAAACTCACTGGATAAACTATAGCTTATTTCCGGAAGTCCATTTAAGCCAAAACGCATATGTTAAAACTAGAATTTATATATGTAATTATAATGTTGACTTTGTGTCAAATTGGCGTGTTGCCTAAATTGCAACAAAGGGGTTTGGCTAAGCAAAAAAAGTGACATAATTTAAGCAAGATTTAATAGGAGAGTTGCTGTAAAAGAACACTGGCTGCCTGAATGTCAACACCTTCACTTATTTATTAGTAAAACAATGCCGCTTAACAAAAGGCACACATACTATGGTATGGTAATTCAGGCCAAAGTACCCAGGGATGTACTTCAACTTCCCTCTACAATCCCTATTATTTAGTTTCATAAGCTACATATGTAACTCTTTAATTTTTTAAAAACTTAAAAATAATCAATTTTGGCCTTAAAAAACCAACTCCAGAAAATATTAACCAAGCTTTATAAGTGAATTACATAGTGTTTTTATAGTTTAATGCTGACTGTCAGAACTTTTGGTTCTGCTCCCAGACCTGGCAGTCTGATAATTGTTTGCTTTGTTGAGTAATAAAGATTTATTTGTCATTATGTTGATATTAGCTTGTATGGCAACAAACGTTACTTGAGACATCTGGATTTTCCTTGGCACTGCAACAGCGAGCAAGGGCAAGGGAGGCAACTACAAGCGGCTTGCTATATGGGCGGCTTGCTTAGTTCTTCAAGTACTGACAACAGTCTTCAAACTTGGATATTCTTCTTCTACTTTGAAAACGTTCTACAGTAGGCAAGGGTTATTATTGTCTGCCTTCCATCAGTCCAATGGAAGGGCTTTTATAGAGCTTGCGCTCTCTTGCCAGGATAAGATCATCTGGCGCTTCCAACTCTTGCTTGGTCAGTCTTTTTGTCCCCAGACTGCCAGAATCAACCCCCAGAGTCAGGCATCCATGCAATGGCATGGGATTCCATATCATAGTACCCTGCGCTGGGTACTTGATTGTCATAGAATGGAGCATAATCTATAAGCGCGCCGGCGGTGGTGGCGCTAATTGATTACTCTATTTTTAGTGCATATAATTGTGTTCTTAAGCAACTTTTCTGGCATTGATTTGCACTAGCACTGGCGGTTTGCTTGAAAATTGACCATACACTTTCAATTTAGAGGATTCCATAATTACTACCCGGCAGTTTGCTAGAGTATTTTGGAATAACACTAGCCAATTGGGAACCAGTCATAATTGGCAAGTTATTGTATTCCTGGTTGTTCTTGCAGTAGTAATCCAAATCTACACTATGAGGGCTTCTTAGATCAATTAGGCCTATTAGCAATATATCAGAAGCTTCTGCAATTATTGGCTTGGCGGATTGCCAAGGTAAACAAGGTAGAACAAAGTCAGTATAAATTCCTGACACTGACTTTCAGTATGTTGACAGTAAAATTGAAGCGTTTTTTATGCTGACAAACTAAATTAAATATTTTTGACTATTGAGACTACCAGAATGTCAACTTTTTATTTAAACATGTTTTTTTCTATTCTTTACTAATAAACTAGCTCTAAAATTACTTTCCATACTTCTATAAACTATTTAATTAATAATAAAAAATAAAACAAGTGATTATTATTTAATTTTATTCATGTCTCACATGATTATTCATACTTTATGAACTCTACTCTAATCATTGTAGGAAAAATCTTCCAAGAAGTCACAAAGTAACCCCAAGTCAACCAAGAAAGTACTCAAAGCCTCTGGAAAGGCCCAAAGTCCCTACCCCAACAAAAAAAAGCCAAAGAGCCCTCAACAAAACATAATACAAAGGAGAAGAGCCCAGACCCTGTAAGCAAAGAGCCCTCCCCTGACCCCTCCTCTTCTCCAAGCTGGTACCAATCAGAAGGAGATGAGGTTCCACTAAACAAACAAGAAAGAAAGAAGATACCCAAGAGTCCAGAACCCCAGCCAAGCCCAGATGAATCAAGCTCAAAGGAATCAAGCCCCAAGGAATCAAGCTCATCCCAGTCCAGAAAGCGCAAGAATCCAACTCCAGATAATTCCCCTCCACTGCCCAACAAATCTGCACCTCTATCCTCCTCATCAAGTATCAATAAAGAAGATCCTGATAATTACCTGTCTGACTATCATCAAGCATCAATTGGCCCATGAGATCCCCTAAAGGTTCATAATATATGTAACGTCAAAGGAGAGTTTAAGCTCCCAAAGAAGGTCCCTCAGTTTTCCCCTCTAATGTCTGTCAAAGGAGGTGCAAGTTTAGTCTGTGATGGCTATGTTTTCAATTGTGTCAAAACCATAGGCTTGACCCACCAGCAAGGTTCCAACCAAGCAAGTTTGTGACCCGCAATCCAATTACCTGGTCACTTGAAGCCAGACTAGGAAGTCAACTTGAATTTCCAAATCCATCAACATGAAAAGATGATGAGCCTTCACAGTGGATACCTCAATTTGGCGCTTGACTCATTAGCAGGATCAAGCCACCCCCTCTTCCATCCAGCTGTGTGATCATCAATCATGTTCCTGCTATCCATTAATTCACAATAGCTATATAATCACTATCTCACAATAAAGATTATTATCTATCTTCTAAATACTTTTTCCGTGTAACTCTGCTAAAACAGCACAGTTACAACATCTTTAGCACAGGTAGGCTCTCCATCCTACCTTATCATGAAAAATTCCACCTGTTGCCTGCACACGCCGTGGCCAATAAATCCTTGACAGAATTATGTCTGGCCTCCCTCCCAACTGGACACCATATACTCCTGGCACCAAGATACCTGACAGCTTCATTCTCTACCAAAACATGGTGATCCTGCTACCCGCCTTCAATGCCCTGTCCGCCCAAGGGTTCTTTCAGGCGCCTTCCTTGATGCCACAACTAGCCAAAAAAACCACCATACCCGCCTATGTTGCACAAAGACTTTGCAGCGCTGCCTTGGAGCCCTTTGAAGGGGCCAACAATGACAATGTGCCACATGGATCCAGTCCACCCAAAGCAAGCTGGCTCAGATGAAATGCCCACAGCAATTTTGGATTGCAGAGATTTCCATTTGTCTGACCCATGACACTGGCACCTGGTGTGACAAGTGGCACAAAGAACACACTGACAAGAACTGGGACATCTTCAAACAGGACTTCTTGGCAAGGTTCATGCTTAAGGATATGGCGCTCATGATCATACGCCAAGTAAAAAACCTAACCCAGAAAGGCACCATGAAGGAACTTACCTGCGCCTACAAGGAACTCCGTCTCTGTGCCCCATCTGATATGGCCTTTGACACCCCAGCAAACACCTCATGTACTACAATGCTCTCAAGTTGCACGTGATGAGACATGTGAACCTGGACCAGGTTACCAACCTGCAAAGCCTTTACTGCAAAGCGGAAAAAGCAGAACAAACATCCAACACTCTACACAAGGCACAGACTGGGAAACAAGAAAGACCCAAGGACTCCCATCCAAGCGGGCGCTCTACTCAACCACCTCCTAGAGGCAACGGCAACAACAACAACCACAAGCCCACAGGTTCAAATGGGAATGGGAATGGAAATACTGGTCAATCAAATTGTACCCATTTCTGTGTCACCGCCACCCAAGGCAACCAAGATGAGGTAAAAGCCTGGGGAGAGCACTAAGCAAGCCAAGCTCTCCCCACGCAACTCCTGACTTACCCAACAATGAATAACAACCCAAGGACGTGGACCAATGCCCAATGATCCCAGTACCACGGAAGACCCGGTACTATACACCATTGCCAGACATGCCAATAAATTGATGTCTTACCCTTTTTGCTTTTGTAGTTACACAGGCTCAGCACTCCTGGACTTGGGCGCAGAATGAACCTTAGTCAGCAGTAGCTTTGTGGATAAATTCTAGCTGACCACTAATCCTTCACAGATTAAAAATGTGGTCCTGGCTGATGAACATCACATTGCTGTGACAAAAGAAACTGCTCCCTTCTCTGTCATGCTTATGAACCTCCACTCCACCATCCAAGGCCCTGTCATTGACTTCCCTAAGTTTGACATTGTACTGGGACTAAACTGGTTCCGGAGAAACAACCCCCACGTGGACTGGGCAACCTCAGTGTTGACCATCAAGTGTGAAGGTGTCAACCACCAAATCTACCTGGACTCTGTAGACCAACTCCTACAAAACCACGTCTTTGTACACATCACAGAGATTTTTGATGAGAAGGAAAACCTGAAAGCAATTGACTGGGACTCCTGCCAGTATGAAATCATACACTTCAAGGACCACCAGGACACCTCCACACCTCCACACTGCAAGATTGCAACATTGTGGCCCGACACCCAGAGATCTTCAAGGAGGCATTACCTGGGCTACCCCCTGAGAAACACATCCAAAACTCTATCCAACTCAAGGGGGCTGTACCCAAGGCACGCCCCATTTACAGGCTGACCCCAAACAAGGACAACACCCTGCGCACCTATCTCAAAGAGGCACTGAAAAAAGGACTTATCCGCCCCTCACAGTCTCCCTTTGGGGCCGCCATATTCTTTGTGGCCAAAAAGGACAGTACCTTACGCCTGGTCACAGACTACCGCGCCTTGAACAAAGTCACCATTAAGAATTGTTACCCATTACCACTAATTGACAATCTCTTTGATGCCTTGGGAGGAGCCTCTGTCTTCTCCAAGATTGATCTAACTGCAGGCTACAACCAGATTTGCATCAAGGAGGAAGACATCCCCAAGACAGCCTTCCACACTAAGTACAGTTCCTACAAATGTGTGGTACTCAACTTTGGCATGACCAATGCCCGTCCACCTTTGTAACCTTCATGAACAAAGTGTTTGCGCCACACATAGGCAAACACGCCCTAGTGTACCTGGACAATATTATTATCTACAGCCCCTTGGTGGAACAGCATCATAAAGACCTGGAGGAAGTCTTTGTGACCCTGGCACAACACAAACTGTTGGCCAAGCCCTCCAAGTGCCAGTTCTTCTGAGAGCAACTACCCTTCTTGGGACACATTGTCTCAAAAGACTGCATTAAACCCAACAGTCAGAAGATACAAGCCATCTGCAAAATGCCACCTCTCAAGGACAAATCAGAACTCTGTACTTTCTTGTGAATGGTGGTCTATATACAATGCTTCATACCCAACTGTGGCGTCTTGAACACCCCCTTGTCCGCCATAACAGGCGCCAAGTCCAAGTTTGTATGGACCCCCAACGTGACCTCTGTTTTAGACGTCTCAAGGGAAAGCTCACAACAGCGCCCATCTTACAATACCCCAAACAAGACGGAGAGTACCAGATGAAAACCAACGCTTCAGATGCATCCATTGGGGGAGTACTACAAATTAAGAATAGTGATGGTGATTTCCTGCCCGTAGCCTACAAGTTGCGCAAACTGACAGATGGTGAGTGTTGATACCTGATCCATGACAAAGAACTGTTGGCCATTGTACACTGCCTAGTCAAATGGCGCTGTTACCTGGAACGGTAGGAAGAATTCACAGCACTAAACAAGCATAAGCACTCATCTATTTCAAGACACAAGCAAACCTGTCACGCCGCCAAGCGCGGTGGATGGAGGTCTTAGAAAGGTTTAACATGCTCATTCAATATAAGCCTGGGGCCAAACTTGCCATGGCAGACGCCCTGTCCCGCCTGTATGTCCGCCCTTCTAGGGGAGAGAATTGGGCTCAACCCAGACTGGCCTCACCTAGTGCTCTGTACAAAAAACAAAGGGTTCCCCGCAGGCACAACTGATATCACCAAAGAAACAATCATCAAGAATGCGCACCTCTTTGCTGACGTATATGGGACTCTTCACAGAAAAATGTTGGATGGCACAACCATTCCCTACATTCCCACACATCAACAAGTCAACACCATTTTTTGCTACCACAGGGATCTTGGACATACTAAGAGCCAAAATCTATGTGAATTCCTAAAACATAAAGCCTGGTGGTCAACCCTATACTGTGATGTTCAAGAAGTGCTAGAACAGTGCAAGGTCTGCAAAAAGTTTGCCAAAAGCAAAACCCCGCCTAAGTCTGTACTCCCCATTCAAACCCAACTACTGTTCAAGGTATGGGCTCTTGACATTGTATTCCCATGCCAGGGAAGCACAACAACAAAAAATACATCATCACTGCCATCAATTTTGCAACAAGGTGGCCAGTAGCCCAAGCAGTGAAAACACACACCGGTAACAACGTCCAACAATTCATTGGCAAGGAAATAATCAGCAGGTTTGGAAAGCCAGAACTCCTGATAACCAATGGGGGAAAAGAGTTGACCTCCAAAAACACCAACATGTACCTCTCCAAAAATGGGGTCAAACACACCGTCACAACACCATACCATCCACAGGCCAATGGATGTGTAGAGCGGCTTAATGGTAGCCTTGTGCAAGCCCTAGCCAAACTCACTGCCAGGAGACCTGAATACTGGTATAAGCAGCTACCAACTGCATTACTTGTGTGCCAAACCCAAGTGAACAGATCCACCGGAAAAAGCCCATTTGAACTGGTATATGGCACACAGACAAATATCATTCAAGCATTGACAGGACCTAAGTTGGAAATTCCAAGTCAAGTCCCCCCTTGCTCAGATCCTCAAGTAATAGAGGCCAACAGCAAACATGCATCCAAAGAATAAGAACGCTTACAAAAGACCTTTGTTCCCATCTGCCAGAGACATGAAGTTGGGGACAAAATCTGGGTCATGAATGTTGACAAAAGCAAACTACAACCCAAGAAAGTAGGGCCAGCAATCATTCTAAAGGTAAACAATAATAACACTTACCTCGTGCAAGGGCTTGGGAAACGCAAGCAAGACAAGACCTTACACCACAACCGCCTACGACCCTGCAAAGCAAGACAGAAACAACAGGAAACCGCCCTGCCTGCCACCAGGCAACAACTGGTTCAATACGGCGCCTGGGCTCCTGACAACTTCCCTGACAACCTTCCTCTAGAGGAGACAACCTTCAGCCAGGGGGGTGTCAAAACCGCAGGCTTGACCCACCAGCAAGGTTCCAACCAAGCGGGTTCATGACCCGCAATCTGATTACCTGGTCACTCAAAGCCAGACTAGGAAGTCAACTCAAATTACCAAATACATCAACATGAACAGATGATGACCTCACGGTGGATACCTTGATTTGGCGCTTGACTCATTAGCAGGATCAAGCCACCCCCTCTTCCATCCAGCTGTATGATCACCAATCATGTTCCTGCTATCCATTGATTCACAATAGCTATATAATCACTATCTCACAATAAAGATTATTATCAATCTTCTAAATACTTTTTCTGTGTAACTTTGCATAAACAGCACAGTTAAAAAATTGCAACAATCAGAAGAGAGCAGGAAGAAGCAAGCATTATATATGTGAAGATAGAAGCTGTGCTGCCAGGATCAATACAGAAGGATAGGATAAAGTCACTAGTGAAAAAGGAGAGCACACATGAAATGCTCCAATAAATCTGATTAAAAACCTCTAAAGTGGTACCTCTACCAAATGGTCCCAGTCTCCAAAGATGTCAAGGCTTCTGATCTGGCAGTTAAGGCCACCACACACCTAAGTAATGAGAGCCTAAAGCTCATCCCTGACCGCAACCAGTTATGAAGTACATATGTGACAAACGCCGTGGCCTAGTCCCTGTGACAGATCCAGGCCTAACCAGTCCATCCTTCTATTATCCTGCCCTTGAATCTTATTGCTGTTACCTTCCTGGGACAAAGCTTTGAGGAGCTTTGCCTCCAGGGAGGCAATTTTCTCAGATACCAATTTATTGTCATCCTGCCAACGAGCCATGATTTCAACACTTTTTTTCCTCTCGTGCTCTCAACGCCTCAATTTCACAATTCACCATCTCTTTCACTTGTTGCAAGATTTTATCCCATCCTACCAACAAGCTCCAAGCATCCCAAGCATAAATTTGGTTCCCTTAGACGGGAGTCCCTTCCTTTAAAAAGTAACCAGAATACAGCTCTTCAAACGCTGCCTTTACTTCTACTAAAGATTTGGCAGGAACAGTCTTAGTGACCTCCAGGCTGGTCCAAGCTTCTTCCAATGTACTTGTAGGAACCTCCTTTCTTGTGGCAGCGGTTTCCACACAAAAGACCCCAAACTTGGCTCTCTCAAATTTTAACAAAGAAGGCATGACAATTGAAAAATAGGTGAGGGGAAAGCATTGAAACCGACAATGAATATATTTTATTAATGTTTAACTGTTTTTGCTTATATACCATTTGGGGCATACACAACTGAAAACCCCTCCAGTTCCTGAATCAACCAATGATTTGTGTCACATGGCCTATGACATTCAAGTCATCCAACATAGATCTTTACCTGAAAGATCACCAACAATTCTCAACCTGTGAGAATTGACCTACAATGGGCAGAAGTCACCTGACTCCATTCCACCCAATGTACCAATTTAGCATAGAGCTTCCCCAGCTCCCAGCGCCAAAACCCTGTGGATTGCACATCATAAACTCAGCTATCAGTGTTCCAACTGGGAACCAGCTGATCAAACCTGAATTCCTAGGCATCCTTGCCTTTATTCAGTTATTTTTGCATTTAATAGTTTTTTGCCTTTAAAACCCATTAAACTGCTTCAAAACTTGAACCAGGCGCCACTGCAGTGGCCAGAAATTTTCCCAGGCGGCGCCACAGCGCCTGAGAAAATTTGATAGCGGCGCCTTGGTGCATCTCAAATTCATTAGGCGGCGCGGCGGCACCTCTAACCCAATAAATTCACTGACACCGCGCTTTTAACCCAAATTCTGAGGGATTTCCCATGGTTAACCCTAACCAAACTTCTTGACAAAGTCAAGGCCATTTTATTATAATTAAATCCTCATTAATTACATTAGCTTGTGTTTATTAACTAACCTTCCCAATTAACTAACCCATTTTGAGACGCCTAGTCTCCAAGATTGATTTGGCCAATCTTGCCTCCATTCTTTTAGTTAGCCTAACCTAAATAAACATACATATTCTGTTCTTTTATTAAACATAGATATCCAGTTTCTAGGAACCTTTTCCTCAAGAATTCCACACAAATCTATCTATATGTAATAAACAGCAAAAACAGAACATCTTTATATTTTGGAGCATTTATTTGGCTAAACGCTCAGCAGTGACTGTAGTACGGTCACAAGGCCCCCATGAGAAATCAGCCATGGTTCAAGGAGAGTTAGTCTTGACGGAGGAATTAAAGATGTTAAATGGGTATGAGGTATTCCTTTTACATGACGATGGGCCTACAACAGAGGTAAGAATTATATGCTATGCTACACAACAGAACCTGGAGCAGTTAAGAGATTTAGAGACCTGATTATGTGACGGTACCTTTGCAGGATGCCCCACCTTTTTTTACCAACTATGGGTTGTACATTCCCTTATTGAAGGCAAGGTGCTCCCATTTGCCTACTTTCTGCTTCCTGGGGCAACAGAAGAGATCTACACAAGGGCCTTTAAAATACTTCAGGAGGGCATCAAAGCCCTACCCAGTAATAGAAAGAGTCCCCCTGGCCATAACACTAGAGCCAATCCAGATGATGATGAAAAGGATGAAGCCACCCTTGCTGCAGAAAAAGAAGCTCAAGATAAAGCACTTGGCCCCTCAACTATAATCATGGACTATGAAACTGCCCAGTATAATGCTTTTGTAAATACCTTTGATGGAGAGGTCCAGGGGTGTTTTTTCCATTATCAACAGGCTGTCAACAGGCAACTAAAGGGTCTATCTGAGCTCAGAAAGCTCCACCGTCTAGATACATCAGGAAAGTGCAAGTTCTTAATTCAGCAGTTTGTAGCACTAGCCTTTGTAAAGCCAGAGCATGCTGGACAAGCCTTTGAGCTCCTATGCCAGGATCCATATGCCAAGAAACATGATGGTGCATTCTACCCTTTCATTGAATATTATGAACCACAGTGGATTGGACGTAAGGTCACTAAGTGCCAGAGCAAGCCCAGAGCCAAAGCCAACTGGAACTGCTACCAGGCAGTTCTTAAGGATGAGATGAAAACGACTTCATCTTTGGAGGGCTGGCATAAGCATATCAAGTCCTCCTTTGGAATCAAGCCCAGGTACAACACCTTCTACAAGCACTTCAAAGTCCAACATGGGAAGACTGTTGCATCCATCAGAGATATTGAGAACCACCCATCTAAGAAGAAGAGAACCACCAAAGAGAAACAGTATCAAGAGAAGATTAAGGACGTTGTCAAGGCCAAATATAAGCTTTCAGAGATTGGATAATACATCAAGAAGATTGCCACAGTTCTTAATGGCAACCAGGTGATCACAGTCTAGCTTTTCATTAAATTTATTGAGTATTGCCTAATTTTTTATATAGTTCTTATATATTAAGTATAATCTTTTTAAATAAATAGTTATTCTAAATAACTCATTAATAATTAATAATACTATTTTTATAAAATCATTGATTTTTTATTGATAGTTTGATGCTTTAGACTGTATTACATGGCCTATATTGGTATCTTACTAGTAAAATATATGTTTTTTTGTAGTTTTCAATGTAGAAAAAACTTTATATTACTGTTTCTGATTGCTATATTTTGCTATAGTACGTGAAACTTTATGTAGTACCTTTTTGTATATTGGATTTATTTTGTTTTTATAAGTGGGAAAAATTTATTACAGTAAAGATAGCTAATTTCATAGTAAAATAAAATAAAAGTGTATTTTTATGAAATTTTTTAATATTCATGTATAATTTTTTATGGACTTTTTAAAATCTATGTTGTCACATTGCCCTAAAACGTTTCTGGAAGCTTAATTTTTATTAAGTAAAATGTTCAGGAAACAGGTTTCTGCTTATTAAAAAAGTGTCAACATTTAGTAGTCTGCATGAGTTAAAACTTAATTCTGACTTTTCAATGCTGTTGACACTAAAGTATTTTTAATTCTGATTATCAACATATAGTAAGTTGACTTGTGGAATGAGTTAATTCTGGCGGTTACCTAAAAAACAGGTATGGATGTAATTTAGGCATGATTAGTTATATTTTTAAGAGGGGATGGTGACATATTGTTCTTAAAAGAGCTGTGGTTTAGGAGAGTATGATTATAAATTTGTGTAATTGACACCCAAAGGGTACTAAGTGGCAACCAGAGAGTTTAAACCCGTTCCATTGGGTGGATGGGTAAGTTCTAGAGATCAAAAGTTATTGGTTGATAAATCAGTTGCAGAGTGAAGTTTCTTTATTCAAGGGTTATCGATGGTCAAGTTGGTCGTTCAAAGTGTGTTGGATGTGGTTCCAATGATGGGATCTGGGTTATTGCAACTGTAGTATTAGGAGGGTCATGCTAGGGGGTGTAAGATGAGTGGATTGGTATGGTAATTGCCGTTTTGAGTCAAACCAGAAGTGAATGTCATTTGAAGTCGTTGTAGTCTTTTCGATTGCAGTAAGGGGGGAGGGGGACAAATGAGTTGAATGGGAAGAGGTGGCGGGATATTGTTGGGTGGTAGCGTTCCCGCCATTGGCAGTCGGGGTCTTCGTCGTATTCCTGGCTGCATGTAACAAAGGCGGTTTTGTTGTGGGTTTGGGTGGCGTACTCGTATACCTCGACCCCAGTATGGACGTAATCGAGGCTGCGTGGGGGCAGCATGGTGACAATGTCATCTTGGTTGGTGTATCGGGTGATGGGGATGCCAAGGCTCTCAAAGTAGAGTTTGCTGGCGAGGTTGCCTACACGGGCACCAGAGTAGGAAAGGATGCGGACGGTGTTGTTGTGGGTCTTTTTGAATTCGTACCACGCGGGGGCGGAGAGGATGGCAATGGATGCACCCAGGCTGTAGCCCGAGGCAAGGATATCAAAGTCCTTGTACTTGGTTTCAACTAGATTGGTTACGACGGCCATTGTTTCATTGTGGGTAGACATGTAATGGGTATAGAAACCAAAGTGGACTTTGACGCCCTTTGGAGCGTTGGGCAGTTGGATTGCTGCAGCATCAATGTTGGTCAGCCAGTTGCGGGCGCTGTGAGTGAAGGCGTACGAGATGGAGATGGTGCGCTTCTTTGGGAAAACAGCAATGATGACGGTTGACTGGGAAACACGGTCATTGATGTCGGTGACGTCGGTGTAGTCGGTGCTGCAGATGCATTCGAAATCAACAACCCTTTTGGCTGGGCAGAAGGACATGTAGGCCATCTCAAACGACTCCAGCAGCTCCTTCTTGGATGCAGGCACCAGTGTTCCTGGCGGATGGAGACGAACAGGTGGGTTATTTTTCACTTGGCCTACAAACTCGGTCAAGACTTCTGAGTTCAAATAGCGGCCCACAGCCTCCGCAGTTCCTGGCGGCAGTGTCAAAACCATGCCGGGATCAAACCCAAGTCTGTCGTTTAGGTCCGCCGCCACAGCCAAAGCTAATAGTGGTGTCAATTTCATTATGAATTCCTTTGCTGCAACATATATTATTTATACCACCAGTCTTGCTGTTGCAATTGGAACTGCCGTTGTACGAAAGATAACTTCTGAGGGATGGACTTACCTTTTTAGAACAATAAACTCGATTTATTTCATCAAAGCTTTATTCTCTGCATCTCAAAACAACATATCACTTTGCATTTTACACTCGACAATGCCTACTGTCAGAGAAATAAGTATCATTGATTGTAAGAATTGGCCATGCTTAGTCCCAGGAATCTCAAGTAACCTTCAAATATAAATTATTACTACTTACCCTTAAAGCATGATTCACTTCCAAGGCCCCGGGTAAAGGTTTATCCGAGTTCACGATCTGCGAATGTACCAGTCTATCGATCACTACTGAAGGTATAGCAAAAGTCTAGACTACTCATTACATTTTCTCTAATAACTTCATCCATCCAAGCAAAGTATATCCTCTTTGCTTGTTAACCAACTGTCAGCTAACCGATCCATTCCACTGAATCCTCGCCACCCCTTATACCATTGACGGGAATAAAGTGATGCTCACCCTCTAGCAACAAATCTCTTTCCACCAACCACGTTACCAAAGCCTGATATCATCGCCACTGTCATCACTCAAATCACACGCGTAACTTAATTACCTCATACCTACCAACTGTTAACGCCCTCCTTACCACATGAATTAAGCACCTTAAATAAATGCATTAATTCATTCAATTATATAAATATTCCAAGCTCATATGTAAGGTGACCCGTAGCTCACGAAAAATCAATTATAGCCCGACAATTTCCGGTTTAGACAGCGTTGTATATCGGCGCTCCATTCCATTTTATTACATGCCATCCTGAGCCGATTCGGAGCCTGGTAAGCCGACCCTAACATCACCGTTAAACCTGGCTACTCGGCTGCAAGGTTGTTGCTACGGATAACAGCTAGGGTAGGGACTAGAGTTGATACCGTAACAGCAAGAGTGTGATATCAGAGTAACAACCCCGTTTTTAAGCCTTTCTGGATCACGTCACAAACTGATCGGTGTGGATTTGTTTGAACCTTTTGGGGTAGGTCATAATTTGCGCCCGGGGCTATGGCGGATCGGAAACGATGGCTACTTTATAAAAAAGCAGCCAACCGTCTCAAATCCGGCTACCATTCCGGAAAGTTGTCCTGACTGCAAGTTTTCCGGAATTATAGCCGTACGCATCCTCTGGGGGTATTTTTTTGATTTTTTTTAAAATAAAATTTATTTAATTTTATCTTATCAAATATTTTTAAAAATATATAAACTATAAATCGTATCCTTTTCAAAAATTGAATTTATTAGAAAAATATCCTCCTTCCTGGCTCTTCCGGAGGAAGATAGCCATCAGCAGCTGTTTTTTTATTTTGTATCCCCTAAATAAGGAGAATCCAAAAAAAAAACAAAAGTCTGATGATTGTGATACAACAATTACAGTAAATGTCATAATCATTGCGTTTTTCCTCCGCTGCAGCCCATTTGCGCCAGACAAGTGCCTAAAGTCAAAGTGTGAAGATCGAAATCTCCAAATCGATGGATTTTTTGATCTCTGCACTTTTTTTCAATAAAAAAATTTCCCTTAAAAATTAATATTTTTCTTAAATTTGACTTTTTTAAAAAAAAATTACCAGTACAGTAGTTTTAAAAGCTATGGCGACAAGCGAAAACAATTCAGATTTGAACGAAATGAACTCAGCTTTAAACAAAATTAAAAATGAATCCAAATCTATTGAAAATCAATATAAATTCATTTAAAATTAATTTCATTTAAATCTGAGTTCATTCTGTTTAAATCTGAATTGTTTTTGCTTGTCACCATAGCTTTTAAAGCTACTGTAGCTAAAATCAAAAAACCAAGTTTGAAGTGCCCAAATCAATGCAATTTAAAACACACCTTAATTTAATTTGGCTTTTAAAATAGAATTTATTTACCCATTTGAATAGAGGAGACAAAATTGAAAGTGCTAAAATTGAAGTGCAAAAAAATCTTCAATTTAATATTTGACAGATCAAAATTAAAAAAAATTAAAATTAAATTTTTTTCTATATGTAAAAAAAAGAAATCAAGAGCTAAAAAAAGCTTTTTTAACTTTAGATGAATTTTTTAATTCTTTTATTCAAATATTAATATAAAATACTATTATAAGCTCTTTATTTTTTAAAAATAAAATTTTGTCTCATAAAAATTTATTTAAAAATTTACATATAGTTTCTTAATGGGTGCAGAAATTGAAAAGTAGTCAAATCAAAATCCAAAAAGGTACCAAAAATTTAGGACCACTTAATATTAAATTTTTGCAAAAAATTAATATTTTATTCATTATGTTTTATTAAATTCCTCAAATCAAAAGTGAGGAAATCAACAATTGACTTTTAGTTTTAGTCACACTTATTATAAGCTTATAAAATTTTAAATAATCAATAAAAAATTTGAAATTCCTCATGTAGATTTTTTAAGACTTGATATTTAAATATATATAAAAAGAAATGAAGTTTTTTGGTAGGTTTTTATTTTATTGCAATATTAATAAAGTGATGTGTTTTGGAGGCAATTTCAAAAAATATTAAATTAATATAATATTGTATTATGTTTCCCTATGTTATTTCAGGGGACAAAATCAAAGTGCACAAAAAAAAGTGCAGAAATTGAAGTGCCCAAATCAAAGTGCACAAAAAAGAGTGCAGAAATTGAAGTGCCTAAATCAAAGTGCAATAAGCTCTTGGGTTTTTTTGGAGGTTTCTCTTTTGAATTTTCTCCTTTCCCACCTCTCCTTTCCACCTCTCATTCCTCCTTGAAATAAGTTTTGTTGGCCCCTTGGCTGCGCTGGGGGCCAACAAAACTTTTAAAAAATTTCTGTGTCATCAAGAGGGTGGATTATATAAAATCTAATACCAAGTAGAAAAAAAACTTTCTTTTTTCTTCTCTTCTCCTTTTCTTTTATTTTGTCCTTTCTTACTGTAAATTCAGAACCTGAACATAAAAATGTGGGATTGTTAAATCTTTGGTCCAAATTTTGAATCACTTTTGCAGGATGGCCTTTTTTTAATTAAATTGATTTTTGTGACTATTTATTTGAATATTTGAAAATGCGGGAACTCATAGACACTTTGCAAAGTTCAAGTCAAACTGCATATTTCCTATGGACAAAATGAATTAACTGGAATCAGATTTGAAGCGTTCAAATCCATCAGCCATTTTCATTAAGTTTACTATGTTTTTTGAAATTGCGGGATTGTCAAATCCAAGAACCAAATTTCAAATCACTTTTGAATGCCACTAGTAAACTCAGATATTAATTGCGGGAACCAGAATCCAAATTTAATGTAAAGTAAGCACACTAGGAAACACCAACCCAGATAAAGAAGCTCCACTATAGATAAAATCAAATGAAAAATTCAATCTCAATAACCATAATTAGACATAAAAATTTATTAAACTTTAAAATCATCCATACCTGGAAAGTATACAATATTATTCACTTCAAATCACGGATATAGAAACTCTGCTACTATTCAAGGCTAAATCAAGAGAAAACAACTACCCACAACTAAACCAATAACTTCAAATAAATACATATTTAATCTAAAATATATTTTTTTATTTTATTTTTATGGACCGTCAATCACATTCTCAACCCGCTCCTGCACCAGCCCGCGGGGCAGCCCGTCCACAAGGGCGTCCCAGAGGGTCCAAGAACAGACCCAGAACCCAACTTGAGGGGAGTCATGCCGATACACAGGCCTCCCAAGGTGTCATTGCCAGCCAACCACCTCCCGCATCCCAGGGTCACTGGGAACACTGAGGTTACTTACACCTCCACTGTGTACCCAGTTGTCACCCGGCCCCACACTCTTGACCCAAGAGTTGCCACTTCCTGCCCCCGCGTCTTTGATACCTCCTATGAGCTATTGGCCACCACTGAAGAGCCATCTGCGCCTGTATTGTATGCCACCATTGATGGCACCAGCGCAACCAAGCGTGATCCCACCTTCTACACAAAGGTCCCCATCCCCTGTGCTGAGCCTGGTAGCCAGGATGCCGTGGTACCTGCCAAGGGCCGGCGCCGGTTGACAGATAGTGAGCGTGAAGCTCTCCCTAACTGCTTAAACGGGGGAATGGTGGTTCAGGATATTGCGTCCCAATTTTGTGTCACGGCCAGGTACATTGCCGACATCAACACCAAGTATGGCAACACCGGATAAATTGCTGAATCCACCAAGGCTAAGTGGCAGCCAAAACTCTTGCAGCTTGTGCACATTGACGCAATCAAGCAGTGGGTAGCCAGGGATTGACACCTGGACACACTTGCTGTCCAATCAATGCTTGCCACAGAGTTTAGGCTTTCTGTTTCTAAAACCCTTGTTTACAAAACAATGGTTGATTTGGGCTTCTCTTGAAAGGTGCTTGAAGTCTCTCCGTACAATAGAAGCAGTGAAAAGACCATCAAGGATTGACACATTTATGCCGAGACATATCTGGCACTAAAGGAGACTGGCAACGTACAGTTCTTCTACATTGACAAACTGTCGTTTTCCTCCTCACTCAGGTCTAGGCATGGGTGGGTCAAGAAGGGGTCCAAGGACGGCATAGCCCATTGTGCAGCTGTCTGTTCCCAGACCTATTCTATGGTTGCGCTTCTTGGTCCTCGCGGGTTGGACCAATACCAAATGATCAAGGGTTCCCATAACAGCGGGACTTTTCTTGATTTTCTCCGAGTTGTCAAGGAGTACCTTTGGATAAATTACAGCGGCACAACCAACATTGTTGTGCTTGATAATATTGGGCTCCACAAAGTGGATCTGGTTGTGCCTGAGTTCCCCCTATTGACAAGAATAGCCACTCCTCCAGCCACTGCCTTGCTGATTGTCCAATGAGACTTCTCTTCCTCCCGCCGTATTCCCCATTCCTGAATCCAATTGAGGAGGTGTTTGGTTGGATCAAGAATAAGGTAAAGCAAGGCTTTCCGCAGGACACCAAGGACCTATTCAATATTCTTGAGGTCAGCCAATTTGTGATGCCACCTGATGTGGTTGCAGCATTTTACAAGCACTCGGAATCCTTCCTCCCTAAAGCCCTGGCCTCCAAGCCAATCAGATAAGTGGGCTCTCCAGTTTACTTTGTTTTTATTTTTATTTATTTTGTTTTTATTAGGACTCAAATTATTGTTTATATATAATAATGGGGCGTTTGATTGTATTATAGACATTTAAGACTCCTAGAAAAGGTAAGTAAAATTAATTACACTAGATAAGAGGGATTTATTTTTATATGATGCACTGAATATTATTGGCTTTTGTGGTAACAAATAAATAAATAAATAATAAAAAAAAGATAGAAAAAAATGGTTTATTTAAATAATTGTGAATCATTTTGGTACTTTGAATTTTCTAAGCCACAGATTGGACCTTGTGTGTCATCATATGATCCTTGTTATTTCAGTGCCACTGTAGCTACACAACACAGCAACCAATGATTTTTATGTATTCCTTACTAATTTGTACTTAGGACGCAGTTCAAGTATATTAAATATGTTTATCAAATCTAATTACAAGGGAAAGGTAATTAAAGTTGTAAACAATCATTTGTTTAGAACAATAGTGGAGCAGGCCGCATGATGAGGATAAATTCAATTCTCCATGTTTATCTTTGTGATAAATGTACCCATACTCGGACAAGATAATAAATAATAAATAAAAACATTTTTAACTTATTTTTAAATTTTTGACGTGGTCTCAACTTTAACTATTATCTTGTAATATATTTAGATATATTAATACTATAATTTACCTACTAAAAGGTAAAATAAAAAATAAAATTTTAAAATAAAAATATAATTAAAAATCTTAAAAGTTTAATAGTAAAGGTTAAATATTCAAAATACACCATTTTTTTATTTAATCGTGATTTATTCAATATTAAAATATTCCATATTAAATTATTAAATATTTTTAATAGTAAAATATTTAATATTAAAATATATAATATTAAAATATTTTACTATTAAATAGTTTACTATTATATAATATTAATATTAAATAGTTTACTATTAAATATTTTAATACTAAATTATTTTAACAGAAAATATTTTTATATTAAATATTTTACTATTAAAACTTTACAAGTAAAATTTTAAAATAGTGAAGTATTTAGTATTAAAATATTAATATTTAAATTTTAATATTTAAAATAAAATAAATAAAAAATAAAAAAGTTTTTTTGCAAGGGAAAATTATTTATTGGGGGAATGCGAGTTGCAAGGGGAATGTGTTTATTCCGGGGAATTATACCCCAAAATTAAAATTTCAGCTAATGCATCTAATTGGGACCACATACTCTTCTGTATGTGGTGGATGACTCTGACGCCAATAGCTAGGGGAGTGGTGCTCAGCACCCCGGTGGTGGCCGAACGTCTTATAAAAGGCAGACAGGTGAGGGAATCAATTAGCAGGTTTTTTTTGGGGGGCACATAGTACCCGTATAGTGTTGCCAATGCAAATGAATCATAGAGGACGTGCTTGACTGTCCTGTTTCCCTGTGGTGGTTTCTGTCTGTTGAGGGCTACACGGCATATGTTGATCTGTATAGGTACATCTTCTAATTTTTTCACATTGGCTTTCAGTATGCAATGGAGCAGGATTCACAGGTACACCACGACGTGGATCCTTTGTGAGGTATATTTCTCTGAGAACATGCATAATTTTTTGAATGTTTGTATTAACCTATTTATATAGGACGTTTGGTTGAACTTGAAGAGGGTACCAGGGGGGCGCCTGACTTGAATCTGTCCCTCAGGCCTTGGCAAACGATATCATTAAAGGTTTAAAACTATTCACAAGGACTGCATCCCCAACTTTATTTGATAGAGCCTTAAAAATTTCATTAAAAATTGCTGATTTCAGATATTCATTTCCTATTTGAAAATTGGTCTTTATTAAACTTTTTTTGTATTTATTGATATTTGAGAATGGGAACCTTTGAACGCTTTCATATATGTATTCATCAAAGTTCAGTTTCAAATCCCCGTGAATTTCATTCATTTCTTTTATTTTGATTGCTGATCCTAATTTGTAGGCTTCTCTTATCCATGGCAAGCACCCCGCGGGTTGTTGATATTCCCTGATTTGAGCTTCACTATTAAAAAACATATTCATATTCTGCTGAACTATTTTTATTTATTTGTTTTATAGGGGCCACCAGAGGCTGGTGGCCCCCATAAAACCAACTCAGCGTAAAAGCCGCCACTTCTGCGACCTCATTCATCCCTGGTGATGACTAAAATAAATATAAGTTAAACATAAAAAACTTACTGATTATTTCCCCTGTGGCCCCCCCCCCAGCCACAGGCGCCATATCAGCAAACTTCATGAGCGTTGGATGCTCTTCATTAATTTTCTTAGGCTTAAATTTTCTTATTTTTCTTGCAACTTGTGCTTCCTCTTAATTTTCATTTGTTAAAGCTTCTGTATTTCGAGATGTGCTTCTTCTTCTTTCTTGTGTTTCATTTTCATCTGTTTCCATTTGGTCGGTTTCCTCTTCATTAGTGTTGATATCCTTTTTAATTTCTATTCCTTCTATTAGTCTGATCTTCTCATTGTTTCTTTGGCCCCCTGCCAGAACTCCCACAAATTATACCGTGTTGTTGAACTTTAGACTTGATAAAATAGTTCCCTGTAGATTAAGTAATTTTTCTTTATTTCTTTCATCTATAATATTTCCCAATTTGTTCAGAGCATCTTCTTTTGGTTGGATCAGTGGCTGGCCCTTGTCCCCTAGCTTTCCTGTCACTATTTCTCTGATGTTTTTCTTGATTTCAACAACCTTTTGCAGTGTGAGCTTCTAATTCGTTGATTAAGGTATAGATTGATGACATTTTGTTTGAATTTTATCAAAAAACTGGCTTTTATAGTACTATCTTTGATGCATACATATTTTTGTCATCATCATTAATAAATTGAAGACAATAAACGTAAATATTGCATTAGAATATTGCAATTAGACATCAACTATTGATTTTTTGATATTATGTGCATAACTCAATGCATTTTATTTAATAAAATTCATTGTAAACAAGGCCTTTTCATTTTAATTTTTTTAAATTGACTGTGTTTATATTACAGATCCATTAACGCTTAGTACAAATATTAATAATTAGTGCATTTTACAGCCTGTATATTTACCTATTGGTAATAATTCCGTAAACTTTTCAGTCAGATTTTGTGAGGTAATAATAATGTAATGTGTTAATAGATTACTGTTTATTGTCATTAATTGGCTGATTTTCTTTGATGTGGCAATTGTGCATTTTCTGATGTTTACACACTAGTATCCAATTGGTTGGCTTCACATCCAATTGCACAGGCAATAGGAAAACAAGCCGCCACCCTGACCACATCCAGTCTTGGGGTGGTGGCTTGTTTTCCTATTGCCTGTGTGATTGGATATGAAGCCAACCAATTGGATACTAGTGTGTAAATATCAAAAAATGCACAATCACCACAGCAAAGAAAATCAGCCAATTAATGAAAATAAACAATATTCTATTAACACATAACATTATTATTACCACGCAAAATCCAACTGAAAAGTTTACGGAATTATTACCAATAGGTAAATATACAGGCTGTAAAATGCACTAATTATTAATATTTGTACTAAGCGTTAATGGATCTGTAATATAAACACAGTCAATTTAAATAAATTAAAATGAAAAGGCCTTGTTTACAATGAATTTTATTAAATAAAATGCATTGAGTTATGCACATAATATCAAAATATCAATAGTTGACGTCTAATTGCAATATTCTAATGCAATATTTATGTTTATTGTCTTCAATTTATTAATGATGATGATGATAAAAATATCCTCGGAAATAAGTATATGCTACCACATCAAATTTACAACATTCTTTACACACAGAAACTTATAACAATGTAAAAAATATATTATTAATTATGAACTGAAAGAAAAAATCAATTTTAATAGTAGTCACCAAGAAAAGATTTATTTACTAATCAAAGGACAGGAAGGGGAGGGAATGGGCGGAATGAACATCACCTTCATCTGCGCCTATGAAAGGGACGGCATCAGAGATAGTGGGAGGATGGGTGGTGGTTTGGGAGTTAGGGTTAGAAGGCGGGTGGCTTGATCTTGATGGGGGGTTGGGGAGGCAGGGTCTGTTGACTGGGGAGGGGCAGCAAGAGCGGTTTGCTTCAATTGCTTAAATTCTTCTTCTGTCACATATGCGGGCTTGACAAAACGGATGGAGTGGCATGGGGGAGGCGGGAGTCCTTTCTGGACTTATCACTATCACTTGCATAGAAGATGATGAGATCAAATAAGTCCTGGACGGACGCGGAAGGAAAAAGCTCATAGCCCATATCAATTTGGGTGCATAGTTCATTGTAGGTGGTAGGCTTTAAGCGCCTGAGAGCAGAACCAAAATTGTAGAAACATACATCTGCAAGATGCATGTCAGCATAGTTGATGGGATAGGACCAGCAGGTATGCCCCACAGCCCTAATTTCCTTGGTTGCCCATTCCCACTGTTCCATCTCAGCACTTAGTACAACTGTGTGCACAGCGTTTTGGGTGGCCCACTCCTCCAGCATGTCCTTGAGCTCCGTCTGGTAGGCATACCCCTCTGTGGTGTTTGATATTGCTGAGTAATAATTGACGCCCAATGGGGAAACTGCCTGCAAAACACCAACAAACTGATACAAGATTAGGCCGCGCTTGTACACGTCAGATTGTATGCGCTTCTCTCCAAAGTCTTGGATACTGGCCAAGATCTTAGCATACAACAGGAATATTACGTCATTACGGGCCTTCATTGCCCTTCCTTTGATAAAATGAATTATTGTTGAATTGTAGGGGTTGGTATCCACCAAAATGGGGCCACTGAGAACTTGATTGAACAAGAATCTACAGCAACCACAACTCCGTGCATCCATGAATTCACCGTTCTTTTGTTGGTGAAGATGCTGTGGAGTGCCAACTGGAGACGTACCTGGACCAGGGGCATCTGCGGGTCACGTTCCATAATGGCCATCATGAGAGGGTGAGCTTTTTCACCTTTGGTCAAGGTACGAGCACCAGTTGGGGTCTTCTTGGCGGGGGGCCACAGTTGGCGTGGGCTCGTAGGGTTACAGCCAAAGTGGACTTTGCAAACCCCATTGCGGCCGCAATTTCCCCGAGGGACATAAGCTTCCCTCGCTTTTCAACCATTTCAAGAACAATCTCCGGGGTGATCAATTTTCTTCTGCGTCTTGCAGGCTGATTGGCTGGGGGAGGGACGTGCCCATCTCAGAAACTAGTCAATGCCATCTGATTGGCTGTTTTGGGGTTCTGGGCTCTCTAAGTGACCCCATGGCTCAAATGGCTGGTTCCGGATGCCATCACTGATAAGGAATTTTGGTTAGCAGCTGCCTGTGCATGATGGGCAAACAGGGCCATGCTTGAGGACGCAGGAGAATGAACACACTCCTGGGTAGTGCTTGCAGAGGGGCCTGCGGGTTAGGAGTGGCCATAGACAGAGGCTTCACTGTTAAGAGACCCAGCGTAGCCCTGCATGATTTTGTCAAGGCCAGCGAACAGCTTGTTGACTTGGTTGGTGTTGGGAGAAGACATAATAAAAATTTATTAAATTTTTAAACTCAAGAAGAGGAATGTATATTTTAGTCAATTTTATTGTTATATATGTCAATTTTGTGAATATTACACTCTAAATTTTGGCTGTTTTAAAATGGATTAGGGTGAATTTTGAGAATGCCTGTGCTTCCTAAAAGAATCAGCACAAATCCACTCTAGATCCTTTAACATCCTTTTTGAGACACCCATAAATTATATTTATTTCAAATTCATTGCAATTTTGATTTGAAACTTGGTTCTTGGATTTGACAATCCCACAATTTCAGATTTGTTAATCTTCACATGATGTCTATGATTTGTTTGAAATACAAGAAATCACAAATTGTACATTAGAATCCCACATTCCTGATTCATGTATCCCGCATTTGTTTGCTGAGTTTTGTCTTTTTTTAGTTGAGTTATCTGCTCAAGAGATCTGAAATTTGCCAATTTAAATAAACCAAAAAAATCAAAATAAATGGTTGATTTTATTAAATATTTTATTTTTCACTTAGCTGAGTTGCCCACAAAAGTGATTTGAAATTTGGACCAAGGATTTGACAATCCCGCATTTTTACGTTCAGGTTCTGAGTTTACAGTACCCTCAATTATCTTCTACTATCCTCTTTTCATTCTAACCCTTGATTATCTTCTATTATCCTCTCTCCATTCTTACCCTCAATTATCTTCTATTGTATCTTTTTACTATATGTATAAGAGCAAAATAAGATGTATAAAATGTATATCTTTGATATACAACTTTGAACTATCTATGCCATCTTTTGGTGAAAGTACTGTCTTTTTAACACAAAAATATTCAAGACTTCATTTTATGAGATGTAAGTGGCAGGTTCTTGATATCTTTGAATATTGTGACTTATAAAAAAGATATAAGACTATATCTTTTATTAAGTATAAAATTGTATAGTATAGCTTTATTAAGAAGGTAATGTACTTTATAATATTTTAATGATAGACTTCTATAATTTTTATCATTGAAATAAGATCACTAATAAACCAAAATACCTAAAATCATATGCTTGTATCTTGCAGGAAAAATCCTTTATTTTTCTTATACTGAAGTATTATTACAACTTTACATAAGCTGGAAATTAAATTAACTTTCTTATTAAACTTATAGTTTATAAAGCAGTTTTTTGTGTAGTTTTATATTCAATTAAATACATTTTCATATAAATTCTAGTCTAACTTTGCTTTTGAAACTAAAATAAACTTTTTTTAAAAAACAGCAAATTTAATAATTTTTTATTATCTAGCATATATTTGTTTTTGCAGAAATGGTTTTCTTGGGGTCTTTTTAGTCTATAAAAGATTTTAAAATATATAGTTTTATATTTTAAACTGTAGTTTTTTCTGCTTCAAAGTTAACCTCTGGAAAATCAATTTTTGCACTTTGATCTTTGTTATTTTCAATTTTTGCACTTTCAACCTTAGGAACTTTGACCTAAGGAACTTGCCCTTGTGCCCTACCCCATTGTGTAGGTCACAAGATATAGATGGAAGGTGGGTTTCAGAAAAAAGTGATTGTTTTATTTTGTGCAGGGAACAGGATGTAAAATTAGAGCAGTTTCAGCTCTAGAAATAATTTCCTCTACAGTCTATCAAAAGCTTTATCCATCAACATGCTACCACTAAGTGGTTTTAGGGCTGTGGCGTCCCATCCCTGGACAAAGATCTTCTTTTTTCAGGCATTCCAGAAGATCCAATTTAAATTCAGCTTTAAATAAAAATATATTGCCTTCCACATTTTCAGAAACCTTGGACAAAATCCAGGTTTTGTCCGGGGGTGTGACACTGCAGCCCTAGGTGGTTTCTTGTCCAAAAACAGATATAGAGTTGGATTTAACAAGTCAATTCAATATATTTATTATATTTTTAAATTGGGACTACTTAACATCCTTTTGATTAAATCTCTTATTTAAAAAGTCTTTCTTAAAAGGTAATTTAAATTTCATTACTCTAAAATAAAGTTGCATATTGTTGAGGAGCTGGATATAAGGGTATTCTGGCCACTGCTGACACACTTAACATCCATTCATTGCCTGGTTTGGTGCCAATCCAATATACCGTTCTACATACCAGAAAAGGCAACAAACCAATATCACATGACTCATCCAAGTATCCAGCAACTCAAACCCATCCTGCATATGATCAACCCCTATTTTTGATCCAACTAAATTCCTGCCAAAGCAAAAGCTATATAAGTCTAAAGTATTATCCAATAAAATATGCTTCTCTTCTAGACTAATTCCATATTTGAAGCTTCTCCAAAAGGCGCTCCTTATCACTGGTAGCTGCTACAGTTTTTGATCACACCCATGAAAGAAAGACTGAACAAAACCTGCCCACCTTTGCTCACATACTCAACCAGGCCACATCCCAGGATACCTGGAAGTCATACTTCTGTGCCCACAATATTGAAAAAGATATACCTAGTGGATGCATCATATTTGAAGGACTGGTCATTCCCAAAGCATGCACCAAGATAATTCAATACAGTCACTCCCTTCAACCACAAACAAACTCACAACCACCTATCACAGGCAAAGTTACCAACATCAAATACATTGGTATTGACAAGTTCTTTGGTAAAAACAAAGAAAACGTCATCAAATGGCTAGACCACTCAGTCACTAAACTCCGCGCCAGCCGCATCTCCCACAAGAAATGGGTCTAGGAAGCCAGCAAGCGTCTGTAAAAGGCTGCAGCTAACTGGTTTACCACCTGGGTTGGCTCACAAACTGACAACCAGCTTGAAAACTGGGAAGAGTTCAAAGCAGACATCACACACAATTTCTGCATCACCAAATCTCTTCAAGATATTGCAATACAGCTAAGCAATCTTCTTTAGAAGATCACTATCACAGCTTACGCCAATGAATTTGAAGAGATACACCACAAGATCCAAAACCCAGCACAAGCCAACAATGTACACACTAGAGCATCATTCATCAACTGTCACAGTAGGTTCTATCATGCCAGGAATTATCTGGCCAAGTAGTAAGGCTCAAAAAGCCAACAAACCATTAATGAAATTGACCCAATTAACAGAGTTAAATCAAACAGTCTATTGAAAATGGGTTATGGCTGCTCAAGTCTGCCAGCCAAAACAGAGTCCCCCTTGCAAACTGATGAGATAAATTAACGTAATTTGAGGGTTACCAGATACAAGCTTGTTAATCAGCATGGTTGTCAGAAATTGGTCACACCAGGGCTCTTTGCAACCTGGACTAGATACTTACTTGATGATGTGGAAGGAATAGGGGCTCAGGATCCAGGTGGTATTGCTTAGTCAATTTTTGATATATATTAAATAATTTTCACTGTTTCAACTCTAAGAGTTGAGTCCTCCCAAAATTTACTTAATAAAAATCAAATATCTCTTGGTCTAATTTACTTTTAAAAATGCATCCTATTGTTGGATTATTACAATACATTCCCTACAATCTAATTCTAAGCCAGATTATTACTGGAAGAGGGGCCCTTCAGTTGAAACTTTGCCATCAGTACTTCCCAATGTTAATTCAATGCCTGCCAATCTTGGAGTGGTTCCCCCTGTCCTTGAACCTGAAAATTGTGTTGCATCTCAATGTCATGAATTTTATTCTGAAGATACTCTGATGCTTTCACAGGCTATTTATCTTGGGCTACTTTGGTTAGGATTAATTATTTTACTTAATCCTAGTATCTCATTTGGAAATTTTAGAAAACAGTATTTGAAGCTGCATTGGTGGTTAATCATTAACTTTATGTGGATTTGGGTGGTCTTTCCCCACCACTTAGAGACAACTTCTTACCATCTTGTGATCTCAGTCACATTTTTCAACTCTTCTACGTCTGAGTTTTGGAGGCAGTTTGTCATGATTTGTGTTTCTTTTCTCCTGCTTTGTTGAGATATATGTGTTACCATGTTTATTTGTATCAATTCTTTTATGAGTTTTTTATTTTGGGCTTTTCTTTATTTTGTGGTTTTCATCTCTGGTTGCATTTTTTGAGACTGGATCTTCTGTTTCCTATTCCGCCGCACTATGTCATTTTGGCGCCTGGATTATTTTTCCTGTTCCACCTATTGATGAAATTATACAGGATGTTTTGCCAGCTTTATCATTCTATTCCAGTTCAAGCCTTAGTAATAAATCTCAATTTTACCATGTGATGAAAAAGGTTTCTGAGGATGCTCATGAATGGTTGTTGTCTGCGGTGGAGTGCAATCCACATGTTCTAACTGAAAGTGCATCTCTGTACCCTTTGTTAAAAAAATTGTGTGTATCTATTGAGGAGATCAAAGTATATTGTAAGTTGTACGCCTTCAAACAGGATAATACTACACTATTGGTATTCCTTCCTCAGTTTCTGGCCTACAGCCATACAATTGATGTTCCTGAGGTGCTTAAACACTCAGCGTTGTGGTTAGCAGTTGACCAGAATGCCCAGGATCCGGCAGTTTGGGATTCCCTGTTAACCGCAACTGAGGCCCTGATAAGCCAAATTCTTTCTCTGGTCTTAAATCTGCCGGTTTCCAAACAAGGTTTGATGTAAGTTGAAGCTAAATCCACTGAGTGCTCCTGGTTTTCTGGGGCTAGTTCCGCGGTGGCGGCCTCCAGCCAGAGTCAGGACTGTTCTTCCTGTGGTTCTTCTCAGTTGCAATTGGCAATTTTGAACAAACCTGTTGAGGTGAGTGAGGTGTCTGTGGTGCCCACTCCCAAAAGTTCATTGGCTATGCTCCAGTTTGTAGTGCCAGCAAAGTCTTGGCTTGTCAAATCCAAAGAGTTGCCTCTTGTTCCAATCAATTGTGATCATCCTGTCCTTCCTGCTGCTGTCCAAGAGATAATTGAGCAATACTTTCAAGAGCACCCTGCCTCCTTAGCCGCTGCTCATACCATCAAAGAAAAGAAGGATCCTGCTAAGATTGCCACATTTGCTGCAAATAAATCTGCTTCTGGTTACTTCTTGTTATATGGTAACATTGATAACAACTAAACAATCTATTGACCAGACATTTTGTTGGACACAGGTGCTTTGAGAACTTTATGAGTGTTGAGACTGCAGATTTGCTGCAAATCAAGTACCACCTGGGAATGCTTGTTAGGGATGGGAACTGCTAAATGTTTTCCTCTTTCCAGCTCAAGAAGCCAGTGACATTTGTAGTTGCGGGTCAGTCTTTTGCGGCAAGGTTCTCTATTTGCTCTACCCTCATGTATCCTATTATCCTGGGGGTGGGCTGGTGGCGCAACCATAATGCATCAACCTTGTTGAAAGAAAATGAGCTACAGGTGGAACACTCTTTGGATATATCTATTTGTATTCTGATGTTAGGTATGTCTTAATTGGAGCAATCTTCTTGGACTATTCCATTGGTTTCTGTCCATGTCCCTGTAAGTTCAGATTTACCGGCATGCTTGCAACTTTAATCTGCGGCGTTTGACGCCACCAGAGGCAAGGTCCTTCCCAAGCACACTCAGTTTGACTTTGACTTTAAGATCACTGTTAATCTGATTTGCATTGCATCTCCTATTTACCCTTTAACCTTGAAGGAAGATGCATGTTTGGAAGAATGGAATAGCAACATGTTGGCAAAAGGCTATATTTTTAAAAAGGCTTTGTTTATCTGTTCCCCCTTGTTGTTTGTTCAAAACTCAGGTGGGTTGCTTTGTCCTTGCGTTGACTACAGGAATTTGAATGACATTATTATTCCTGATCCCTACTCTTTACCTCTCAAAGCACAGATCTCTAGGTGTGTTGAGAAGGCAAAGGTATTCTTGAAGCTGGATTTGTTGAATGCCTTTAATCAAATCAGGATCACAGAAGAAATGGAATAGTTGACTGCATTAAGAACCAAGAAGGGCATTTTCCTGTTTGAGTCATGCATTTTGGATTGAAAAATGCCCTGGCTTGCTTTCAGCGGTTAATTGATTCAGTCCTGGGAGATCTCCTAGGTGTTTGTGCCATTGCATATATGGATGACATCTTGGTGTTTTCTCTGGATGAGGAGTCCCATAAGGCCCACTTGTCAGCAGTTGTAGAGCGCATTCTCCAAGCAAACTTGATCATCAAAAGGAGTAAGTGTGAATTCTTGAAACGTAAGGTGTACTTTCTGGGTAATATTATCTTTGAGGATGGCCACACCATTGCCCCTGACAAGGAAGCTGCGGTTTGAGAGTATGCTACACCTGTGACAGTATCCCAACTTTGTAGTTTTCTGGGTACCTGTATATTCTTGAAGAAATTCACCCCTCAATTGTCTGAAGTGGCCAAATTTTATATTCAGCTAGCGGGAAGACATCTTTAGTCTGGACGCCTGAGTGCGCAGAAGCGTTTGCAGCAGTCAAAGCTCTTTTGTTATCCTCCCCAGTATTGAGGCATGTGGATCCAAAACTGCCTTTTGTGGTTTCTATGGATGCTTCAAATTTTGCTGTGGCTGGTATGTTGTTACAGACTGCTGGTGATGGGATTGAAAGACCAGTAGGGTATTTCTCCCGGAAAATGGAGGCTTGAGAACACAATTACATGATTTATAATAAGGAATTGTTGGCATTTATGGAGCTTTTAAGGCATTGTCATCACCATCTCATGTTGGCGCACCACCTATTTGTAGTAAGAACCAACTATAAGGCTCTTCTGTATTATTGGCAACCCAGGGGTTTTGGGTTGCCAATCCAGATGGCATGGTGACTTGATGAGATACAAGCTCTGCTACAAGTTCATCAAGGGTTCTGAAAATCACCTGGCGGATGTATTGAGTTGAAATCCTTCTCATCTCCCACATGCTGGTATGGACACTGAGTTTAACACACACACAATGATTCCAGACAAGGATGTGGTTCCTTTTGTACTACCTCTGCTGGATACACTTGCTAGCATGTCCTTGACCAAGGGCACCGACTTAGACCTATATTCCAAAGTCAAGTTTTTACAGCCCCTGTTGAAGATTAAACGGATTAGACAATAAGTTTTCCATCTAGGAATCAAGCAACAGAACAATTGGGCAATTCCGCTATATCATCCTGATTCTACTAGTGATAAAGACGTTTAAAACGCCTCTAAAATGGGTGTTTGATTTGCCTTAGCAAATGCTCACAAGGCACAGGCTTCACTTCTGGGATTATAAATAGAACAACAAAGCTATTTATATCTACCTCCTTAAGGAAAGCCGCTTGGAAGCAGCCGTTCTCTTGCGCAGGACTTTTAGCTGTGCCAATCCACTCTCCTCCATTTGAGAAGTCCTTCTGTCTGTGCCTTCCTGCCTCTGGTGGCAATTCCCCCGCCTCACTCTATATAAGTGCAATACTATCTAAATAAACACCAGCTTTGTCTATACACCTTATTATTCTTCTGTTCTTCCATAAGCTGTCACTATACCATCAACAGGTATATTATTAAGAATTAGGTCCCTGACAAACTGTTTGTAGAAACTAGCAACCTTTTTGCTGCAACTTTTACGACATTGGCGCTCATGTCTTACAACACCACTAGCTCCCACCCCCATGGTCCTTTAAATGAGGAGGGAGGAATGCCCCTGGTCCAGTCTCCTGCCACTGCTTCTCCTTATCACCAGGCACCAGCCTTTACTGCTGCTAATGCCCATGCTGGGGAAAGAGCAGGCGCTCTCTATGACCTGCCTAATCTGAGTCAATTCATGCCAGAACAACAACGCCCCCAGGCTATTGTTTTTGGTCAACCACTGCTCTTACAAGCCCCTGAACCCTTGGAGATGGACGCCAACTCTTCACCTTCTGAGGACGTCATCCGTAATGCCATACACACCATGAATGCTGGTGCTGCTGGCAATGATTCTTGCTCTGAACACCTGGCCATTCAGCAGCCTTCTGCTGAAAAAACCTTGGGTTGCTTTCAGAATCTCTCCCAGGTCAACCCTGACCAGCTCTGCTGTGACCTCTGTACTGTCAAACATATCAAGGTCTACCTACAACAGTTCACCCACCCTGCTGTATGCCACAACCAAATGCACCTGGGCCGCATCCAAAGCCTAGTTCATGACCAGGGAATACTAGTATATAACCAACAGACGTTCCTCCAGGTCCTTTACTCTGAGCTTGGAAATACTTTCACCTCTGTCAATCAGTATCTTGCCAAAGTCACCAACACCAAGAACACCATGCTCCACTGGGTTGATGCCATCAAAGCGGGTATAGCTAAGCTAGTTCCAGTGCATGTGGTACAGACCCCAACCCATCAGGGTGTAGATGCCAATTGGATTAGTGTGGTTAATACTCACGTGCTGGAGGCTGGCCCCATGGTTAGAAGCCAGATTCATGAGGTGGAAGTCTTAGCCCACCGCATTGCCATCATCCCCTTGTTCACCCACACATTTGCTGCCACCAACAACTCCCCTTCCAGCGCCCTTCTTGGTTGAGACATCCTTGAGCTCAATGATCACTACAAGAAGATGCAGACAGAATTGGTCCAGCAGAGTGCTGATCCTGCCTTCCTGTTTGATGACTACCACACTGTGTCAGAACTTCAGGATTGTCTCAAACTTTGCCAATCACATGACAGAGCCAACAGCCAGACCCAAGTCAGGAAGGACAAGGAAGTAATAGCCTTGCTCCAAGCTGAGCTTGCCACCCACAAAAAGTGCATCACCTCTCTGGAAGATGACTTGGATATCACCCGTCAGGAGAACAAGGTCCACCAAGATGAGCTGGACAAGCAACAACTTCTCTTGGACGCCTTCCAGAGACAATTAGATAGGTTGAACAGTAAGATTATGGCTGTCAACTTACAGGCTATGTCCATCAACTCCAAGAGTCATCACAGTCCACTGAGGTCCTCTAGTACTGAGTTCTATCATAGCTACAAAAGCAATGAGGACCACACTCAGTTGGCTCCTAACACTCTATAAGTGTTAGAGCCATTACTGGAGTCTGAGGATGACGTCTTAGCCACCCCTGAAGCTTCTGGAGCTGCTCAAGACAGAGAAGGTTAACACAAAGCCCAGCAAGAGAAAAATTGTTGCCGCGCCTCTGAGGCTAGGTTTGCTGCCTCCACTCTCAGCTGTTCTTGTCTCACCTGCTCTCCAGTGAGGATCACACCTGCTCCCCTCCAACATGGCTTCAACAACTTCAAGCCCGTCAATCTACCCAAGTTTGACCGCAAGAGCAATGTGGCCATGTTCTTACATCTGTACCAGAACTCCACATATGGCGCAGACAATGCCATGAGGGATTCCACAATCATCAACTATCTGGATGCTGAGACTCAAACCATTATCTTCCATGTCTTCCTGAGAATGACTGTAATTTTGCCAACGTCTCCAGAGCCTTGACAGAAGAATTTGGTATCCAAGAAGCACTCCTTGGTTGTAAGATGGACATTGCCAACACCAAGTTAAAGGTGGGTGAAACCCTAGAAGACTTCCCTTCTAGGTTCTACCTTGAAGCTCAAACTCTGTTGTCTATGAGTGCGGTACAGTTTATTAATGTGCAGTCAGCACTTCTTAATGCTGTACCTGTCAACTGGGAACTATCTCTGGCTCTTAAGTCAGACATTTACAACGCTTGCACTGTACCAGATCTGATCCAACTCCTACACACCTACAAGGAGGAGTTCAAAGTCCCTCTTCCTGAAGGCCACCCTTGCCAGCAATCTGAGCATAGACCCCACATGGCTGTTGAGATGCCCAAGCCTTCCGACAAGGTTGGGCCTGCTCCAGTCAACAATGGCCCCCATACTTGCTTCAAATGCTGTATGATTGGCCACTTCTCTTGGGAATGTAGGAATCCACGCCCAAAGATCCATCATGTAGGCATGGAGGATGCTTAGGAGAACTGCACCAAGGACGCTGATATTGAGGAGGACAATGAGGACCAGTCAAAAAACTACTAAGCAGCCAGGACAAGGAGAAATCCTTGGCTGCCTTTGTAATTTTGACACCCTCATCTCCCCTATATCACTGCCCCCTGACAAACCAGATCAGAGGCCTGCTGCCTTGCCATCCTCTGGGACCAACCCTAGGGATAAACCCTCTCTGATTGACTTCAACTCCCAACCAATACATGAAGATGCAGAGTCTGACGGAGTTCAAGAGGACCTCCTCCATTGAGTCCTCACTGTTAACACGTGAACTCATTGGACTACACTTTGCTCTGAGGTGGTTATCCCCCAAATAGCTTGGAGAACAGTGTCTTTACCCTATGCTTAACAACTGGCTCAACCAGGCATTGAAGTCACTCATGAGGAGGACAGTGCTGAACAACTGGCCAAGCTGCTCTACACAGTAAACGTCTCAGCACCGCTAGAATCCCTCAAGGAAGTAAGCCCAGCTGTGGGAGCTGCCATGGCTACCTTCCTGGAGAAGTTCAAAGGACTAAGCATACACCAGGTCTCAAAGATTGTGGAGATCAGAGAGGACCGCCAGGATTGCACCTATATCAACCTGGTAGTAAACAAGACTCATGTCCAGGCCATACTGGATACTGGTGCCCCTGGGAACATTATCTCCTCAAAGCTGGTTAAGAAGCTTAAGCTGGTACCAGACTTGGCCTACCATGAAGAGTTTGGTACTGCTGGGCCACTGACCACTAGAGAAAAAGGAGCCTACTATTCTCTTCCCCTTTGCTTTGGGAAGCTAATGATCACTGCTCCTGCTATAGTTCTGGAAAACAACAGCTATGGCATTCTTATTGGGACTAGCTTCAGGGTTCAGTATGGCACTGTGACTAACCATGGAGACCATAAATTTGGAATATTGGGCCACTCCATACCCATGTTCTATCTTGGTAATTGCCTGTCTGACCTGCCCTTACGACGTCTGAACTACATCAATCTGGAGTACGCCAAAAGAGAGCTTCCATTTGCTTATACACTGCGTAGTAAGAAGGACAAGGTTCTACTTCTCTCAATTGGGGAAGCCAAGGGTATCCCAGTCTACGCCTCCTGTGATGTGACTATCCCACCTGGCGCCCTGGCGATTCACAATACAGGCCTCTTGCTGGCTCTACCAGCTGGCACTCATGGAGTAATCTTTGGCATCCCTAATGCCTTCAGACTAGAACCATGGGTTGCACCAGGCATCCTAATGCCAAGTGAGAAGGAGGTACTCATACTCTTGGCCAACATGAGTTGTGAAGCTATGGTTGTCTCCAAACACCAAATTCTGGCTTATATACAACTGGAAGAGCTTGACAACTTTCAGGAGACTGCCCCCTTTGCAGACTTCTCTGAGTTGGGTCTACCCTGTGAGCAACCACTGATGCTATCAGTCATAAGCTGTGACTCTCTATTAGGCCTATCTAAAAAGCAGAAGGATCAAGCTATGGATCTCTTTGCCCAGTATAAGGATGTGTTTGCCAAGGATGATTATGACCTGGGCAAGGATGCAGATGTTGCTCATCATATTGACACCCAAGGCAGTCCACCTATCCGCTCCAGACCTATACAGCGCAGTCAAGCCAATCATGCTGTGGCTAAAAAGGAGCTACAGAAGCTATGGAGATCTGGCTTACTGGTCCCCAATAAAAGCCCGTGGGCTTCCCCTCTCCCTGATTGTCAAAAAGAAGAATGGCAGCAACCATGTGGTGATTGACTACCATCAACTGAATGCTGTTACCAGGAAGGATTCATATCCCTTCCCTTGTATTTGACAATACCTTGGACCAACTGGGTGGCGCCAAGTTCTTCAGCGCCATGGACCTTGTCAGTGGGTACTGGCAGATTGACCTACCCCCTTCTGATCAAGAAAAATGTGCAATCATCACTGACCAGGGGCTATTCCAACCCACCAGGATGCCTCAAGGTCTGTCCAATGCCCCAGTCACCTTCCAACGGGCTATGGATGCAGTGAGGGGCAATCTTAAACTCACCAGTGTCTTGGTCTACCTGGATGATATTAATGTGTTCTCCTGAACCTTTAATGATCACCTACAACACTTGGAGGAAGCCTTCCAGAGGTTACTTGCAGCTAATCTCAAGCTCAAGCCACACAAGTGCAACTTCTTCAGAGAGCACCTTGAGTTCTTGGGGTTTATCATTAGTCAAGATGGACTCTGCCCTGTACCTCTAAAGGTGGAAGCCATTGAGAAAATGCAGATCCCAGCCAATAAGCGGGACATGCAGGTCTTCCTGGGGATGATTGGGTACTACTGCCACTTCATCCCCAACTTTGCATCCCTGGGTGACCCCCTTTTTCAGCTTCTCTGAGCTGATAAGGAATTCTTCTGGAGCCCAGCATTCCAATCTGACTTCAATGCTCTCAAAAGAACACTGACTGCAACCCCTGTGCTGTCCTACCCTGACTTTTCCAAGCCATTTGTGGTTCATACAGATGCTAGTCTGACGGCAATTGGGGGTGTTCTCTCCCAACTGGACTCCAACAGACTTGAACACCCTGTTGGGTACTGTTCAGGTACGCTTAATGTTCACAAGAGGAACTACACTGTCACCAAACAAGAGTGTCTGGCTGTGATATACTCCTACCAACAATTCAGAGCTTATCTCCATGGGGTACATTTCACAGTTGTAACAGACCATGCCTCCTTGTAATGGCTAAAGACCCTCAAGGACCCCAAAGGACATCTGGCATGTTGGGCCATTAAACTTCAGGCTTATGACTACAAGATCATTCATTGAGCCAGGGCAGCCCACCATAATGCTGACTGTCTCTCCCGCCTTCCCACTGTTGCCTTAGTATCCCCCATGGCTGACATTCTATATGACAAGCTTATGGAGGATCCTTCTTTGTGGGGGGAGGAGCTGTTAGAGATACAGAGAGCTCTCAAGAAGCTAACTGTTGATACCAAGGTCTCTAAGGGACAACTCCTGAAGCTTTGTGGAGACTCTTGGCTACCCTACATACGCCCATCCCTACGCATGGACTCAGTGGTGGCCTCTCACAAGACTACAGGCCATGGTGGCATACAGAAAATGTTAGCTCTGCTACAACAGCACTGCTTCTGGGAAGGAATGCACACTGACAAAGTGGATACACTAGCCAACTGTCATATCTGCAACATTGAGAGTCCTAAGGTTGCCAAGTTTCAACACAGACTTGTATACCCTGGATTTTCCTTCCACACTGTAGCCATTGACGTAGTGGGACCCCTGCCAGCTACCAACAGTCGCAACAAGTTCATCATTATGGTGGATGACTATCTGACTAAATGGGTAGAGGCCAAGGCAATTCCCAATCAATCTTCACTGATGACAGCCACGTTCATCCTGGAGAATATCATATACAAACATGATTACCCCCAGATTCTGCTGACAGACATAGGTACCAACTTCACCAGTTATATCATCCCCTGCCTCAACCAACTGACGGGAATCCATGGGACACTATCCACTCCTTATCACCCACAGATAAATGGCATGGTAGAGCACACTAATGGGAGCCTGGTCCCGATACTCCAGAAGCTCAGTCATCAACATGAGACTGAATGGGATACCTTCCTGCCTGTGGCTACCTTTTCATATTACATTTGGTATCATTGGGCCACTGGCAAGCCGCCCTTCCAACTGCTCTACAACTGGCAACCAGGACTTCCCCCTTTACTATATTCCTTGGTAAAGCCCAGCCTGGCTGTGTCCCCAGAGTCGTACCTCAACAAGCTGGTTCAAACTCTTATTTGAGTACAATCAGAGTCCTACACTGTAAACTTAAACCATAAGTTGCAGGACCTAAAAGGAGTTACATCCAAAAGCCCTGACTTACCAACTTACCTAATAGGAGACTCAGTCTACTTTATCAGCAATAGAGGGTACAGCCGCAAATCCAAACTTGCCTCCCTTTGGCAAGGCTCAGTTCAAGTTATCCGGAAGACTGGCCCTGACTCCTACACCCTAAAGGAGCCCCATTCTGGGCAATTAATTATTAGAGTACATACTTAGTATATGTGTGCTGCTCCTAGTGACCAAGAGTAAGCCCAAATGAGGACAATAACCCAAAAAAACAAAAGCCTAATAAAAAAATTCCCATGGGTTGTTGTCCTGTTTGCAATAGTGTTGCACCAAAGTATGAGGAATAAGAATAAAAAAGGCATTTATTGGAGACTGACAAGACTCTTCCAGTACTGCACCAACTGTTCTACCACCTGAATAACAGCCAAGAAACACAACTGGTTGCCTAAAGATCCATAAAGCCAATGACCAAGGATTGGGCAACAAACCCCCACCTAATGAGACATGTGATTTGACCCCAACACTATAGCTGCTACCTAGAGATACCAAGCCATTATTGACCCTGTTGTCTAATCCAGTGGAGGGAAATGTTGCAGATTAAATGGATTAGACATTAAGTTGTCCATCTAGGAATCAAGGGACAGAACATTTGCGCATTTGGGTTATTGCATCCTGATTCTACTAGTGATAAATACATTTAAAATGCCTCTAAAACAGGTGTTTGATTTGCCTTTCAAATGCACACAAGGCACAGGCTTCACTTCTAGGATTATAAATAGAACAACAAAGTTATTTATATCTACTTCCTTAAGGAAAGCCACATGAAAGCAGTTGTTCTCTTGTGCGGGACTTTTAGCTGTGCCAATCCACTCTCGTCCATTTGGGAAGTCTTTCTGTCTGTGCCTCCCTGCCTCTGGTGGCAATTCACCCGACTCACTCTATATAAGTGCATTACTATCTAAATAAACACCAGTTTTGTCTATACAACTTATTATTCTTTTGTCCTTTCATAGGCTGTCACTATACAATCAACAGGTATAGTATTAAGAATTAGGTCCCTGACTAACTGTTTGTAGAAACTATCAACCCTTTGCTGCAACTTTTACGGCAGCCCCTGTCCAAAGGTTATGATAGGTTGCTGAAACTAGCATGTACTCATCCGTTTGACCAGCCGCAGGGTTATCACAAGATAGGTCTAATTCTATACCATCAAGGTTGCTTGTGGGTTCCAGAGGGAACCATTTGGGATGAAACCATGGAGGCCAATCACATCTGCCCCACAACAGGCCACTCAGGGAATAATAAAACAGTGGAGTTAATTCACCAACAGTTTTTTGGAAATGTTTGATGGTGCAGGTGGCGGCTTACGTTCAAGACTGTCTGGTATGTGTTTAGTCCAAGGCAAGCAGGAACAAAACAACTGGTTTGTTGGTTCTGCTACATCCAGCTGCAGGAACATGGATGTTGGTGTTGGTAGAATTTATCAGAGAACTTCCAGATTCCAACGGGTTTAATGCAATCATGGTGGTGGTTAATTTCTTCACAAAAATGACACACTTTGCTCCTGCTCAACCACAATTACTTTGGTGGAAACAGCTTGGTTGTTTTTGAATAGAATCTTCTCCCTGCATGGCATTCCAATGGAGATTGTGAGTACTGTGGGCCCCAATTCATTGCTCAGTTCTGGTAAGCTTTTACTGGAATTCTAGGTATTAAATTGTGCTGTTCCACGGCTTTCCACCCCCAATCTGATGGACAAACAGATAGGGTAAATCAAAGTTTGGAGGTCTACCTATGTTGCTACACTAATGCGCAACAAGATGACTGGTGTGATAATCTACCCATGGCAGAGTTTACATATAATAACGCCCCTCACACGTCAACTCAAGTATTGCCCTTCTATGCCAATGTGGGTTACAACCCTTCTTCCAATATGGGTCCTAATTTTGGTTAGCAATGTGGAAGCTGTAACTGATCAAGCCGCTACATTGAAGCAGGTCCATCAGGAGCTCCAGGTTACGCTTGCTGCCGCTGTGACAACTTACAAGGAATACACAGATTGCAAGCGCCAGGAAGGTCCAACCTACAGGCCAGGTGATCTACTCATGGTTGATGCTTGCAATATGAAACTGAAGGTTCCCTGTTGCAAATTAGGCCCAAGCAAGTTGGTCCTTTCAAGGTTGAACATCAAATTGATCCCTCTGCATATTGGCTAGAATTACCCTCAGCTTTTAAGATTTTCCACACCTTCCATGAATGCCTGCTTACCCCCTTTAAAGGTATAGAGGTTCCTTATTCCCAATCCATTCTTGTAGAAGGTGAACTTGAGTATGAGCTAAATTGTATTCTGGCCTCCTGGAAGAATTGACGCCGCTTGAAGTATCTGGTGTCATGGAAGAGTTATCCTGATTCTGAAAACTCATGGGTTCCTCATTATGATTGTCAATTTCCCCAGATCTGATCCAAGTGTTCTACCAGAGCAATCCCACTGCTATTGGCCACCCAAAGCTTACCTTAGCTGTGATGAAACTCCTGCCTGCCCACAAGAATTTCTACTTATCTCATCTCCCAGATGGGGGTATTGTGCCCAGGGCTAAAGCAGAGGGTAATGTCACAGTAGGAATCATCATTCCGGGAATTATTTGGCCAAGTAGGAAGGCTCAAAAAGCTAACAAACCATTAACAAAAAAGACCCAACTAACGGATTTAAATCAAACAGTTGATCAAAAATTGGGTTACAGCTGCTCTAGTCTGCCAGCCAAAACCGTGTCCCCCTTGCAAATTGACATTGATAAATTGTCAGAATTTGAGGGTTACCAGATACAAGCTTGTTAATCAGCATGGTTGTCAGAAATTGATCACACAAGGGTTCTTTGCAACCTGGACTAGATACTCACTTGATGATGTGGAAGTAAAAGGAGCCCAGGATCCAGGTGGTATTGCTTAGTCAATTTTTGATATATATTAAATAATTTTCACTGTTTCAACTCTAAGAGTTGAGTCCTCCCAAAATTTACTCAATAAAAATCAAATATACCTTGGTCTAATTTAATTTTAAAAATGCATCCTGACATTGGATTGTTACAATACATACCCTACAATATTATTCTAAGCCAGATCATTACTGGAAGATGGGGCCCTGCAGTTGGAACTTTGTTGTTAGTACCGCTCAATGTTAATTCAATGCCTGCCAATCTTGGAGTGGTTCCCCCTGTCCTTGAACCTGAAAATTCTGTTGCATCTCAATGTCCTGAATTTTATTCTGAAGATACTCTGATGCTTTCACAGGCTATTTATCTTGGGCTACTTTGGTTATGATTAATTAATTCACTTAATCCTAGTATCTCATTTTGGGTATTTTACAAAATGGTATTTGAAGCCGTGTTGGTGGTTAATCATTAACTCTATGTGGATTTGGATGGTTGTTCCCCACCACCTAGAGACAGATTCTTACTATCCTGCAATTTCTGTCACATCAACAGGATGAAAACATCTATTGTTGCCCTCATCTGTCCAGAGTCCAACACCTCTATGCCCATGCTAATTGCAGAAGCCAAACACGCTGAAAAAGGTGCAAATATGGAATATGCTGCATGCAATGGCAACTGCTCCTCAAACAGCAATAGCAGAGATAATTCTAATGGCATCAAATGCCAAAACAATAACATAGCAACGGAAACTCCAATTGTAACAATGGCAAAGCAGCTGTCAAAACAGCAGGCTTGATCCAACAGCAAGGTTTTAAGTAAGCAGGTTTGTGAACCACAATCTGATTATCCATTCACTCAAAGCCAGACTAGGAAGTCAACTTGATTTTCTAAATCCAAAAACATGAACAAATGATGATCCCTTACAGTGGATTCCTTGTTTTAGTGATTGACTCATTACTAGGATCAAGCCACCCACTTCAACATCCTACAATATAATCTACACAGTCATGTTCCTGTTATCCATGACTCACATTAAATATATAATCACAATCTCTCAATAAAGGATATATCTAGTTTCTAAATATTTTTGCCTTGTAACTCTACAAAAACAGCACAGTTACAAGATTGGTTTCACAGCTAGGTTTTCCATCCTACTTTACCCCCCCAAAATTCCGCCTGTTGCCCAACTTGCCAAAGCCAATAAATCCTTGATAGAATCATGTCTGGCCTCCCAGCAGACTGAACACTGTAAAAACCTGGTGCCAAGATACCTGATGGGAGGTTCCTTCTACCAGAACATGATGATACCACTTCCCATATTCAATGCCCTGTCAGCATAAGTTTTATTCCAGGCTACCTCCTTCATACCTTATACAACTAATGAAAACACTATGTAAGCCTATGTAGCCCAAAGACTTTGAAGCGCTACCCTGGAATCCTTTGCCGGAGCCAACAACAACAACAATGCCGCTGCATGGATCCAGTCTGCCCAGAGCAAACTGTCCCAAATAGAATACCAGTAGCAATTCTGGATTGCAGAGATCTCCATCCAACTAACTCATGATGCTGGCACCTGGTGCAGCAAGTGGCATGAAGAACACCACAAGTAGAAATGAAACACCTTCAAACAAGACTTCTTGGCAAGATTTGTGCTTAAAGACAACACACTCATAATCATACACCAAATAAAGAACCTAACACAGACTTTCACTGTGAAGGAACTCACCTGCGCCTACAAGGAGATCTGACTACGTGCTCCCTCCAATATGGCCTTTGACACATCAGCTACACACCTCATGTACTACAACACTCAAGTTGTATGTAATGTGACACTTGAAACTGGACCAAGTGACCAATCTAAAAAGTCTGTATTGTGAAGCAGAGAAAGCAGAACAAAATTCAACACTCTCCACGAAGCGCAAACCAGAAAGCAAGAGAGGCCCAAAGACTTTCACACAGCCAGGTGTTCCAATTGACCACCCCCTGGGACAAAAGAAGCAGCAGCGCAAACCATAAACCCACATGCTCAAATGGACATGGAAACAGGAACAGTGGAAAGTCAAACTGTATCCAATTCCATATCACTGCCACACAAGGCAACCATGACAAGGGAAAATCCCAGGGAGAGCATTAAGCAAGCCAAGCTCTTCCAACACAACTTCTGACTTGCTCAATGATGAATACCAACCTGAGGACATATCCAGTGTCCAATGATCCAAGTTCCCACAGAGGACCCAGTACTTTACACCATTGCCAGACACCCCAATAAACTTATGCCTTACCCTTTCTGCTTTTGCAGTTACACAGATTCAACACTCCTGGACTCAGGCGCAGACCAAAACCTAGTCAATAGCAGCTTTGTAGACAAGTTCAAGTTAACCACTAATTCTTTGCAGATTAAAAACGTGTTTTTAGCTGATAAACATCACATTGCTGTTACAAGGGAAATCACCCCCTTCTCTGGCATGCTTGAGAACCTACACTCCACCATCCAAGGCCCTGTCATTAACTTTTTCAAAGTTTGACATTGTACTGGGTCTGGACTGGCTACAAAAGAACAATCCCCACATAGACTGGGAAACATGCCAGGGAACCAATCATGGATGGTTGCCCCTTTGTTTTCAGGGATAAATTGGGCCGGGTTTTTTGCGGGTAGAGCCCACCACAAGAGAGGTGCAAACTTAAAAGGTAGGAAAAGGACTTCCCTACCCAAGACCACGGGCCTGTGGCCAGATTATAGTGTCAATCACCCCAGTGAGGGGGATGTACACAATCCTGAACAACTTTCTTGTGTGGTTATTAGGGAGATCTGGGGAGAAAGCAGTCATAGGTTTTGGGGTCACAGGCGGCTCCATGTGGATGTTGTAAGCAGGAAGGTAGTTGAATCTTCCTCTAAACAGTTAGGGAATTGAGAAAATCCACGGGCCTTGGTGGTTGTATCTGAAAGCTGATTGTGTCTGGGCCAGAGGATTAAGTTCAAGTTTTCTTTCTGGGATATAGTCCCTGTATTTGGGCTTCATAGGATATTCCGTGAAATGGACTGGGCCAAAAGGAGCACCTGGAGGACAGAAATTGACGGGGGTGGGACAGGAGGACCAGAAGAATTGGACCTGATTGGTAGATGGCAAATACAATAAATGGTAATAGCTGTGTGAGCCAAAATAACATAATCATTTTATTTAAAAATGGTGATAAGTTTGAGCGCAGAATCTATAGGCATATATAGAATCCTGCCTCCAAACTTAGTATTTCTCATGATGGTTTCATCAAAATATTGAGGGAAATACGGGCAGGTGGCCAGGAGGCCCGGGTGCAGGAGCGGCAAAATGGCACCTTGGCTGGGTGCTCTCTCATTTGCAGACTTTCCAAATTAGTCCTTGATTTCCTTGATTTTTGGCTGTGGTCACGGGGCCGGGTCTAAAGCCTGTGATTTCTCTTGGCAGAGGAACTCAATTGGTCATCCAAGATGACATCAGATTCATGAAGTTCACAGAGGAACTTTATCTGCCTTCATTAAGCAATTTTAGAAGCTCCTCCTCTGGCACCATCATAATTGAACCTGCACTGGTATTATTGCTTTGGGACTTAGCAGGGGCTTCAGCTTGCAGAGACTCAATCCCAGAAAAAGGCGGGCAGACAGGCCCTTGGTCCATGGGGCCGGCAGCTGGCAGGAATTCAGATTCAGGGTTTGAATCCTGCCCTTGGGACCGGATTGCCAGGGGTGAAGAATTGTCAATCCTGACACAGCGTTAGTATTGACCATCAAGCGCAAAGACGTCAATCACCAGATCTACCCTGACTCAGTGGATCTTCTTCTACGCAACCAAGTCTTTTTGAGCATCACAGAGACCCGGGACAAAAAAGAGAGTCTCAAGGCAATTGACTGGGACTCCTGCCAGTACAAGATCATACATTTCAAAGACCACCAGGATACATCTGCTCCTCAAGATTGCAAAATTGTAGCCCACCATCCAGAAATCTTCAAGGAGGCTCTACCCAGGTTGCCTCAGGAAAAGCATATCCAACACTCCATCCAACTCAAGGGAGCTGTACCTAAGGCGCAACCTATCTATTGCCTTACCACAAACAAAGACAACGCCCTATGTGCCTACCTCAAAGAGGCCTTGGAGAAAGGACTTATCCGCCCCTCAAAATCTCCCTTTGGGGCCGCCATTTTCCTTGTGGCCAAGAAGGATGGCACCCTGCACCTATTCACAGATTATCAAGCCCTAAATGAAGTTACCATCAAGAATTTTTACCCACTGCTGCTCATTGACAACCTCTTTGATGCCCTGGGCGGTGCCAAAGTCTTCTCCAAAAAAGACCTGACTGCAGGCTACAATCAGATCTGTATCAAAGAGGAAGATACCCCCAAAACGGCCTTCTGCACTAAGTACGGCTCATACAAGTGTGGTGCTCAACTTTGGCATGACAAATGCCCCGTCCACCTTTGTAACCTCCATAATCAAAGTATTTGCGCCCCACATAGACAAGCATGCCCTAGTCTATCTAGACAACATTATAGTTACAGCCCCATGGTAGAACAACACCACAAAGACCTTGAGGCAGTCTTTTCTACCTTGGCACAACACAAGATGTTAGCCAGCCCTCCAAATGACAGTTCTTCTGCAAGCAGCTGTCTTTCCTGGAACACATAGTCTCAAAAGACGTCATTAAACCCAACAGTCAGAAGATCCAGGCAATCTGCAAAATGCCACTGCCCAAAGACAAGTTGGAACTCTGCACATTCTTAGGAATGGTGGCCTATGTACGCCGTTTTATACCTGATTATGGCGTCCTGACTGCTCTTCTATCTGCCATGACTGATGCCAAATCCAAGTTTGTGTGAACCCCCAACTCAAATTTTGCTTTAGGTGTCTCAAGGAAAACTCACAACAGTGCCTATCCTACAGTACCCCAAACACAATGGAGTGTACCAAATGGGAACAGACCCCTCAGACACATTCATTGGAGGAGTATTACAAATCAAAAACAATAATGGTGACTTCCTGCTTGTAGCCTAAAAACACAGAAACTGACAGACAGCAAGTGTCAATACCCTATACATAACAAAGCATTGTTGGCAATTGTACACTGCCTAGTCAAATAGTGTTGTTATCTAAAGCAACAGGAAGAATTCATGGTGTTGACCAGCCACAAGTCACTCATATATTTCAAAACCCAAGCAAATCTATCCCACTGTCAGGCCCACTGGGAGGAACTCCCAGAGAGATTCAATATGCTCATACAGTACAAGCCTGGTCCAAAACTTGCCATGGCAGACACATTCTCATGCCTGTATGTCCGAGCCACAAATGAAGAGAATGGGCTCAACCCAGACTGGCCCCTTTTGGTACTTTGGACAAAGAACAAAGGCTTTCCCCTTGGCACCACAGACATAACAAGGGAAACAGTCATTAAGAACAAGAACTTATTTTCAGACATGTATAGAACCTTACATTGAAAAATTTCCAAAAGAACCACAACCCTTTATGTTCCCACACATCAGCAAGTTGACACCATCCTACGTTACCATAGAGATCTAGGGCACACAAAAGGCTGCAACCTCTACAAATTCCTTAAACACAAAGCATGGTGGCCATCCCTGTACCAAGACGTTAAGGAAGTCTTGGAACAATGCAAAGTATGTGAGAAATTAGCAAGAAGCAAAGCCCCACCTAAGTCAGTACTACCTATCTGCACGCAACTACCCTTCAAGGTGTGGGACCTGGACATTTTGGGCCCCATTCCAGGAAAGCATAATGAAAAAAGTACATCATCACTGCAATAGACTTTGCCACACAATGGCCAGTGGCACAAGCAGTAAAAACACATACAGGCAATGGCATGTGGCAATGTGTAAGGAAAGAAAACTCATCAGCAAGTTAGGAATTCCAGAACTCTCGATAACAAATGGGGCAAAGAGTTGACTGCTGAAGACACCATCATATATCTCTCCAAGAAAAGTTCAAGCACACAGTGACAACACCTTATCATCCTCAGGCCAATGGACGTTTGGAACAGCTAAATGGCAGCCTCGTGCAATCCTTGGCCAAGCTCACTGTTGGGAGACCTGAGGAATGATACAAGCAGCTATTAACTGCATTGCTCTTATGCCGGACTTGCATGAACAGATCCACTAGGAGGCCCTTTTTAGTTAGTATATGGCACACAGCCCAAAATCATCCAAGCATTGTCAGTACTCAAGATGGAAATTCCAAGCAAGGTTCCCCCTGCTCTTATCCCCAGTTCATAGATGTCGTGTTCTGAGGCGCGGCACAGACACACAACAGGGAATCCTAACCTTAGGATTGGATTTGTACTAAGTCTCAGTTAGATGACAGGGAAGGTAATAGTGTTTACCTTGCGGCCCTGGATGAATAATCTCTACTAGGTGTGGCTAGAGAGAGGCGCGGAAGTACTAAGACACAGACAAAAATGTGAATAGAACTTAATTTTTATTGATGAATATGAAATGGAATATATAGTGGTTAGGAATACCACAAAACACTACCAGGACGGTAGGATCACTTGCCACAAGCATGAGTGGGGCAAGCAAGTTACGCAGAGTCAGGAAACCATACAATCATATTTCCTGAAGCAGAAGCCAATTCATTTTGAGAGTCAAAAGCAAAAGCAAGAGATTCGTCTTTGAAATGGCACAACAAAGGCAAAATTGAAACATGGTGAATGTTGTTATTCACAATATTGCCCCCCTCTAGATTGGCCTTTGGGGGGTGATACTTGCAGAGGAACTTGGCGTGTATATGAGCAAAAGGGCAACCATTGGACAGGTTCTTTATAGTTTACTCAGATCCTTGCTTGTTAGTCACCTCTAAAGGACCAATCCACAGGGAGTCCAGTTTGTGTGCGCACCCACCCACACGGTGTTGATAGTATAGGACATGGTCACCAACAGCAAACTCAGGCAAGGGGAAGTGCCTGGCGTTGTCAGGAGAGAGCTCAAGCATCTTAGTCTTATATGCAGAAGTGTAGGCAGTGGCCTGTATATCAATGATGTGGTTGACTAAGTCTTTGATGTGGTTGTCAGGGCTCATGGCCTTATCAGAGAAGAGTAGGGGAACCCCCAAGAGCAACAGAGTGGTGGCTTCATGCCCATACAATATGGCAAAGGGGGAGTACCCTGTGACCCAATGCTTGCTCAGACAATAGGCAAAGAGTGCAGCAGGTAAGTATAGATCCCAATTGGCAGCGTCAGAGTAGGTGAGTTTCCTCATGATAGAAACCAGTGTTGAGTTGGCACGCTCAACTGCTCCATTAGTGGAAGGATTATAGGGGGCAGAGAAAGACTGGTGAGTTCCTAGAGCTTCAACAACAGAGGTTACAAGTTTGGCATTGAAGTTGGTCCTGTTGTCTGATAACAGCACTTGAGGACAGCCATGGCGGTAGAAAACATCCTGCAGTAGGAAGGCAGTGGTAGTCTTAGCAGTGATGTCTTTAGTAGGATGAGCTTCTACCCACTTGCTGAAGTGGTCAATGGCAATCAGGATAAAGCGGCATCTGGAGCGTGAGCGGGGGAGAGGACCTACAGCATCAATGCTGACAATGAGAAAGGCATGTTGAGGGGGGACCAATTTGAACTCATTGGAAGCAGCTCAGGGCCTCTGAAGTTGGCAGCCATGGCAACTAGCTATGACATCTGGGATCAACAAGCAAATATTCTCCCAGAAGTAATTCTTCTGAAGCCAGTCAAAGGTCTTGGCAATGCCTCCATGGCCAGTTTCTTTATGAGCTTACAACACTAAAGAGAGGCAAAGACTGGGGCTCACATATGGCAGGTATTGACCCCACACCTTCTTGAAGAGTTGTTTATTGCGTATGAGGGTGTCTTCAGACAATTTGGACAAGGCAAGTCAAACCTCTTCTGTCTCACCTTCCCGGGAAGAAGGGTAGCCAATTAGCTCGTACAGGCGGTCTGCCTCCGCAGGATGTAGGGCAAGGATGGGCATTTGGGACAACCCATCAGTGTTCTGATGTTGAATCCCAGGGCAATGGAGCACAGTGAGATCATAACCCTGCAAGCAGAGGGCCCATCTGGCTAAGCGTCCTTCAGGCTCCTTAAGTTGTTGTAACCATTTGAGAAAAGCATAGTCAATGACAATAGTGAAATGGGTACCATACACATAGTGGCGGAATTGTTTGACTGCATGCAGCACAGCAAGGCACTCCTTCTCTGTAACACTATAATTATTTTCATGATTATTCAGCACACAGGAAGTATAGGCTACAGGGTGGTCCACACCTTCATTGTTGAGCTGAGCTAAGATAGCCCCAATAGCAAGGTCACTAGCATCAGTGTACAAGATGAATTCCTTATTGTAATTGGGGTACACTAAAATGGGTGCTTCTTTGAGTTTCTGCTTTAGAGTCTTGAAGGCTTGCTGTTGGCTGGCGGTCCATTTGAAAGGGACATTACACAATAGTTGAATCAGGGGCTTTCTAGTGTCAGCAAAATCAGGAATGAATTGTATATAGTAACCCATCATGCCCAGAAAGACTTTTACTTCTTAGAGGTTGGTGGGCAGAAGCATTTTGTCTATGGCTTCAACCTTCTTGGTCATTGGACAAATTACTGTTTGGGTTACTTCATGGCCCAGGAATTCAAGGCGCTCTTTGAAGAAAGCACACTTAGAGGGCTTTAACTTGAGGCCAGCTTCTCGGATTTTTATGAATATCTTTTTAAGATGAGCTAGGTGATCTGTGAAAGTTGCGCTAAAGACTTTTATATCATCTAGGTAGACTAAGACACACAACAACTTCAAATCACGCAGGATGGAATCCATGGCCCTCTGGAAAGTTTCTGGGGCATTACAGAGCCCTTGCAGCATGCAGGTAGGCTCAAACAATCCTTCTGATGTGATGAGCGCAGCCTTCTGACGGTCTTCAGGATAGAGGTCAACTTGCCAGTAGCCAGACGCCAAATCTATGACAGAGAAAAACTTAGAACCTCCAAGGCCTCAAAGGGCGTCATCAATGTGCGGTAAAGAAAAGAAATCTTTCTTGGTTAGAGAATTCAACCTTTTGATAGTCCATCACAATCCGGTGTCCACCATCCGTTTTCCTAAAGACAAGCAGGGGGGAAGCCCGTGGACTTTGAGAGGGAGCTAGCAGTCCAGCATCCAGTAATTGTTTGAGCTCCTTAGAAACCTGTGCATCTTCCACTTGGCTGTGGCGGTATGGCTTATCACAAAAGGGGGGAGCATCTCCTGTGGCAATCTGATGAATCACACCTTTGGCTAGCCCATAATCAGTACTATCTTTAGCAAAGATGTCTGAGAACTGGTCTAGTAAATCAAGCACCTCTTTCTGTTGAACCGGGGACAACTGAGGAAAGTCTTGGGCAGTGAACAGAAATAGGACTTGAGGCTTGTCTTTGGGTAGGTTAAAGTCTTGAAACGTTCCAAAAGGGTGAAGAGACAAGATGTCAGGAGCATTTAAAAACTTTATGTAATCAACAACCTGTCCTCTGGATACTTTCATAGGAAGTGCAGTAAGGTTGGCAACTAGTAATTGAATGGGATCCTTGTGGGAAAGTCCAGAATTCCAGGACAATGGTAAGGCTTGTTATGCCCCAGCAAAGGAGGGGAGTACAGCTCTAAGAAAGTCCGTTCAGGTAGTTCATATGATATCTGGGAGTCTATGATAGCCTGAGAGCCTGGGGGGGATGGTGATAGCAGAAGTGGCCATGAGAGGGATTCCCTCAGTTGCAGGACAATCCATGGGAGGACACTTCATGTTGTTGGAATGGGTTCAGTATTTTAGGGTGAAAACCCCAGTGGGGTACTCCAGAGTACATGTCTTCAAACGTTTTCAGGAACTTTGATTGGCTCTTCAAATATCAGAGGGACTTTGTACCCTAGGATAGAAAGATAACCTTCCTTTAGGTTAATGATCCCATTATATTCCCAAAGGAACTGGGTACCAACCAAAAGGTCATAGCTCTCATTTTCTAGAACAACAGCTGGCGCAGCCAACAGGAGTTTACCAAATTGCATTGGTAAGGCAGAGTACGCACCAATGGTGCAAGTCATGGAGAGACCAGCGGTGCCATAGGATTGATGGTAGTTGAGGTTGGGGGCCAGCTAAAGCTTCTTCATCAGTTTAGAAGAAACAACGTTGACAGGAGATCCGGTGTCCAGGACAGCTTTGATCTTTACTTTCTGGATAAATATCTCTACTTGGGTGGTGGTGCATTCAAAGGGTGGCAGAGCAGCCAAGATATCCTGTGCCTCAGCTAGTTCCTTGTCCCATTTCTCAATCATGCATTGTAGTCCCAGAAACTCCTTATATACAGTTTGGAGGGGGAGTGAGACAGATACATTCTTGAAAACGGCGTCTGTAACTTCAGCGGCTTCCTCTGATGATTCCACTAATACAGGGGACCGTTTTGCCTGAGTAAGATAGGGGCAAGAGACAGCTGCTTTGGCCTCAGACGAGGGCTTGGTGGTAGTTGTAGTCTTCCCATATTGTAGCTTGTAGGGAACAGCAATAGTCTCAGGGACAGCGAGAACAGAATTTCCCGTACACATCATGGTCTTCAACATCAGATTCATCCACATCAGAATTGTCAGAAATGTCATGGAACAGGAGGAGGATAGGAGGAGCTTCATTGACAACAGGCTCAGAGTCATTAGCAGGTGGGGGTGTAGGAGGAGACTGGGAAGAATTGTCAACCGAGAGCGTCTCTGCCTCTAGGTTGACTGTTCTTTTCCCAACTGATCCTTGGGATCAGCTCCTTCAACCCGCGGATTGGTGCAGATGCAAGAGTGGTGGCCTATCTGACCACAGTTGCGGCAACCTTGATGTCAAGTAGGATTTTGGGAGTTCATAGTGAGGATACAAGGGCCGCAAGAAGAGGAGCCAGAGTTGGAAGCAGCACAACTTTCACTAACAACTGCCCCAGAATGGGTAAGATGCATATCTTGGAGCAGTGTATTTATACTTTTCATGGAGGACAACATAGCCTTGTGGGCCTTGAAATGGAGGTATAGGAGTTTATTCACTTTAGGGCCTGGGCGCAGGCCATAAATGCCTCATGTGCCGTCAATTGTCTGCTTGTTATTAACTGTTGTCCCTCCATGTAAAATCTGTTGGCCAATTCAGCTAATGTCTCTTTGGGCTTGAAGGATAAGTGCATGAAAGCATCCTTTTTCACCTCCAGGCTAAGATCACCACCAAACTCGTCAGTCAGGAGCAGTTTCATGTCCTCCCAGGTCTCAATGGAGGGCAGCTCTGGTACAACTACCTCTTGACAGGTCGGGTGTAGGCAAGTCAGAATATGTTCTTTCTTAACTTCATCTGATGCTTGTCTCATAGCAGTCTTGTAAATAGTTAAGAAGGCTGCAATAGTCAAGGTTTTAGGATCAAAGACTTGCTAAAAGTAGGCTTGAAGTGTGCCTCAGAAGTTGGACCACCATTTTTGCTATCAAGTACATTTATGCGCGGGGAGAACTCAGCTTCAGATTTGGAGGGGGGTTGTCTAGCCCACAGTTGGTGAACACTTTCTTCAAGGGTTGTCAGAGTCTTGATGGTTCTGGCACCTGTAGTGTTGGCTAGAGCAGTCTGTTGTTCAGTAACATCTGGGCATTGTCCTTGAGTAGTGACAACCGTGGAGAGCTCAGCCAGTTGCAAAGTAAGGGATGGCCCCACTAATAGGCAAGGGGCAAATCTGTTGTTTACCAAATCAATCAACTCAGTCATCTCCTGTATGTCCCTGTCCCTCTCAGTCTAGTCTTATTTCAAATGCTCCACCTCATTAGCTAGGGCAATCAACTCTCTGGCACAATGGCTTTGAAGAGCCCCCGCCAAACCAGGACAACAGCCATCCTCCTCGTTAACCCCAAGTGGACTAGCAGTGGCTGTCACTACCTCACGTAAAGCAGCAACTTCTTGCTGTAGTTTAGCAACCTGAGCAGTCAGCACAATAACCTGGGGATCAGGTTGAGGCATTTTAGTAGGACGTCCTTGGCTACAAGTGGAAGCACGTAATTCCTGGATGGCTTCCCAGATTTTCTGCTCTCTGTCCACCAGATCATCAGCAGGACGAGAAGGCGGAACATCAGGTTTGGGAGTAGACATCTCATTCACCTGACTCTGAAGTTTGGCAATAGCTGCGGCAGTGGTAGCTCTCTCTTGATTAAATTCTGCACTGAGCTCATTTTGACCTTGGGCGGCAAGGTCAGCTACCTGTTGCAATTGCTCAAAGGAATAGACACTGAATGCATTGAGCTGTTGCACTAGGCGCTCAAAATCAGAGAGATAAGTGTTTAGGGTGGAGTCTACTTGAGTTTGCCAGGGTTGTTCTAACTGGTTAAACTCATGTAGTTGCTCCCTAACATACTCAGGGATAGACTGGCGCATTTGCTTGATGGAATTGACTAAACGTGTTTGAGAGGTGACCAAATCACGCTGATTGTCAGATATCAGGGAGAACAGAAAATGAATCCATTGTTGATAGGCAGCAAACTAGTCCCAATGATGGGTAACAGCTGCTTGTAGAGACAAGATTTCTTGAACGTGGAGTCCCAACACCATCTGGTGGTGGGCCAAGGCAGGCTGTACAAAGGATGGCAGCAGATGATCAGCGGAGCCAGCCACTGAGAGGAGATGTTGTGGAAACTGAGGGGCCACAATTAACTCATAGTATTTGGCATGGCTAAACTGTAACTGAAGGCAAGGAATGGCCCCGTCCCGATCTATCCCAAGGGATACCACCATGACTTATTCTAAGTCAGGGGTACCCATGGGGTAAGCAACTAAGCAGGTACCATTCCCAAGGTTTAGTACAGTAGGGACAATAGGCAGGTTGGTGATGTCTTCCTTAATAGGAGGGCTGGTAATTTCAGGTGAGGTCAACTCCCAAATAGGCAGAGGCAAGGGACCTGCAAACGTAGATGCAAAAGGGATAACCAAGGGGCTTACAGCCCCTATAGTGAGCACCATTTTTGTTGTGTTCTCAGGCGCGTCACAGACACACAACGGGGAATCCTAACCTTAGGATTGGATTTTTACTAAGCCTTGGTTAGATGACAGGGAAGGCAATAGCGTTTACCTTACGGCCCTGGATGAATAATCTATACTAGGCGTGGCTAGAGAGAGGCGCGGAAGTAAAGAAGACGTAAATACAAAAATGTGAATAGAACTTAATTTTTATTGGTGAATATGAAATGGAATATATAGTGGTTAGGAATACCACAAAACACTACCAGGACGGTAGGATCACTTGCCACAAGCATGAGTGGGGCAAGTGAGTTGAGCAGAGTCAGGAAACCATACAACCATATTTCCTGAAGTGGAAGCCAGTTCATTTCAAGAGTTAAAAGCAAAAGCAAGAGATTTGTCTTCAAAATGGCCCAACAAAAACAAAATCAAAACATGGTGAATGCCGTTATTCACAACAATAGAGACCAATAGCAATAAAAAAAGAGAAAACAAGTGTCTACAAAAGACATTTGTTCTCATCCAAAACAGACATGTGGTTGACAACAAAGCTTTGGCCATGAACATGGACAAAAGCAAACTACGACCAGATAGAGTAGGCCTGACAATCATCTTAAAGGTAAACAACAATAACACTTACCTCATTCAAGGGTTTGGAAAATGTAAACAAGACAAGGACCTCCATTATGATTGCCAGAGACCCTGTAAGGCAATAAAAAACAGTGTGAGACTGTCCTAACTGTTGCAGAATAACAGGTAGTTTAGTATGGCTCTCCTGGGCTCCCAAAAATCTCTCTGACAACCTTTCCCCAGAGGAGGAAAAACCTTCAGTTAGGGGTGTGTGTTGAAACAGCAGGCTCAACCCACCAGCAAGGTTTTGAGTAAGCAGTTCTGTGACCCTTAATCCAATTGTCCAGTCATTTGAAGCAAGACCAGGAAGTCAAATTGAATTTCCAAATCCAACAACATGAAAAAATGATGATTCCTTATGGTGGATATAATAGTTTGGCGCTTGACTCATTACTAGGATCAAGCCTCCCCCTTCACCACCCTACTGTGTGATCTACACAATCATGTTCATGTTATCCATGACTTACATTAACTATATAATCACTATCTCTCAATAAAGAATATTATCTAGTTTCTAAATATTTTCCCAACTATAACTCTGCTAAAACAGCACAGTTACAACACAGCCAGAGTGCAAACCTCTCCTGTCCAAGAAAGAGGACACCACTAGAGTGAAAAATGCTGAAACAGCAACCCGTTATGAATATGACCCCACATTCTCTGACCTCAAAGGTCTCAAATCAGAGGAAAAGGGGAAAGAGGAGGGGGTACAGGCATAAATGCCCCTGTCTCCCCCAAACCAAGAAGAAATTGTACCAAGGCATGAACTTTGCTGCTCACATTCCATGTGCCCCGCAATCCTCCATTTTTATGAACATAAAAATTAAAGATTTCTCATAACTTCTTATCTACCCATGTACTTATAAATAACATATACATTAATTTTTTTTTGACTCTGATGCACAACACACCATGGTAAGAAAATCATTTGTAACCAAATACAATATACCAGTTGTCAGATCCAACCTTAAGTATTCCAGGATGGCAGATAAATCAAAGGTTCTACTCAAAGGCAAAACAACTCCCTTCAGAATTGATATCCAAGGTATATAAACGTCCATCAAAAGACTTGGCATGAACAACATAAAATATGAAATTGTAGCAGGCATGAACTGGTTCACCCAAGTGAAACCCAGCGTTGTTGGAAAACAAAGACCATGATCATCAAAAGCAATGGAGCCAATTTCAACATTCTCAAAGAACCTAACAATCTCATCCTAAGAGACACAGTATTTGTCCAGGTCATAAACCAGGACAACTCAGAACATCTAACCAAAGATATTACCCTCCACATAATGAGGTACATCAAATTCAACAGCATACAAAAAACCAAAATCCAATTCCCAGAATTTGCAGCACTCCTAAAGGAATACACCCATGTATTTAAGGAAGAGCTCACAGAGCTACCCCCTAAACAGGAGGTCAAACATGACATTGACCTATTCAAAGCCATGCTTAAACCTGCATCCCTCTGCAGACTCTCCCTCATGGAGACACAAACCCTCAAAGAACATATTGAGGATAACTTAGCTAAATACTTCATCCGTCCATTAGAATCCCCTTGGGGGCAGCAGTGTTCTTTATAAAGTAAAAGGAAGGTGCTCTTTGTCTAGGGACGGACTACAGAGCATTAAATGCAAGAACAGTAAAGAATAAATATCCCCTACCACTCATAGAGGATCTGTATGCAAGACTCTCCAGAGCCAAATTTTTCTCCAAAATTGACCTCACCTTAGGTTACAATCAAGTTGAAGTAAAAGAAAAGAACATACCAAAAACTGTGTTCCATACACAATTTGGATCCTTTGAATGAAGAGTAATGAACTTTGGGATGGCACCTTCTTTTCAAAGCTTAGCTCCACTTTTTGGAATTGAGAATTTAAAAGCAAGTGATAATCACATAATAATCTGAGTTTAAACAAGGCTTTTATTAAGAAGAAAGGTATGACCAACAACAACACTAGATCCTGGGCCAAGGTGGTCCAGGGCCAGAAACCCCTGTCAAGGGCCAACTGGTGAGCCCTACAAAAACCACCAATGAGGGACTGTTTGTTCCATTAGAAGAATGGATGAAGTTTGTGACCTCTGAACACTGGTTTCAAGACATTACCAGAGCCCTCCCCAAGTCTCCTGTACCTCATGGGATTAGAGTCAACTTTGGAGGTGACCCTACTCAGCTCCAGGAGGCAGCAAAAGAAGTTTTCACAGCATATCCCAAAGCTGTGTCACTTCAACAAAGCCCAATGAAGAACTTCTTTGATCTTGGCTTCCTCTGTAAAGCAGATGCTGATCAGGCAGCTTAGCAAATCTTCACTCTTGAGATCACTGACCCCAAGTGTAAGAAAACACGGGAAATCCTACCAACCACCTGCACCTGGTTTAATCAAGATACCACCTCTTTATGTCTTTTGAGGTCTTGCCATTAGAAATGCCCAGAGGGGAGGTTGAACCCAGCTAAAGGAAGGGCTGGTCAAGTATGGAGAAATAGTGCAGTTTGAACTGCTCAAGAATCCTTACATGGGCCATCTGACCACACCAAAAGCCATGGCCATGATTAAACCCTTTGCAGATGACAGCTTGTAATCCATTCCCTGTTGCATAACCATTCTCAAGAAGGATGGCACCCTTAGTAGCAAGTTCAAGGTATTCCCTGATCAAACTCCACCCATCTGCGTGCTGTTCTCAGCCCTTGGCCACAGAGAGGCCCTTTGCCCTACAACCATAGCAGTAGTCCAGGCCGCGGAACAAGACACCCCCAAGGAGCACCAGAATATAAAACCAAATGGGTCCCAATCTAATGCTCTTGTAGCCTTGGCCTGGGGCACCATGACTGAGTATGCAGGTGTAAAACCAATCACATCCTGCCAGAAAAAGGCTCATGCAAAGGCTATAAATTTTTCTCAGCCTCAACCAATCAAGGAGACAGAATGTGCCCAGGAAGAGGCACCTCATCCCATGCAAACGCCTGCACATGAGACCCAGGCAGTTCATGACAATTTTTTTGATGAACCAATGAAAATTAAAGAACTGTCAGTGCAGGAATTGATGGCCAACCTGGCCCAAGTTTTATTGGATAGTTGCCACAATGCGGTTGCCCAAGAGAATTTGCAGCAGGCTTAAACCCAGGAATTAATGATTAACCCAGCCCAAGTTTTATTGGATAGCCATCACAATGTGGTGGCCCAAGAGAATTTTCAGCAGGCCCAAACCCAGGATATACCCAATCAGGAGCAGGCACCTTCTACACAGGATAATGGAAGACCAAGATGCAAGGTCCAAACCAAACTTGCCGCAGTAACTAAGCCATCTCCTTATACTGCAGGGGATCTCAAACAGTCCAGGGCATCCAAAAAAGCCAAAGATGCAGCAGCCAATGACAGCAGTGGACCTACATCTGGTGAGGTCACTAATGTATAGTGGCTAATGGACCTCACCAATGGGACAAACTTTTCTGCAAGATTTCCGGCCCTAGTCCCAGGCATGAATAGGATTTTCCTGCAACCTCAAAGCAAAACCAATTGGCTCAGATGTGCTAATGACTTCTTTAAGCAAGGCCAATTTATTGCCTTGACTCTCCCAGATATAATTGGACCATAAGAAGCTGCATCTGGATTAAAGGAGTTCATCATAGCAGCAGTCAAGTCTGGAAGTAAATTGGTAATAAAAAAACCCAGACCAAAGGACCACATTTTTTGGTTTAATGCGGCCCGCAAAATTATACCTTATTTGCTCTCATCAAACAACACATTCTGCCTTCAGACCCTTTATAAATTTCCTACAAAGCGCCACACAATACAAAGTGGGCCAAAAATTTAAGAAAAACGTGGCCTAGCGGTTAACACAATATGTGAAAGCCAACTTTTCTAGCAGCTTGACACTTACATGCAATCTACCAGTTGCACGGAGGGCACAGCCTAGCAATTCCGCCCTAACTCAGCCACAGACATATTAGATCATCCCGTAACAGGAATAGACCCCCCCCCCAAAAAAAATCCGGGCGGAAGGCCCAAGGGCTAATGGCCCAGATTAACTTGGATCAGTTATTGGTTCTTTGATCTACCACTCCACAACAAACTAGACCCTAGGGATTACTTCACACCATTTTGGGGGCGCTAACCCTAGGCATCAGCCCTAAAACCATAGCCGCACACAGGCTTAGCCACACAAAATGTGTATCAGGCTGCTCAACAAAAAAAACACGGGCAGCCAGCCCAAGGGAATTTTAGCCTGGATTATTCCGGATCTTCACATTTCAATTGGATCTTCTGACCAGATTTGACTCACTATTTTTATCATTAGGGCCCAAGAGGAACTCTAACCCAAAAAACTCAGGTACCTCCCAAACCACACACACACCACTGGCCACACATACAGATGTTATCAAGCAATACAAAAACGCGGGCCAAAGGCCCAAATTTTTCTGGCCCGGTTTTTTGGGATCAATACAATTCAATCTGGACTGATGGCATTAAACTATCCAATATTCATAAATTTTATATTAACCCCAGCGTGAGATATATAGCTCAAAGCACTTTTCCTCTTCACACCATCCTCCTTCACCCAAGGTTTTCTCCCTGCCCTGCAGGTTTTCTTCTCCCTCCTCCTTTTTCTTTTTTTATTGTATATAAGACTTTGATCATTTTTTATGGCCCTATGGGCTCGTTGTACCATTCAGAAATGTCTGGCAACCTGAATAAATGAACTTTGGGATGGCCAACAATCCTGCAACGTTTGTCACTATGATGAACCAAGCAATAAATGGTCTCTCAAATACATTATACTACCTTGACAACATGATTATATTCTCAAAAACAAATGAAGAGCACCTCATGCATGTACGCAAGACACTCAATCAGCTTGCAAAGCACAAACTATACACTAAGCCTAGTAAGTGCCAATTTATGGAAAAGGAACTTCTGTTCTTGGGCCACATTGTCTCTGACAGTGGCATCAAAGCAGATCCAGAAAAAATAAAAGCCATAAATAAAATGCAACGCCAACCTCTGTTAAACAAGTTAGATGCTTTCTTGGTATGATAGCTTACCTAAGGAAATACGTCAAAGACTGTGGAAAACTCACTGCACCAATCAATGACTTAACCAAGGTTAATGTCAAAAAGAAATTCATCTGGACTCCAGAATGTGACAAGAATTTCCAATTACTAAAATAAGATTTGATTGAAGCACCAATATTACAATACCCTAATAACAACAGGTGCTACAAGCTTGAGTCAGATGCCAGTGACACCGCCAAAGGTGCAGTCCTGCGCATCTGCTAGCCAGGGCAGCAAGACTTTCTGTCATTATGTTACAAAAGCATAAAACTAACTAATACTGTGCAGAGATACCCAATACACGATAAGGAATTTCTAGCAATCTACCACACATGCAAGAAATGAAGATGTTATCTGGAAGGACATTTTAACGTCCAAGTACTAACTGACCATAAATCCTTAATCTATTTCAAAACTAGTGAACACACTTGCACAGCAACAAGCCAAATGGATGTCCTTGCTGGAACATCTTAACCTGGACATCCAGTACAAAAAGGGGGACGAGCTGGTAACAGCTGATTCTCTCTCTAGACTATGTCAGCCTAGAGAGGATCACCCTGACCACCTGATTCTGATTGGCCAAACCTGTACAACACTGAGTATAAAGCCAAAGGGAAAGACCCCTCAACACATCAACTGACCCATATTACATCAGTAAGAAACAAAAGTATTTCCATGTATCAAATGTCACAGTATACCAAATTATCAATGACAATCATGTCCCGTACATTCCACTTGCACAAAGAGTTGACACCATACTAAGACATCACTGCCTACTAGGCCACACAAAGGCTAACAACCTATAACTCATACTAAAAGAGATAGTATGGTGGCCCAACCTCAAACAGGATATAGTTGATGTTCTGAAAAAGTGCACAGTGTGCAAGAAATACACCAGTACAAAGGCTTCTCAGCCAACAGTCAACCCAGTACCAGACCCTGAACCATTTAAGGTTTGGGGGCTAGATGTAGTAGGCCCCTTCCCAGAAATAAAGACAAACCAACGTTTTATAATTGTAGCTACTGACTTTGCCACATGCTGACCTATCTGCTGGGCAACAAAGGATTACAAGGCAGAAACAATAAACTGCTTTGTCAACAAGGCAATCATAGCCAACTACTCACTCCAGACTACATCATAACTGATGGAGCAACCAAGTTATCAGGTCACGTAGTAAATGACAACTTAAATTCCAAAAACATTAAACACTCCATAACCTCTCCATACAGGCCACAGGCAAATGGTAGAGTGGAACACCTCAACAGCAGCCTTATCAGGACCCTAGATAAAATAATGGATGGCAAAGCCAAAGACACATGGCCACTATACATGAAACATGCATTACTAGTATCCCAAGTCTGCATCAACCAAGAGACAGGCTATTCACTGTTTGAGCTAACCTACGGGTAAAAACCAGAAGGAATCACCCATACAAACAGCCCTACATAAAGATCCCCCCAGGGAAACCTCCCACAGTAGAGAAAGCACCAAACCTACAACACATCTGCCTCAAAGCTAAAATAGCAGAAATGAAGAGGCTCATGACACAAAAGGTAACCTCCACAGAGGAACCACTTCCCATCAACTCCCATGTCTGGATTCTAGCTGGCAACAGAAAAAACTAGACTCAGTACACCAGGGACTAGGAAGAGTCATCAAATACAGACCATAGCACAACACTTACCTAGTAAAATCCAAAGTGCCAAAAACCCAATCATCAAGAAATACCACTGAACCCGTCTCTGCCTCAGTAAAGGAGAGCACTTGACCAGACTGGTTCCAACTATTAAACAGCTACAGGAGCATCAGGTGTGACAGAAATAACTGGATAATATGATGCCGTTTCTAAATGATGGGGAATTACCACCCAAATCCAAATAGAATTGATGATTAACCATCAACACAGCTTCAGATATTTTTTTTGAATTTTCCAATTGTAACTCCAGGATTAAGTAGAACAATCAATCCTAACCAGATTAAACCAAGATAAATGACCTGGGAAAGCATCAATGCATCTTCAGCGTAGAATTCTGGGCATTGAGAAGTGACCCAATTTTCATCTTCAGGAATGGAGGGAGGAGCTACAAAATTAGCTGGCATGAAATTAACATTTTGCGGCGCCAACAACAAAGTTCCAGATGCTGGGCCCCATCTTCCTGAAATGATTCTGTTCAGAATCAGATTGTACGGGATATACTGCAACAACCCAAGCACAGGATGCATTTTAAATTTAAAATTAGAACTTGGGATAATTGATTTTTATTGAGTAAATTTAGGAGGACTCAACTCTTAGAGTTGAAACAGGAAAATTATTCAATATATATCAGAAAAATTGACTAAGCAATATCACCTAAGTCTTGATCTCCTATTCCTTTGGCATCTTCCAGTAAGTATATAGTCCAGGTTGCAAAGAACCCTTGTATGACCAGTTTCTGACAACCATGCTGATTAGTGAGCTTATATTGGGTGACCCTCATATTACGCTGATTTATCAACATCAGTTTACAAGGGGGAGCTGGTTTCAGTTGGCATACTGGAGCAGCCGTGACCCACTTTTGATCAACCGTTTTGGTTTAAATCCGTTAACTTGGTAAATTTTGATACAGGTTTCCCGGCTTTCTATGCCTTCTTACTTGGACGGACAATACCCGGCATTATGGAACTTACCGTGACATCAGGAAGCAGCTGTGAAAACAAAGCCCCTCCTGATGCACCAGAGTAACCCCTTAAGGGGGTGTTGAGGTTCTGGATGTACAAGCATTCTGGCTACCGCCAATCTACTTAACATTCAACCATTGCTGATTTAGTTCCCTTCCAATATACCGTTTGACATACTGAGAATGGTAACCAAAAAATATCACCTGACTGTCCAAGTATCCAGTGGCTCAAAACCATCTAGCCCATGACTAACCCCTAGGTTTGATCCAGCTAAAATCCTGCCACAGCCAAGTATATATAAGTCTAAAGTATTATCCAATAAAAGATACTTCTCTTCTTTCTTAATTCCATATTTGAAGTGTCATAACTGTGCTGTTTTAGCAGAGTTACAAGGGGGAAAGTATTTAGAAGCTAGATAATAATCTTTATTGTGAGATTGTGCTTATATAGTCAATGTGAATCAAGGATAACAGGAACATGATTAGTGATCACACAGTTGGATGGAAGAGGGGGTGGCTTGATCCTGGTAATGAGTCAAGCGCCAAAACAAGGTATCCATTGCAAAGGATCATCATCTGTTCAAGTTGTTTGATTTGGTAATTTGAGTTGACTTCCTAGTCTGGCTTTGAGTGACTGGGTAATTGGATTGCAGGTCACAAACCCACTTGGTTGGAACCTTGCTGGTGGGTCAAGACTGCGGTTTCAACACCCCCCTGACTGAAGGTTGGCCTCCTCTTGGGGCAGGTTGTCAGGGAGGTTGTCAGGAGCCCAGGCGCCGTATTGAACTAGTTGCTGTTCTGTAGCGGGCAGGGCAGTTTCTTGTTGTTTCTGTCTTGCTTTGCATGGTTGTAGGCAATCATGGTGTAGGGTCTTGTCTTGCTTACATTTTCCAAACCCTTGAATGAGGTAAGTGTTATTGTTGTTTACCTTTAGGATTATTGCTGCCCTACTTTTTTGGGTTATAGTTTGCTTTTTTCAACATTCATAACCAAACTTTGTCCCCAACTTCATGTCTATTGCGGATGGGGATAAAGGTTTTTTGTAGACGTTCATTCTCCTTCACTATTTGTTTGCTGTTAGCTCTTACAATGTGAGGGTCTGAGCGTGGAGGGACTTTGCTTGGAATTTCCTGTTTAGGTCCTATCAATGCCTGAATGATTTTTGGCTGTGTGCTGTATACAAGTTCAAATGGGCTTTTTCCAGTGGATCTGTTAACTTGGATTTGGCACACAAGCAGTGCAGTTGGTAGCTGCTTATACCAGTCTTCAGGTCTCCTGGCAGTGAGTTTGGCTAAGGCTTGCACAAGGCTACCATTAAGCTGCTCTACACAACCATTGGCCTGTGAGTGATATGGTGCTGTTATGGTGTGTTTGATTCCATTTTTTGTAAGGTATACATTGGTTGTTTCAGAGGTTAATTCTTTTCCTCCATTGGTTATCAGGAGTTCTTGCTTTCCAAGCTTGCTGATTATCTCCTTGCCAATAAATTGTTATATGTCATTGCCAGTGTGTGCCTTTACTGCTTGGGCTACTGGCTATCTTGTTGCAAAGCCAATGGCGGTGATGATGTATTTCTTGTTGTTGTGCTTTCCTGACATGGGGCCAAAGATGTCAAGAGCCCATACTTTGTAGGGTAGCTGTGTGAGGATGGGAAGTACTGACTTTGGCAGGGTTTTGCTTTTGACAAACATTTTGCATACTTAACATTGGTCTAGCACTTCTTGAACATTGCAATATAGGGTTGGTCACCAGGCCTTATGCTTGAGGAACTCATATAGTTTTCTGCTCTTTGTATGTCCAAGGTCTCTGTGATAGTGTATGAGGTGTCTACTTGCTGATGTGTGGGGATGTAGGGAATGATTGTGCTGTCAGTCATTTTTCTGTGTAGGGTCTCATATACATCAGCAAATAGGTGTTCATTTTTGATGACTTTTTCCTATGCTATGTCATTTGTGCTGGGGAACCTTTGTCCTTTGTTTGTAGTACTAAGACAGGCTAGTCTGGGTTGAGCCCATTCTCTCCTCTTGAAGCACAGACATACAGGCAGGACAGGTCATCTGCCATGGCAAGCTCAGCCCCCAGGTTTGTACTGGATGAGCATTTTAAATCTCTCCAGTAGCTCTATCCAGCGGGCTTGGCGGCGCAACAGATTTGCTTGAGTGTTGAAATATATGAGCAACTTGTGGTCAGTTAATGCTGTGAATTCTTCCTGTTGTTCTAGATAACAGCGCAATTTGACTAGACAGTGTACAATAGCCAACAGTTCTTTATTATGGATAGGGTATTGACACTTGCCATCTGTCAATTTTTGTGGTTCATAAGCTACAGGCAGGAAGTCACTGTCATTATTTTTCATTTTTAGTACTTCCTTAATGGACACATCTGAGACATTGGTTTCCATTTGGTTTTACCCTTCACATTTGGGGTATTGCAGGATGGGAGCTGTTGTGAGTTTCTCCTTGAGGCGTCTGAAACAAATTTCACATTGGGGAGTTCACATAAACTTGGATTTGGCGCCTGTTATGGCGGATAAGGGGGAAGTCAAAACTTCACAGTCAGATATGAAGCGGCGTACATAGGCCATCATTCCCAAGAAGGTGCAGAGTTCTGATTTGTCTTTGGGAGGTGGAATTTTGCAGATGGCTTTTATCTTCTGACTGTTGGGTTTGATGCTGTCTTTTGAGACTATATGTCCCAGGAAAGGCAGTTGCTTGCGGAAGAACTGACATTTGGAGGGTTTGGCTAGCAGTTTGTGATATGCCAGGGTAGCAAAGACTGCCTCTAGGTCTTTGTAGTGTTATTACACTGAGGGACTATATTCAATGATCTTGTCTAGGTAGACTAAGGCATGCTTGCCTATGTGTGGGGCAAACACCTTGTTCATGAAGGTCACAAAGGTTGAGGGGGCATTTGTCATACCAAAGTTGAGTACCACACTTGTATGAGCCGTATTTAGTGCGGAAGGCTGTTTTTGGAATGTCTTCCTCCTTAATACAAATCTGATGTAGTCTGCAGTTAGTTCAATCTTGGAGAAGACTGTGGCTCCACCCAAGGTGTCAAAGAGGTTGTCAATGAGTGGTAGTGGGTAACAATTCTTGGTGGTAACTTTGTTTAGGGCTCAGTAGTCCGTACTAGACGTAGGGTACCATCCTTCAAGGCCACAAAGAATACAGCGGCCCCAAAGGGAGACTGTGAGGGGCAGATAAGTCCTTTCTCCAATGCCTCTTTGAGGTAGGCGCATAAGGTGTTGTCTTCATTTGGGGTCAGCCTGTAGATAGGGCCGCCTTGGGTACAGCCCCCTTGAGTTGAATGGAGTGCTGAATGTGCTTTTCAGGGGGCAATCTGGGTAGTGCTTCCTTGAAGATTTCTGGATGGTGGGCCACAATTTTGCAATCCTGAGGCGTGGAGGTATCCTGGTGATCATAGAAATGTATGATCTTGTACTGGAAGGAGTCCCAGTTAATTGCCTTCAGGTTTTCCTTTTTGTCCAGGGTCTCTGTGATGCATACAAAGACGCAGTCATGTAGGAGTTGGTCCACAGAGTCAGAGTAGATCTGGTGGTTGACACCTTCACGCTTGATGGTCAACACTGAAATTGCCCAGTCTATGTGAGGATTGTTTTTTTGCAACCAGTCTAGTCCCAGAAAAATGTCAAACTTTGGGAAGTCAATGACAGGACCTTGGATGGTGGAGTGGAGGTTCTCAAGCATGACAAGAAGGGGGCAGTTTTTTTTGTCACGGCAATGTGGTGTTTGTCAGCCTGGACCACGTTTTCAATCCACAAAGGATTAGTGGCCAGCTTGAACTTATCCACAAAGCTACTGTTGACCAGGGTTCAATCTGCGCCCAAATCCAAGAGTGCTGAGCCTGCGTAACTGCAAAAGCGGAAAGGGTAAGACATCAATTTATTGGGATGTCTGGTGATGGTGTAAAGTACTGGGTCCTCTGTGGGAACTTGGATCATTGGGCATTGGTCTACGTCCTTGGGTTGGTATTCATTGTTGGGCGAGTCAGGAGTTGAGTGGGGAGTGCTTGGCTTGCTTAGTGCTCTCCCCGGGCTTTTCCCTCATCTTGGTTGCCTTGTGTGGCGGTGACACTGAAATGGGTACGGTTTGAATGGCCATTGTTTCCATTTCCATGCCCATTTAAACCAGTGGGTTTGTGGTTGGTGTTGTTCCTGTTACCTCCAGGAGGTGGTTGAGCAAAGCACCCACTTGGATGGGAATCCTTGGGTCTCTCTTATTTTCCTGTTTGTGCCTTATGGAGGGCTTTAGATGTTTGTTCTGCTTTCTCTGCTTTGCAGTACAGGCTTTGTAGGTTGGTCATCTGGTCCAGGTTCACATATCTCATTACATGCAACTTAAGGGCGTCATATTACATGAGGTGTGTAGCTGGGGTGTCAAAGGCCATGTCAGAGGGTGCAAAGAGTTGGAGTTCCTTGTAGGCGCGGGTGAGTTCCTTCACAGTGCCTGTCTGGGTTAGGTTCTTTACTTAGTGTATGATCATGAGTGCTGTGTCTTTAAGCACAAACCTTGCATAGAAGTCTTGTTTGAAGGTGTTTCATTTCTTCTTGTTGTGTTCTTCATGCCACTTGCTGCACCAGGTGCCAGCATCATGAGTCAGTTGGATGGAGATCTCTGCAATCCAGAATTGCTACTGGATTTTCATTTGGGCCAGTTTGCTCTGGGCGGACTGGATTCATGCAGCAGTGTTGTCTTTGTTGGCCTCAGCAAAAGGTTCCAAGGCGGCAAATTGTAGTCTTTGCACTACATAGGTGGGCATGGTGGGCATGGTGGTCTTGTCAGCTGGTTGTGGCATTGATGAGGGTGCTCAAAAGCAACCTTGCGCAGACATGGCGTTGAAGGTGGGTAGCAGGATTACTGTGTTTTGGTATAGGACAAAACCATCAGGTATCTCGGTACCAGGAGTATACAGAGTCTAGTTGGGTGGGAGGCCAGACATGATTCTGTCAAGGATTTGTTGGCCGCGGCGTGTGCGGGCAATAGGCAGAATTTTTCAAGATAAGGTAGGATGGAGAACCTACCTGTGCTACCAATGTTGTAACTGTGCTGTTTTAGCAGAGTTACATGGGGAAATATTTAGAAGCTAGATAATAATCTTTATTGTGAGATTGTGCTTATATAGTCAATGTGAATCAAGGATAACAGGAACATGATTGCTGATCACACAGCTAGATGGAAGAGGGGGGTGGTTTGATCCTGGTAATGAGTCAAGCGCCAAAACAAGGTATCCACCATAAAGGATCATCATCTGTTCATGTTGTTGGATTTGGTAATTTGAGTTGACTTCCTAGTCTGGCTTTGAGTGACCGGGTAATTAGATTGCAGGTCACAAACCTGCTTGGTTGGAACCTTGCTGGTGGATCAAGCCTGCAGTTTTGACAGAAGCTTCCCCAAAAGGCGCTCCTTATCACCTAGTAGCAGTAGGTGGTTTTCTTGAAGTTTCTTATACTTGGCCTGCATCACAGCAAGCTCTTCTTTTACTTTCCCTATCACTAGACAGACATCCCCACCATGCACTTGTACTTCAGCTGGTGCTAGTCCCTCTGTGAGCCTGTACTAATCCTTCAGAAACCTAGTAAATTCATTCTCAATAAATTCCCTCCCCCTATTTGTCATCTCAAGGTGTCTAGTTAACCTCTCCCACTTCTACTGGGAAGTCTTACTAGTGGCAAACCTTCAACAGCTTTGGCAGAATGTATTCTCCTCCCCTTGAATAGGGTAGAAGATAAGAGGTAACTCACTCATAGGGTCTATATGTACTACTTGAAAATCTGGGCAGGGGTCAAAATAGGATTTTATTTGCTTTCAGAAGGAATTTCCTTTAGAAACCTTCTGGCATATAGCCTGGGAGTCTGGGAAACATTTGATATGTGCCAATACTTGAAGTCCTCCAAAATTCTCTTGTAATTCTTGTACTTAGTCTTGGACTCCTACTCTATTAGTCCTGGACTCCTGATCCTTTCTTAGGCTCCAGCTCTCTATATAGCTCTAGTGGCCTTTTAATTTCACTTGATCCAGTCCCTGAAAAGTCTCAGATTGAACCCTTTTTTATAGCTCTTTTTTTCAGTTAATCTTTCTTTCCAAACTCTGCTTTTTCCAGGCTTAAACCAACCAGTTTCTTCTGCTCTACAATATACTAAACCTGTCGCATTATTGAATGGATCAGCCAAAACATAGTCCATTTATGCTAAGGGCAAAGAACAATTGCCTAATTGCCAACTTGTTTTGCTGCGTTTTCTGTTCTATGCCTGTAAACTTGTTTAATTGTGCCATAAAAATGATACAGTAGTTTTCAAATCTTCTAAGATAAAAAAATCACAGTCTAAAAACAAATACAACTCAGTCTAAAATCAAAATCAAGCTTGATCCAAATCTATTGCAATTTAATATAAATTCTTGAATTTTTTTATTTTATTTTTATGACTGAGTTGTTTTTGTTTTTGAACTGAGATTTTTGTTTATCACAACAGGCTTAAAAATACTGTATTTAGATCAAGGGTTTATTGTGCATAGAGCTCAGCCTTCACTTCTGTGGCTAATAATAGATTTTTAGCATTTAAGAGCCATTTTCCTCCATTTTTCAAGACAAGTGAAACTGGTTGTTTTCTCGCTGTGGTACTCTTACTACAGCTATTAGGGAAGATCTGTTGGTTGGTTGACAGGCTAGGGTTCTGATATTGAGATTGCAGGACAATCTAGGTGTCAGTTGGTACACTTGGTATTGGACTAGTTGGATACCAGACATGTGGAGATAATACAAAGTAGTTGGCCTGAAGAATGACAAAGGGTTCAGAGTAATAGCGACAGCAATTACTCAGAAGCAAATCCTCAACAAGTGACTTATAGTCAAGCTTGGTTGGCAATTTAGTCAGTGGGAGGAGACTAGCCTTTGTAGTCCTTAAATTATATACTCAACAAATTAATTGATGGTGTAGCTCAAAATAAAGGGGATAACGTATATTTATTAAGAAGAAGAGAAGGGGTTTTAATACTACAACTCACTTGATAGCTCAAGGTAAGTTAGTCATTTTGTGGGGGTTAAGAGAGAGGGAAATGAATGTGAACAGGGAAGATCAGCCCAACAATCAGGAGAAAGTGGAACAGCCCCAGCGGCACAAGGGGGTTAATGAGGCTGAAGGTTGGGGTAGTTGATCTGCAACAACAGTTGATGAAAAATTTGGTGAAGTAACTTAACTAAGAATTGGTGTACTTTTGATCCGGAATCAAGTCATTGGGATTAAACAATCCAAAAGCTAGTTGTAATCATATACATCTGGAATGATGGCCCTATTGAGAAGACAATCTGGATCTTATTCAGTCAGGAAGCACTCAACAACAATCAGGATTCCAGCAACCAACTGGTGATGAGTTTCACCACACTCACCCAGGCACTTTCTAATGTAATTTCTCCACTGCCTCCATATGGAAAGTCCTTCTTTTAGTGCCTCTTTCCTTTGGCAATATTTCCCCTGCCTCCACTATATAACCTTCTAACATACCAAATAAAGAACCAGTTTTGTCTTATTATCTTCTTATATTATTATGTCCTTACCCAGGCTGTCACTATATCACAACAGGTATAGTATTAAGATATAGTAGCAGTAGACTAACTATTTGTATAGATCTGCACCCAAGCTGCATATTTTACTATAAGCCCTTTTAACTTACTTCAGCCAATTAAAACTCTGCTATTATTACTTCATTTCCTCATTTTTTAGGCTTAACCCCTTTAGTTAAAGCCCTTAAAACAATGATCAAACAGGCTTTGACTTGAAGCCAATCAGACACCCACATTTTACTTTTTTGCCAAAAAACTTTACCCAAATGACTTGCTATTGACCTTGGTTCAAGCCTGACACTGTCTTGCTCTGGATAAACAACTACTCAATGTTTCAAAAAAAATTGCATTGATTCCCATCACATTTCTTCTGGCAAACTTGGGTGCTTTCACATATGTTTTATTTAGGGGATTTTTGACCCTGATTTCTTCAACATTTCTCCTATTTCTCCGTGTTTTCTCAACATTTTTGCACTTTAAGCTTACCTGTCACTTGCTTTTTGCCTCTCCCAATCATTTTGTAAAAACTCCAGCCTTTGTCTTCAAAGTTTCTCTGTCCTGTTTCTGTTCTCTTTGGCTACTTTTCACCTAATCAATTCTTAATAATATTAAAGTCTATTTTCTGTAAACCATTTCCTTTTTCACTTCTATTTTTTATATGATATTTACTTAAATCTTTTTAATATATCTTTTGACAGTTTAATTAATTCTTTTACTTCTTCTTTCTTATTAAGAATCCTACTTCCAATAGTCCAAATCTAATATTCTTGCTCATGCATCTACTTCTGCTGGTCCTTCTTAACCAACTTCCAGTTCTCCAGCTAGTCCTTTCTAGTTCATCAGCTAGTCCTTCTCCATGAACCACCTAGGTTCCATTCCTCACTATTAACCACTAAGGTTAGATAATTCTCTACAAACCACCAAGGTTTTATTCTTACTAAGATCCTCTAGTCCTTCAACTGGTCTTCACTGTGATTATCCAGTCCTTCTTACTAGTTTTTACTGTTATTTTCTTCCAATGAACCACTTTTTGTTCCCCTTTTCAGCCCTCATTACTAACGCCTCAGACTCAGGCAGTAAGTCTTCCTCAAGTGAGTTAGCGTTTGACTGGGCCCCCATAAGCAACCACAACTATAGGCCATCAACAACAAACAATCCTCATGTATGTGCAGCTGTTTTTACTCACTAGTAGCTAGTCCTGAGCTTTCAAGTGCAAAGTAACCAACTTTATTTCTCAGAAACCTATTCATTACCAAGTTCTGCAGCTGCTTTCCTGAGCAGCTATCTTAATAACGTCACTGGGCATATCCATGCCTCTCTGGTGGCTTCAAGTCCTCCTCAAAGCTTCCAGGAAGACACAGACAGGGAAACCTTATCCCTCTACTAGGTAAATTTTGCCACCTGCAGACCTCCTGCAAGTGGCCAAAGGATCTCAGAGCTATCTCAGCTCATTTTTTCCTAGCAACCCTATGTTACCTACTAGGTTACAGCACTATCCTTCCCTAGTAGCCACCAGTTCCCTACCAGGTTGCAACATCCTTCAATACTCTAGTAGTCATCAATTACCTACTAGGTTGGCCTTACTTTCCCTAGTAGCCAAAGTAATCTACTAGGCCTCTACCTGTCCTAAAGCCACTACTCTTTGCCAACTTTAAGCATAGAGTCTTTATTATGGCCAAATAAGCTCTCACTTTCATAACAGCTTCCATGTGGACATCACAAGCAGTTTGTAGCAACAACCCTGCCACAGTGTATTTTGAAGTGACTGTGGATACTAAAAATCAAAGCTCCGGATCCACATGTCATAATACAGGAGATGAAAGAAGGAGGGCTTTGACTGACAAGAATTATTTTGCACACTTGGGCGTCCAGATTAATATTGCCTTCACCCTGGCTGAATACAAGGGAACCACTACTTCTGAAAGATGTTGGGTGAACTTCTTCAAGAAAGTACAGGTACCCGAGAAGCTACAAAACTGAGATACAGTCACAGTAGTTGCATAATCACAAAATGCTGCCTCCTTATTAGGGGCAATAGCGTGACCATTCTTAAAGATATTATTCCCAAAAAAGGTAAATTTTTGTTTAAAGAAATCACACTTAATTTGCTTAATGATCAAGTTAACTTGGAGGATACACTCTACCACTGTCAACAGGTGGGCCTTATGAGATTCCTCATCTGGGGAAAACACCAAAATGTCATCCATGTAAGCAATGACACACGCACCCAGCAGGTCTCTCAGTACCAAATCAATCAATCTTTGGAAACATAAAATAACATATTTTAACCCAAAAGGCATAGCACAAAACTGAAAGATGCCTTTCTTTCTTCTGAACGCTGTCAACTACTCCATTTCTTCTGAATTCTTAATCTGATTGAATGAATTTAAAGGATCAAGGTTTGAGAAAACCTTGTCATTTTCAACACAGCAAGAGATTTGAGCTTCAAGAGGTAAAGGGTAGGGATCTATAATAGTGATGCTGTTTAGATTTCCATAGTCCACACATGTTTTTAGCAACCTGTCCAACTTCTGGAAAAACAACAATGGAGAACATATTGACAAAGCCTTCTTAAAAATGTGTCCTTTTCTAATATATCTTGGGTCCACTCCTCCAGACATTTGTCCTTCTTCAGATTCAACTGGTAAATAGGAAAAGCAATGCATATGAGATCAATGGTAGCCTTAAATTCAAAGCCAAACTGAGTATGCTTGTGTACAACCTTGCCCCTAGTGGAGTCAAAAGCAAATGACAAAGGTTGAAGGCATACCAGTAAATCTGAAGTCAAAGGCATGGGAACAGGAACTGTCTGAATAGTCTGTATAGACTGCTCTAACTCAAGCACCCAACAATGGAATGTAAATGGTAATGCCTGAAGAATACTCAACCTTCAATTTGTTCTCCTTGAAATGAATTGTCACTTTATGATCTTGCCACCAACCTACCCCCAAGATAAAAGGATACATGAGGGTAGTACATATGAAGAATTGAGCAGTAAAGGACTGACCCATGACCACAAATGTCACAGGCTTCTTGAGCTAGAAAGAGGGAAACGTTTGGAAGTTCCCACCCCTAACAAGCATTCTCAGGTGGTACTTGAGTTGCAGCAAATCCGCGGTCTCAACACTCATAAAGTTTTCAAAGCACCTGTGTCCAACAAAATAGCTGGCTAATAGATTGTTTGACCGCTATCAATGCTACTATAAAACAAGAAGTAACCAGAAGCATATTTATTTGCAGCAAATATGGCAATCTTGGCAGGATCCTTCTTTTCTTTAGTGGTAAAGACAGCGGCTAAGGAGGCAGGGTGCTCCTGAAAATATTGCTCAATCATCTCTTGGACAGCAGCAGGAAAGACGGAATGATCACAATTGATTGGAACAAGGGGTAACTCTTCAGATTTGACAGGCAAAGACTTTGCTGGCACTACATGCTGGAGCATAGCCAATGAACTTTTGGGAGTGGGCACCACAAACACCTCATTCACCTCAACAAGTTTGTTCAAAACTGTCAATTGCAACTGAGAAGAACCACAGGAAGAACAGTCCTGATTCTGGCTGGAGGACGCCACCGCAGAAATAGCCCCAGAAAACCAGGAGCGCACAGCAGGTTTAGCTTCAACTTCCATCAAACCTTGTTTGGAAACCAACGGATTTGAGACCAGAGAAAGAAATTGGCTTATCAGGGCCTCATTTGTGGTTAACAGGGAATCCCAAACTACCAGATCCTGGACAGTCTAGTCAACTGCTAACCACAATGCTGAGAGTTTATTCACCTTGGGAACATCAATTGTACATCAGTAGGCCAGAAACTGAAGAATAAATACCAATAGCAGAGTAGTACCCTGTTGGAAGGCGTAAAACTTATGATATACTTTGAGCTCCTCAATAGATACGCGCAATTTTTTAACAAAGGGTACTGAGATGCACTTTCAGTTAAAATATGTGGATTGCGCTCCACTGCAGACAACACCCATTCTGGAGCATCTTTGGAAATTTTTGTCATCATATGGTAAACTTGGGATTTGTGACTAAGGCTTGAACTGGAATAGAATGATAAAGCTGGCAAAACATCCTGTAGAATTTCATCAATAGGTGGAACAGGAAAATAATCCAGGCGCCAAAATGACATAGTGCGGCGGAAATAGAAAACAGAAGATCCAGTCTCAACAAATGCAACCAGAGATGGAAACCACAAAATAAAGAAAAGCCCAAAATAAAAAACTCATAAACGAATTGATACAAATAAACATGGTAACACATATATCTCAACAAAGCAGGAGAAAAGAAACACAAATCATGACAAACTGCCTCCAAAACTCAGACGTAGAAGAGTTGAGTAATGTGTCAGAAATTGCGGGATAATATAAAGCTGTCTCTAAATGAAGGGGAATAACTACCCAGATCCACATATAGTTAATGATTAAACACCACCAAAGCTTCAAAAGATGGTTGGTAAGATTTACAAAAGAAATACTGGGGCTTACAAAATGATTAAACCCAACCAAAAGAGTCCTAGATATATAGCCTTCAAAAGGATTAAAGTGTCTTATGCTTAAAACTTGGTAAATTGAGAACATAGAACTGTCTCAATTTCAGATTTATCTGGGAAGACATCAATATTTGAAGGCATTGGATTAACCTTAGGTAACTAAAAACACAGTACCCAAGGCAGGGCCCCATCTTCCAGTAATAAAGTGACTCAAGATCAAGTTATACAAGAGCTAGCGGAGTAGACTGACTACTGGATGAATTGTTAAAATAAAGTTAGAACAGGAGAGTATTTGTTTTATTGAGTTGATTTAGGAAGACTCAACTCTTAAGAGTTGAACAGCAAAAATTCCAATATGTACCAAATTTCAATTAAGCAGTACCACGTGGATCCACAGCTCCTGTCTTGTTCTGAGGCGCAGCACAGATACACAACGGGGAATCCTATTCTTAGGATTAGATTCATACTAAGTCACAGTTGGAATGGCAGGGAAGGCTATGCAATTACCTTGTGGCCCTGATTGAAAAATATCTACTAGACGTGGCTAGAGAGGCAGCAAAGTACTTGAAGACACAAGAACAAAAATGTGAATAGAACATAATTTTTTATTGGTGAATAAAAAATAGAATATATAGTGATTGTTGATACCAAAAAACACTACCAGGACAGTAGGGATCGCTCACCACAACCATGAGTGGAGCAAGTGAGTTGCACAGAATCAGGAAACTGAACTATTGAATTTCCTAATTTGGAGCCAGACTCATTTTGAGGGGTGAAATCAAAAGAGAGAGATTTTTCCTCAAAATAACCCATCAAAGGCAATATTGAAACATGGTGAATGATGGAATTCACAACATTGCCCCCCTCTAGATTGGCCTTAGGGGGATAATGCTTGCGGAGGAACTTGGAATGCACACAAGCAAACAGTTGATCACTAGAGAGGAGTTTTACAGAATACTCTGACCCTTGCTTGAAGGTCACTTCTAAACTTCCAAATCACAATTTATCTAGCTTGTAACGTGTATCCTCCTACTCTATGCTGATAGTAGAGAACATGGTCCCTAATATCAAACTCAGGCAAGAGAGAGCGTCCAGCATTATCAGGAGAGAGCTCCAGCACCTTAGTCTTATACACAGAAGTGTATACAGTAGCCTGTATATCAATGATGTGGTTGACTAGATCTTTAATATAGTCATCAGGGTTCATAGCCTTATCAGAGGAGAGTAGGGGGCCCCCAGGAGTAATGAAGTGTTGGCCTCACGCCCATACAGCATAGCAAAGGGGGAATACCTGGTGACATAATGTTTTCTAAGACAATAAGCAAAGAGAGCAGCAGTTAAGTATAGATCTCAGTTTGCAGTGTCAGAGTAAGTGAGTTTCCTCATGATAGAAACCAGAGTTGAATTTGCAGGCTTAACCACTCCATTGGTAGAAGGATTATAGAGGGCAGAGAAAAACAGGTGAGACCTCAAGGTTTTGAAAACATAGGTTACTAACTTGGCGTTAAAGTTAGTCCTATTGTCAGACAACAACACTTGAGGGCATCCATGGCAGAAGAATACATCTTGTAACAGAAAGGTGGCAGTCATCTTGGCAGTCATGTCCTTATTAGGGCAAGCTTCTACCCACTTGCTAAAATGATCAACAGCAAGTAGGATAAAGTGACACCCAGAAAGTGAGCGGGGGAGAGGACCTACTGCGTCAATGCTGACAGTATGAAAAGCATGTTGCGGGGGAACTAATTTGAACTTGTGGGCAGCATCTCAAGGCCTCTGCAGCTGGCAGTTGTGGCAGCTAGCTATGACATCTGGGATCAGAAGGCAAAGGTTTTCCCAGAAGTAATTCTTTGATAGCCAGTCAAAGGTCTTGGAAATGCCTCCATGCCCAGTCTCTTTATGAGCTCGCAACACCAACAAGAGGCAAAGGCTGGGTTGTACATAAGGCAGATACTGGTCTTGTACTTTCTTGAAGAGCTGATTGTTGCATATGAGGGTATCTTTGGATAGCTTAACAAGGCCAGTTGTACCTCTTCTGTCTCAATTTCCCAAGAAGAAGGGTACCCAATTAGTTTGTATAACCAATCAGCCTCTGCAGGATGCAAAGAAAGAATAGGCATTCTGGAGAGCCCATCAGCGTTTTGGTGTTGAATCCCAGGATAGTAGAGCACAGTGAAGTTGTATCCTTTTAGACGTAGTGCCCATCTGGCTAGGCGCCTTTCAGGCTCCTTAAGCTGTTGTAACCACTTAAGCAAATTGTGGTCAGTGACAACTGTGAAATGGGTACCATAAACGTAGTGGCAGAACTGTTTGACTGCATGCAACACGGCAAAACACTCCTTCTCTGTGACACTATAATTCTTCTCATGCTTGTTTAGCACGCAAGAAGTTTAAGCCACAGGATGATCTACACCTTTGTTATCTAGTTGGGCCAGAATAGCCCCAATAGCAAGATTGCTAGCATCAGTGTAAAGATGAACTCCTTATTATATCTGGGATACACAAGGGTTGGCGCCTCTTTGAGTTTTTGCTTAAGGGTCTCAAAGGCTTGCTGCTGACTGGCAGTCCATTCAAAAGGGACATTACGTAACAGCTAGACTAGAGGTTTACTGGTATTGGCAAAGTCAGGGATAAACTGTCTGTAGTAGCCCATCATCCCTAGAAAGACTTTTACCTCTTGCAGGTTGGTGGGCGTGAGCATTTTGTCAATGGCTTCAACCTTCTTAGTTATTGGGCAAATCCCGGTCTGGGTTACTTCATGACCCAACAATTCAAGAAGCTCTTTGAATAAGGCGCACTTGGAAGGTTTTAGTTTAAGGCCAGCCTCCCAAATCCTTATTAACACTTCCTTGAGGTGAGCCAGGTGGTCTGTAAAGGTAGCACTGAAGACTTTTATATCATCTAAGTACATTAGGACACATGAGAGCTTCAAATCACAGAATTTGGAGTCCATGGCTTGCTGGAAGGTAGCTGGGGCATTGCAGAGTCATTGTGGTATGAGTGTAGGATCAAACAGTCCCTTGGAAGTAATGAGAAAAGCTTTCTGTCCATCTTTGGGAGAGAGATCAACTTGCCAGTACCCAGCTGCCAAATCCATAGCTGAGAAGAACTTAGAGTCTCCAAGGCAGCAGAGAGCATTGTTAATGTGTGGTAAGGGATAGGAATCCTTTTTAGTTAAAGAGCTTAACTGTAGGTAGTCCATCACAATCCAATGATCTCTATCATTCTTCTTGAGTATGAGCAGGGGGGAGGCCCACAGACTTTAGGAAGGAGCCAGTAGTCCAGCGTCTAAAAGTTGTTTGAGTTCTTTAGACACCTGAGCGTCCTCTACGCAACTGTGGCAATATTTTTTAGTGCAGAAGGGGGGAGTGTCACTATTATCAATCTGGTGAATAAATCCTTTGGCTATATCATAATCAGTGCTATCTTTATCAAAGATATCCAAAAAAAGATCTAGCAACTCAAGCACCTCCTTCTGTTGTACCGGGGATAGCTGCGGAAAATCTTATGAAGTGAACAAGGATAGGACTTGGGGCTTGTCTTCAGGTAAATTAAAACCCTAGAATATACCAAAGGGATGTGGCAATATGACATTGGGAGAATTCAGCAAGTTGCCATAGCCAACAATCTGCCCTCTAGACACATGTATGGGGAGAGCAGTTAAGTTGGCAACCAGCAATTGAACAGGGTCTTTATGAGAGACATCCAAGATTCCTGGGCAGAGATATGGTTTGTTGTGTCTTAGCAAGGGAGGAGAGTATAACTCTAGGAACGTACTCTTGGGTAGCTCATACAATATTTGGGAGTCTAGGATAGCCTGAGATCCAGGGGGAGTGGTTACAGTGAAAGTGGCTAATAGAGGAACCCCTTCAGACGCAGGACATGCCATAGGAGGGCACTTTGTGTTGGATGAGTGTGTACAATATTTTAGGATGAAAACACTGGTGGGATATTCTAGGCACACATCTTGAGGCCTTTCCTGTGGACTTTAACAGGATCTTTGAAGATCAGAGGGACTTTGTACCCTAAGATAGAGAGGTAGTCATCCTTCAAGTTGATGATCTCATTGTATTCCCTAAGGAACTGAGTACCAACTAGGAGATCATAACTCTCATTTTCCAAGACAACAACAGGCACAGAGAAGAGTAGCTTGCCAAACTGCATGGGAAGAGCAGAATAAGCCCCTATAGTGCAAGTCATGGATAGCCCAGATGTACCATACAGCTGGTGATAGTTAAGGTTGGGGGTGAGCTTGATCTTCTTGAAAAGCTTGTAGGAGACAACATTGACTGGCAAGCCAGTGTCTAGAACGGCCTTGATCTTCACTTTTTGAATGGATATCTCTACTCAAGTGGTAGTGCAACCAAAGAGTGGAAGGACAGCCAAGATATTTTGAGCCTCTGCTAGTTCTTTATCCCACTTCTCAATCATGAATCTTAATCCTGGGAACTCCTTATAAACAGTTTGGAGAGGGAGAAAACAGATACATTCTTGAAGACAGCATCAGCAACCTTGGTAACTTCTTCTGACAACTCCACTAGCAAGGGGGACCTCTTAGCCTGAGTGAGGTAAAGGCAAGAGACAACTTCTTTGGCTTCAGGCAAAGGCTTAGCGATAGTTGTAGTCTTTCCTGATCTTAACTTATAGGGGACTGTAATGGTTTCAGGAACAGCCAGGACAGAGTACCCATAGGTGTTGGGATCATCAACGTCCAAATCATCCATATTAGAGTTGTCAGAGATGTTGTGGAACAACAGAAGAATGGGAGGAACCTCAGTTTCAGAAGGCTCAGAGTCAGCTATGGAGAGGGGAATTGAAGGAGACTGTGAATAATTGTCAACCAAGAGTGTCTCTGCCTCTAGGTTGACTGTTCTTTTCCCGCCTGCTCTTTGGAATCAGCCTTTTCAACCCAAGGATTGATGCAGACTCAAGAGTAGTGACCTATCTGACCACAGTTATGGCAGTCTTGGCGTCTAGGAGAATTTGTGAATTAATGGTGAGGATGTGAGGGCCACAGGGAGAGAAACCAGAGTTAGAGGCAGCACAATTATCCCGCACAACCGCTTCAGAATGGGTAAGGTGCATATCCTGCAACAGTGTCTTTATGCTCTTCATGGAAGAAAGCATAGCCTTATGGGCTTTGAAGTGAAGACACAGAAGTTGGTTAACCTTAAGGGCTTGAGCGCCAGCCATGTAGGCTTCAAGGGCTGTCAACTGTCTGCTTGTAATTGATTGCTGTCCTTCCATGCAGAATCTGTCTGCAAACTTGGCTAGTGTCTCTTTGGGCTTGAAACCAATATGCATGAAGGCATCTTTTTTCACTACCAAACTAAGGTTGCCACCAAACTTGTCAATCAGCAGCTGTTTCATTTTTTCCCAGGTCTCAATTGTGGGCAACTCTGGCACCACCACTTCTTGGCAGGTTGGGGGCAAGCAGGTTATAATGTGTTCTTTCTTAACCTCATCAGAGGCCCTTCTCATGACAGTTTCATAGATAGTTAGGAAAGCTGAAATGGTTAAGGTTTTGGGATCAAAGTCCTGCTTAATGGTAGGCTTGAAATTTGTTTCTGGAGTTGGGCCACCATTGTTGCTATCAAGTACATTTATGCGCAGGGAGAATTCTGCTTCATAATTTATAGGGGTGATGTTTGGCCCATAGCTGAAAAACACTCTCTTTAAGAGTATTCAAGGTCTCAACAGTGCAGGCACCAGTATTATTAGCTAAGGTGGTCTGTTGCTATTAATATCTTGGCTTGGACCTGTGTTGTTACCACTGTGGAAAGCTCATCCAGTTGGTAGGTAAGGGAAGGCCCCAGTGAGAGGCATGGGGCAAACCTGTTGTTCACCAAATTGATTAACTTGTTCATTTCTTGCACGTATTTGTCAAGGTTGGAGTGGTCTTGTTTCAGGTGGTCTGCCTCATTGGCTAGAGCAATCAACTCTCTAGTACATTGAATTTGTGGTTTCATGGCAGAACAGGACAACAGCCATCATTGTTGACAACCCCAGTTGGACTAACAGCAGTTGCCACCATTTTGCATAGAGCAGCAACCTCTTGCTGTAGTTCAGCAACATGAGTTGTCAAAGTAAGCACTTGGGAATCTGGCTGAGGTGCTTTTGCAGGGTGACCTTGACTGCAGGTGGATGCTCACAACTCTTGAATGGCATCCCATAGCCTCTGTTCTCTATCCACCAAATTGTCAGATGTGGGAAGGTGGAACATCTGTCTTAGGTGTAGACAATTCATTCACTTGAGTCTGGAGCTTAGTAATTGCAACGGCAGTGGCAACCCTTTCCTGATCAAATTCTTCATCAAGATTTTAAAGGACTTTAGCAGCAAGGTCTGCTACTTGTTGTAGTTGATTAAAGGATTAAGCACTGATCACATTGACCTGCTGCACAAGTTGTTTAAAGTTGGTGAGATAGGCATTCAGGGTGGAATCTACTTGGGTTTGCCAGGGCTGTTCTAACTGATGAACTCATGTAAGTGCTCCCTGATGTATTTGGGGATGGACTGGAGCATTATTTTGATGGAATTAACCAAGCGGGTTTGGGAAGTGACAGAGTTGTGCTGATTGTCTGACATCAATGAAAACAGGGAGTGGATCCAATGTTGATAGGCAGCAAACTGATCCCAGTGATGAGTGATGGCTGCTTGTAGAGACATAATCTCCTGAATGTGGAGCCCTAACACCATTTTATGGTGGGCTAAGGCAGTTTGTACAAAGGATGATAATAGATACTCAGCAGAGCCAGCTGCTGAGAGTAGATGCTGTGGAAATTGCGGAGCCACAATCAATTCATATTATTCTGCTCAACTGAACTGTAGCTGGAGGCATGGGATGGCCCCATCACAGGCTATCCCAAGGGCTACTACCATGACTTGTTCCAAGTCAGGGGTGTCCAAAGGGTAGGCAACTAGGCAGGGACCCTTCCCAAGGTTCAGCACAGTAGGGACAATAGGTGGGTCTAAGATGTCTTCCTTGATAAGAGGACTGGTGATTTCATGTGAAGTCAGCTCTTGTATAGAAGGAGGCAAAGTACCTGAAAATGTGGTTGCAAAGGGGATAACCAAGGGGCTTACAGCCCCTGTAGTGAGCACCATTTTCATGTTCTGAGGCGCGGCACAGATACACAACAGGGAATCCTAACCTTAGGATTGGATTTTTACTAAGTCACGGTTAGAATGGCAGGGAAGGCTATGCAATTACCTTGTGGCCCTGATTGAATAATATCTACTAGACAAAGCTAGAGAGGCACCAAAGTACTTGAAGACACAAAGACAAAAATGTGAATAGAACATAATTTTTATTGGTGAATAATAAATAGAATATATAGTGGTTGATGATACCACAAAACACTACCGGAACAGTAGGATCACTTGCCACAAGCATGAGTGGGGCAAGTGATTTGCGCAAAATCAGGAAACTGAACAATTGAATTTCCAAATTTAGAGCCAGCCTCATTTTGAAGGGCAAAAGCAAAAGAGAGGGATTTTTTTCTCAAAATAACCCATTGAAGGCAAAATCAAAACATGGTGAATGGCGGCATTCATGAAACGCTTGCGGGTGCAAATATCTTTAATAATATTGATCTCACTGTGGGGTATAACCAGGTCTTCATTGCACCAGGGGATGAGGCAAAGACTGCCTTCCTCACACGCTACGGGTTGTTTGAGTGTTGGGTCATGAACTTCAGAATGAAAAACGCTCCTTCCACCTTTGCCATATTGATGAAAAAGCATTTGAGGAATTGATTAGGAGATATATGGTTGTGTAAATTGAAAACATTATTGTCTTCAGTCAAGATCAAACCACACACCTCCAACACCTCTGTGCTGTCCTCAACATCCTTTGGAAAAATCAGCTAAAAGCTAAACCCTCCAAATTTGAATTCCTCAGGTCAGAGCTCTTATTCCTTGGGCACATTATTTCTGCCCAGGGAATAAAACCCACCCTGCCAAGATTTAGGCAATCACAAGCATGCCACCTCCCACTTATGTGGGCCAGGTGTGTACATTCTTAGGCATGGTTGCCTACTTGCGCAAGTTTATCCCCAATTGCGGAGAACTACTCATACCTCTCACTGAGCTCCTTAACACCAAACAGCGCTTCCAATTGACCCTGCCAGAGATCAAGCCTTTGAGACGTTGAAGCAAAGACTTACAAATGCGCCTATATTGCAGTTCCCTAATCAGAACCATCAGTACAAACTCAAGACTGATGCCTCTGACAGAGCCATAGGGGGTGTGTTACTGGTGAAAAATGACAAAGGTTCTTTCTCCCTGTGGCCTAAAAATCCAGGAAGCTCACCAACTCAGAGAAAAGCTACCCCATACATGATAAAGAGTTGGCAGCAATTGTACACTGTGTTGAAAAATGGTGTTGTTACCTGGAAGGAGCCACCTTTCCTCCCTGCGTCCTGACAAACCACAAGTTGCTTCAGTACTTCAATATGCAGTCCCATTTGACACAACATCAGGCGGCTGGGTCAAACACCTGTATCCTTACCAACTACACATCAAATACAAGCCTGGAAAGGAACCTGTCCCTGCTGATGCCCTCTTCAGGTTATATGTACCGTCCATCACAGGAAACAATGACCTAGACCCGGACTGGCCTATGCTCTACCTGTGTCCTGAAGTAACCCACTACAAAGGCCTCAACCTAGTGGCTATCTCCAAACTAAAGGACAACAAAAGTTGGTTCACCACTGATGCTGGCAACGTCTGTTGCAGGGAAGAGACTGGGGATAAGACACTGTACATTACCATCACCCAGCAAGGAGATACCATACTGCATTATCACCACACCTTGGGTCACATCAGAGGATGCAATCTCTTCAAAATAATGAAGTGTAAGGTTTGATGGCCTTGTTTGCGCCAAGACATCTTGTACCTCCTGAAAACATGTGTGCTGTGCAAAAAGGACACATCAAAGCCTACACCCCCCAAGTCTGTTCTGCCCATCAAATCCATGAAACCCTTCAAACAGTGGGCCCTCAACATTGTTGTACCCCTCCCTGAGAATAGACTAGGCAAGAAGTACATCATTACGGCCATCAATTATTTTACCTGTTGACTTTAGCATGGGAAACCACAAACTACACTGCCACCACCATCACCTGCTTTATTGGTAAAGAGATTGTAGCCTGCTTTAGGCTACCCAAACGTCTTATCACAGATGGTGGGCCCAAACTTGTGGATCATGTCATGAAGGCGTACTGCGCCAAGAATTTCCTCCAACAAATAGTCACAACCCTCTACCATCCCTAAGCCAATGGGCATGTGGAGTGTCTAAATGGTTTGCTGGTCCAACTCATTGCCAAGCTCTCACAAGAGCACCTCAATACTATGTGGACTGAAATCCTGCCCACACCCTCCTTGTCTTATGAGCAATAATCAAAAGAAGCACTGGGTTCAGCCCTAAAACCTTAGCCTTTGAGACCCCTGACAGTTTAACAGGGGTAGAACAAGGGAAATTACAATCCACAGTTCCTGGATAACCTCTCTTATCACATACTTCCTCCCTGAGCCAGTGGTGTGCCAAAGCCTGAAACATTGTGCACAAGCAAATTGAGGGGGTTACAAAACACCTTGAGGCCAGATACGCTGTAGATGACCCCGTCTATGCCATGAACCCCAATTCCGCCAAATTAGAGCCCAATCACCTGGGGCCCTTCAAGATAGCCACAGTTTATGACAACCATACCTATCAACTCAAAGATGCCCAAGGGAATACCAAGAAACTTCACCACAATTGCTTGCACCCCTGCCGCACCATCCCCACACAAAAGATTTTTGTGCAGACCTTCCTAGATCTCCCTCAAACTCTGATCCTGGTGTCTGACAACAAGCAGGAGGAAAGGGGGTGTTGCAACCAAGTTTCCAGACTCGTCTGCTAATGTATCTTACAATACACAGGGGGCGCTTGATGAGTTGCCCCTTGACGTATCTAACTACATGAATTAATCTGATGGCAATATCAAATAGCGGGTACTTCATCCTAATTAGAAGCGCTACCAATTTGACTTGCTGATACCCGCACAAGTTATTCCTCAGCTTCAAACCTTACATGAAACATGCCACTATGCCACCCCATTGTGGTCTTGTGGCTTTTCCCATATAGTATATTAATCACAATATTCTACAATAAACAATACCTTAATATATTCATTTATGTCCTTTCTATTAGACTGTTGTCTTCCCCAATAAAATACTGAACTCTAATTGGTTCAGTTGCAACAATAGTTACAATACTGAAAATTGAAATGATGTATTTACTATAATTTTGAGATAGTAAAAATTTGAGATAGTGTAAATTTGAGATGGCATAAATTGAGATGTTATTTTAAAAATGGCATGTTGTACCAATAAACCTCTTTGATATGATTGCATGAGTTAAATCATAATTTAAAAATCAGTCACTTAGATGTTTTTCATTAAGCCGGTGTGAATGATATTCTCATTATACATAATTTAGACTGCACTCCACCAATTTAAAATTTGTACTTTCAAATATTTATGTAAGGGATTGCATGAAAGGATGATCCAAATCAAGCTTTTGGTTTTTCTATTGACTTTAAATTTAAATAATATAGTAAATTTGAATCAGTTAAATACTTTACAATTTTAACTAAACTGAGGCAACATTAAATACAGACTAAGCTTGAGAAGTTCATAACAATTAGTGAGCACAGAGCTACAAAACCATTTTAAGATGGTTTTAGATTAGGTCAAAGAAATTTGGATCGATTTGTGCTGCAACTTTTAGAGAAGGTCACAATTTGTGACACACTATATTGTGTTGATCAAAAAAATTAAAGATGAAGCAGATTCAAAGGATTGAAAAGATGGTTTCATTTTTTCAAGGCACAGGATGTAAAATTAGAGCAAGTTTAGAAGTGGAATTATATTTTTTAAATTGAATTTATTAAAGCTTTATCTGCCATTACCTCACAATGATAGATTTGATTAAAAAAGTTTGCTTTAGATAATTATATTAAAACACCAATCAAAACATTTATAAATATCTACTTCAATTGAAAGGAATAGCTCACATACTTGATTAGGCACAAAAAAAACCAAATGAGATTTTGCTTGGTCACAAAATGATTTTTGCCCAACTGCCAAAGCAACAAAACCAATTGTGATAGGCAAAGCTTGGTCACAAAACCCATTGTGTCAATTTTGGTTCCCGTCCCAACCCTAGTCACATCACAATTCATATCTATTGTTCTGTGACCTTGGGAGCAGGGCACAAAATGTGGCAGTTGAAATTATGAACTTCCCTCTAAAAACACAAAACAAATCTGCATGAAGTGTGATGTAACCAAGCACAATCTCATGTGGTTTTGTGTTGTGTCCAATCATAAGTATGCAAGCTATTCCTTTCAATTGAAATAGATATTTATAAATTTTTGATTGGTGTTTTAATATAATTATCTAAAGCAAACTTTTTTAATCAAATCTATCATTGTGAGGTAATGGCAGATAAAGCTTTAAATAAATTCAATTTTTAAAAAAAATCCCACAGCTGAACTTCTCTAGTTTTATATCCTGTGCCTTGTACAAAATGACACCATCTGTTTCACCCTTGAGTGCCATTCTGATTTTACATCCTGTGCCCCTTCACAAAATGAAATCATCTGTTTCATATTTGAAAACCGCCTTCCTTTTATATTTTGTGATCTACATAATGGAGTGAGGCACAAATTGTGACCTAATCCAAAAGTTGTGGCACAAATCCACCCAAATTGTTTTGTGAACCAATACATGTGATTTTGTGTTACAAATTTTGGAGTAGGTCACAATTTGTGCCTCACTCCATTGTGTAGATCACAAAATATAAAAAGAAGGTGGTTTCAATGGATGAAACAGATGATTTCATTTTGTGAAGGGGCACAGGATGTAAAATTAGAATGGTTTTCAAGGGTGAAACAGATATGTCATTTTGTGCAAGGCACATGATGTAAAATAAGAGGAAGTTCAGTTGTAGGATTTTATTTTTTAAATTGAATTTGTTAAAGCTTTACCTCCATTACCTCATAATGATAGATTTGATCATACCACAGTTTGCTTTAGATAATTATATTAACATATCAATCAAAATACTATAAATATCTACTTCAATTGAAAGGAATAGCTTACACACTTATGATTGGACATAACACAAAACCACATGAGATTGTGCTTGGTCACATCACAATTCATGCAGATTTGTTTCGTGACTTTTGAAGCAGGGCTCAAAATGTGGCAGTTGAAATTGTGTACTGCTCCCAAAAACACAAAACCAATCTGTGTGAATTGTGATGTGACATGAAGGTCACAAAATGGATTGTGCTTAACTGACAAAGTCACAAAACCAATTGTACTGATCAAAGCTTGGTCACAAAACCAATTGTGAATATTTTAATTGCCCGCCCCTACTCTAATTATTTGACAAAAACAACCGAAAAAAGTCTTCTTTGATTTACTATAAACTTATTATCAGCATAGCTATTGATTTATTCTATTAGATGATGTTTTAAAATGAGGCTCGGTAACCTTAGTTTTATATATCATTATTAGTAGTCTAGGGACTAAATGTAATATTTGAAAAATATTATATTTTTAAGATAAAAATAATCTTTAACTCGAAAGGATTACATTAGGAAGAGGATGCAAATATTACAATTTCCAGTTATAAAGGGAAATTCGTCATCTGATTTAAATTTAAATATATTTTTATTAAGATTTTATTTATTAAGATTTTTTATGGTTTAAGAATTAAATCAAATTGGAACAGCGAGCATTATGGCGTACTCCTTAATGATCATCACAATTTATAAAGGGGTGTGATGCCTAGATTAATACAATTGCGGCATTAATGCGCCTGGAAAGAATGAATAACATGCACAGATTTTTCCAGAACGGTATTCGCCCTGCCTTGATGTAGACGTTTTGAGAAAAGATTAATTTAATGCTCTAATTGAACTGCTGGTCTCAAGCTTGATCGACTGGAATTCTCGAAGCTATGCCACAACTCTTTTCTTGTGATGAGGCGAAGGAAATGAAGCTTGATTTGATGGATCTAATTGGACAGTTTGATGATGGATTTGTTAAATGGAGCAATTAAATTCGGAGATAGGATTATTAATTGAATGATTCACTCTGAGCAAGTTTCTGATATACTTTTTGCTGTTTTGTAAGAATATAATAATTTAATTGAAATTATAATTTAAAATGGTAGATCAAATTATAAAAAACAAAAAACTCATTAATTACTTGGCTATCTTGTCGCTCAAGCGGCATCTCATTAGTGGCTTACATTGATTGGTCTGAACAGCATCGTGGCTTTGGTGAGTATTTAAAAAGAAAACAAGTGGTTTGTTAAACTAAAATGAAAACCACTTGTTTACTTGCCTTGATTGGAGAGTCTTTGGCGGCAAAGGCAGCGTCAAACTCGCCTTCGTTTATCGATGCTCAGATTGACTTGGACCCCGTGTCCTACATGACTCAAATGGGAAAGCTAGCCAATCTCAGCAACATCAAGCAATTGCTTTCTCAGATTGACGAGTATCCCCCCAAGAAAATCCCCAACCTCACCAAATTCAAGCCCATGAAGATCGACGACCTTCGCAGAGCACTTGAGATTTCCTACATGCCCACTTGTCCCGAGGACAAAGTTATGGGCTTAACTTGCATCTGCGACAGTGAGTACAGCGACATAGGGTTTGCTCGCAACACAACGTACGAATCAAGTGCCTTGATTGGTTACGACAAGAAGAACAAACAACTCATTGTAGCATACAAGTACACCAGCAGTATCCGCAACTGGATGAGCAACTTTGACTTCCTGCTAGGCCAGCTAGAAGGAGCCCCCAAAGGCATCCAGGTGCACCGAGGCATGATGGAGATATACTCGTCAATCCACGACCAGGTAATGCACAAGGCCAATGAAGTGATGCAAAACAAAAAGCCCAAAGGCATCCTTGTTACTGGCTACAGCCTTGGCGGCAGCCTAGCCATCCTCTCTACTCATTACTGGGCACAGTTCAAGAAGAAACATAATGTCCCCGTGTTTGTCATGGGATTCTCCCCCGCCCGCATTGGCAACCTTGACACCAAGCTTTACATGGAAGGCCTTGGCATTGAAATCAACCACTACACCAATAGAAATGACATTGTCCCTCAGATCCCACCACGTATCCTAAACTATACCCACATAGGCCTTGAGATCCATGAACAAGCTGCTACTCCAGTGACTAGTGAATTGGTTGTCTGCAGCCAGGAGTATGACGAGGATCCCAACTGCGCTTGGGGTGAGCCTGGTTTCCGTATTACTCACCATATGATGCCATTCAACCACGTTCCCATCATTCCTCCCTACTGCGGAAAGTCAGATGGAAGAAAAAACATCCCAGACTATGCCTAAATCACTCATTCTGGCTATATTCGAAATTATATTAGATTTTATATTAAACATTGATATATATACTGTAACATTCGGATTTACACGCGCTCTTATTTTTTTGACGCTACTGAAAAAACACAGACAAGAAAATATTCCTGGCTGGGCTTAAATAGCTACTTCTGGCAATGAAGAGATTTGAAATTATATTAAGTGTATTAAGCATTAATATTTATACTGTAACATTTTAATTTTTTATAAACACTCTTTTTTCTAACGAAATTTTATTGTTGGACACCAATTTCATTAATTTACGAGATATTATTAGCTACTCTAAGATTATTAAACAAAGAAGGCAGTGAATAAATCAATCCTCAAATAAATTTTAGATCTTTATAAAGGACCCAATTCATAACTAAAAACCATCAATTTGGATACTACTTGAATATGATTATTTTATTAAAAAATTCATTGCTTGTATGTGATGGGATTCCATAAACCAAGTTCTGGCCCTCTCAGCTTTTTAAACAGGGGCCAATAGCTAACAGAACAAACTTCATCTGATATACCAATTAACTGGGGTTATGGTTTTAACTCTGCACTAAAGTGAGAAACCAGTTTAGGGATCCAGCATTGGACCCTAACAATTAAATGGGCCTTTCCTACTTTCTGTCAGGGATTCAGCCCATGGGGGGTTCCTGGGAACTTGCGGGAGGACAGCCTGCAGGCCCTGCTAGTAGGGCCCACCAAAAGATTGGTGCTAAATTTACAATATAAGATAACAGTTTGCTCAGGAGGGCCCAGGGTCCGCTTACAGGTACCATTGAATCAATCAAGCTGGTGAGAGTGATATACATCACCCCAAATATCTTAGTGGAGGTGGATTTTTGTGTTCTGAGGCGCGGCACAGACACAACAGGAAATCCTAACCTTAGGATTGGATTCATACTAAGTCTTGGTTAGATGACAGGGAAGGCTATGTGATTACCTTGCGGCCCAGGAAGAAAAATATCTACTAGTTATGGCTAGAGAGAGGCGCAAAGTACTGAAGACACAAAGACAAAAATGTGAATAGAACTTAATTTTTATTGGTGAATACAAAATGGAATATATAGTGGTTAGGGATACCACAAAACACTACTAGACCAGTAGGATCACTTGCCATAAGCATTAGTGGGGCAAGTGAGATGCACAGAGTCAAGAAACCAAATAATTATATTTCCTGATTCAGTCATCAACTCATTTTGAGAGGCAAAAGCAAAAGCGAGCAATTTGTCTTTGAAATGGCCCAACAAAGGCAAAATTAAAACATGGTGAATAGCAGTATTCCTGACATTGCCCTCCCCTAGATTGGCCTTAAGGGGGTGGTATTTACAAAGGAACTTTGCATGCACCCTAGCAAAAGGAAAGCCACTGAAGAGGAAATTTCAGTGTATTTGGACCCTCGTTTAAAGGTCACCTCTAAAGGGCTGATCCACAGAGAGTCCAACTTATGTGCGCAACCACCTACTCTGTGTTGATAGTAAAGTACATGGTCACCAAGATCAAAGTCAGGCAAGAGGGAGCGTCCAGCATTATTGGGAGAAAGCTCAAGCATCTTAGTCTTGTATGAAGAAGTGTAGGCAGTGGCCTGTATATCAATTATGCAGTTGACTAGATCCTTGATGTGGTTGTCAGGATTCATGGCCTTATCAGAGGTAAGCAGGGGCCCCCAAGAGCAATGGTGTAGTAGCTTCTTGCCCATATAACATAACAAAATGGGAGTATCTAGTGACACAATGTTTGCTAAGGCGGTACACAAAGAGAGCGGCAGGTAAGTATAGGTCCCTGTTGGCAGCGTCAGAGTAGGTGAGCTTCCTCATGATAGAGACCAGTGTTGAATTTGCATGTTCAACTGCCCCATTGGTAGAAGGATTGTAGGGGCAGAGAAGGACTGGTAAGATCCCAAAGCTTTGACAACAGAGGTTTTCAGCTGTGCATTAAAGTTAGTCCCATTATCTGAGAGCAACACTTGAGGACAGCCATGGCGGTAGAAAACATCTTGTAAAAGAAAGGCAGCAGTTGTCTTAGCTGTGATGTCCTTTGTAGGGCAAGCCTCTACCCACTTGCTGAAGTGATTAACAGCAATCGAAATAAAGCACCACCAGAACGTGAGCGGGGGAGAGGACCTACCGCGTCAATGCTGACAGTATGAAAAGCATGTTGCAGGGGAACTAATTTGAACTTGTGGGCAGCAGCTCAAGGCCTCTGCAGCTGGCAGTTGTGGCAGCTAGCTATGACATCTGGGATCAGAAGGCAAAGGTTTTCCCAGAAGTAATTCTTTGATAGCCAGTCAAAGGTCTTGGCAATGCCTCCATGCTCAGTCTCTTTATGAGCTTAAAACACCAACAAAAGGCAAAGGCTGGGTTGTACATAAGGCAGATACTGGTCTTGTACCTTCTTGAAGAGCTGATTTTTGTGTATGAGGGTATATTTGGATAGCTTGGACAAGGCCAGCTGTACCTCTTCTGTCTCAATTTCTCAAGAAGAAGGGTACCCAATTAGTTTGTATAACCAATCAGCCTCTGCAGGATGCAAAGCAATAATAGGCATTCTGTAGAGCCCATCAGCGTTTTGGTGTTGAATCCCAGGACAGTGGAGAACAGGGAAGTCATATCCTTGTAGACATAGTGCCCATCTGGCTAGGCGCCCTTCAGGCTCCTTAAGCTGTTGTAACCACTTAAGCAAATTGTGGTCAGTGACAACTGTGAAATGGGTATCATAAACGTAGTGGCAGAACTGTTTGACTGCATGCAACACGGCAAGACACTACTTCTCTGTGACACTATAATTCTTCTCATGCTTGTTTAGCACGCAAGAAGTGTAAGCCACAGGATGATCTACACCTTTGTTGTCTAGTTGGGCCAGAATAGCCCCAATAGCAAGATTGCTAGCATCAGTGTAAAGATGAACTTCTTATCATAGCTGGGATACACAAGGATTGGCGCCTCTTTGAGTTTTTGCTTAAGGGTCTCAAAGGCTTGCTGCTGAATAGCAGTCCATTCAAAAGGGAAATTACATAACAGCTAGACTAGAGGTTTACTGGTATTGGCAAAGTCAGGGATAAACTGTCTGTAGTAGCCCATCATACCTAGAAATACTTGTACCTCTTGCAGGTTGGTGGGCAGGAGCATTTTTTTGATGGCTTCAACCTTCTTAGTCATTGGGCAAATCCCAGTCTGAGTTAGAACATGGCCCAAGAATTCAAGACGCTCTTTTAAGAAGGCATACTTGGAAGGTTTTAGTTTAAGGCCAGCCTCCCAAATCTTTATGAACACCTCTTTGAGATGAGCCAGGTGGTTGGTGAAGGTAGTGCTGAACACTGTTATTACATCCAAGTATACTAGGACGCAAAACAGCTTCAAGTCACAGAGGATGGAGTCCATGACCCTTTGGAAGGTGGCCAGGGCGTTGCAGAGTCCCTGTAGCATGCGAGTAGGCTCAAAAAGCTCTTCAGAGGTAATGAGCGCGGCTTTTTGGCAATCCTCAGGCAATAGGTCAACTTGCCAGTATCCAGATGCCAGATAATTGCGGAGAAAAACTTAGAGCCTCCAAGACGTCAGAGAGCATCATTGATATGAGACAAGGGGTACAAGTCCTTATCAGTCAAAGATTTCAATTGGCGGTAGTCCGTCACAATACAACAGCCTCCATCTTTCTTCTTTAAGATGAGTAGCGGGGATGCTCAAGGAATTTGGGAAGGTGCCAGCAGCCCAGCATCCAACAGTTGTTTGAGCTCTTTAGATACCTGAGCGTCCTCTAAACGGCTGTGACAATATGGTTTAGCACGGAAGGGAGGAGCGTCACCAGTATCAATCTGATGGATAACACCTTTGGCTAACCCATAGTTGGTACTGTCCTTAGCAAAGATGTTGGAAAATTGGTCTAGTAAGTCTAGCACCTCTTTCTGTTGAACTGGGGACAGCTGTGGAAAGTCTTACACAGTGAACAAGGATAGGACTTGGGGTTCATCCTCAGGTAGGTTAAAATCATGGAATGTGCCAAAGGAATGAAGAGAAAGGACATCAGGAGCGCTTAACAGCTTGCCATATCTGACAACCTTCCCCCTATACACAGTCATGGGGAGAGCATTCAGGTTGGCTACCAACAATTGAAAATGGTCCTTATAGGAGATATCTAGGATTCCAGGACAGAGATAAGGTTTGTTGCACCCTAATGAGGGGGGAGAGTACAACTCCAAGAAGGTTTGTTCAGGTAGTTCATATGATATCTAGGAGTCTAGGATGACCTGGGAGCCAGGGGGGATGGTGACAGCAGACATGGCTAGGAGAGGGATCCCTTCAGACGCAGGGCAAGCCATGGGTGGACATTTTATGTTTGAGAAGTGGGTGCAATATTTGAGATTGAAAACCACAGTGGGATATTCCAAGGCACATGTCTTGAGACGTTTCCCGGGAACTTTAACCAACTCTTCAAAGATCAGAGGGACATTGTATCCCAGAATAGAGAGGTAACCATATTTTAAGTTGATTATCCTATTATATTCCCCAAGGAACTGGGTGCCAACTAAGAGATTGTAACTTTCTTTTTCCAAGACAACTGCTGGCACAGCTAGGAGAAGCTTGTCAAACCGCATGGGTAGAGCAGAGTACGCCCCTATGGCGCAGGTCATAGACAGTCCAGCCGTGCCATATGTCTGGTGATAATTAAGGTCAGGGGAAAGTTTGAGCTTCTTCACAAGCTTATAGGAGACAACATTGACTGGCAAGCCAGTGTCTAGAACGGCCTTGATCTTCACTTTTTGAATGGATATCTCTACTCAAGTGGTAGTGCAACCAAAGAGTGGAAGGACAGCCAAGATATTTTGAGCCTCTGCTAGTTCTTTATCCCACTTCTCAATCATGAATCTTAATCCTGGGAACTCCTTATAAACAGTTTGGAGAGGGAGAAAACAGATACATTCTTGAAGACAGCATCAGCAACCTTGGTAACTTCTTCTGACAACTCCACTAGCAAGGGGGACCTCTTAGCCTGAGTGAGGTAAAGGCAAGAGACAACTTCTTTGGCTTCAGGCAAAGGCTTAGCGATAGTTGTAGTCTTTCCTGATCTTAACTTATAGGGGACTGTAATGGTTTCAGTAACAGCCAGGACAGAGTACCCATATGCGTAGGTGTTGTCAGTATCAGAGTCATCCAGGTCAGAGTCACAGAGATATCATGAAACAAGAGGAGGATAGGAGGAGCCTCATTATCAGCAGGCTTGGAGTCAGATATAGAGGGAGGGATTGAAAGAGACTGGGAAGAATTGTCAACCAAGAGCGTCTCTGCCTCTAGGTTGACTGCTCTTTTCCTGCCTGCTCTTTTGGATCAGCTCCTTCAACCCGTGGGTTGGTGCAGACTTGAGAATGATGACCTATCTGACCACAGTTGTGGCAACCTTGGTGTTGAGGAGGATTCTGCAAGTTCATGGTAAGAATGCAAGGACCACAGGAAGACAAACCAGAGTTAGAAGTAGCTCAACCTTCCCTAACAACTGCTCCAGAATTAGTAAGGTGCTTATCCTGTAACAGCGTCTTTATGCTCTTCATGGAGGAAAGAATAGCCTTATGGGCTTTGAATGAAGGCACAGAAGCTGGTTAACTTTGAGGGCTTGAGCGCAAGCCATGTAAGCTTCATGGGCTGTCAATTGTCTGCTCGTTATCAGTTGCTGTCCTTCCATGTAGAATTGGTCTGCAAATTCAGCTAGGGTCTCCTTTGGCTTGAAAGCAATGTGCATGAAGGTGTCCTTCTTCACTTCCAAACTAAGATTACCACCAAACTTGTCAATCAGAAGCTGCTTCATATCTTCCCAAGTTTCAATGGTGGGTAGTTCAGGCACCACCACCTCCTGGCAAGTCGGGTGTAGACAGGTCAGAATATGTTCTTTCTTAACCTTGTCTGATGCTTGTCTCATAGCAGTATTATGGATAGTTAGGAAGGCTGCAATGGTCAAGGTTCTTGGGCCAAAGACTTGCTTAAAAGTAGGCTTGAAGTGTGCCTCAGAAGTTGGACCACCATTGTTGCTATCAAGTACGTTTATACGCAGGGAAAACTCTGCCTTAGATTCAGAGTGGGGCTGTCTAGCCCATAGCTAACAAACACTTTCTTTGAGGTTGACAGGTTCTCAACAGCACGGGCACCTGTATTGACAGCTTGAGTGGTCTGTTGTGCAGTAGCATCTAGGCGTTGACCTTGGGTGGTCACTACTGTGGAGAGCTCAGCCAGTTGAGAAGTAAGGGATGACTCCACTGGAAGGCAAGGGGCAAACCTATCATTTACAGAGTCAATCATGTCATTCATCTCTTGTATGTCTCTGTCCAGTTCAGTATGGTCCCGCTTCAATTGGTCCACCTTGTTAGCTAGAGCAATTAGTTCCCTAGCGCATTAGATACAAGGGGCTCCTGATAAGCCAGGGCAGCAACCATCTTCATCGACAACCCCAACTGGACTAGCAGCAGTTGCCATCATTTCACGTAGGGCGGCAAGTTCTTGATGTAGCTCCGCAACTTGACCAGTCAACTCAAGCACCTGGGGATCAGGTTGAGGAGCCTCAGCAAGACAACTTGACTGAGAGTTGTTGTATGTAGCTCTCAAATAGCATCCCATGTTCTCTGCTCTCAATCTGCCAAGTCATCAGAAGGGGAAGAGGGCGGAACATCTGGCTTGGGAGTAGCTAATTCATTCACTTGACTCTGGAGTTTGGCTATAGCAGCAGCAGTGGCAGCTCATTCTTGATCAAATGCTGTACTGAGTTCATTAAGACCGTTAGCATCAAAGTCTGCTACTTGCTGTAGTTGCTCAAATGAATTTGTGCCAAATGCATTGAGCTACTGCACAAGTTGTTTGAAGTTGGTGAGATAAGCATTTAAGGTGGAATCTACTTGAGTTTGCCAGGGTTGTTCTAGCTGGTGAAACTTGTGTAGACGCTCTCTCACGTATTTGGGGATGGACTGGAGCATTATTTTGATGGAATTAACCAAACAGGTCTGGGAGGTGACAGAGTTGCACTGATTTTCAGATACCAAGGAAAATAGGGAATCTATCCACTGTTGGTAGGCAGCAAACTGATCCCAGTGATGAGTAACTGCTGCTTGTAGAGACGAGATTTCTTGGAGGTGGAGCCCTAACACCATTTGATGGTGGGCCAAGGCAGGCTGCACAAAGGACAATAGTAAGTTCTCAGCGGAGCCAGCCTCTGAGAGGAGGTGTTGTGGAAATTGAGGAGCCACAATTAATTTGTAGTATTCAGCCCGACAAACTGCAGCTGAAGGCAAGGGATGGCTCCTTCATGGGCTATCCCAAGGGCTACTGTCATGACTTGTTCTAAGTCAGGGGTACCCATGGGATAAGCAACTAGGCGGGGAACATTCCCAAGGTTCAGTAAAGTAGGGACAATAGGCGAGTTGGCAATATCTTCCTCAATAGGAGGACTAGTAATTTCAGGTGAAGTTGGCTCTTGTATAGGCAGAGGCAAAGGACCTGAAAACTTGGACGCAAAAGGGATAACCAAGGGGCTTACAGCCCCTGTAGTGAGCACCATTTTTGTTGTGTTCTGAGACGCAGCACAGACACACAATGGGAAATCCTAACCTTAGGATTGGATTTGTACTAAGCCTTGGTTAGATGACAGAGAAGGCTATGTGATTACCTTGCGGCCCTGGAAGAATAATCTCTATTAGTTGTTGCTAGAGAGAGGCACGGAAGTAATGAAGACACAAAGACAAAAATGTTAATAGAACTTAATTTTTTATTGGTGAATACAAAATGGAATATATAGTGGTTAGGGATACCACAAAACACTACTAGGACGGTAGGATCACTTGCCACAAGCATTAGTGGGGCAAGTGAGATGCGCAGAGTCAAGAAACCAAACAATTGTATTTCCTGATTCAGTCATCAACTCATTTTGAGAGGCAAAAGTAAAAGCAAGTGATTTGTCTTTGAAATGGCCCACCAAAGGCAAAATCAAAACATGCTGAATAGCGGTATTCACAACATGGATTCATTTGCTGCAACGGATTCCTGCAGGTGGTTGGGCCGCAGGGTGAGAGGTGGTGACATCAGAACTAAATAGGCGGGCAGGTAGTTGTATTTGTTACAGAATAGCAGAGGGAATATGGTGATTTTGATTCCTTCTCTGTAAACGGTCTCTGTCTCTCTAGCTATAGCCTCTGGGTTTTAGATTAATATTTCCTCTAGTGTGAACTCCAAATATTCTGGGTTTGGTGGATATTTTGTGAAATGTACTGGGCCAAAGGGAGCTCCTAGCAGACAATATATTTCAGTCAGCTGGTCTGAGGTTTCTGGAGGTGAATAAGTGGGAGGTACAAAACTGCAGAAGTTGGACTGCAAATGAAATAGAACTAAAATCAAGTATGGGATAACTTGGTTGAACCAAAGGTTCATATTGCTTTATTGCAAGAACAAAGATGGGTAACTTCCTGGCGGCCCAGGGTATAGGTATACCCATCTGCTATGGAGAAACTTTTACAAATTCCTTTGTGCATGGTGCTACTGGCTACCAGCTTTTTACAGCCCTTGGCGGCATCTATTGCAGGAGTTTTTTTATTGGTTGGTTCAAACTGAGAAAATCAAATTTTTCCTTTCAGGCCTGGTATTTGTCATCTTTTGGTGGCCTGCATTGGCAACAGCGCCCATGTCAACACTAAAAATGTCAACAGTATTCATGTTGACCCTTTTAATGTTGACACTATAGTAAAGTAACATCCCGGGTTTACATAATGTTGTCTCCTGGATATCAACACCTTTTCAAGTAACAGCACACTTTAACCTGAACACTTTTAATATAAAAATATTTTAAATACATTATTATACTAAAATGACCCCGGAGAGATCAAAACTGCAATAAAAAATTACTTAAGTAATAAGAATAAGGAGATGTAAGCAAATATTTTTCAGTTTATTATGTAAATTACACTCAATATTATACAATTATTTTTTATTCCCATAAAATTAAATTTCAATGAACCAAAAATAAAGATAGTTTATATATAATAATAACTACAAAATATAAGAAAATTCTAATTTTAATTTATTATACTTTATATAAGCACACTGAAAATATCTCATACCTTAAAGATAAATTAACAAATATAAGCTATTTCTTACTAAACCACATTGAAACTGTATCTGAAACTTATCATTTTACTTAAAAAGATTAGTACTAACCAAAAAAACCAAAAAATCAAAAGTTTAAAAGTAAAAAAATATAGGCAAAGCAAAGCAATTTTTATTGGGCTAATTAAAGCCACCAGCAAGAGCAGTGGCAACGCCCTCAATGTGCTTCTTAATCTCTGCCACCTTGTACTTCTTCTTCACCACCTTCTGGAAGTCCTTCTGGTAGTCCTGGTCCTTACCCTTTCTCTTCTTGGGGGCCACCCAGTTGGCCAGGTTGCAAAACTTAGAAACAGTCCGGGCCTGCTCCTCCTGTAGCTTCTGGAAGAACTTGTTGTACTATGGGTTTGACCCAAAATTCACCTTCAGGTGCCTGTGCCACACTCCCAGGCTGGAGGCAGTCTTTATCTCCCCCTTGAGGCAGGCGCTCTGGAAGTTCCATGGCGCTGTGGCCCTGCTCTTTCCTCTCTGGGCAGTTACCTTCTTGCCTACCCATTGCTGCTCAAAGTAATCAAGGTAGTCCTTGAAGATGGTGGAGTGCTTCTTGATATAAGCATCCTCCAGGAGGGCTTCAAAGCCAATCCCAGTATACTCCAGCCGCACAAAAGCCAAGGCAGAAAACTGGGTGACAACAAAGCGGCACTTTCCTTTACTATCATTGAGATACTTGTCAAAGAGGCCCTTCTTGCTCTTGAGATTCTTGATGAGGGCCTGTATAAAATGAAAGAAGCAGCCCTGTACTTCTCCATTTAAGATGGCCTCAAAGGCTCTGAACTGAGCTTACTCAAAGTCCATAATGATTACCTTTGGCCCAAGTGAGCGCGCATGAGCTAGCTGCTCAGCGGCCTGGGCAGACTCATCCTTCTCAGCGGAGGAGGGATTGGCCCTTGTGGCATGGATGGGAGGGGGAGCTGGTTGGCAGGAAGGGAGACCAAAGCATCCCAGACAATTTGAATACTCTGGTATAGACCTCTGTCTTAGCACCAGGCAGGAGAAAGAACACAAGGGGGATGACCTGGTCATTGAAATTCCCATGCAGGACCCAAAGCTGCTTGAAAAGGGTTGGGCAGGTTGCAAATGTGCCGTCACATAGCCAGGTGGTAGAAGTGTTGAGCTACTCTAGGCTTTGGATTGTGGCGTAGGCAATGATCCTATCCTCCACTTTCTGCCCATTGTCATGGAGCAGGAACATTTTCCATCCTTGGTTTTTTGAGTGCATCAGAAAAGACCAGGTCTTTAATTGTGGTGGCACTCTTGGCCAGGGGGTTTGAGGCTTGGCGCCTATCACTAACAAACTTAACCAACTGGGTGTGGGTTGGCACCATCTTCAGATTGGTGGGGGAGAGGTGCTTACAGGCAAGCACAGCCAGCTGGGTGGGGAACAGTCCTTAGAGGTAGGCATGATCTGCACAAGGTACCATTTCAGGAGACGGGCAATGATTGTATTGGACACAATGCAGGTATGTTCACCCTTAATGGTTTGTACCAAGTCCCAGCGTTCAGTATTGAGCTGCACTGGGCAGGAGCTGTCCTCAGAGGTATTGTGCTGGCTCTTGAAGCCCTGGTTGGTGTTATTACAGCTGAGGATATAACAATTTACTACCATGGCTGACCCCCCTTTGACACTCATTATGGGGAAGTACTTTGGCAAGGTGGAAGGAACATTGAACTTCCTATCAATATTGCAGATATTGTGGGTCACAAGAGGGTCCCATGGGCCATCAGGAGCATTTCAGAAGCCAGGAAAGTAATCAGGACAGGGCTTTGTATCATCCCCAGATGAACTTGAAGGAGGGGAGTTTAGTGGGGGGAAGCAGAAGGGGGCTTATCTTGGTGCTCCACATGTGCAGGAGACTTATCCTTTGGAGGGGACTTCTTGGCTTGGCGCTGCTTCTTGTTAGGCTCCTCATATGAAGCTAAGTTGTAGAAACTATGATCTGTAAGGGAACAATAAGATTTCTCTCCCCCAGTGAAGTGAGCGGGGCTCTTCTCAGGAGAGGGCTCAGGGGAGGGCTTGGGAGTGGCCTTCTTTGATGAGACAGGCTTCTTCTTGGTGGCTTTGGTGGGGCAAGTGCCTAAAGTCAAAGTGTGGAGATCAAAATCTCCAAACTGATGGATTTTTTGATCCCTGCACTTTTTCAATAAAGCATTTTTCCATAAAATTTAATATTTATCTTAAATTTGACTTTTTCAAAATGTTTTTACTAGTAGCTAAAATAAAAAAACCAAGTTTGAAGTGCCCAAATCAATGCAATTTAAAACACACCTTAATTTATTTTGGCTTTTAAAATAGAATTTATTTACCCCTTTGAATAAAGGGGACAAAATTGAAAGTGCAAAAATTAAAGTGCAAAAAAAATCTTCAATTTAATATTTGATACATTTGAATTAAAAAAAAATTAAAAAAATTCTATATGTAAAAAAAGAAATCAAGAGCTAAAAAAAGATTTTTTAGCTATAGGCAAATCTCTTAATTTTTTTGTTCAAATTTTAATATAAAATACTATTATAAGCTCTTTCTTTTTAAAAAATAAAATTTTGTCTCATAAAAATTTATTTTAAAATTTACATTTAGTTTCTTAATGGGTGCAGAAATTGAAAAGTAGTCAAATTGAAATCCAAAAAGGTACCAAAAAACTAGGACCATTCAATATTAAATTTTTGCAAAACATTAGTATTTTATTTATTATGTTTTATTAAGTTCCTCAAATAAAAAGTGAGAAAATCAAAAATTGACTTTTTAGATTTAGTCACACTTTTTATAAGCTTATAAAATTTTAAATAATTAATAAAAACGTTTGAGATTCCTCATGTAGATTCTTTAAGACCTGATGTTTAAATATATAAAAAGAAATTAAGCTTTCTGGTAGGTTTTTATTTTATTGAAATATTAATAAATTGGTGTGTTTTGGAGGCAATTTCAAAAAATATTAAATTAATATAATTAAGTACTATGTTTCCCTATGTTAAAACAGGAGACAAAATTGAGGTGCCCAAATAAAAGTGCACAAAACAAAGTGCAGAAATTGAAGTGCCTAAATCAAAGTGCAACACTCTTGGTTTTTCTTTTGAAGGTTCCTCCTTTCCACCTCTCATTCCTCCTTAAAATAAGTTTTGTTGGCCCCTTGGCTGCGCCAGGGGCCAAAAAACTTTTAAAAAATTTCTGTTTTGTCAAGAGAGTGGATTATATAAAATATGATGCCAAGTAGAAAAAACTTTCTTTTTCTTCTCTTCTCTTTTTCTTTTCTCTATCCTTTCTTATCCTCAATTATCTTCTTCTCTTCTCCTTTCCTGCCCTCAATTATCATTTACTATCCTCTTTCCATTCTTACCCTTGATTATCTTCTATTATCCTCTCTCCATTATTACCCTCAATTATCTTCTACTTTCCTCTTTTCATCTCTACCCTTGATTATCTTCTATTACCCTATCTTCATTATTACCCTCATGTTGCAACCAAGTTTCCAGACTCACCAGCTAAAGTATCTTACAATACACAGGGGGCGCTCAATGAGCCGCCCCTTGACGTATCTAACAATATGGGCCATTCTGATAGCAATGTCAAATTGCGGGCACTTCTTCCTAATTAGGAGCCTTGCCAATTTAACCAACTGATCCAGCACAAGTTATTCCTTGGCCTCAATCTTTACATGAAACGTGCCACCATGACACCCCCTTGTGGCCCGGTGGCTTTCCCATATTGTATATTAATTGTACTATTATGCAATAAACAATATCTTATTCTTATTATTCATGTCCTTTTTATTAGTCTTTTTATTTCCCCAATCCAAATACTGAATCCTCATTGGTTCAGTTGCAACAGTGGTAGCAGCAGTAGGTTCACAACCTACCTAAAAGAAAAATTCCCCCAAGAAAGGATGGAGTACAGGCCGTATGGCTACTCCCCATCAAGAGACCTTCCTGCCAATCCCCAAGGGGGACATCCCAATGGGTACATTATTTAACAAGACCAGCTAGTTCTTACAAGTGTGTAATTGTCTCTGCCTTAGAAAGTGTGACGCCAGTGTCGCCCTGCCTCAGTCAGACCTTTCACAGTGCATGCTCAACCTTCAGCTGCAATCCTTTGCAGGTGGGGTCAAAGGGGCCAGCATTGTCAGTTGGCTTCACTCCACCAAAACCTGCCTTTGTATATGTCAAGTACCTGAGTTCATGTGGGTTGCCACAGCATCTGGGCGCCTTACTAGGCCTGCTGCTGTGTGGTTTACCAACTGGGTCAGCCAGGAAATTGAGGTCACCTGGGCTGCATTTAGGGACGCCGCAAAGTCCCGCTACAGCAAAACCTTCTCATCTATTGTGGTGGGAACTCCCCTTCTGACAATTAAGCAGACTGGCTCCGTTCCCAAATACCTTGCTGCCACCTCTAAAGCTGTTACCAATGGAAATGCTATGCTCCTGACCCTAATAGTCAATGGACTCAAGCCCCATATCTGTCACGGTAGGTTCCATCATGCCGGGTATTATTTGCCCAAGCAAGAAGGCTCTAAAAGCTGCGGAACCTTTATCAAAATTGACTGAGTTACTGATTTAAATAAAACAGTCAATCAAAAAATGGGTTATGGCTGCTCCATTCTGTCAGCTGAAACTGGTTCCTCTTTGCAAATTGACATTGATAAATTGGCATAATTTGAGGGTCATCCAATATGAGCTTGTTAATCAGCATGGTTGTCAGAAACTGGTGACACAAGGGTTCTTTGCAACCTGGACCAGATACTTACTTGACAATGTGGAATGAATAGGAGGTCAAGACTCAAGTGGTATTGCTTAGTCAATTTTCTGATATATATTGAATAATTTTCACTGTTTCAACTCTAAGAGTTGAGTCCTCCCAAAATTTTACTCAATAAAAATCATTTATCCCCAGTTCTAATTTACTTTTCAAAATGCATCCTGTGGTTTTGTTGTTAAAATATATTCTGTAAAATCTGATTCTCAAAAGAATCATTTCTAAAAGATGGGGTCCTGCAGTTGGAACTTTGTTGTTGGTACCGCCCAATGTTAATTTTGTGCCAACCAATTTTGCAGCTCCTCCACCCATCCTTGAAACTGAAAATTGTGTTACCTCCCAATGTCCATAATTTTATTCTGAAGATTTTTTGATGTTGTCTCAGGTCATTTATCTTGGGCTACTTTGGTTAGGATTAATTGTTCTGTTTAATCCTGGTATTACAATTGAAAATTTTACAAAAAGATATTTGAAGCCACATTGGTGGTTAATCATTAATTCTATGTGGATTTGGGTGGTAATTCCCCACCACTTAGAAACGGCTTCATACTATCCCGCAATTTCTGTCACAACTACCTCCTCCCTGAGAGATTCAACATGCTTTACAACTTCAAGGGTCAGTATCCAAAGCATGTCCCTGATATTATCTTACATCAAAAGACAATGAGACCCTCCACCAGCACCTTGTGGACACACTTAAAAAGGGCTTCATTTGTCCCGTGCTCTCTCCATATGGAGCTGATGTCTTCTTTGTAGCCAAGAAGGACGGGTCCCTTTGCCTGGTCACAGATTATTGCACCCTAAATGAGGTTACAGCTAAGAATAAGTACCCCCTGCAATTGATTGACAACCTGTTTGACACACTTGCGGGTGTGAAGGTCTTTACTAAGATTGATCTCACTGCAGGGTACAACCAGGTTTGCATTGAACCAGGGGATGAAGCAAAAACTGCTTTCTGCACACGCTACAGGTTGTTTGAGTGTCAGATCATAAACATTGGAATGACCAATACTGCTTCCACTTTTGCCATGTTGATGAACAAAGCATTTAGAAATTGATTGGAAAGTGTGTTGTTGTGTACCTTGACAACATTATTGTCTTCAGTCAAGATCAAACCACTCACCTCCAACACCTCTGTGCTGTCCTCAACACCCTTCAGAAAACCAGCTAAAAGTTAAACCTTCCAAATATGAATTCCTCAAATTTGAGTTACTATTCCTTGGGCATACCATCTCTGCCCAAGGGATAAAGCCCGGCCCTGCCAAAATCCAGGCAATCACCAGCATGCCACCTCCCACTGATGTGGTTCAGGTGTGTACCTTCCTAGGCATGATTGCCTATGTGCGCAAGTTTATCCCCAATTGCAGAGAACTAATTGCACCTCTCACTGAGCTCCTAAACACTAAACAGCGCTTCCATTGGATGCCCGTCAGAGATCAAGCCTTTGAGATGTTGAAGCAAAGACTTACAACTGTGCCTGTATTGCAGTTCCCCAATTGGAACCACTAGTACAAATTTGAGACTGACACCTCTGACAGGGCCATATGGGGCGTACTACAGATAAAAACTGACAAAGACGTCTCCCTCCCCGTGGCATACAAGTCCAGGAAGTTTACTGACTCAGAAAAATGTTACCCTATACATGATAAAGAGTTAGCGGCAATTTTACACTGCGTTGAGAAATGACGCTGTTACCTGGAAGGAGCCACCTTTCCACCCTGCGTCTTGACATATCACAAGTCACTCCAGTACTTCAATAAGCAGTCCCACTTGACATGCTGCCAAGCAGGCTGAGTTGAGTGTCAATCCCCCTACCAGCTGCGCATTGAGTAAAAGACAGGGAAGGAACTTGTCACAGCTGACGCCCTCTTACGGCTCTATGTAGCATCCATCACCGGGGATGATGGCTTGGATCCAGACTGACAAATGCTGTACCTCTGTCCTGAAGCAACTTGTTACAAAGGCCTTAACTCAGCAACCATCTCTAAGCCAAAGGACAACAAAATCCAGTTCACCACTGATGCTGGCAATGTCTGCCACCAGGCGGAGACAGGTGAGAAGATGCCTTACATTCCCACCACACAACAAGGTGACACAATATTGCATTACCACCACACCTTGGGCCACATCAGAGGGCGCAATCTCTTTGAGATCATGAAACAAAAGGTTTGGTGGCTGTGTATGCGCCAAGATATCTTGGATCTCCTCAAAATATGTGTGCTGTGTGAAAAGAACACATCTAAACCTGCACCCCCAAGTCTGTCCTGCCCATCAAGGCCATGGAACCCTTTAAACAGTGGGCGCTTGATGTTGTTAGGCCCCTCCCTGAAGACAGACTGGGGAAGAAATACATCATAACTGCCATCAACTACTTCACTTGTTAGCCAGTGGCCTGGGCAACAACCAATAACACTGCAATCACCATCACCTTCTTCATTGGCAAGGAAATTTTGGCCCGCTTTGGGCAGCCCAAATGTCTCATTGCAGATGGTGGCCCTGAACTTGTTGGGGAGATCATAAAGTTGTACTGCGCCAATAATGCCCTCCAACAGATAGTCACCACTCCCTACCATCCTTAAGCCAATGGACGTGTAGAGCAATTAAATGGCCCCCTGGTTCAATTGATTGCCAAGCTCTCCCAGGAGCATCCCAATACTGCGTAGACTGAACACTTGCCCACTGCTATACTTATCTTACAAGCAAGAATCACCAGAGGCACCAGGTTCAGCCCCAGTGCTTTAGCCTTTGGAAAGCCTGGCAGTCTGACATGAGTTGAGCAGGGGGAGCACTGGTCTACAGTTCCCAGAAAGCCCCCTGTTGACAACTCCATTCCTAAATCAATGGTGTGCCAAAGCCCAAGAGATCAAACACAAACAAATTGAAGGAGGGACCAAACACCTTGAAGTCAGATACACTATAGGCAACCCATCTACACCCTCAACCCCAATTTGGCCAAGTTAGAGCCCAATCACCTAGGGCTCTTCAAGATAGCTGTGGTCTATGACAAGCACACCTATCAGCCTGAAGATGCCCAAGGGAATACCAAGAAGATCCACCACAATTGCTTGCTCCTCTGCCGCGCCATCCCCACACAAAAGCTGTTTGTGTGGAAGTTCCCAGATCTTCTGCAGAGCCCAATCCTGGTGTCTGACAACAAGCAGGGGGCAAGGGGGGTGCTGCAACCAAGTTTCCAGAATCACCTGCCAAAGTATCTTACAATACACAGGGGGCGCTTGATGAGCTGTCCCTTGACATATCTAACAACATGAGCCATTCTGATAGCAATATCAAAATGCAGGCACTCTTTCCTAATTAGGAGCATTGCCAATTCAACCTACTTATCCAGAACAAGTTATTTCTTGGCCTCAATCTTTACATGGAGCTTGCACCCATGCCACCCCCTTGTGGCCCAGTGGCTTTCTAATATTGTATATTAAGTGTACTATTATGCAATAAACAATACCTTATTCTTATTATTCCTGTCCTTCCTATTAGACTGTTCTATTTCCCAATCCAAATACTGAATCCTCATTGGTTCAGTTGCAATACTCTATTATCTTCTACTATATCTTTTTACTATATGTATTAGAATAAAATAAGATATATAAAATTTTTCTTTTTGATATACAAATTTGAGCTATCTATATTTTTTTAGTGGTTGTACAGTGTTTTTAACATAATAATATTAAATTCTTAATTTTATGATATTTAAGTGGCAGATTCTTGATATCTTTGAATATTGTGACTATATATAAATAAGATATAATACTATATCTTTTATTATGTATAAATTTGTATAGTTTAGCTTTAATAAAAAATTAATTTACTTTATATTATTTTAATGATAGAATTCTATAACTTTTATCATTTAAATAAGATCACTAATAAACCAAAATACCTCAAATTATATACTTGTATCTTGCAGGAAAAATTCTTTATTTTGCTTATACTGAAGTATTATTATAGCTTTACACAAGCTGGAAATTAAATTAGCCTTTTTATTAACTATAGTTTATAAAACAGTTTTTTGTGTAGTCTCATATTTTATATTCAACTGAATACAGTTACATATAATTTTAAGTCTAATTTTGCTTTTGAAACTAAAATAAACTTTCTTTTAAAAATAGCTAATTTAAGAATTTTTATATTATCTAGCATATATTTTTTATTGCAGAAATAAAAGCCTTGGGTTATTTTTAGTCTAGAATAAATTTTTAAAATATATAGTTTTTATATTAAAAACTGTATTTTATTCTGCCTCAAAGTTAACCTCCAGAAAATCAATTTTTGCACTTTGATCTTTGATATTGTCAATTTTTGCACCCTACATAGTGTTTCAATTTTTGCACTTTTGGGGGTCCCATTTTTGATTTTTGCACTTTTGACCTAAGGAACTTTGACCTAAGGAACTTGTCCCTTTGGTGGTCTTGGAGGGACGCTTGGTGGCAACAGCATATGTCAACACTAAAAATGTCAACACTATAGTAAAGTGTCGACCCAGTTTTACTTAATGTTGTTTCCTGGATGTTGACACTTTTTTAATTAACAGCACAATTTAACCTGAAAATTTTTAATATAAAAAATTATTTTAAAATACTTTATTATGCTAAAATGACCCCAGAGAGTTCAAAAATGCAATAAAAAAAACCATGAGTTATAAGAATAAGGAGATATAAGATACTATTTTTTAGTTTACTACGTAGATTACACTATTTATTATAAAATTATTTTTTATCCCATAAAAATTAAAACAAATGAACCAAAAATAAAGATATTTTATATATTATAATAACTACAAAATATAAAAAACTCTATATTTAATTTATTATACTTTATATAAGCATAACTGAAAAAATTGCATACCTTAAAGATAAATTAACAAAATATAAGCTATTTCTTACTAAACCACATTGAAACTGTATCTGAAACTTATCATTTTACTTAAAAAGATTAGTACTAACCAAAAAAACCAAAAAATCAAAAGTTTAAAAGTAAAAAATATAAAGGCAAAGCAAAGCAAGGTTTATTGGGCTAATTAAAGCCACCAGCAAGAGCAGTTGCAACGTCCTCAAGGTACTTCTTTATCTCTGCCACCTTGTACCTTTTCTTTACTACCTTCTGCACGTCCTCCTGGTAGTCCTGGTCCTTAGACTTCCTCTTCTTGGGGGCCACCCGGTTGGCCAGGTTGCGGAACTTGGAGACAGTCCGGGCCTGCTCCTCCTGCAGCTTCTGGAAGAACTTGTTGAACTTGGGGTTGGTCCCAAACTTGGTCTTCAAGTGCTTGTGCCAAACCTCAAGGCTAGAGGTGGTCTTCATCTCCCCCTTAATACAGGCGCCCAGGCAGTTCCAAGGGGCAGTGGCCCCGCTCTTTCCTCTCTGGGCAGTCACCTTCTTGCCCACCCATTGCTTTTCAAAGTACTCCAGGTAGCCTTCAAAGATGGTGGGGTGCTTCTTGATATAAGCATCCTCCTGGAGGGCCTCAAAGCCAAGCCCAGTATGCTGTGGGCGCACAAAAGCCAAGGCAGCAAACTGGGTCAGGGCAAAGCGGCACTCACCCTTACCATTGTTAAGATACTTGTCAAAAAGGTCCTTCTCACTCTTGAGATTCTTGACAAGGGCCTGCCTAAAATGGAAGAAGAAGCCCTGGACTTCTCCATCAAAGGTGGCCTGGAAGGCTCTGAACTTAGCCTGCTCAAAGTCCATTATTATAACCTTTGGCCCAAGTGAGCGCGCATGAGCTAGCTGCTCAGCGGCTAAGGTTTCCTCATCCTTCTCAGCGGAGGAGGGATTGGCCCTTGTTGTGTGGGTGGGAGGGGGGAGCTGGTTGATGGGAAGGGAGCTCAAAGCATCCTGGACGATCTTGAAAGCTCTGGCATAGACCTCCGTCTTGGCATCAGGAAGAAGAAAGAAGACAAGGGGGATGACCTGGTCATTGAACTTCCCATGCAGGACCCAAAGCTGCTTGAAGAGAGGGGGGCAAGTAGCAAATGTGCCAGTGCACAGCCAGGTGGTAGCAGTGTTCAGCTGCTCCAGGTTTTGGGTTGTGGCGTAGGCTACAATCCTATCCTCCACTTCCTGCCCATTGTCATGGAGCAGGAACATCTCACCATCCTCTGTCTTCTTGAGGGCATTTGTGAGGACCAGGTCCTTGATGTTGGTGGCACTCTTGGCCAGGGGGTTTGAGGCTTGACGCCTATCACTCACAAACTTGACCAACTGATTGTGGGTTGGCACCCTCTTCAAGTTGATAGGGGTCAGGTACTTGCAAGCAAGCACGGCCAGCTAGGTGGCAGAAAGGTCTTTAGAAGTGGGCATAATCTGCACCAGATACCACTTCAGGAGGCAGGAGATGGTTGTGATGGGCATCACACAAGTGTGCTCACCCTTGATAGCTTGGACCAGGTCCCAGCGCTCAGTGTTGAGCTGCACTGAACAGGACGGTCCTCACAGGTGTAATGGCGGCTCTTAAAGCCCCAGTTGGCATTGTTGCATGAGAAGATGTATCCATTGGCCACCATGGCTGGCCCACCTTTAACACTCATGATGGGGAAAAACTTGGGCAGGGTGGAAGGAACCTTGAACTTGCCATCAACGTTGCAGATGTTGTAGGCCACCAGAGTGTCCCAAGGGCCAGCAGGAGCATGGAGGAAGCCAGGGAATTAATTGGGGAGGGGCTTTGTATCATCCCCAGATGAGCTTAAAGGGGGAGAGCTTGGCGGGGGTGGGGAAGCAGAAGGAGGCTTGTTGTGGTGCTCCTCATGTGCAGGAGACTTATCCTTGGGTGGGGACTTTTGGGCTGAGCGCTTCTTCTTGGTTGACTCCTTGTCAGAAGCTGAGTTGTAAAAACTGTGCTCTGTAAGAGAGCCATCAGGTGCCTCTCCCCCAGTGGAATGAGCAGAGCTCTTCTCAGGAGAGGGCTCAGGGGAGGGCTTGGGGGATGGTTTGGGGGTGGCCTTCTTTGACAAGACAGGCTTCTTCTTGGTGGCTTTGGTGGGCTTGGAGGGACGCTTGGTACCTTTTGGCTGCTTTGAGGTGTTCTTGTCCTAAAATAATAAGTAAAAAGGTTTAAAATAAAGCAATGTATTTAAAAAACAAAAAAAACTATAAACATACTAAATAAAAAATTAAACCTATAGGGTTCTTATTGGCATTTAAAATTAAAAAAATACTTGTATAGTTTTTATTTTATTATAGTTTTAAATAAATAAATTAAAAGTTAAGATATTTATGTGAAAGTATTATATTTAGATATAGATTTTATTTTAAAAATTAAAAAATATGAAAGAACAAAGTCAAAAATACAGCATATCAAAAAATGAGAAGTTTTTTATATAAAACATAAAGTTTTATATCTGAGAAGTGAAAAGCGTTGACATTATGATTGACAATTAGTAAAAAAGCTGAATTCTCACTGTCAATTACAAAAATTGTAGACATTATTTTTGACAGCATTCTCACTGTTGACATTATTTTGAAAATTTACTATGTTTTTGCATAGTACACTTAATTAAATTTACGCAGGCTAGCAAAAAACTAACTGTTTCCTGTGTATTTTTGTTCACATATAAAAATTAAAAAAAACATACAAAAATAAGTAAAAAAAGTATCAAGGTTCTTTATTTCTTTATTAAAAATTATATTTGGGTGGTGAAAATATGACATTTTACCATTGCCCTTAAGTAAAGTTGTTAAGAAGTTGTATTCAAGTATTGAAAAAGGTAAAGTGTTGACAACGTTACTTACGACATTCTTTATATGAGGTGGCATATTAATCTAGTGTTAATTGCGCCACTCTAATTTGCTTAACTCCACCCTGGGGGGTGATCACAAGCAAATAAACAACATTTAGGAGTGTCAACATTATTTTTAATAATAAATTCTATAGTAACTTACATAGTAAGTCACGCTTAAATTATTGGATCACCGTTAGCATCCAAGCCACTTAATATATTAAAGCCGTAATAAGTGCCATATATATATTTATAACATGGACATTCCAACAATCAAATATATGCGCACTGTGTTTTTCAATATAATAATTCAATAAATTTTTTTTAAATGCGCACTTTTTTTACTGTAAATGCTTCAGTTTTGTTATTAAAAATAAGTTTGGCTTAAAAAGTGTCAACATTGACACTTTTACATTGTGAAATCAAATAAAAAAATAAACTAATTTTTATTAGTAAACATAAAGGAAAAATCAGGTTAAATTGAGTTTTTATTAAGCTTAATATTAAATTGTGTTGAGATGGCCACAATTTTGTCGTGTTTTCTGGGTTTGCACCCCTGAACGCTTTAAAAAAATTAAGCTAGCGCAACTAGCAAAAAACATAAGAGATTTAGAGTTTGAGTTGACAGTGGCCATGTCAACAAAGTGTCAACATGGCCACTGTCAACATTTTTAGTGTCAACATGGGCGCTGTTGCCTGCTTGGTACCCTTTGATTGCTTTGAGGTGTTCTTGTCCTAAAATAATAAGTAAAAAGGTTTAAAATAAAGCAATGTATTTAAAAAACAAAAAAAACTATAAACATACTAAATAAAAAATTAAACCTATAGGGTTCTTATTGGCATTTAAAATTAAAAAAATACTTGTATAGTTTTTATTTTATTATAGTTTTAAATAAAAAGTTAAAAAGTTAAGATAGTTTATGTAAAATTAGTAGCTTTATATATAGATTTTGTTTTAGAAATTAGAAAATATGAAAAAGAAAAGTTAAAAATACAACAAACTGTAAATTCAGAACCTAAAGGTAAAAATGTGAGATTGTCAAATTGTTTTTGCATGAACTCACCAACTTACTGGAATACTTTTCATCCTTTTATATAAAAAAGAAAGTTGTTCTAAGATGAAAATTACTCCATTAAGTTGGTGAGTTCACACAAAAACAACTTGACAATCCTGCATTTTTACCTTTAGGTTCTGAATTTACAGTATCAAAAAATCAGATTGTTTTATTATGTAAAATATAAAGTTTTATATGTGAGAAGTAAAAAGCGTTGACATTATGAGTGACATTTTTAGTAGTTTTAAAAGCTATGACAACAGCTGAAAATACCTTAGATTTAAATGAAATGATTTCAGATTTAAGCAAAATCCAAGTTGCGCAAGATTCAGGATTCAATTAATTTATAAAATTTCAGTTAATAAATGAACTGTCAAACAAAAACAAAATTTGACTAGCCTATCATACAAAATTATATCAAACATCAAGCAGTGTAGTTCAAATCACAAACAAAATAAACTGACACAACAAGTGAAATGAATGGATGCTATTCTGAAGTATATTATAATCCAATCAGGATTCATATGAGGCACCAACAGAAGGACTAAAATGAAACAAAATTAGAGCAATCTAGAAGCAAGATTTCACAAACATGAAAAAAAATGAAGTCAAATAAGATGTGTAGTGTGAGCAGCCTAAAATAGAAAAATAACAGTTTAACAGCCAATCAACAGCTATCCAATTTAAGAACAGAGGCATTTTATTCATTTTTTATGGCCCCAGATTTGTATGGAATGATTTTGAGAACCTTCCAAATATGGACTTGAGATTACAATAAAAATAAATCATTAAAATTTGAAATTTCTACTTTTAGTGATTTTATCCTAGGTTTTTTACAATGATTTTTACTAGCAATATATAAACAGTGCCAGCATCCAAGACAACAGCAGCCAAACCAGCTTCAATGGAGGCAAAGCTCAAAACGTGGAGGCACCTGTTTTACACCCAGACCTTTGAGGCGGGTAACAAGAAAGCTCACCTGTTACTGACCCTCGACTCTTATGGCTTTGACTTGTTCAGTATTCACATAGTATCTAGCTCTGCCCCTGCTCCTGTACCCACCCCCACACAAGCTGCCCTCCAAACAACCAACCAACCAATCAGGATGGCAACCTTGATTTGGAACAACTTCCTGCCACCAGCCAACCTTCCCCCTACAGCCAATCAGGCTTCAGCTCTCCCGGCCCAGCACCCCAAGCAACAAATCATCACCACCCAAATTCTTCAGGAAATTGTGGCACTGAATCTACAGGGTCTTTCCTGGGAATAGATTGCTGCCCAGTTGCAATTTACCTGAGCTACTATCATGCGGGAATTTAATAACCTGATGAAAAGGGGGAATCTTTTTGGGACAACCAAGAAGCCAAAGAAGGTCCCCAAGTCCCAAATCAATGAGGCATACCCAATAATACTTGACCTCCTCCAGCAGGACCCCAAGCTTCCCCTAACCCAGGTACAGAAACAGCTTGCACACCATAACATATGGGTCTCCAAGTGCATGGTGCAGCTCTGGATATATGGGAAAGTGGCTTCAATACAGGTTCTTACCAATTTTGCCGGCAACTAATGGGATGGCGCCAAGGATTCCCTGTATGATCTAGACATTGAATCAACCCTTATCCAATTCCTGACTAGTCTAACAGATGACATCATGTTTGTCTTGTACTTTAAGTTATTGATTGTGTTTGACAATTTCAGTGAGCAAGGAAAAGCTGCTGCCAATAATAGAAGAAAGAAGTTCAAGAAGGGGATGTTTATTGGTGCATTTCTGGCTGTTTCAGCCAAGGGTTTTGTCTACTATTGGACAAACCCAGATTTCATTGATGGCTACTTGTATAGCCACATCCTTGGTGGATTACTTGACTCCTGGGATGGCTCAAATTCAAAGCATCAGGTTTTCTTGAGCCACCAGATGAAGGGTAGCTCCACTGCCCTTGAGGCCATCCAGCAACGTGGGCACCAGGCTTCTGTGTACTCAGCTGGCCACACAGACATTCATCTGGCTAATGTTGTCTTATTTAACATTGGAGATACACTACAGGAGCACCGCCCTCAGGCTTTCAACAACCTCTATCTTGGGGTCCTTGACAACAATTTTCTCTTTAAGCCAAATGATGGCTGACTGGTTTGCCCAAATTGTCTTGCATGTGAACATGGGCAACAAATCACAGAAAGACAAGCATCTTCCACCTCAGGCTTCTGCCACCTACCAGCCCATCCAGCCAATGACCAATGAGGAATACAATGAGTGCTATATAGCAGCCATCATGCAAAATCCTCCTGCCTCTACCCCCGCCACCAACACCCCATACCCGCAAGCCCAACCCACCCAATCCCAGACCCCCCAGGCCAGCACTGCCTCTACGTCTTCCTTCCTGCGCTATTCTGCCTACTAGGCATCACTCTTCCCCGCCTCAATAAACCCCTGGTCCCAGAAAATTTCTATTTATATTATCTTTATTTTTGAATTTCAATTGTTCATGTTCTCTTTGTTTATAGTTGGTTTTATTCTTTATGTTCAGCTTATTTCTAAAAAATCATATATTAACTATGGCATGTATCTAGATCCTGAACACAGTTTTTGTTAGCACCAAACCATAGCCCCTTGTGAAAACATTAACAACAATTTGGTGATCAGCTAAATTTGAATTAGAAAATTATAGTGTTAACTGTTTTTAGATAAAGTTGTTACTGATCCAAATTCAAAACCTTAATGATAAACTTTAAGCCAATCAGGAGCCAAGTGATAAAGTGATTGTTGTGACATAAAGGGCCATTCAATAATTCTTTGATGCATGTGTGCTAATTAATCTGATTGGCTGGATGTTTTGCCATTGTACGCCATTGCCGCTGTGGCAAGTTGTTGGTGGACTAGTGCCCAATCAGCTGCTGGGTTAGCACTAGTCCATCAACAACTTGCCACAGCGGCAATGGCGTACAATGGCAAAACATCCAGCCAATCATACTAATTAGCTCACATGCATCAAAGAATTATTGAATGACCCTTTATGTCACAACAATCACTTTATCACTTGGCTCCTGATTGGCTTAAAGTTTATCATTAAGGTTTTGAATTTGGATCAGTAACAAATTTATCTAAAAACAGTTAACCTAGAATTTTCTAATTCAAATTTAGCTGATCACAAAATTGATGTTAATATTTTCACACAGGGCTGTGGAAAGTGCTAAAAATAATATGGTAATTAAGGAAAAAATGCCAACACAAAGCAAACAATACATATTGAGTTGAGCGTAAAACATATACACATTGGGTAAAAAGATGGGATAATGTAGTAAATGGGAAAAAAAGTAATAAACAAAGAGTCTACATTATCAAAATAATACAGAATTTATATTGGGCAAAAGCTATAAAAACATATGAAAGGTTAGTAAAAAATCAATTAGAGAATTAGAGAAGCTTTTGAAGGATCTCAACTCAGCAATTGATGAAATTAAAGAGATTGACTGCAGGGTCAAAGCAAGAGTTAAGTCTGTTGTCCTTGAAGGGGAAAGATTGAAAAGGTGTCAGCCAAGGCACTCATGGCCAAGATTCCAGACACCCACAAAACAACAATTGGACGGATTTTAAATGTCCAGAAGCACATTGTGGAAGGCCTTCAATTCAAGTCCTTTGTCCTCTTTGCGCTGTCCATCTGGGTCAACAATCCTGAGATGTATGAAAATCTCAAACCTGCAAAGCACGCACAAATTGAGGACACTGAATTTCCAGCACAATTACTTGTGCCAAGAATGGTGAAGCCTGCTGAAGCCGCAAGCAAGGAGGAAGCCTATGAAGGTAATCTAAAAAATAAATTTAATAACAGCTTCAAAATACTTACCTTTTTTTAGAGAACATTGATGGTGAACTCCGCCAGGTCCTGATTTCTTTTGTCCTGCCCACATTCTATTCAAATTTTGCCACTCATGTGGCAAAACAACTCTATCTGTCCCCCTGTCTTGTAGGAGCTCTAAGACAGGGTCCACAGGTCCTTTCTGATGTTGTAAGAGGCATTGGCAAAACTTACGCATGCCAAGGGGGCATCTGAGTGGGCAGTTACTACCCACAAGGATGTCTAATTGGTCCACATTGACCCGGTATCCCTCAGTGGAGTTTACTGTGTAAACTCCATTGAGCTTGTTTGGGACATCCTGGCAACACTCCTATTCAAGAATGTACCAGAGATGGGCCAGACCCATGCGGCTGCTTGCTTCTGCTACCCCTTGGAGCACACAATTTCTTACCTGCTGGACAACTTTGGGTGCACAGTGGGAAAATTGGCTGTTGCAGACGCAACAGCCGCAAAGAAGACTAAAATCCTCCTGGTGGACTTTGTGCTGGCTTGGAGTGCAACAAGATGGGAGTTCCTGAAGCCATGGAGCTGACCTTTGCAAAGACCAAGCATTATAAGAAGATTAGTGCGGTTTTCAATAAATTATGCAAGTTTACAGAAGCCTTTGCTGGGCAAAGGCTTCATCTAGTGGTTTACCTCAAGTATCTCTTCTACTTTGGAATGGGCGCCAGCGTGGAGGATCTTGACGGGGTCCTCCTAGGAATCAACAAGGCCAGGCCCTCCCTGGACAGGAAGAAGGTCCCCCCTGGTATGACTTGTTGGATCACGTCATCCAGGACACCCTGGTCCTGGCTGATATCTAAGAGTTTGCAGCCCCTCTAGAGAAGCTGCTCCTCCATTTGCACCTGACCCTACTCCCTTTCACCAGCAGGCAGGAGTATTTTAACCAGGGTGTATCCACCGTCCACAGTGTGACAGTGGAGGTTGTGTGCCACCTCCATTGCGGGTGGGTACATACAGAAGAACTCACTACAGGCGCTCTTAATAAATTCTCTCTTCCAATAAATTTCATTACAATTCATATTATTTTTTATTATAATTAAATTTTCTAATTCTTATTTTAGCCAACAGGATTTGAAAAATAAATCCCAGAGAAGGTCTTAATAAAAGCATAATAATATATATCAATAAAATCTACTTCTATTTTGTACACATTACATTTGACTTATTAAATTTGTTTTTATATTTATTTGCCAAAGTGATATTAATGCGTTCACATAATCCAGTATCAAGCGTTTAGATACCCTTAGATGACACAATAAAAAATGATTATAAATAAATAAATTACTAAACTTCATTGATTGTCCTGCTGAATGTAATTGTGGGCTTGAAAACATATAAATATAAAATGATAATTAATAAATCTTGAATAATAAATTAGAGAATATAAAAAGTCAGACAAGCTAAGCCTTTAATTATTGGCTGTTTGGTAAGGCAAGCGGGGATGAACAAATCAGTGTGGCCATAGAATTTGGCCAAGGTCTCAGCTGGGAGGGTGTGGATCCCAGCCTGCAGCAAATCAAAGAGGTCCTTGGTCCCAGTTGGGGTCCCTCACTTGACAACTTGCTTGAGCCATCCAAAATCTTCCATAATGGAATTTGGGAAGAGCAAATAGGCAGGGAGAAAGAGAAGGAGCAAATTTGCTGTGGCCAATCACTGGGGCCCACAGGAATGCTGGTGTCAATCATTGGGAATTCCTCAAAAATTTCAGCCACCTTATGGAGACCAATGTTGTCCAACACAATGGCATTGGTGAAGCCAGGGCTTGTGCGCCTCAGGTGCTCCTGGACCAATTGGAGAAATGATAGGAAGGTCCGGTTATTGTGAGATCCCAAAACTATTTGGTATAGTTCAACCCCCTTTGGACCAAGGAGAGCCACCATTGCATAGGCTGTGGCGCGGACTACAGCACACCAAGCCATCCCGTCATTTGAGCCTTTGGGGAAATACCCATTGTGCATTGACAAGGAAAATGCTGATTTGTCAATATAGTAAAATTTGATTGTCCTGTTGGCTTTGAGGGCAGTGTACACCTCTGCATAGTTTTTCCAGGTCTCAATGTTGGTTGGGCTATTCTGATTGTACAGAGATACCCTGAGCTTTTTCCAGGAAAAGTGCATTTCTTCAGCAGATGATAGTAAAAGGAAATGGAAGCCTCAACCCCAAAAATTGATTTTACTATTGCCTGTATATTTGCCAGTTCAAGATGGTAGTCCTGGGTGATCCACCGGCAGATTGCCCATTTGTGCTCTTTGGTGAGCATGGTGAAAACATGCATGGATTTCTTTGAGGCAAGGACTCAACCCATGTTAATGAACTTGTTGAAGGTCTTGGAGGTGTACTTAGGATCCACTCCAGCAAGGGCCGCGGCTGCCTTGTAATTGCCTGATTCATGCATTAGCTTAAGCAGGATGATGTGTTTAATGTCAGGGATGCGCTTCTGAGCGGGCTTTTTAGCGGTAGGGATTGACTTGTTGACATTGGGCACAACACAGGGCATGGACACCTTGGTGTAAAAAGCAGCAACTTTCTTCAACACTAACTGCCCCTCATCAGTTCTGAAGAACTTAGGCTTCTTTTCCTCTTTCTGATTGCCATCACTGAAGTAGGGCTTGTAGCTAGTATCAAATACAGGCTTCACTTTCTCCATCATGGCTGACAGGATCAACTCTTGCCGGTACACAATGTCAAACACATATGAAGTAAGTTCTACCTCCTTGTTTCTAACTTTTGTTGTAGTGGTGACTTTGGTTGGCTTCCAGGTCAGCTTTGGGACCCAAGGGTTTATGCTCCACACCCTAGCAGCTTGTGCTCCTTGAACCGGCTGTGTCAGTGCAGCGTCACTATGGAAATCTCCTCTCCCTTCTCCTCCTTGAGTAGGCACTTGGGTTGCACAAACTCTATTTGTTGACCTGTGGGGGCAACCACAACTGCGGTGCACAACAGGTGCATTGGTACTCTGGTGTTGTGTTCCTTTCATTTTAAAATTTAATAAAATATTAAGTAAAACTTAATTAAGTTACTCCCTATTTTTAATTTTTGCTTTTTATCTGTTTATGGATATTCAATTCATATTTTTCCCACCCAGTATCCCAATTATAGATTTTTTATTTCTTAGTTAGTTGTTTTTGGTTTAACAACACCCATTTTAGAATACCCAAAATAATTTCCACCCATTTTCCTAGATTTTACTGCCAAATTCAAACATCCAACACAATATTTTTAAAATTTATGTTTCAGATCTTGTGTCTTATTTTAGATACCTTGGTATCATTCATGATTACAATCCATTACAAACATTGTGTAAGTGAGTTTGGTTGCATTGTGAGTTGCTATTGTGTTTTGTTTTTGGATTGAGTTTTGACACACCTTGCTTGGGTGTATTTTGTCACCAATTCACATAGTAAACATATGTACACCAAAAGTCAACTCACACTATTTTGCTTGTAAATCAATGTATTTTGGATTGTATTTTGAATAGTTTTGCTTTGGGCGTGAGCCCTTTGTTGCTGTGTTGACTCATTTTGCCCATTAACATCAATAAACCCTGTTAACAGAGTGTATATTTTTACCTGAAAGTTGGATTTTGCTTAAATCTGAAATCATTTTGTTTAAATCTGAAGTATTTTTGGTTGCTGCCAAAGCTTTTAAAACTACTGTAGTAAAAAAGCTGAATTCTCACTGAAAATTAGAAAAAGTGTAGACATTATTATTGACAACATTGTCACTGTTGACATTTTTTTAAAAAATTACTATGAAAAAACATAGTACACTTAATTAAATTTACGCAGGCTAGCAAATATTAGCTGTTTTCTGTGTATTTTTGCTCACATAATAAAATAAAAAACATATGAAAATAAGTTAAAAAATAATTAAAGTTCTTTATTTCTTTATTAAAAATTATATTTGGGTAGTGGTAATATGATATTTTACCATTTGGTATGCTAAAAGTTGTTAACACATTGGTTAAGATGATGAAAAGAGTAAAATGTCAACAACATCACTTACAACATTCTTTATAGGAGGTGACATATTTTTTAAGCTTAATTGCGCCACTCTAACTTGCTTAACTCCACCCCGGCAGATGATCACAAGCAAATAAACAGCATTTTCAGTTGTTGACATTATTTTTAATAATAAACTCTATAGTAAATTACATAGTAACTCATGCTTAAATTATTGGAACCTGGTTAGCTACCAATCCACTTAATATATTAAAGCTGGAATAAGTGCCACATATATTTATAAGATGAACATTTTAACAATCAACTGTATGTGCAATGTCTTTTTCAATATAATAATTTAATAAAAATATTTTTAATCCACACTTAATTTTTATCTTGTAGATGTTTCAGTTTCATTATTAAAAATAAGCTATGCTTAAAAAGTGTCAACATTGACACTTTTAAGTTGTGAAAACAAATAAAAAATAAACTAATTTTTATTAGTAAAAGTAAAAGAAAAATTTGGTTAAATCAAGAACTTTATTAAGCTTAATATTAAATCATGTCAAAATGACCACAATTTTGTTATGACTTCTGGGTTTGCACCCCTGAATGCTTTAAAAAACAGAATTAAGCTAGCACAACTAGCAAAAAACATAGGAGATTTTGAATTTTGTGTCAACAGTGACCATGTTGACAAAGTGCTGACATGGGTGCTGTTGCCCCCGCATTCAACAGAAAGTTTCTTTGCTTCCCCTGCTGTGGCAGCCCAAGTTATTCTGGGATCCTTGGCTTGGTCTGCACTCTCATTGGTTGGGTTAACATGAACCTTTGACGTGTGGAGCCTTGATGCAGGTAATTTTAGTTTATCAAGCCTTAGGAGATTCCCCAAAGTCAAATACCGCTCTGGTTTGAGCCCAAAAATCTGCGGCAGCTGGTCTTGCAGGCTGGAAGCCCTCAGGGCATCTGGGTTCAAATCCTGTAGTTGAAGTTTTCCTATGAGCATAGTCAACAGGAGTTTGTCATTTACAACATCATCCTATTCTCTTGCCCTCCTTCTTACTTGCCTTCCTGTCCAAGTATTGATGTATGGCTCTATGTGTGTTAGGCATGTTGAAGACAGGTTACCAGGTGCTCTCTTTGGGGGGTGACCTACCCATTTGATGTAGTACTGCGGAGTCTTGTAGTGAAGGAGGTGTCTGTGGATGTACTTGGCCTCGTATTTGTTTGTGTGTCCCTCCTGAATGGTCAGAGGGTTGGTCTTGATCTTCTGGTGGGGAAAGGAAGTTCCTTCTTTCTTGAATAGCAATGATTGGTGGAAGACATTGTGGATTTTCCAAGTAGGCGGCAGTTCTAGTTTTTATGCCACTTCTCTTATTTGATTTACAATCTTTTAAGGGCCAAAGCGGCAGTGAGCTAGCTTCCTACTGGGTATGTGTAAAGGCATGTTCTGTGAGTCAAGGTAAAATTTGTTGCCTATCTCTAGAGGCTTCCCAAGGATCTTTTCTTTGCAGTAAACACCTTGTGATCTTGACGGCACAGGTTAGGTTTCTAAGGCAGGTTTCTTGGGTGGCATTTATTTGTTCAATCCAGGTCTGCCCCACAGTATTCTGTTCCTTGCTGCTGATGGTGGGGTCCCAGGAAAAGTCAAACCCATAGTTGGCCCTGAAGGGATACATACCTGTGAATGTGTGGTCTCTGTTGTTATAGGCATATTTTGCCATGGGTATCATCTCTGCCCAGTTGTTGTGGTCTGCTTGGCGTAGCATCAGAGGTATTGTTACAGGATTTGGTTGACCTGTTCAGTTTGTCTGTCTGTCTGTGGGTGGTAGGAGGTCAATACACAGCGTTTTATTCCAAGGTCCTTCATCACTTGGGTCCAGTAGTGGGAGGTGAACTGGGGTCCTTGGTTGGTGATGATTTCTTCTGGTGTACTGTGTTGTGTCAAGATGTGGTTGTGAGAATGTCTGGAAGTCTCAGCTGCTGTGCAGTGGGTAGTAGTCAGGAGAAAATAAGCCATATTGATGAAAAAGTCATCCATGACTAGGATTGCCTCAAAGAATTTCAAAAGGGGATTACCATTATGTAATCTACAGATACTGACTTCCAGGGTTAATAAGGAATGTCCAGAGGTCTTAGTAATCCTTCTGGCTTTGAGAGGCGCATCTTGGTTCTTCTGCAGGTTTCACAACCATTTATGTAGGCTGCTACTTCTGTGTCCATGCCAAGCCATGCATAGTTCTGCTTGATACTTAGGAGGAATTTTTGTCTATCAGGGTGGCTGGCCATCTCTGAATCATGGTGATCAATCAATATATTGGTCCAGGTTGGGCCCTTGGGTGCATAGATTCTGTTGTGGAGTAGCAAGGTGGCAGCCTTCAGATAGTAGCCTTTCTTTAAGTGATGGCAATCTGGGTCCTTTGCCAGGGCTTTGACTAGTCTGGTTGAATAGGTGTCTTGTTTCTGAGCTCATATTACGTTGGGTTTGCTGGATGCAATCTTCAAGTACTTCAGTTGTATTCCTAGGCTGGCGGGTCTAGTAGTGTATGGGTGTTGCAGCCCTTGATTTCTGCAGAGGAGGGAATCAGGTTGGCTCTCCTGCTCAAGGCGTCTGGTACTACATTTACCTTCCCTGGCTTGTAGTCTATGGTCAAGGTGTAGTTGACCAGTTCTAAGGCCCATCTTGCTTATTGTTGATTAAGCTGGTGTGGTTTGAAGAATTAGACTAAGTCCTTGTGATCTTTCAGAACCTTTATCGGGTGTTCAGCACCGCACAAGTACCTGCACTAATGCTTCAATGTCTTCATTATAGTAGCATCTCCTTGTTGTATATTAGGTAGTTCCCTTCCGCTGGTAGCATCTTCTTGGAGTAATATACTACAGGATGCAGCATACCATCCCCTCCTTCCTGAAGAAGAACCCCATCCACTGCAAAGTCAGATGCATCTGTCTCAAGCACAAAAGGTTTAGACGGGTCAGGCATGGCAAGGACAGGGGCAGATGTGAAAGCCTTTTTCAGACAACCACCAGAATTAACTCATTCTGCAAGTCAACTTACTGAATGTCAAAAAAATTTCAACATTCAGTAAGTCAACATTATTTTAGTATTTATCTGCTGGAATTGGGCATTTCCAAAACTAATCTAATTTTTCATAGTAAATTCTTAAGTCAGAATTGCAAAATTAAAAAGGAACAGGCATAATGTCAACACCATTTAAACAAAGGATTAATTTTAAGCCAAAAAAATAATAAAATTTACTATGAAAATGTAAGTTTCTTTGTACTTTTACATTAAGGTTGGCTACAGTAAGTAATATCTGGATGTCAACCTCAAATAAAATCCATTAATTTCTTAATAAAATACACAATATTCTAAAAATAACTACTTTTAATATTTTATACTACTTTTTTTATTAAATATATATTAAGATAAGCATTGAAAAAAGACATATGCTAACTTTCAGAGTGTTATTTGTATTATTTAGATATTTACTGTTATTTTAAACTCACTGGATAAACTATAGCTTATTTCTGGAAGTCCACTTAAGCCAAAGCACATATGTTAAAACTAGAACTTATATATGTATTTATAATGTTGACTTTGTGTCAAATTGATGTGTCACCTAAATTGCAACAAAGGGGTTTGGCTAAGCAAACAAAGTGACATAATTTAAGCAAGACTTAATAGAAGAGTTACTATAAAAGAAGAATGACTGCCTGAATGTCAACACCTTCACTGGTTTATTAGTAAAACACTGCCACTTAACAAAAAGCACACATACAATGGTATGGTAATTCAGGCCAAAGTACCCAGGGCTGTACTTAAGACTTCCCTCTTTAATCCCTATTATTTAGTTTTCATAAGATACATATGCAACCATTAAATTTTTTAAATTTAAAAATAATCAATTTTGGCCTTAAAAAACCAACTCCAGAAAATATTAACTAAGCTTTATAAGTGAATTACATAGTGTTTTTATAGTTTAATGCTGACTGTCAGTATGTTGACAGTAAAATTGAAGCGTTTTTTATGCTGACAAACTAAATTAAATATTTTTGACTATTGTGACTACCAGAATGTCATATTTTTATTTAAACATGGTTTTTTCTATTCTTTACTAATAAACAAGCTCTAAAATTACTTTCCATACTTTTATAAACTATTTAATTCATAATAAAAAATAAAACAAGTGATTATTGTTTAATTTTATTCATGTTTCATATGATTATTCTTACTTTACAAACTATACTCTAATTATTGTAGGACAAATCTTCCAAGAAGTCACAGAAGAACCCCAAGTCAACCAAGAAAGTGCCCAAAGCCTCTGGAAAGGCCCAAAGTCCCTACCCAACAAAAAACCAGCCAAAGAGCCCTCAAAGAAACAGAAGACAAAGGAGAAGACCCCAGACACTGAAAGCAAAGAGCCCTCCACTGACCCCTCTTCTTCTCTAAGCTGGTACCAATCAGAAGGAGATGAGGTTCCACTAAACAAGCAAGGAAGAAAGAAGATAATCAAGAGTCCAGAACCCCAGTCAAGCCCATATGAATCAAGCTCATCCCAGTCTATAAAGCTCAATAATCCAACTCCAGATAATTCCCCTCCACCACCCAACAGATCTGCACCTCCATCCTTCTCATCAAGTATCAATAAAGAAGATCATGATGATTATCTGTCTGAATATCATCAAGCACCAATTAGCCCATGGGATCCCCTAAAGTTTCACAATATAAATAATGTCAAAGGAGAGTTTAAGCTCCCAAAGAAATTCCCTTGGTTTTTCCCTCTAATGCCTGTCAAAGGAGGTACAAGTTTAGTCTGTGATGGCTATGTTTTTAATTGCAACAATCAAAAGAGAGCAGGAAGAAGCAAGCATTATGTATGTGAAGATAGAAGCTGTGCTGCCAGGATCAACACAGAAGGATGGGATAAAGTTGCTAGTGAAAAAGGAGAGCACACATACAATGCTCCAATCAATCTTATTGAAAAGCTTCTAAAGTGGTACCTCTACCAAATGGTTCCAGTCTCCAAAGACGCCAAGGCTTATGATCTGGCAGTTAAAGCCACCACTCACCTAAGTAAAAGAACCTGAAGCTCATCCCTGACCGCAACCAGTTAGTGAAGTACATATGTGACAAACACCATGATCTATTCCTCCATAAGAAATCTGCCATGGTCCAAGAAGAGTTATTATTGACAGAGGAGTTAAAGATGTTCAATGGTGATGAGACATTCCTTTTACATGATGATGAACCTAAAGCAGAGGCAAAAATTATATGCTATGCTAAACAACAGAACTTGGAGCAGTTAAGAGATTTAGAGACCTAGTTATGTGACAGTACCTTTGCTGTATGCCCTCACATTTTTTACCAAATATGGGCTGTACATTCCCTTATTGAAGGCAAGGTGCTCCCATTTGCCTACTTTATGCTTCCTGGGGCAACAGAAGAGATCTATACAAGGGCCTTTAAAATCCCTCAGGAGGGCATCAAAGCCCTACCCAGTAATAAAAAGAGTCCCCCTGGCCATAACACTAGAGCCAATCCAGATGATGATGAAAAGGATTAAGCCACCCTTGCTGCAGAACAAGAAGCCCATGATAAAGCGCTTGGCCCCTCAACTATAATCATGGACTATGAAACTGCCCAGTATAACACTTTTGTAAACACCTTTGATGGAGAGGTACAGGGGTGTTTTTCTATTATTGACAGGCTGTTAACAGGCAACTAAAGGGTCTACCTGAGCTCAGCAAGCTCCACCATCTATATACATCAGGAAAATTCAAGCTCTTAATTCAGCAGTTTGTAGCACTAGCCTTTGTACATTCAGAGCATACTATACAAGCCTTTGACCTCCTATACCAGGATTCATATGCCAAGAAACATGAGAATGGCTTCTACCCTTTCATTGAATATTACAAACCACAGTGGATTAGAAATAAGGTCACAAAGCGCCTGAGCAAGCCCAGAGCCAAAGCCAACTGTAACTGCTACCAGGCAGTTCTTAAGGATGAGATGTAAACTACTTCATCTTTGTAGGGCTGGCATAAGCATATCAAGTCCTCCTTTGGAATCAAGCCCAGGTACAACACCTTCTACAAGCACCTCAAAGTCCAACATGGGAAGACTGTTGCATCCATCAGAGATATTGAGAACCACCCATCCAAGAATAAGAGAACCACCAAAGAGAAACAGTATCAAGAGAAGATTGAGGACGTTGTAAAGGCCAAATATAAGCTTTCATAGATTGGGGAATACATCAAGAAAATTGCCACAGTTTTTAATGACAACCAGGTGATAACAGTTTAGCTTTTGATTAAATTTATTGAGTATTGTCAAATTTTGTATATAGTTTTTATATGTTCAGTATAATATTTTTAAATAAAAAGTTATTCTAAATAGCTCATTAATAATTTATGATGCTGTTTTTTTTATAAAAATCATTGATTTTCTATTGATAGTTTGATGCCTTAGACTGTATAACATGGCCTAATTTCTGTATTTTACTAGTAAATTATATGTTTTTTGTAGTTTTCAATATAGAAAAAACTTTATAATAATGTTTCTGATTATTTGTATTTTCCTATAATATGTAAATTTTTATGTAGTATTTTTTTGTATATTGAATTTTTTTATCTTTATAAGTGAGAAAAATATTTTATAGTAAAGATAGCTAATTTAATAGTGAATTATTTTTGAAGTGTATTTTTATGAATTTTTTTATTGTCATGTATAAATTTTTATGGAATTTTTTGAATCTATGTTGTCACAGTACCCTAAAAAGTATTTTAAAGCTTAATTTTTATTAAGTAAAATGTTCAGGAAACAGGTTTCTGCTTATTAAAAAAGTGTCAACATTTAGTAGTCTGCATGAGTGAAAAACTTAATTCTGACTTTCCAATGCTGTCAACTTTAAAGTATTTTTAATTATGATTATTTACATATAGTAAGTTGACTTTCAGAATGAGTTAAATCATGTGATTGCCCCTTTTCAGGGTATAAAATGCGGAAGTGCGTTCATCAGTCCAGACAACCTGGACCTTGTCTGAGCAGAGCCTGGTCAGTGGCAGTGTTATAGAGGGAGGAAAATTTATGAAGTCTTGGCAATAGTTTGCTAACCCCAGGAAGCTTCTGACGTCCTTTTGGCATGTAGGGGTAGGCCAGGAGGTTACAGTGTCCACCTTGTCCTGAGCCATTGCAAACCCTCTAGTCTTTACAACATAGCCTATAAATTCCACCTTAGGTTGGAAGAATTCACATTTATTAAGTTTTGTAGGTAAGTTGGCTTGTAAGATTTTGCTCAGGATTAGGTCCAAGTGATGTAGGTGCTCTTTGTGGGTCTTAATATACATGATGATTTTTTTCAAGGTAGGCCATGCAGAACTGGTCAAGGTATTCACCCAGGAATGTATTGATCATGTGCTGGAAGGTGCTAGGGGCATTGCATAGTTCAAACAGCATCACCAGGTATTTGTAGAGTCCATACCTGGTCTTGAATGCTGTTTTGTACTTGTTGTCTTCCTTGATTTGGATTTGATTGAAAGCATCTTTTAGATTAATATTGGAATACACCTGAGCGCAAGTCAATACATCACACAAGTCATTGCCATTAAGAATAGGATAACAGTTCTTTATAGTTCTTCCATTCAGCTTCTGGTAGTTAACGCACAGGCACATACCACCATTCTTCTTGCCCACCAACAGCATTGGCAACAAGCAAAGACTCTTGGACACGCAGATGAAGCCTTTCTTGGACATGTCTTCAATGACACTTTGAGTGCCAACTTCTCTTTGTGATTGCAGCTATAGATGGGGCCATGTTAAGGCTTGGTGCTGGGCAAGAGGCCAATGGCGTGGTCATAATTTGTGTGATTGGGGAGACAGGTTGCTACTTCCTTGCTGAAGATGTGGTTCCACTTCCCTAATGGAGAAGGTAGGGCCCCCACAATGTGTTCAATTTTCAGAGTCAGGAGTGTGCTGGGGTTTCCTTTGGTTGGACCTAGCTGGAACAGCGCTACATCACAAGAGTTATCCCCCTTCAAGGCAACTGTTTGGTTACAAAAGTTCAGGATGGCGCCATGCCTTTGGGACCAGGAGTCTCCCAGGATCAAGGGGTGGGGAAGTCTGTTCAGGATTATGGGGAGCTCTGGGTAGATGTTCTGACCAATTTTCAATGGCAACTTGGTTTCACACCTGAACCCAAGGTCACGGGAGCTATTCCCCATGATCACCTTGACACCCTTGGTGGTAACCTTTAGTCCTAGGTCCTTTGCAAGGGTGGTGTCAATAAAGATTTCTTCAACCCTCATATTGATAAATGCCTCAACAATCTGAGATATTGAGAGTGTTTTCCTTTGACTTGGATAAATTTGTAAGAATGGGTGGAGGTGTTTATTTGAGCTAGGGAAACCGTAGGACCACACTTTTTTGGTCAAGCCTTATTGAGGTGGCTGGGTTTGTGGCAGTAGAAACACAACCCTTCACAGTAGTGACGTTTTAGTTCCTCAGGGGACATTCCTGGTCTGTTGGGTGTCTGGGCGCGGTTTGTGCACTGAGTGGAGAGGGCAAACCTTCTTGATTAAGGATCAATCCTCTACACAAAAGGAGTAATTCATCTAGGCCAAGCGTGGGGGGATGGTGTTAGAGGAGTTCTTTCAAGGAAGGGCAGGCTTCTTGGCAGTACAGGATGGCTGTTAACTCATCCTAAAGTTGGGTTCCAGCTTTCAGTTTAAGGAGCTTGTTGTTGTAGGCTTGTAGGTTGCGGGATCCTTGTCTAATGTCTAGTAAGCTGATAAGGCTGTGATGGCAGGTGTCTTGGTTGTTGCCAGTGATCATTAGTTTGTTTTCAAATTAGGAGTAGTCCAGGTAGAACTCAACGTCTTCTGTGGTGACCTTCCCAAACCAGTCTAAGGCGTCACCAGAGAGCATGGAAGCCCCTCCAAGGACTTTCTCATTGTTGTTGGAGTATGAGTTTGTGTTGGCCTGGAAATGGAGACAGAGGACTGGAATAGCTCTTTGGGCTTCTTCCAAGGTGAGCTTCCCCATCTGTGGCATGTGCACCTTGGTTGTGGACTGGTTGACTATAACATTCTGGACTTGCAAATTTGGGGTCTTGGTCTTCTCAACGCCAAGCAAGGCGTCATTTGGTCCTGTACTGTATCAGTGTCAAATTGCTGATCTAATTAGGTTATTAACTAGCTTGAGGCATAGTAAGCTGAAATAAATGAAAATAACATACAAGATTCCCCAAGAGTTATCAACATCTTGGGGCCCAGGTTACTGTGGTTAAGTTAGATTGCCTTAATTTTAGAGATCTGGCCTGTGGGGGGTTCCTGGGAACTTGCGGGCAGACAGCCTGCAGGCCCTGCTGGTAGGGCCTACTACAAGATTGGTGCTAACTTTACAATATAAGACATGAATTTGCCCAGGAGGGCCCAGGGTCTGCTTGCGGGTATCATTGAATTAATCAGGCCAGGAGAGTGATATAAGTCACCCTGAATATCTTAGTAGAGGTGGATTTATTGGCTTCAACAGATTCCTGCAGGTAATTGGGCTGCAGGGTGAGAGGTGGTGTCATCAGAACTAAATAGGCGGGCAGGTAGTTTATTTGTTGGGGAATAGCAGAGGAGGTATGGTGATTTTAGTACCTTCTCTGTAAACAGTCTCTGTCTCTCTAGTTCTAGCCTCTGGGTTGTAGATTAAGATTTCCTCTAGTGTGAACTCCAAATATGCTGGGTTTGAGGATATTTTGTGAAATGTACTGGGCCAAAGGGAGCTCCTAGTAGACAATATTGTTCAGGCAGCTGGTCTGCGGTTTCTTGGGGTGGATAAGTGGGAAGTACAGAACCGCAGGAGTCAGTCTGAAAATGAAATAAAACTAAAATCAAGTATGGGATAACTTGGTTAAACCAAAGGTTCATATCACTTTATTGCAATAATAAAGATGGGTAACTTCCTGGTGGCCCAGGGTATAAGTATACCCATCTGCCATGGAGAAACTTTTACAAATTCCTTTGGGCATGGTGCTACTGTCTACCAGCTTTTTAGAGCCCTTGGCGGCATCCATTGTGGAATTTAATTTATTGGCTGGTTCAAACTGAGAAAACTCAAATTTTCCTTTCAGGCCATTGGATTTGTCATCTTTGGGTGGCCTGCATTCCACAGGAAGTTTCTTTGCTTCCCCCGCTGCGGTGCCCTAAGTAATTCTGGGATCTTTGGCTTGGCCTGCACTCTCATTGGTTGGGTTAACAGGAATCTTTGACGTGTGGAGCTCTGACGCAGGTAATTTTAGTTCATCAAGCCTTAGGAGATCCCCCAAAGTCAAACCTGCTCTAGTTTGAGCCCAAAAATCTGTGGGTGGCTGGTCTTGCGGCCTGCAGGCTATTAGGATTTTGAATCCTGTAGTTGAGGTTTTTCTATGAGCATATTTAACAGGAGTTTGTCATTTGTGACACTGTTGTAACTGTTCTGTATTAGCAAAGTTACACAGGAAAATAATTGGAAACTAGATAATTATTTTTATTGAAATATTGGAATTATATAGCTGGAGTGAATCATCATAAAAGGAAAAATATTGGGGTGATCACTCAGTTGAATTGGGCAGGGGTGGCATGATCCTTGTAATGAGTGAAGCACCCAATTGAGCTATCTACTGGGATGGGATTGTCACTGGATTTTGTTGATGGATTTAGTAATTAAATATGACTTCTGCATTTGGCTATGGGTCATGGGGACTTCAGCTTGAGGGTCACAGATCCTCTTGTGCAGAACCTTGCAAGGGTTTGACCCCACATTTTTGACACCCTGCCGGCTGAAGGTCAGCCTTCTTTGCAAGGAGATCTTCTGGAAAGTTGTATGGGTGTGGGCTCTATACTCTATCAACTGTTGCTCAATTTCTGGGGTAATGGGTTTGAAATATTTTTAACAGGGTTGTATGGATAAAGTCTGTCATGATGAAGGACTTTATCTTATTTTCTTTAATCCAATCCCTGTACCAGGTAATTATTGTTGTCATTTATCTTTAGAACAATGGTGGGGCCCACTTTCTCTGGTAGTAGCTTATTCTTGTCAGTATTAATTACCCAAACCTCATCAACAACTTCATGTCTGTTTTAAAGAGGAACAAATATATCTTTTAGTTGTTTCTCCTTTATTTTTGCTTGAATTTTGTAGGTGTGAAGTATATGGTGATCTGATATTTGAGAAAGCTTCTTGGTATCTCCAGCTTTGGCCCTGAAAGGGCTTGGTCAGTGTTTGACTGTGTGCCATATACTAGTTCATAGTGGCTCTTCCCAGTGGATCTGTTCACTTGGGTATGATATACAAGGAGGGTAGTCACCAACTGTTTGGGCCAATTCTCAGGTTTCTCATCAGTAAGTTTGGCAAGGGCTTACACTAAGCTGCCATTTAACCGTTTAAATCTGCTGTTAGCCTGAGGGTGATAACAAGTGATCACTGTATGCTTCACACGCTACTTGATAAGATATACATTGGTGTCTTTAGAGTTTAATTCTTTGTCTTTGTCAGTAATTAATCATTTAGGCTTTAAGAATTTACAAATGATTTCTTTGCCTATGAACCTGCACACATTGTTACCAGTATGGGCGTTGACAGCCTGAGCTACTGGTTATTGTGTGACAAAGTTAATAGCAGTGATTATATATTTCTTGTTATTGCCCTTTCCTGGAATGGGACCTACAATTTCTAGTGCCCATACCTTGAAAGACAACTGTGTTTAGATGTGTAGTAATGACTTGGGGGTGTATTGCTCTTGATGAACTTTTTCAAGCCTCATATTATTCAAGTACTTTGTAGATGTCTCTGTACAAGGTGGACCACCATAATTTGTTCTTTAAGATGTTGTATAGATTCCTACTATTGGTGTTACTGAGGTCCCAGTGGTAGCTTAAGATGGTATCCTCTCTTTGGTGTGTAGGCACATTGTGGATAGTGATCCCATCTGACAGCTTACAGTGTAATTCTCCATAGATGTTGATGAAAAAGTGTTTTTTCTTGATGAAGATGCCATGTTTTATGTATGTGGTGCCTGGGGGAAAGCCTTTGTCCTTGGTTTGTAATATCAGGAGTGACCAATCAGGGTCCAACACAGTCTTTCCCCTTGAGGCTTGTAGGTAAAGTCATGATAAGTTGTCAATGATAACTAATTTGGGTCTAGGATTATACTGAATGTTCATGTTGAATCTCTAAAGGAACACCATCCAGGGTGTTTGTTGGTGGGAGAGGTTTGCATGGGTCTTAAAGTATATAAGAGACTGGTGTTCTGTGAGAGCGGCAAATCCTTCTTGTCCCTTAAATGTAACAGCATCATTTATATAGGAAATATATGATGACAAAGAGTTCTTTGTCATGGATAGGATAGAGACACTTACTATCTGTTAACTTGCAGGGCTTGTGTGTCACTGGTAAGAATTATCCAGAGTCTGTCTTGATTTGGAGTACAAGTTCTATGGAGGCATCCAAGGTGTCAGTCACCATCTGATAGTCCCCATCTCTCCTAAGGTACTAGATGATGGGAGCTAATAATAATTTTTATTTGAGGTGGCAGAAGCAAAGGTCACACTTGGGAATCTATACAATTTGGACTTGATTTTGGTGATGGCATAGAGAGGAGCTGTTAACAGGCCACAGTCTGGGATAAACGTTATAAATAGGCCATCATACCCAGGGATTTCCTGATTTCTCCTTTGTCTTTGAGATAGGGTATTTAAAAGATGGCTTGGATTTTCTGTGCATTGAGCTTGATGCCATCTTTGAAATCACATGTCCTAAGAAGAGCAGGTTTACAGTAAAACTGGCATTTCAATGGCTTGGAAAGTAACTTGTGATTAATCAGGGTGGCAAACACTGATTCCAAGTATTTATGATGATGCTTCAAGGTTGTGCTATAGATGATGATGATGTCTAGGTATACAAGTACATGCTTTCTAATGCAAGTAGCAAACATCTTATTTATGAATATGACCAAGGCTGATAGTGTGTTTGCCATCACAAAGTTATTTGCAACACACTCATATGATACATATTTAGTTTGGAAAGCAGTTTTTAGAATGTCTTCCTCTTTGATTCAGTACCGGTTGTACCCAGCTGTCAAGTCAATTTTGAAGGATATTGTTGTACCACCCAGTACATCAAAAAAGTTGTCAATGAGTGATAGTGGATAGTGGTTTCTTATAGTGACTTTGTTCAGGGCCCTATAGTAAGTGACTAGTCCCAGGGACCCATTCTTTTTTGCCATGAAGATTATGGTGGCCCCAAATGGGGATTGTGATGGTCTGATGTGGCCTTTTTCTAGGGCCTCTTTAAGGTAGACACACAGCACATTGCCCTCATTTAGATTAAGCTGGTATACAGAATGTGATTTGGGTACTGCTCCTTTAATTTGTATGAAATTTTGTATGTTCTTTTCAGGGGAGCCCTGTTAGAGCCTCTTCAAAGATCTCTAGATATCAAGCTACTATTTCTCAGACTTTTGGGGTCACAGTGTCTTGTGTTGTTTTTGAAGTGTATGAATTCACATTAACAGGAATCCCTGTCAATTGCTTCAATGTTATCTTTCTTGTCTTGTGTTTCTGTTATACACACAAAAACAGATCTCTTAGAAGCTGGTCTAGGGTATCTGAATAAATTTGGTTGTTGACGTCATCTCACTTGATGGTTAAAACTGAGGCAACCCAATCAAAGCTTGGGTTGTTTTGTATCAACCAATCCAAACTGAGTACCACATTAAAAGAGAGAGAAATCAATTATAGGTCCCTGGATGGTGGAGTGAAGGATCTCCAGTGTAATAGAAAAGGCGCAATCTCTCTAGTAGCAGCAATGTGATGATCAACAGCTAAAACCACAGTTTTAATCTGTGGAGGATTAGTGGCTAGCTTGTACTTGTTCACAAAGTGGCTATTAATGAGGGTACAATATGCACCAGAATTGAGAAGTGCTTAACCTGTATAACTTGAAAAGCAGAAATGGTAAGACATCAATTTATTGAGGTATCTGGCAATTGTGTAGAGCACTGGATCTCCAGAGAGAACCTGAATCATGTGGCACTGGTCTAGGTCTTCAGGTTGATACTCATTGTTTGGCAAGGCTAATGATTGTTGTGGAGAGCTTGAATTGCATATTGCTATATCCAAGCTTTTACCTCATCATGTTTGCCTTGGGTGATAGTGACTTTTATATGAGTAAAATTGGACTGGCCATTATTCCCATTGTTATGACCATATGGATTTTTGAAGCTTGTTTTTTGGATTGTTATTGCCAGGTAGAGGGAGGCTGGAATGCCCTGGGGTATGAGAGACTTTGGGTCTCTCTCTTCCAAGTTGGCACCTTGTTTAAGGAGACAAAAGCTTGTTCTGCTTTCTTCACCTTGCAGTATAGACTTTTGAGGTTGGGCACTTTTTCTGAGTTAATGTGCCTCACGACATGGGTCTTGAGGGTGTTGTAGTACATAAGGTGTGTTTTAGGATTATCAAAAGTCATCTCCAAAGGTGCATGTAGGCGCAGTTCTTAATAGGCTTTTATTAATTCTTTCATCATACAAATTTGAGTTAAGTTCTTCACCTGAAATATGATCATGAGGGTAGTATCTTCATCACAAACCTAGCCAAGAAGTCTTTCTTGGAGGTTCCCTAGTCTTTCCTTTTATGATCCTTATGTCACTTGATACACCAAGCACCTGTGTTGTGACTCAGGAAAATGGAAATCTCAGTAATCCAGAAATGGTTGGGCACTCCATCTGTGTCAACTTGTTCTGGGAAGTCTAGATCCACACTGTGGTATTGTTATTGGCTCCTGAAAATGACTTCAAGGCCAAGTACAAAGTTGCTGAGCTGCATGTTAAGGAATGATGCTCTTGTTATTTGTTCAAATAGTAGAAGAGGGTGCCTGGAAGAACCCTTGTTCAGACAGGGCACTAAAGGCAAGAGCTGGAATTAACATGCCTTGGTAAAGAACATAATCCTCTGGTATATCTGTTCCTGACGCGTAGGGTGTCCAATCCAAGAGGAGCCCATAAATGATTCTTTTGTATATTTTTGACTGCAGAGAGTACAGGCAACAGAAGAAATTTTGAAGAGAAAGATAGGATTGGAAATCTACCTGTGCTATCAATGTTACAACTGTGTTGTAGTAGCAGTGTTACAAGGGGACAATTTTTGGAAACTAAATAACTATATTTATTGATATATGGGGCACATATAAATGTAATAAGTGGCCTGGTAGGAAAAAGATTCCTGCAAATACATCATTTAAATGGGCAAGGGGTAGCTTACTCTACTAATGAGTCAGGTGCTAAATCAAGTTCACTCTAAATTTGGGTTATCAATAGTTTGCTTTTCCTTGCTTGGTAAATTTGATTGAATGCTGCTTTTGGCTGTATGTGCCAGGATATTTGATTAAAGGGTAGGGCTGTGGCAAAGAGAAAATGTAGCCATTGGTTTTTTCTGGAATTTCCTAAGTAAAGGGAATCCAACATTTTTGAAAAAATAATAAAAGACAGCTTTATTTTTTCCAGAAGAGCCAGGTTTTATTTAATTTTATATCATTTTTTTATTTGTGAAAAATTCAAATTTGAGATTTTTTAAATTATAATTTCAAATTTTTTTAAAAAATCATTTTTATTTAAAAAACAAAAAATATCCTCCAATAATGCGTAAGTAAGGTAGGGATGGGAACAGCAATTGTGCAAACACAGTGTCACAAAACCATTTTTTGGATGTTTGGATTGGGTCACAAAACAATCCATGTGATTTTATGTCACAACTTTTAGAGTAGGTCACAATTTGTGCCTAACATCATTGTGTAGATCACAAAATATAAAAGAAAGGTGGCTTTCAAATATGAGACAGATGATTTCATTTTGTGAAAAGGCACAGGATGTAAAATTAGAATGGCTCTCAAGGGTGAAAAAGATGACTTCATTTTGTTCAAGGCACATGATGTAAAATTTGAACAGGTTCAGTTGTAGGATTTTATTTTTTAAATTGAATTTGTTAAAGCTTTACCTCCATTACCTCATAATGATAGATTTGATTGTACCATAGTTTGCTTTAGATAATTATATTGAAACACCAATCAAAGCATTTATAAATATCTACTTCAATTGAAAGAAATAGCTTGCATACTTATGATTGGACACAACACAAAACCACATGAGATTGTGCTTGGTCACATCACAATTCATGCAGATTTGTTTTGTGACTTTAGGAGCAGGGCAAAAAATGTGGCAGTTGAAATTGTGAGCTTCTCCCTAAAAACATCTAACAAATTTGCATGAATTGTGATGTGGCATGAAAGTCACAAAATGATTTTTACCCAGCTGCCAAAGCCACAAAACCAATTGTGTTAATTTTGGTGCCCATCCCAACCCTATGTGTAAGGCTATGTTTCCAAAAAATTGTAGCCATGACAATTTTCTGAAATCCTAGCTTGTCTGAGACAAATGGCTTCTTTTTATAAAGCAGCCATCCATCTCAGATCCAGAAACAATTCCAAAAAATTGTACTGTCTAAACTTTCTGGGATCATAACCATACATTCTTCCTGTGGATGCTTTCTTAGATTTTTTTTAAAATTTAATATTTATTTATTTTCTCTTAAAAAATTATAACTATAATAATTAAAATGCATTTTATGTCAAAATTTTTTTATTAAAATATATATATGGGCTCATCGTGAAAAAGAAAGCTGCCTATAAACAGTATTTTTAAATTTATATTTTGGATTCCCCTAGGTAAGGGGAATCCAAAATCCGGAAATAGACAGATGAGAAGCGCTGATTGCGGTAAAATACCGTAATCACCGCATTTTTAATCCGCCGCAGTCCTAGCCAGGAATATTTTCTTGTCTGTGTTTTTTCAGTAGCGTCAAAAAAATAAGAGCGCGTGTAAATCCGAATGTTACAGTATATATATCAATGTTTAATATAAAATCTAATATAATTTCGAATATAGCCAGAATGAGTGATTTAGGCATAGTCTGGGATGTTTTTTCTTCCATCTGACTTTCCGCAGTAGGGAGGAATGATGGGAACGTGGTTGAATGGCATCATATGGTGAGTAATACGGAAACCAGGCTCACCCCAAGCGCAGTTGGGATCCTCGTCATACTCCTGGCTGCAGACAACCAATTCACTAGTCACTGGAGTAGCAGCTTGTTCATGGATCTCAAGGCCTATGTGGGTATAGTTTAGGATACGTGGTGGGATCTGAGGGACAATGTCATTTCTATTGGTGTAGTGGTTGATTTCAATGCCAAGGCCTTCCATGTAAAGCTTGGTGTCAAGGTTGCCAATGCGGGCGGGGGAGAATCCCATGACAAACACGGGGACATTATGTTTCTTCTTGAACTGTGCCCAGTAATGAGTAGAGAGGATGGCTAGGCTGCCGCCAAGGCTGTAGCCAGTAACAAGGATGCCTTTGGGCTTTTTGTTTTGCATCACTTCATTGGCCTTGTGCATTACCTGGTCGTGGATTGACGAGTATATCTCCATCATGCCTCGGTGCACCTGGATGCCTTTGGGGGCTCCTTCTAGCTGGCCTAGCAGGAAGTCAAAGTTGCTCATCCAGTTGCGGATACTGCTGGTGTACTTGTATGCTACAATGAGTTGTTTGTTCTTCTTGTCGTAACCAATCAAGGCACTTGATTCGTACGTTGTGTTGCGAGCAAACCCTATGTCGCTGTACTCACTGTCGCAGATGCAAGTTAAGCCCATAACTTTGTCCTCGGGACAAGTGGGCATGTAGGAAATCTCAAGTGCTCTGCGAAGGTCGTCGATCTTCATGGGCTTGAATTTGGTGAGGTTGGGGATTTTCTTGGGGGGATACTCGTCAATCTGAGAAAGCAATTGCTTGATGTTGCTGAGATTGGCTAGCTTTCCCATTTGAGTCATGTAGGACACGGGGTCCAAGTCAATCTGAGCATCGATAAACGAAGGCGAGTTTGACGCTGCCTTTGCCGCCAAAGACTCTCCAATCAAGGCAAGTAAACAAGTGGTTTTCATTTTAGTTTAACAAACCACTTGTTTTCTTTTTAAATACTCACCAAAGCCACGATGCTGTTCAGACCAATCAATGTAAGCCACTAATGAGATGCCGCTTGAGCGACAAGATAGCCAAGTAATTAATGAGTTTTTTGTTTTTTATAATTTGATCTACCATTTTAAATTATAATTTCAATTAAATTATTATATTCTTACAAAACAGCAAAAAGTATATCAGAAACTTGCTCAGAGTGAATCATTCAATTAATAATCCTATCTCCGAATTTAATTGCTCCATTTAACAAATCCATCATCAAACTGTCCAATTAGATCCATCAAATCAAGCTTCATTTCCTTCGCCTCATCACAAGAAAAGAGTTGTGGCATAGCTTCGAGAATTCCAGTCGATCAAGCTTGAGACCAGCAGTTCAATTAGAGCATTAAATTAATCTTTTCTCAAAACGTCTACATCAAGGCAGGGCGAATACCGTTCTGGAAAAATCTGTGCATGTTATTCATTCTTTCCAGGCGCATTAATGCCGCAATTGTATTAATCTAGGCATCACACCCCTTTATAAATTGTGATGATCATTAAGGAGTACGCCATAATGCTCGCTGTTCCAATTTGATTTAATTCTTAAACCATAAAAAATCTTAATAAATAAAATCTTAATAAAAATATATTTAAATTTAAATCTGATGACGAATTTCCCTTTATAACTGGAAATTGTAATATTTGTATCCTCTTCCTAATGTAATCCTTTCAAGTTAAAGTGTCATGAATGCCGCCATTCACCATGTTTTGATTTCACCTTCATTGGGTTATTTCGAGGACGAATCTCTCTCTTTTGCTTTTGCCCTTCAAAATGAGGCTGGCTCTAAATTGGGAAATTCAATTGTTCAGTTTCCTGATTTTGCGCAAATCACTTGCCCCACTCATGCTTGTGGCAAGTGATCCTACTGTTCCGGTAGTGTTTTGTGGTATCATCAACCACTATATATTCTATTTACTATTCACCAATAAAAATTATGTTCTATTCACGTTTTTGTCTTTGTGCCTTCAAGTACTTTGGCGCCTCTCTAGCTTTTTCTAGTAGATATTATTCAACCAGGGCCATAAGGTAATTGCATAGCCTTCCCTGCCATTCTAATTGAGACTTAGTATGAATTCAATCCTAAGGTATGATTTCCTTTTGTGACTCTGTGCCGCGCCTCAGATCACGACAAAAATGGTGCTCACTACAGGGGCTGTAAGCCCCTTGGTTACCCCTTTTGCACTATGTTTTCAGGACCTTTGCCTCCTCCCATACAAGAGCCAACTTTGCCTGAAATTACCAGTCCTCCTATTGAGGAAGACATTGCCAACCCACCTATTGTCCCTACTGTGCTGAACCTTGGGAGTGGTCCCTTCCTAGTGGCCTACCCTTTGAGTACCCCTGACTTGGAACAAGTCATGGCGGTGGCCCTTGAGATAGCCCGTGATGGGGCCATCCCTTGCCTCCAGCTTCAGTTCAATCAAGCAGAATACTACAAATTGATTGTAGCGCCACAATTTACACAGCATCACTCTCAGCGGCTGGCTCTGCTGAACATTTATTGTCCTATTTTGTACAACCTGCCTTAGCCCACCATCAAATAGTATTAGGGCTCAACATTAAGGAGATTTCATTGCTGCAAGCGCCGTCACTCATCACTGGGATCAGTTTGCGGCCTACCAGCAGTGGATCCCTTCCCTGTTTTCCTTAGTATCTAACAATCAGCGCAACTCTGTCACCTCCCAATCTTGCTTGGTCACCTCCATTGAAGAATGCACCAATCCATCCTCAAGTATGTCAGAGAGCGCCTTCATGAGTTCCATCAGCTAGAACAGCCCTGGGGTGCCCAAGTAGATTCCACTCTAAACGCCTATCTCACCAACTTCAAACAACTTGTGCAACAACTCAATGAGTTTAGTGCTTATTCCTTTGACCAATTACAGCAAGTAGCAGTCCATGCTGCAAAGGGCCTTTGCAAACTTGGCAAGAAATTTGATCAAGAAAGGGCTGCTACCGCTGCTACCATTGCCAAACTCCAGACTCAAGTAAATGAACTGTCTGCCACCAAAGAAGATGCCCTGCCTTCTCCTCCATCCAAAGAGTTAGCAGATAGAGAATAGAGGCTCTGTGATGCCATTCAAGATTTAAGAGCATCTACCTGCAGTCAGGATTGCCCCCCAAAGCCCCTCAGCCTGACCCTCAAGTGCTTGCCCTGATGGCTCAGGTTGCCAAATTACAACAAGAGGTTGCTACTTTGCGTGAGGTAACGGTATTTGTAGTTAGTCCACCTGAAGTTGTGGGTGAAGATGGTTGTTGCCCTGGCTTGTCAGGAGTCCTCCGCATTCATTGTGCTAGAGAGTTGATAGCTCTAGCCAATTAAGTGGACCTCCTGGAGTGAGATCACTCTGAGCTTGATGAAGACGTACAAGAACTAAGTTAAGTGATCAATTCAGTAAATGACAGGTTTGTCACTTGCCTTTTGGTAGGCCCATCTCTTACTTCCTGACTGGCTGAACTGTCCTCAGTAGTAAACAGAACGGCAACTGTGGTAAGTTTGACTCCCTTAAAGTTGACTCCCTGGTACATGACTCCCTTAAAATCAACTTCCTTGAACTCGACACTATAGTAAAGTGAGAATTCAGCATTTGCCCTGATTGACTCCCTGGTACTTGACACTTTTTTAATTAAAAGATATTGATGCACTGAAAAATTTTAATATAAAAAATTAAGCTATACAGAAATGGTATACTAAAGTGACCCCGGAGAGCTCAAAAGTGCAATAAAAACAGTATCTTAATTAATAAAAATAAGGAGAAATAAGAGATTAATTATCATTTTACTATGTAATTTACACTCTTCATTATAAAAATATTTTTTATTACCATAAAAATTAAAATTCCAATGAGAAAAAAATAACACAAACACAAAAAATAAATTTATGCAAAATATAAAGAAATATTAATATTTATTTGATATAGTTCATATAAGCACAACTGTGAATATCATATGTTTTATTTGGAAATTAACAAAAATTAAGATATTTCACTTACTTCCAACTATAAATATTCATCTCAAACTTACCATGCATACATAAAACAATCACTGCTATCTAATTAAATTAAAAAACTTAAAAATTAAAACTAAAAACTAAATGATCAAAGCTAATAAGTAAAAATTAAAGTTAAAAAGTTAAAAGTTAAAAGTAAAAATCATATAGCTGAGCAAGCAAGTTTATTCCTCCTCCTTCTTTTCTCGTTTCATTTTGGCCCCTTCCAGGAGGGCAGTGGCAATAAGCTCAGCTGCTGCTTAAGCTCAGAGGCCTTGTATTTGTGCTTATCCACACCCTGGATGGCCTTGGTGAAGAGGGTACAGCGGGTGGTTGGCTTGGTGGGGGGACGCAGTTGGCCAAGTCACACAGCTTGGAGATGGTCTTCTCCTGCTTGTGCTGCAAGAGGGAAAAGAACTTATTGAATTTGGGGTGGAGCCCAAAGTTGGCCTTGAGGTGTTTGTGGTAAGCCTCTAGCGCTGAGGTGGTCTTGAGCTCACCATTCACTGCCGCCTGGTACACATTCCAGCTGGCCTTGGCACAGGCCTTGCCTCGCCTCTGTGTGACAAACTTCCCAATCCACTGGGGCTCAAAGTACTCAAGGAAAGGCTTAAACTCTGGGTGCTTCAATATGTAGGGATCCTTTGAAAGCACTTTAAACCCCATTGCAGTGTGCTCTGGCTTTAAAAAAGCCAAGGCACTAAATTTTGCCAGCACAAATCTGCAGGTGTCCAAAGTATCCCTCCAGCTCAACCTACTAAGCTCTGTGTGGGCCTGCATGTTACAAGCAACTGCTTGGCGGAAGTGGAAGTGGCACCCCTGCACCTTCCCACTAAACAGCTGCTCAAATGCATTGAACTGAGCAGGCTCAAAGTTCATAATGCATACAGAGGCCCAAGAGCTCTTAGCCTTGCCTTTTCCTCCAAGTCCAGGGTGGCCTGGTCCTTGTCAGAGGCAAGTGGGTTGGCGCGGGTGTGGGGGGGAGTCTTCTTGGATTCATCATCATCGGCAGGAGGAAGGAGGGCAAGTTCTTGACAGAGGATGGAGAACACACGGGTATAAAAGGCCTCAGTGGCCCCAGGAAGAAGGAAGAATGCAAGTGGAATCACCCAGATGTTAATCTGGGCATGAACCATCCAGAGCTGCTTGAACATCCGGGGGCAAGTGGCAAAGGTACCATCAACTAGCCAGGTTGACGCCCTTTTCAACTCCATCAGGTTCTGATGAGTTGAGTAGCAGATTATACGGTCCTTGGCTGCAGGCCTGTCATCATGAAGCAGGAAGCACTCCCCACTAGGAAGCTGCTTAAGCTCATGAGTGAGCGTGAGCTCAGAGAGGACGTCAGAAGCCTTGGGGGAGGGGGATTTGCAGCAATACGCTTATTGCTGATGAATTTGACCAACTGCTCCTGTGTTGGTACCAACTTTAGATTGTTGGGTTTGAGATGCTGGAGGCCTTGATGGCCAGATCAGAAGCGCAGAGGTTGGCGGTGGTGGGAATGACCTTAACAAGATACCATTTAAGCATGCAAGTGATTAGATGATTGGGGGCTCACAAATGTGCTCCCCTTCTCCAATATTACTTGGTCCCAGCCCTTGGTGTTCAACCAGGCCCCACATCCTATCCTTGTGTACAAAGTGCTTGCTTTTGGTCTGCTGCTTTTGGTTGTTGCAATTAAAGATATAATTGTTGGCAACGTAACCAGGGCTGCCCTTTACAGACATGATCAGAAAGTACTAGGGGAAGCACTTAGGAACTTTGAACTCTCCGTCCACATTGCAAATGTTGTGGATGGCCAGTGGATCCCAAGCCACATGACCAGAAGCTTTAAACTTCTTGGACTAATCCTCCGGCTCATCTTGGGGGTCAGATTAAGAAGGAGGGGAAGAGCCATTGGGAGGGGGAGGGTTAGATTCTTTGAGGCCTGCTTGGATGCCTCTCTTTTCTTACCAGAAGAAGAGGGGGGCTCCTTAGCAGCCTTTGCCTTCTTGGTCCAGCGCTCCTTGGTAGGCTTGGAGTGGGCCTCTGAGTGATAAAATGAGTGGTTGGTAAGATCACCATCAGATTTATTGGGGGAGGAATTTTGGGGGGAAGGTGAAGGGGATGTAGAAGATGAGGGGGGAGGGGGGAGGAGTGGGAGGAGATGGAGTGGGAGGAGATGGGGTGGAGGTGATGGGGTTGGAGACTTTGCCTTTGCAGGCTTCTTGGCATGCTTGGGGGTGGAGGCAGTTTCTTTGGAGCCTTTGGAGGCTTGACGCTTAGGCTGCTGGCTGTTCTTGCTTGATTTTGTCTAAATAAAAGTTTAGCATTGTAAATAAAATGATTGCAAAGATATTGCAAACACAAAGAGGTAAAGCAAAGCAAAAGTTAAATGAAAAGTGTGCAAATAAAGTTTTATTTATAAAAAAACATAAAAAAGGTAATGGAAGCAAAATAGAAACTCAAAGTATAGATATAAAGGTTAAAACATAGAAAATAAGTGATTTTGTAATGAAACATCAAAGATGTTAGGTTCAGCATAACATCTTGGTGTTAAATCAATATAAAAGTTTAATTGAAAATCAAAAAATATATGAAAATTATATGGAGAGCAGCAGGAAAAGTAGTATATTATAATAGCAAAAAAATTATTATGTGGAATTTTTTTTATTGAGAGTTGAAAATTCAAAACATAGTAAAGTGTCAAGTTTGGCACTGTCAAACAGCCAGAAAAAGCTGAATTCTCACTGTCAAGTATGCCAGAATTGAGCAGAAACATCAAATTTACTATGTTTTTTACATATAAACCTTGCTTAAATTTAAACCAGGTTCAAAATTTAACCCAAAAGCAAGGCAGTTTTGTATGCTCAAAAATAAAAAATACAACATAAGTAAAAAAAGTAAATGAGTGGAAATGTGTTTATTAGTGATTAGGGTATGCCGTGAGGAGCTGGGAGTGAATTATTTACCATAGTGTTGGTTAAAAGCGTTAAGAAGCTCTCTGTAATAATCCCTAAGTTAAAGTGTCAAGTGGGTGAGTGTTGAGTGGCGCTCATAGTACGTCACATATTAATTTAGCCTTAATTCTGAGCCTTTGATTAGTTAAATCCAAAACTGATCAGGTGTCAAGTGGATAGAGTTGAACAAAGAAAGTGTCAAGTTTCAGTTTTTTATAAATTACATATGAAATCTCTTAATAAATTGGGCTTTTTTATGTGGCACCACTTAATCCAAAAGCCCGGGAATGACATAATGTAAAACAAGTGGGGTATTTGATTAATGTCTATGCCACCAAATCCAGTATAGTGGTGCTTGGGAGCCTAATCAACGACTATGGACACTAATAATAAAAATATAATATTAAATAACAAATTTTATATAAGCGCATATGTATTTTATTAATAAAATTAAAATTTGGCTTAAAAAGTGTCAAACTGGCCACTTTTGGGTTTAGAGTGCCAAACACAGGTTTTTTTGTTTCTATTAGTAAATTTACTTATAAATTGCCCCTTAAATTGGTATTTTAGCTAACCAATTTATTAAACAGAGTCAAGTTCAAGTAAATCCAACCTTGGGTTTTTGGTTTCAAACCCCTAAATTACTAGTAAAAATTAGCTTAAAATTGGTTAAGCTAAAAAACTAATAGATGCACATATGCAGCACTCAACTCCCTGGTACTCGACAAAGTGTCAAGTACCAGGGAGTCAAGTTTAAGGGAGTCAAACTTACCACAGTTGCCAACAGAACAGGGCCAGAGCCAGGATGTTACTGAGCAACAGACCACCCTAGCTAATAATACAGGCACCCGCACTGCTGAAACCTTGGCTACCCTTGAAGATAGTGTTTGCCAGCTGTGGTCCAGGCAGCCCCCCACCAAGTCAGAAGCAGAATTCTCCCCACGCATAAATGTACTCAATAGCAATAATGGTGGCCCAACTCCAGAAGCTCACCTTAAGCCTACCTTTAAGCAAGTCTTTGACTTCAAAACCTTGACCATTACAGCTTTTCTAACTATCTATGGACTGCCATGAGAAGGGCCTCAGATGAGGTTAAGAAGGAGCACATTTTAACCTGTCTGCACCAGACCTGCCAAGAGGTAGTAGTGCCAGAGATGCCCACCATTAAGACTTGGGAAGATATGAAGCAACTTCTGATAGACAAATTTGGTGGTGACCTTAGTTTTGAAGTGAAGAAGGACATCTTCATGCACATTGCTTTCAAGCCAAAGGAGACCCTAGCTGAATTTGCAGATATATTCTACATGGAAGGACAGCAACTGATAACGAGCAGACAATTGACAGCCCATGAAGCTTACATGGCTTGCGCTCAAGCCCTCAAAGTTAACCAGCTTCTGTGCCTTCACTTAAAGCCCATAAGGCTATTCTTTCCTCCATGAAGAGCATAAAGACGCTGTTACAGGATAAGCACCTTACTAATTCTGGAGCAGTTGTTAGGGAAGGTTGAGCTACTTCTAACTCTGGTTTGTCTTCCTGTGGTCCTTGCATTCTTACCATGAACTTGCAGAATCCTCCTCAACACCAAGGTTGCCACAACTGTGGTCAGATAGGTCATCATTCTCGAGTCTGCACCAACCCACGGGTTGAAGGAGCTGATCCAAAAGAGCAGGCAGGAAAAGAGCAGTCAACCTAGAGGCAGAGACGCTCTTGGTTGACAATTCTTCCCAGTCTCTATCAATCCCTTCCTCTATAACTGACTCTGAGCCTGCTGATACTGAGGCTCCTCCTATCCTCCTCTTGTTTCACAATATCTCTGATGACTCTGACATGGATGACTCTGATACTGACAATGCTGATGCATATGGGTACTCCGTTCCGGATGTTCCCAAAACCATTACAGTCCCCTATAAGTTATGTTCAGGAAAGACTACAACAACTGCCAAGCCTCTGTATGAAGCCAAGGAAGTTGTCTCTTGCCCTTACCCCACCCAAGCCAAGAGATCTCCCATGCTTGTCAAATCTTCCAAAGAAGCTGCTGAGGTTGCTGACACTGTGTTCAAGAACGTCTTTGTCTTGCTCCCTCTCCATATGGTCTATAAGGAGTTCCCGGGCCTAAGATGCATGATTGAAAAGTGGGACAAAGAAATAGCAGAATCCCAAGACATTCTGGCTGTCCTCCTTCCCTTTGGTTGTACAGTTATTTTAAAAGCTATGGTAACAAGCAAAAATTCTTCAGATTTATACAAAATGATTTCAGATTTAAACAAAATCCAAGCCACGCAAGATTCAGGATTCAATTAATTTAAATATCTTTGGTTAATAAATGATCTGTCAAACCAAAAACAAAATTTCACTAACCCATAATACAAAATTATATCAAACATCAAGCAGTGTAGTTCAAACCACAAACAAAATGAACTGATGCAACAAGTGAAATGGATGGATGCTGTTCTGGAGTATATTATAATCCATCAGGATCCATATGAGACACCAACAGAAGGACTAAAGTGAAACAAAACTTGAGCAATCTAGAAGCAAGATTACACAAGCACAAAATGAAATGAACTCACACAAGATGTGTAGTATGTGCAGCCTAAAATAGAAAACTATCAATTTAATAGCCAATCAACAGCTATCCAATTTAGGACCAGAGGTGTTTTATCCATTTTTATGGCTCCAGATTTGTATGAAAAGGTTTTGAGAACCTTCCAAATATGGACTTGAGATTACAATAAAAAATAATTCATTAAATTTTAAAATTTCTACCTTTAGTGATTTTATCCTAGGTTTTTTTACAATGGTTTTTACAAGCAATATCTTTGACAGCGCCAGCAGCCAAGCCAGCTACAATGGAGGCAAGGCTCAGAACATGGAGGCACCTGTTTACACCCAAGCCTTTGAGGCGGGTAACAAGGAAGCTGACCTGTTACTGTCCCCCAACCCATATGGCTTTGACTTGTTCAAGAGTCACTTAGCGTCTAGCTCTGCCCTTGCTCCCACACCCACCCCTGCACAAGCTGCCCATCAACCAACCAATCAGGATGGCAGCCTCAATCCAGAACAACTTCCTGCCACCAGCCAACCTGCCCCCCTACAGCCAATCAGGCTTCAGCTCCTGCTGCCCAGCGCCCCAAACGCAGAATAATCACTGCCCAAATTCTTCAGGAAATTGTGGCACTAAACCTATAGGGCCTGTTGTGGGACCAGATTGCCGCCCAGTTGCAATTTATCCAAGCCAACATAATGCAGAGTTCAACAACCTAATAGACAAGGGAAATATGATTGGGACGGCTAAGAAGCCAAAGAAGGCCACAGAGTCCCAGATAACCAAGGCCTACCCAATAATGCTTGATCTCCTCAAGCAGGACCCCAAGCTTTCCTTGGCCCAGGTCCGGAAGCAACTTGCACACCATGGCATTTGGGTGTTTGAGCGCATGGTGCAGCTCTGGATTCACAGAAAGGTGGCTTCAATTATGGTTCTTACAAATTTTGCTGGCAACCAATGGGATGGCGCTGAGGATTCCCCATATGACACCACAATCAAATCAATCCTGGTCAGATGCTTGACAAGTCTAACAGATGACATCATGTTTGTCTCATACTACAAGTTATCAATTGCATTTGACAATTTCAGTGAGCAATGAAAAACTGCCACCAAGAATGGAAGGAAGAAGGTCAAGAAGGGGACTTTCATTGGTGCATTTCTGGCTGTTTCAGCCAAAGGTTTTGTCTACTATTGGACAAACCCTGATTTCATTGATGGGTACTCATACGGCCACATCCTTGGTGGGTTGCTCAACTCCTGGGATGGCTCAAATTTCAAATACCAGGTTTTCTTGAGCCATCAGATGGAGGGAAGCTCCACTGCCCTTAATGCCACCCAGGGACGCGGGCACCAGGCCTCAGTCTACCCCGCTGGCCATGCAGACGTCCATCTGGCTGATGTTGTCTTCTTCAACATTGGAGATACACTACAGGAGCGCCGCACTCAGGCTTTCAACAACCTCTATCTTGGGGTCCTTGACCATAATTTTCTCTGTGGTCACCAAATGGTGGCTGACTTGTTTGTGCAAATGGTTTTCCATGTGAACATGGGCAACCAATCACGCAAGGATAAGCGCCTCCCACCCTGTGCCACAGCCACCTACCAGCCCATCCAGCCAATGACCAATGAGGAATACAATGAGTGCTATATAGCAGCCATCATGCAAAATCCTCCTGCCTCCACCCCCGCCACCAACACCCCTCATCCACAAGCCCAACCCACCCAATCCCAGACCCCCCAGGCCAGCACCTCCTCTACGTCTTCCTTCCTGCGCTATTCTGCCTACTAGGCATCACTTTTCCCCACCTCAATAAACCCCCTGGTCCCAAAAAATTTCTATTTATATTATCTTTATTTTGAATTTCAATTGTTCATGTTCTCTTTGTTTATAGTTGGTTTTATTCTTTATGTTCAGCTTATTTCTATAAAATCATATATTAACTATGGCATGTATCTAGATCCTGAACACAGTTATTGTTAGCACCAAACCATAGCCCCTTGTGAAAACATTAACAACAATTTGGTGATCAGCTTAATTTGAATTAGAAAATTATAGTGTTAACTGTTTTTAGATAAAGTTGTTACTGATCCAAATTCAAAACCTTAATGATAAACTTTAAGCCAATCAGGAGCCAAGTGATAAAGTGATTGTTGTGACATAAAGGGTCATTCAATAATTCTTTGATGCATGTGTGCTAATTAATCTGATTGGCTGGATGTTTTGCCATTGTACACCATTGCCGCTGTGGCAAGTTGTTGGTGGACTAGTGCCCAATCAGCTGCTGGGTTAGCACTAGTCCATCAACAACTTGTCACAGCAGCAATGGCGTACAATGGCAAAACATCCAGCCAATCAGATTAATTAGCACACATGCATCAAAGAATTATTGAATGACCCTTTATGTCACAAAAATCACTTTATCACTTGGCTCCTGATTGGCTTAAAGTTTATCATTAAGGTTTTGAATTTGGATCAGTAACAACTTTATCTAAAAACAGTTAACACTATAATTTTCTAATTTAAATTTAGCTGATCACCAAATTGTTGTTAATGTTTTCATAAGGGGTGTGTTTAAGTGTTAAAAATAATATGGTAATCAAGGAAACAATGCCAACACAAAGCAAACAACACACATATTGAGATGAGCATAAAACATATACACAATGGGAAAAAAGATGGGATAATGTAGTAGATGGGAAAGCAAAAAGGAATAAACAAAGAGGCAACAGTATAAAAATAATACAGAATTTATTGGGGCAAAAGCTATAAAAACATATGGAAAGGTTAGTAAAAAATCAAATGAGAGAACTTGAAAAGCTTCTAAAGGACCTCAACTTGGCAATTGCCAAAATCAAAGACATTGACTGTAAGGTCAAAGCAAAGGTGAAGTCCACCGTCCTTGAAGGCAAGAAACTTGACAGGGTGACATCCAAGGCATTAATGACCAAAATGCCTGACACATCAGAAACAACAATTGAGCGCTTACTTAATATCCAGAAGCACGTTGTGGAAGGACTTCAATTCAAGTCCTACAATCTTTCCGCGCCGTCCGTCTGGGTTGATGACCCGGAGATGTATGCACATCTCAAGCCAGCAAAGCGCGCCAGGGCAGAGGACGCCAAATTGCCAGAGCAATTGATTGCGCCAAGTATGGCCAAGCCGGCTGAAGCCGCCAGCAAGGAAGAATTATGTGAAGGTAAAATAAAAAATAAAATTAATAAAAATTTGCAAATACTTACCTGTTTTTTAGAGAACATAGACAGTGAACTCCGCCAAGTCCAGGTCCCCTTTGTCCCTGCTACATTCTATGCTAACTACGCCACTCATGTGGCCAAGCAGCTGTATCTGTCCCCCCCTGTTGTGCGGGAGCTTGAAGACAGAATTCACGGGTCCTTCCCAATGACAAGGGATGCTCTAGCCGGGATGACACATGCCAAGGAGGCATCTGAGTGGGCAGTTACTGCCTACAAGGATGCCCAAATGGTCTGCCTGGACCCATTATCCCTCAGTGAAGTTTACTGTGTAAACTCCATTGAGCTTGTTTGGGACGTCCTGGTGATGCTTTCATTCAAGAATGTACCGGAGATGGGCCAGGCTCACGCGGCTGCTTGCTTCTGCTTCTTGGTGGAGCATACCCTGTCTTACCTGCTTGAGAACTTTGGGCGCGTGGTGGGCAAATTGGCTGTTGCAGACACAACAGCCGTAGAGAAGACCAAGATCCTCCTGGCTGACTTTGGGCCAGCCTGGAGTTCCAACAAGACGGGGGTCCCAGCAGCTATGGAGCTCACGTTTGCCAAGACAAAGCACGACAAGAAGATCAGTGCGGTTTTTAATAAATTATGTGAGTTTACAGAAGCATTTGCTGGGCAAAGGCTTCACTTGGTGGTTTACCTTGGGTATATTTTCTTCTTTGGGATGAGCGCCAGCGTGGAGGACCTAGACAGGGTCCTCCTGGGGGTTGACAAGGCCTGGCTTGCACTTGATGGGAAGAAGGTCCCCCCTGGATACAACTTGGTTGATCATGTGATCCAGGACGCCCTGGTCCTGGCTGGTATCTACGGGTTTGCAGCCCTGCCTGAAAAGCTGCTGCTTCACTTCCACCAGACCTTACTTCCCTTCACCAGCAGGAGGGAGTATTTCAACACTGGTGTATCCACTGTCCACAGTATGGCGGTGGAGGTTGTGCACCACCTCCATTGTGGGGTGGGTACATACCGCCAAACTCACTACAGATGTTCTTAATAAATTCTCTTCTAATAAACATATTTATACTCTACAATATTTTTATTATAATTAATTTTTCAAATAATATTTAAGCAAACAAGATTTGCAAAATATATTGCGGAAATGGATTCCATAAAAGTATAAAATTATATGATAATAAAATAAATTATAACTTGTGCATTTTACGTTTGATTTTTTTTAAATTAATTTTTACATTTATTTGAACAAAGTGATTTAAATATTTTTGCGTAAACCAATACTGAGTGTTTGGGATTACCTCAGATGGCATAATAAAATAATATACAATAAAATAAATAAATTACTTAAATCTATTTATGGATCTTCTGAGAGTGATTGCAGGTGTGAAAACATCTAAATATAAAATGATAATTAATAAATGTTGAATAATAAATTAGAGAATATAAAAAAAGTTGGACACACTAAGCCTTTAATTGATTGGCTGTTTGGCTAGGTACACAGGGATGAACAAATCAGCGTGGCCATAGAATTTGGCCACGGTCTCAGCTGGGAGGGTATGGATCCCGGCCTGCAGCAAATCAAACAGGTCCTCAGTCCCAGTTGGGGTTCCTCACTTGACAACTTTCTTGAGCCACCCAAAGACTTCCTCAATGGGATTTAGGAAGGGCAAACAGGCAGGGAGGAAGAGAAGGCACATATTTGCTGTGGCCATTTGCTGGGGGCCCACTGCAATGCTTGTGTCAATCATTAGGATTTCCTCAAGAATGTCAGCCACCTTGTGGAGACCAACGTTGTCCAATAAAATTAAGTTGGTAAAGCCCAGGCTTGTGCGCCTCAGGTGCTCCTGGACCAATTGGAGAAATGATAGGAAGGTCTGGCTATTGTGGGATCCTAGTATCATTTGGTAAAGCTCAACCCCCTTTGGACCAAGGAGAGCCACCATTAAATAGGCTGTGGCGCAGACTGCAGCACGCCAAACCACCCCATCATTGGACCCTCTGGGGACATACCCATACTCATTGCGCATTGACAAGGCAAATGCTGATTTGTTGATATAATAGAATTTCACCGTCCCCTTGGCTTTGTGGGCAGTGTACACCTCAGCGTAATTTTCTGGGTCTCAATATTGGCTGGGCTGTTCCAATTGTATGGGGATACCCCAAGTTTTTTCCAGGAAAATCACATTCCCTTGACCAAATGATAATAGAAGGAAATTGAGGCCTCAATCCCAAAAGCGGACTTGACCATGGCCTGTATAATTGCCAGTTCAAGATGCCAATCTTGGGTTATCCACTGGCAGATTTCCCATTTGTGCTCCTTGGTGAGCATGGTTGACACGCGCAAGAATTTCTCTGTGGCAAGGTCACAACCAGCATTGATGAATTTATGGAAGGTCTTGCTGGCGTACTTGGGATCCACTCCAACAATGGCTGCAGCTGCCTTGTAGTCACCTGATTCCAGCATTAGCTTAATCAGGATGATGTGTTTGATGTTAGGGATGTGCTTCTGGGCGGGCTTTGTGGGTTCAGACAAGCCAGGATCCTGATTAATGACAGGCTTGCAAGGCATGGGCACCTTGTTGTAGAAGGCTGCAACTTTCTTAAGCACCAGCTGTCCCTCATTGGTTTGATAGAACTGGGGCTCCTTGTCATCCTCCTGATTGCCATCACTGACGTAGGGCTCATAGCTATTATCAAGTACAGGCTTCACCTTCTCCATCATGGCTGATGGGACCAACTCTTGCCGGTACACAACGTCAAACACATACAAAGTAAGTTCTACCTCCTTGTTTCTAACCATTTTGGTAGTGGTGACCTTGGTTGACTTCCAAGTCAGCTTTGGGACCCGAGAGTTTATGCTCTGCACCTTAGCAGCTTGTGCTCCTTGCACCAGCTGTGTCAGTGCAGCATCACTATGGAACTCTCCTCTCCCGCCTCCCTTCTGAGTAGGCACTTGTGTTGTACTAAGTCTATTCTTTGACCCGTGGGGGCAACCGCAACCGCGGCGCACAACAGGTGTAATGGTAGTCAGTTTTGTGTTCCTCCCATTTTAAAATTTAATAAAATATTAAGTAAAACTTAATTAAGTTACTCCCTATTTTTAATTTTTGCTTTTATTTTTTTATGGATATTCAATTAATATTTTTCCCACCCAGTATCCCAATTATAGAATTTTTATTTCTTAGTTAGTTGTTTTTGGTTTAACAACGCCCATTTTAGATTACTCAAAAAAATAAAACCATTTTCCTAGATTTTACTGCCAAATTCAAACACCCAACACAATATTTTTAAAATTTATGTTTCAGATCTTGTGTCTTATTTTAGATACCTTGGTATCATTCATGATTACAATCCATTGCACACATTGTGTAAGTGATTTTGTTTACATTGTGAGTTGCTATTGTGTTTTGTTTTTGGATTGAGTTTTGACACACCTTGCTTGGGTGTATTTTGTCACCAATTCACATAGTAAACATATGTACACCAAAAGTCATTTCACATCATTTTGTTGTGAATCAATGTATTTTGGATTATATTTTGAATGGTTTTGCTTTGCGTGTGATCCTTTTGTTGCTGTGTTGACCCATTTCACCCATTAACGCCAATAAACCCTGTTAACAGAGTATATATTTTAACCTGAGAGTTGAATTTTGTTTAAATCTGAAATCATTTTGTTTAAATCTGAAGAATTTTTGCTTGTTGCCATAGCTTTTAAAACTACTGTACCACCACTTGTGTGGAAATATCCATCCAAAAGGTGAAAATTAAGGCTGTCTTAGACACAGGGTCTTATGTTAATGTTGTCTCCTCAAATCTTGTCAAGAAGCTCAAGCTTTCCCCCAACCTTAACTATCACCAGTTGTATGGCACATCTAGGCTATTCATGACTTGTGCTATAGGAGCTTATTCTGCTCTTCCCATGTGGTTTGACAAGCTACTCATGGCTTCGCCTGCTGTTGTCTTAGAGAATGAGAGTTATGACCTCTTAGTTGGTACTCAGTTCCTTAAAGAATACAATGGTATCATTAACTTGAAGGACAGCTACCTCTCTATCTTAGGATACAAAGACCATTTGATCTTTTAAGAGCCAGTTAAAGTTCCTGGTAAGCGCCTCAAAAAATGCGCCTTGGAATACCCCACTGGTGTTTTCACTTTAAAATACCATACCCATTTCTCCAACATAAAGTGCCCTATCATGGCTTTTCCTGCATCTGAGGGGATTCCTCTCTTGGCCACTTCTTCTGTGACTATTTGTCCTGGGTCTCAGGCTATCCTAGACTCCCAAATATTCTTTGAGCTGCCCAAGTGTACGTTCCTAGAGTTGTACTCTTCTCCCTTGCTAGGACACAATGAATCCTATCTCTGACTAGGAATCTTGGATGTCTCTCATAAAGACCCTGTTCAACTGCTGATTGCCAACTTGATTGCTCTTCCCATACATGTTTTTAGAGGGCAGGTTGTTGGCTATGGCAGGTTGTTGAATGCTCCTGGCGTTCTATCACTACATCCCTTTGGTACGTCTAGGACTTTAACTTACCTGAGGATGAGCCACAAGTCATATCATTGTTTACTGCCCAAGACTTCCTGCAGCTATCTCTGGTTCAACAGAAATAGGTGCTTGACCTACTGGATCAGTTTCTGGATATCTTTGAAAAGGATATCAAAGATTATGGGTTAGCCAAAGGCGCCATTCACCAGATTGATACTGGTGATGCTCCCCCTTTTGCGCTAAACCCTGCTGCCGTAGCAAGTAGAGGATGATCAGGTGTCTAAAGAGCTTAAGCAACTTCTAGACACTGGAATGCTTGCTCCTTCCCAAAATTCATGCCCCCCCTTTGCTCACACTGAAGAAGAAGGATGGAGGTCATCATATTATGATGTACTAACAATGCTTGAATTCCTTAACCAAAAAGGATTCCTACCCCTTACCACACATTGACAATGCTCTCCACCGCCTTGGAGGCTCTAATTTCTTCTCTGCCATGGATCTAGCCTCTGCTTACTGGCAAGTTGATCTCTCTCCCAAAGATAGACAGAAGGCTGCACTCATCACTTCTGAAGAATTGTTTAAGCCTACACAAATGCCGCAAGGGCTCTGTAATGCTCTAGCTACTTTCCAACAAGCCATGGACTCCATCCTCTGTGATTTGAAACTCTTATGTGTTTTAGTGTACTTAGATGATATAACTGTCTTCAGTTCTACCTTCACTGATCACCTGGCCCTTCTTAAGGAGGTGTTCATAAAGATTTGTGAAGCTGGACTTAAGTTAAAACCATCTAAGTGTACCTTATTCAAGGAATGCCTTGAGTTCTTGGAGCATGAGGTGACTCAGACAGGCATTTGTCCCATGACTAAGAAATTTGAGGCCATTGATAAGATGCTTCCGCCAACCAACCTGCAAGAAGTCCAAGTCTTTCTGGGCATAATGTAATATTATAGACAATTCATCCCTGATTTTGCGGACACTAGGGAATCCTTGGTCCAGCTGCTGTGTAACATCCCCTTTGAATGAACTGCCAGCCAACAACAAGCCTTTGAAGCCCTCAAACAAAAAATCAAAGAGGCTCTTATCCTATTATATCCTGATTACAATAAGGAATTCATCTTATATACTGATGCTAGTGACCTGGCTATTGGGGCTATCTTGGCTTAACTGGACAATGAAGGTATGGATCACCCTGTAGCCTATACCTTTTTTGTCCTTAATGAGCATGAGAAGAACTACAGTGTGATCAAGAAGAAGTGCCTTTCTGTGCTGCATGCCGTCAAGCAGTTCTGCCATTACGTGTATGGCACCCATTTCACTATGGTTACTGACCATGCTTTGTTCAAATGGTTACAACAACTCAAGCAACTCAAAGGACAACTAGCTAGATGGGCTCTCTTAATGCAATGATATGACTTCACTGTGTTGCAACCCCCGGTATTTAACATCAGAATGCTGATGGACTGTCCTAAATGCCCATCCTTGCCCTACACCCTGCTGAGGCTGACCGGTTGTATGAACTAATTATATACCCTTTGTCATGGGAGAATAAGACAGAAGAGATTTGACTTGCCCTTTCTAAGCTATCTGAAGACACCCTCATTTGTGACAATCAGCTCTTCAAGAAAATACAAGACCACTAATTTCCCTATGTAAGGCCTAGTCTTTGCCTTTTGTTGATGCTCCAAGCTCATAAAGAGACGGGACACGGAGGCATTGCCAAGACCCATGCCTGGCTCCATAAGAATTACTTCTGGTAAAATCTTTGCTTGCTGGTTCCAGATGTTATTGCTAGTTGCCATGATTGCCAACTCTAATGACCTAAAGCCACCACTCATAAGTTCAAGCTAGTCCCCCCTCAACACACATTTCACACTGTCAGTATCAACTCTGTAGGGCCTCTCTCTTGCTCCCGCTCTGGTTGCCACTTTATCCTAATTGCTGTTGTCATGAATGCTTATTTGAACATTCTTGACAACAATTCACCTTTTGTTAAAAAGGCAGATTTATTTCCTCCTTTAATTGCTTTGGAGTCTTCTAAAAGAAATGAATTAGTATGTAATATCTGCTCTTTGTTACATCTTAATTTAAAGCTGGAATTGGCTCCCTGTCAGAGATCCAGTCTCAGGCGGCCGGCCTGTTGTTTTTGGGGATAACTTGGGCCAGGTTTCTTGCGGGCAGGGCCCACCACAAGATAGGAGCTAACTTGAGAAGGTAGGACGCGGACTTTCCCATCCAAGCCCAGGAGCTGGCAGCCGGTATAATGGTGTCCACCACCCTGTGAGGGTGATGTACACTATACCAAAAAGCTTGCTGGTGTGGTTGGTTGGTAAGTTGGGAAAAGAAGCAGTCATTGGTTTGGGTGTTACTGGAGGTTCCATGTGGATATAGTAGGCCGGGAGGTAGTTAATCTTTCCTCTAAACAGTTTGGGTGTAGAGAAGATCCACAGGCCTTGGCAGTTGTATCTGACAGCAGATTGGATGCGGGCTAATGGATCTAGTTCAATGATTTTCTCTGGTGTGTAGTCCTTGTACTCAGGTTTTAAAGGATACTCAGTGAAATGGACAGGCCTAAAGGGTACACCAACTGGACAGAATACTCCAGGCAGTGGGGCAGGCGGACCAGAAGATCTTGAGCTGAACTGATAGACGGCAAATACAAAACACGGTAATAGCTGTATAAGCCAAAGTAACATAACTTTTATTTCAAAATGGCAATAAGTTTGGAGGGCGGGGTCCTTGGGTCTATATAGCACCCCACCTCCAAACTTAACATTTTTTTGTGTGAGTCATCAGGGCATTGGGAAAGACAGGGTCAGGGGAATTGGGGACTTGGGTTTAAAGGCAGCAAAATGGCGCTTGGCCTGGGAGTTCTTTCATTGGTTGTGACTCTCAATTTAGCTACCTGATTATCTTGCTCTAGCGTCGTGGTCATGGGGCCAGGTTGCGGCCTGGTGCCTCTTCCTTGGGTTGGCTCTTGATTGGTTGCTGGTGAAGACTTTAAACTCATGAAGCTAATAGTTGTTGCCTGATTGCCTCCATTAGGTGTTGTGATTGGCACTCCACTTAGTGCAATAATTTCCTTGGCTCAATCTACTTTTCTGGGCGGGTTGTCTCCTTCAACATCAGCTTGCAGGGGCTCAATCCCAGAAAAATGTGGGCGGTTGGTCTTGCGGTCCTCTGGCCCAGCGGCCTGGGGGAATCCAGGTTCTGGGTTTGATTCCCGCTCCTGGGCCTGGTTCCAGAGGGGAAAAATTGTCAATCTTGACACTCCCAAGCACTGTTTCCAGCAACAAAATTTGAACCTGGGCCAATTTTTAACTTGGTGGACATAAATTTATCTAAATCAAACATTAATTTTAGATTGAACCTATTGTTACCTATTAAATCTGATCTAGCCAATCATTTCTTGACAACAATGATGTGAATTCTTTAGAATCTAGATCTGGTGACATTGGCAGCAGTTTGAAAGCAGGTAGCACTCTGTGTCTGGTTTTGGGTTCTTTGGTGGCCTCTCCTTCTGTTGTGCTGTTAGATTCACCTCCTGGTGCTCCAGTTTCTGTGGGGAAGCCCATACCAGCCAAATCCATGCCAAGGAATGAAGAGTCAAGTTAAGGAATTATAGTACCTTATTATTGAATAATTGAGAAAACCATAAGGAAATAAGTTACAATCCCCAGTTTTGAAGATTCTAACTGCCAAATCTCCATCTAATCTCCATTTTATCTCCAATTGATCTCCAACTTTCCCAAACTCCTTTTCCCATATTATTTTTGCTACCATGCTATAAAAAGCTGGTAAGCCCCATTTAAGTATTTGTTCAATCAATAAAGTTACATTCACCCAAGTGATTGTTTTGCTAATATTTTATTTGACTTAAAACCTTTAAATTTCCAAACCCATGAAATTAACCAAGGCTCCTCTTAGGGAGTGGCTTGGGTATAAATGGTTAATTTGGATGGTCCTAACTATGATGGTGTTTGCCAGCGTTTCTATAGGTTTGAGCGCTGATTTGGGTACAACGCCAGATTCTCATATTCTTGACAGCTCCTGGCATTGTGTGATTCCAGGCGTCTGGTATACCACAACTCCTCTCTCTAAAAATCCAACTGTACAGGAAGAAACCAAGGTTTATGGTTCCACCACTCAGTTGAACAAGCCTCAAGTGTTCTGTCCATTGGCTTTGGCCTTTTTATTGTGCTATCTGGGAGTGTACTTCTTCTTGGGGAGTTTTAATCCCCTGCTAGGCAGGTACCAGCTCCTTGGAGAATTATTCCATCTGGGAATAGTCTCTTTACCTGTGGGACCCCTGGTGACGGGATTGAATCCTTTGGCAATCATTCACCACCTAGGGAGTTTACTCTCTACCGGGTGGGTGCCTGACAGCTGTTGATCATTTTAGAAAGTGGGTTGAAGCTTTTTCTACTAAAGACATCACTGCCAAGACAACTGCTGCCTTTCTACTGCAAGATGTATTCTTCCTCCATGGTTGCCTTTAAGTGTTGTTGCCTGACAATGGGACTAACTTCAACACCAAGTTAGTGATCTCTGTGAGTGAAGCCTTGGGGTCTCATCAGTCTTTCTCTTCCCCTATAATCTGTGCACCAATGGGGCAGTTGAGCGCGCAAACTCAACTCTGGTTCCTGTTGCAACCAAGTTTTGAACCTTGCCTGTCAGCAACTGTGGTAAGTTTGACTCCATTAAACTTGACTCCCTGGTACTTGACACTTTGTCGAGTACCAGGGAGTTGAGTGCTGCATATGTGCATCTATTAGTTTTTTAGCTTAACCAATTTTAAGCTAATTTTTACTAGTAATTTAGGGGTTTGAAACCAAAAACCCAAGGTTGGATTTACTTGAACTTGACTCTGTTTAATAAATTGGTTAGCTAAAATACCAATTTAAGGGGCAATTTATAAGTAAATTTACTAATAGAAACAAAAAAACCTGTGTTTGGCACTCTAAACCCAAAAGTGGCCAGTTTGACACTTTTTAAGCCAAATTTTAATTTTATTAATAAAATACATATGCGCTTATATAAAATTTGTTATTTAATATTATATTTTTATTATTAGTGTCCATAGTCGTTGATTAGGCTCCCAAGCACCACTATACTGGATTTGGTGGCATAGACATTAATCAAATACCCCACTTGTTTTACATTATGTCATTTCCGGGTTTTTGGATTAAGTGGTGCCACAAAAATTAAAGCCCAATTTATTAAGAGATTTCATATGTAATTTATAAAAAACTGAAACTCAACACTTTCTTTGTTCAACTCTATCCACTTGACACCTGATCGGTTTCGGATTAAACTAATCAAAGGCTCAGAATTAAGGCTAAATTAATATGTGACGTACTATGAGCGCCACTCAACACTCACCCACTTGACACTTTAACTTAGGGATTAGTACAGAGAGCTTCTTAACGTTTTTAACCAACACTATGGTAAATAATTCACTCCCAGCTCCTCACGGCATACCCTAATCACTAATAAACACATTTCCACTCATTTACTTTTTTAACTTATGTTGTATTTTTTTATTTTTGAGCATACAAAACTGCCTTGCTTTTGGGTTAACTTTTGAGCCTGGTTTAAATTTAAGCAAGGTTTATATGTAAAAAACATAGTAAATTTGATGTTTCTGCTTGACTCTGGCATACTTGACAGTGAGAATTCAGCTTTTTCTGGCTGTTTGACAGTGCCAAACTTGACACTTTACTATGTTTTGAATTTTCAACTCTCAAAAAAAAATTCCACATAAATTTTTTTGCTATTATAATCTACTACTTTTCCTGCTGCTCTCCATATAATTTTCATATATTTTTTGATTTTCAATTAAACTTTTATATTGATTTAACACTAAGATGTTATGCTGAACCTAACATCTTTGATGCTTCATCACAAAATCACTTACTTTCTTTGTTTTAACCTTTATATCTATACTTTGAGTTTCTATTTTGCTTCCATTTACTTTTTTATGTTTTTTTATAAATAAAACTTTATTTGCACACTTTTCATTCAACTTTTGCTTTTCTTTACCTCTTTGTGTTTGCAATATCTTTGCAATCATTTTATTTACAATGCTAAACTTTTATTTAGACAAAATCAAGCAAGAACAGCCAGCAGCCTAAGCGCCAAGCCTCAAAGGCTCCAAAGAAACTGCCTCCACCCCCAAGCGTGCCAAGAAGCCTGCAAAGGCAAAGTCTCCAACCCCATCACCTCCAACCCCATCTTCTCCCACTCCATCTCCTCCCCCCTCCACCCTCATTTTCTACATCCCCTTCACCTTCCCCCCCAAAATTCCTCCCCCAATAAATCTGATGGTGATCTTACCAACCACTCATTTTATCACTCAGAGGCCCACTCCAAGCCTACCAAGGAGCGCTGGACCAAGAAGGCAAAGGCTGCTAAGGAGCCCACCCTCTTCTTTTGGTAAGAAAAGGGAGGCATCCAAGCAGGTCTCAAAGAATCCTTCCCCTTCTCCTCCCAATGGCTCTTCCCCTCCTTCTTAATCTGACCCCCAAGATGAGCCGGAGGATTACTCCAAGAAGTTTAAAGCTTCTGGTCATGTGGCTTGGGATCCACTGGCTATCCACAACATTTGCAATGTGGACGGAGAGTTCAAAGTTCCTAAGTGCCTCCCCCAGTACTTTCTGATCATGTCCATAAAAAGTGCGGCCCTGGTTACGTTGCCGACAATTATATCTTTAATTGCAACAACCAAAAGCGGCAGACTAAAAGCAAGCACTTTGTCTGCAAGGATAAGACTTGTGGGGTCTGGTTGAACACCAAGGGCTGGGAGCAAGTAACGTTGGAGAAGGGGGAGCACATTTGTGAGCCCCCCAATCATCTAATCACTTTCATGCTTAAATGGTACCTTGTTCAGGTCATTCCCACCACCGTCAACCTCTGCGCTTCTGATCTGGCCATCAAGGCCCTCCAGCATCTCAAACCCAACAATCTAAAGTTGGTACCAACACAGGAGCAGTTGGTCAAATTCATCAGCAATAAGTGTATTGCTGCAAATCCCCGTCCTCCCAAGGCTTCTGACGTCCTCTCTGAGCTCACGCTCACTCATGAGCTTAAGCAGCTTCCTAGTGGGGAGCGCTTCCTGCTTCATGGTGACGGGCCTGCAGCCAAGGACCATATAATCTGCTACTCAACTCAGCAGAACCTGATAGAGTTGGAAAGGGCGTCAACCTGGCTAGTTGATGGTACCTTTGCCACTTGCCCCCGGGTGTTCAAGCAGCTCTGGATGGGTTATGCCCAGATTGACATCTGGGTGATTCCACTCGTTCTTCATTCTTCCTGGGGCCACTGAGGCCATTTATACCTGCGCATTCTCCATCCTCTCCCAAGTACTTGCCCTCCTTCCTCCTGCCAATGATGATGAATCCAAGAAGACTCCCCCACACACCTGCGCCAACCCACCTGCCTCTGACAAGGACCAGGCCACCCTGGACTTTGAGGAAAAGGCGAGGCTAAGAGCTCTTGGGCCTCTCGTATGCATTATGGACTTTGAGCCTGCTCAGTTCAATGCATTTGAGCAGCTGTTTAGCAGGGAGGTGCAGGGGTGCCACTTCCACTTCTGCCAAGCAGTTGCTTGTAACGTGCAGGCCCACACGGAGCTTAGTAGGTTGAGCCAGAGGGATACTTTGGACACCTGCAGATTTGTGCTGGCACAATTTAGTGCTTTGGCTTTTTTAAAGCCAGAGCACACTGCAATGGGGTTTGAGGTGCTCTCAAAGGATCCCTACATAGTGAAGCACCCAGAGTTCAAGCCTTTCCTTGAGTACTTTGAGCCCCAGTGGATTGGGAAGTTTGTCACGCAGAGGCAAGGCAAGGCCCGTGCCAAGGCCAGCTGGAATGTGTACCAGGCGGCAGTGAATGGTGAGCTTAAGACCACCTCAGCACTAGAGTCTTACCACAAACATCTCAAGACCAACTTTGGGCTCCACCCCAAATTCAATAAGTTCTTTTCCCTCTTGCAGCACAAGCAGGAGAAGACCATCTCCAAGCTGCGTGACTTGGCCAACTGCGTCCCCCCACCAAGCCAACCACCCGCTGTACCCTCCTCACCAAGGCCATCCAGGGTGTGGATAAGCACAAATACAAGGCCTCTGAGCTTAAGCAGCAGCTGAGCTTATTGCCACTGCCCTCCTGGAAGGGGCCAAAATGAAACAAGAAAAGGAGGAGGAGGAATAAACTTGCTTGCTCCAGCTATATGATTTTTACTTTTAACTTTTAACTTTTTAACTTTAATTTTTACTTATTGGCTTTGATCATTTAGTTTTTAGTTTTAATTTTTAAGTTTTTTAATTTAATTAGATAGCAGTGATTGTTTTATGTATGCATGGTAAGTATGAGATGAATATTTATAGTTGGAAGTAAGTGAAATATCTTAATTTTTGTTAATTTCCAAATAAAACATATGATATTCACAGTTGTGCTTATATGAACTATATCAAATAAATATTAATATTTCTTTATATTTTGCATAACTTTATTTGTTGTGTTTTTGTTTATTTTTGTCTCATTGGAATTTTAGTTTTTATGGTAATAAAAAATATTTTTTATAATGAAGAGTGTAAATTACATAGTAAAATGATAATTAGTTGCTTATTTCTCCTTTTTTCTATTAATTAAGGTACTTTTTTTATTGCATTTTTGAGCTCTCCGGGGTCACTTTAGTATACCACATCTGTATAGCTTAATTCTTTATATTAAAAGTTTTCAGTATATCAAGATCCGTTAATTAAAAAAGTGTCAAGTACCAGGGAGTTGATCAGGGAAAAAGCTGAATTCTCACTTTACTATAGTGTCAAGTTCAAGGGAGTCAATTTCAAGGGAGTTGAGTACCAGGGAGTTGACTTTAAGGGAGTCAAACTTACCACAGTTGCCGCCTCTTCCTACAACACGGCCTTTTCTTCTACTCTAAGGAGGGACTTCATCCTAATTAGAGGTGCCAATTTACCTGCTGATCCCTGCACAAGTTATTCCTTGGCTCCAAACCCTACATGGAACTTCCCACTATGCCACCCTTCTTGTGGTCTTGTGGCTTTCCCCATATAGTATATTAATCACAATATCTACAATAAACAATACCTTATTCTTATTATCCTGTCTTTCCTATTGGAATGTTGTCTTCCTCAATTCCAAATACTGAATCCTCATTGGTTCAGTTGCAACAGTGGTAGCAGAAGTAGTTTCTGACCTATTTCAAAAACAAAATTCCCCCAAGAAAGGACAGAGTACAGGCTGCATGGCTACTCCACAACAAGAGACATTCCTTCCAATCCCCAATGGGGACATTCCCGAAGGCTATGTCATCTATCAAGACCAGTTAGTTCTCACCAGAGTATACAATTGGCTCCACCTCAGGCAGCGTGACGCTAGCGTCACACCGCAACAGTCAGATCTGTTGCAACTCATGCTCAACCTTCAACAAGAGTCCTTCACTGGCAGTGTCAAAGGAGCTGATATTGTCAGTTGGCTCCAGTCCACCAAAACGCGCCTTTGTATCTGTCAGGTTCCAGAGTCCATGTGGGTTGCCACTGCATCTGGCTGCCTTACAGGGCCTGCCACTGTGTGGTTCACCAACTGGGCCAGCCAGGAATTTGACGTCACCTGGGCAACATTTTGAGACGCCGCCAAGTCCCGGTATAGCAAAACCTTCTCCTCCATTATCTTGGGGACTCCCCTCCTAGCCATCAAGCAGACTGGTTCCGTCCCTGAGTACCTCGCTGTGTGACAACAAGCCCTTGCTGCCGCCCCCAAAGTAGTGACCAATGGGAACACCATGTTGCTCACTCTCATTGTCAATGGGTTAAAACCCCATATTTGCAAGTGGGTCTCCGTAGGCTGCTGCACCTTTATTGACAACTGTTATAAAGCCATTGTAGAGGCCAATAACCAGGCTTAATGGGCTTCTGCTGCACAGACAATCCTCCACCCCAACCACGTCCTGCACCTAGCAATGGCCAAAGTCAAGTGGGACGTCGCCAACCTTGACAGCAAGAAGGTGCAGCTAGACCCCCCCGCAAGGGGGAGCTCCAGTTAGCACTAATCAAGGACCAGGGAAAAGTCTGGGGGTTGTAACAACAAGAGGCCTTACAACCCTGACTGACCCGCCCTCTCAGCCCTTGCTTGCAAAGAACTCCCGCGGCTACAATCTTCACGAGGTCAAAACCTTAGACGTTTTTCAGGTCCATAGCAACAACCCCGTGTTGCAAGCCGCTCATTCCGCAAATAAAGTAACACACTTGTCCTATCCCTTCTGTTTCTGTGGGAACACCCACAAGTTACTGGTAGACACTGGGGCTGATCACACCATGGTAGATCAGGCATTTGCTGACTCCCAACAATTAGACCGGGTACCCATCAGATTCAAAGCAGTATGTGTAGCTGATTCCCGCAGAATTGCCATCACCCATAAGACAGTACATTTCTCCGTAAGAATGGGCAACCTCCAGGTCAAACTCTCTGGACCAATCATGGCCGGCCTCAGCCACAACGTAATTGCTGGCCTTGACTGGCTCCGGCATAACCGCCCTTACATTGACTGGGACACCTCTGTCATCACCCTCAATAGAAATGGGGTGGGTTTCCAGATTTACCCCATGGAAATGAACAAACTACTACATGACACTGTGTTTGTCAGAATGACAGAAACAGGCTCATACAACTTCAAGGGGGGAAACTAGACTTTAATCAATGTTCTGTCAAAGTTATCTGTGCAGAACCTTCTGCAGTTCATCCCTTTTCAACACCACCACCACCAGCGTTAGCTGCACTCCTCAAGGAGTACAAGGACGTATTCAGTGAAACACTTGAACAACTACTTCCACCCTGGGAGATCCAGCACGCTGTACAACTTCAAGGATTGTTACCTAAAGCATGACCATTATACTGTCTCACACCAAAGGAAGATGAAACCCTCCGCCAGCACCTTGTGGATGCGCTTGATAAGGGATTCATTTGCCCCTTGCTCTCTCCATACAGGGCAGCGGTCTTCTTTGTAGCTAAGAAGGATGGGTCTCTTTGCCTGGTCACAGACTTCTGCGTCCTGAATGAGGTGACAGTTAAAAACAAATACCCCCTGCCGCTGATTGACAACCTGTTTGATACACTTGCCGGCGCAGAGGTCTTTAGCAAGATCAATCTCACTGCGGGGTACAACCAGGTCCGCATTGCACCAGGGGATGAGGCAAAAACTGCCTTCTGCACACACTAAAGGTTGTTTGAGTGTTGTGTCATGAACTTTGGAATGACCAACGCTCCCTCCACCTTTGCCATGTTGATGAACAAAGCCTTCAAGGAATTGATTGGAAAGTGTGTGGTGGTGTACCTTGACAACATTATTGTCTTCAGTCAAGATCAAACCACACATCTCCAGCACCTCCGTGCTGTCCTCAACACCCTTCGGGAAAACCAGCTAAAAGCTAAACCCTCCAAATGTGAGTTTCTCAAGTTGGAGTTATTATTCCTTGGGCACACCATCTCTGCCCAAGGGATACAGCCCAATCCTGCCAAGATTTAGGCAATCACAAGCATGCCACCTCCCACTTATGTGGGCCAGGTGTGTACATTCTTAGGCATGGTTGCCTACTTGCGCAAGTTCATCCCCAATTGCAGGGAATTAATTGCACCTCTCACTGAGCTCCTCAATACCAGACAACGCTTCCATTGGACCCCTGCCAGAGATCAAGCCTTCAAGATAATGAAGCAAAGGCTCACAACAGCACCAGTACTGCAGTTCCCCAACCAAAACTGACAGTACAAACATGATACTGACGCCTCTGACAGGGCCATTGGGGGCGTGCTAAGGGTAGAAACTGACAATGGCGTCTTCCTCCCCATAACATATGAATCCAGGAAGCTCACCAACTCGGAACAACATTATCCCATCCATGATAAAGAACTGGCAGCCATTGTAAACTGCGTTGAGAAGCGGTGCTGTTACTTGGAAGGTGTGACCTTCCCACCCCATGTTCTGACGGACCATAAGTCCCTCCAATAATTCAACACACAGTCCCATTTGACACGCCGCCAAGCAGGATGGGTTGAACGCCTGTCCCCCTATCAATTACGCATTAAATATAAGCCTGGGAAAGAGCTTGTTACAGCTGACGCTCTTTCACAACTCTACGTAGCGTCCATCACTGGAGACAACGGTCTGGACCCCGACTGGCCCATGCTCTATCTGCGCCCTAAGGCAACCCACTATGAGGGCCTTAACTCGGTCACCATCTCCAAACTGAAGGATAACAAAAGTCAATTCACTATCAATGCTGAAAACGTCTGTCACCAAGCAGAGACAGGCAAGAAGACGCCGTATATCCCCACTACACAACAAGAAAACACCATCTTACACTATCACCAAACCTTGGGTCATATCAGAGGGCGCAACCTCTTCAAGATTATGAAACATAAGGTTTGGTGGCCGCGCATGCGCCAAGACATCTTGGACCTCCTCAAGAAATGTGTATTGTGTGAAAAGAATACGTCAAAACCGGCACTTCCTAAGTCTGTCCTACCCATTAAGGCTATGGAACCCTTCAAACAGTGGGCCCTTGACATTGTGGGACCGCTTCCCAAAGACAGACTAGGTAAAAAGTATATTATCACTGCTATCAACTACTTCACTCGTTGGCCAGTGGCCTGGGCCACAACCAATCACACCGCCATATCTGTTACCCGCTTTATTGGCAAGGAGATTGTAGCTCGCTTTGGACGACCCAAGCGTCTCATCACAGATGGTGGCCCTGAACTTGTTGGACACGTTGTGAAGGCATAGTGTGTCAAGAACGCGCTCCAGCATATAGTCACGACCCCCTACCATCCACAAGCCAACAGGCGCGTAGAACAGTTAAACGGCTCCCTAGTTCAATTGATTGCCAGGCTCTCACAAGAGCACCCTAATACTGTGTGGACTGAACACCTTCCCACCGCCCTATTGATCCTGCAAGCAAGAATCAACAGGGGCACTGGGTTCAGCCCTAACACCCTGGCCTTTGGAACACCTGACGGTCTGACAGGGGTTGAACAGGGGAAACTATGGTCCAAGGTTCCCGACAAACCCCCCTTAGTACTAACTCCCTCCCTAGACCAATGGCGCGCCAAAGCCCAGGAGATTGAACACAAGCGGACCCCAGGGGGACAAAACACCTCAAAGCTAGATACGCCGTAGGTGACCCCATCTACACCCTCAATCCCAATTCCGCCAAACTAGAACCCAACCACCTAGGGCCCTTCAAGGTAGCCGCGGTCTATGACAACCACACCTATCAACTTGAGGACGCCCAGGGAAACACTAAGAAGCTTCACCACAATTGCTTGCGCCCCTGTTGTGCCATCCCCACACAAAAGTTGTTTGTGCGGACCTTCCCAGACCTTCTGCAGACTCCAGTACTGGTGTCTGACAACAAGCAGGGGGCAAGGGGGGTGTTACAACTGAGGTTTGAACCTTGCCTGCCAATGTATCTTACAATACACAGGGGGCGCTTTATGAGTTGCCCCTTGCCATATCTAACATCATGAATGAATCTGGTGGCAATGTTGAATGGCGGGAACTTCATCCTAATTAGGAGCATTGCCAATTTGACCTGCTGATCCCCGCACAAGTTATTCCCTGGCTCCAAAACCTACATGGAACTTCCCACTATGCCACCCCCTTGTGGCCTTGTGGCTTTCCCCATATAGTATATTAATCACAATATTCTACAATAAACAATTCCTTATTCTTATTATCCTGTCCTTTCCTATTGGACTGTTGTCTTCCCCAATTCCAAATCTGAATTCTCATTGGTTCAGTTGCAACATTTCTATCATGAGGAAGCTCACTTACTCTGACGCCACCAACTGGGATCTATACTTACCCGCTGCTCTCTTTTCTTACCATCTTAGCAAACATTGTATCACCAGGTATTCCTCCTTTGCTATGCTGTATGGGCGTGAGGCCACCACTCTGTTGCTCCTGGGTGCCCCTCTACTCTCCTCTAATAAGGCTGTGAACCCTGATGACCATATCAAAGATCTAGTCAATTGCATCATTGATATACAGGCTACTGTATAAACTTCTGCGTATAAGTCCAAGGTGCTTGAGCTCTCCCCTGACAATGCTGGAAACCCCCCCTGCCTGAGTTCCACATTGGGGACCATGTTCTGTATTATCAACACAGAGTAGGAGTACAAGCTCATAGGCTAGATTTGTTGTGTATTGGGCCCTTGGAAGTGACTTTCAAGCAAGGGTCAGAGTATACAGTAAAACTTCTCTCTAATGATTGATCTTTTACTTGTATGCATGCCAAGTTCCTCTGCAAGTATCACCCCCCTAAGGCCAATCTGGAGGGGGCAATTTTGTGAATGCTGCCATTCACTATGTTTTACTTTTGCCTTTGTTGGGTTATTTTGAGGACAAATATCTCTCTTTTGCTTTTGCCCTTTGAAATAAAGCTGACTCCAAATTGGGAAATACAATTGTTCAGTTTCCTGATCCTGCGCAACTCACTTGCCCCACTCATGCTTGTGGCAAGTAATCCTACCATACATGTACTGTTTTGTGGTAAATCTACACAGTATATATTCCCAATATTTATACCCAATAAAATTTATGTTCTATTCACATTTTTGTCTTTGATTCTTCAAGCACTTTGGTGCCTCTCTCTAGCCACAACTAGTAGAGATTATTCAATCAGGGCCTCAAGGTAATTGCATAGCCTTCCCTGCCATTCTAACTGAGACTTAGTATGAATCCAATCCTGAGGTTAGGATTCCCTGTTTTGTGTCTGTGCCGTGCCTCAGAACATGACATGACCCAATCCAAAACATTCAAAAAAACAGTTTTGTGACACTTTTTTACACAATTGCTGTTTCTGTCTCTACCCTAGTTATGACCAAGCTTCACCTGTCAAAATCTGTTTTGTAACCTTTAAGCTGGTTACAAATCATTTTGTGACTAATCACCATCCTATATTGTTTTGCGCTGTGTTTAATAATAATCATGCAAATAACTCCTTTCAATTGAAATATATATTTATTCTTTTTAATTAGTATTTTTTATCATTATCTAAAGAAAAATATGGTTCAATCAAAACTTTCATCATTAAATAATAATGGATAAGGCTTGTGATAAATTGTAGTTGAAAATTAAGATCTAACAGCTGAAAATGCTCTAATTTTACATCCTGTTTTTTGCACAAATTGATATCACATATTTTGTCCTTAAAACCCATTTTAATTTATAAACTGACTTTCCTTTTATATTTTGTGACCTACTACAAAAAGATGTGGCATAAATCCTTTCTTATTTTTTGTGACCCATTACATAAGCATTTAAATTGGGTTTGTGACTTTGTGATCACACAATTGCTGTAACTGTCTCAATCCTACAAATAATTTCTGCTGTACCAGGGATCTCTCTGTGAAGTGATCACATAAAGATGGAAAGGCAATTCATTATGAAAAAGAATGACATTATCCATAATTAAATTGCTAATAGAGAAGTGTGTGTTATTGATGACCTCTTAATTTCAATCATGTAGATCTTACTGCAACAAAAAAGTTCATATATGCCAATCAACTTTGCAATTGCAAAAGCCATCCATAAATCCAAATTATTATCTGTTGTTAACCCATATACTTTAGAAGATTATATAAATTTTCTGCTGAAGTAGTGTTTGATTTACACCTTATGCAATATAATTATTAGAATAAATATTATTTTTTGAATCAATCAAACAAAAACCAGGAAGCTCTAGACTGAAGCAAATAAAATTTGGATTTTTATGTACAATATTTTCTTCTTTACCTATTCATTAATCCATTGACTTATGAGTTTCAGCATTTAACAATTGAAATCATGATACAATTATAGTTTTAAAGTATAAGTGATAGTATTTAGATTTACATCTGTATAAAATTTCAATTAAATCACGTAAAATTAAGGCCACCAATTCATTGGTTGTAATTATCCATCTAAACTAGAAAAGAATGTCCATAAATGAGGTTTTGTTTATTATCTAGGACATTTCAGTTACATTTACCATCAATTTATCATGTAGACTTTTACTACTAGCTAATTCTTGATGCAAAACTCTGTAGAGTTTTTTCTCCAGATCCACTACCTTTTGGCTAAATTCCTTATTTTTTCCTCCTATTGGCTAACATCTCAACACTTTTGGCTTCCATTAACCTCAATCATTATATCATCTTATTGGTGGTGTTTCTTTTTGGATGAATTTCTATCAAAAACATTCAGAAAAATTGAGCAAGTCCCAAGCAAAAACTTTTCTCTCAAGGCTGGTGTCCCTCTGTAGTGAAATAATCAGAATGAAACTCCTCAAAAGCAGCTTTCACCTCTGCTATTGAGTAAATTAGAAAATTTATTAACTAATTCAAGATCTCCTAATATTCCCCAGGAAACCCTCGGAAATTTCCTTCTATAGGGCTTCACTTCTGACTTTTGATTAACCAAACTTATCTTTCTTGAAACTAGAAAAAGCAGAAATAACAAAAGTGAAAGAAAATGAGGCAAAAGTTACCAATGCCAAGAAGATTGTTTTATAATTTTATACATTTTCCTTTTATATACCATTTGGGATATATATAGCTGTAACCCCTGCCTACCTTTAGATCTTACCTGGATCTCACTAAAATAATTCTTGATAACTTTATTAACCAATCCTGATTCTATTTGACAGGAAGTATTTATTCTTGATAATGCAAGAATATGACTGACCTTTGTCCTTAATCACCTTGATTCATTACCTGAACATTCTTATTATAGCTTGAAGTATCCCCTATGCTGCGCTTTTTGCATTACAGCGCCACAATTATTTAATAATATAGGGCACATAGCATTCACTTGAATAAAGTCATATGTGAGCATATGTGTAGTTTTGGTTCAAAAGAGCCAGGATCAAAGAAAAACATAATTATTATCAAAGAATGGCTACAGAACACACAGAAGTACTTACAGATTAAAAGGTAATTTTATTTTAATTGATTCATTCTTCTTATAAGTTCAGAAAGATTAATCTTGTGGCTGCTAGCAATGTCTTCTAGGACATTCTAACACGCCCCTATTTTGGGTAATTAGTAATCTAGGTTTGGCACTTATTGCATGTCAACCAATAGAATATATTCATCTTCACATAACACAGGTGGCCCTTGCTGGTGTGGGTTAGTTTAGTAGCTTCAGGATCACTTCCTTCTATCCTGAAAATACTTTAGGTTCAATTCTTAATAATATGATTAATACAGGAATTTGAGATTATGGGGGATTGAACGCAGTGCCTTGGCGCTTAATGTAAAAAGAGTGTGGCGCTTTGGCGCCTGCAATATTTGCAAGTTGGCACTTGCAATAATTTTTGGTTGGTGCAGCAGCTCCTGACGTATAATTAGTTTGTTGCTTTGGCGCCTAGGGTAATAGTTAGGCATTGCTTATCATTGGTTGATTTGTGGTTTAGGTCAGCAGACTGGTGCTGGTTCAGTATACATACATTTTGTATTACCAGTTTATGGTGTTCAGCTGCTGTAATTCCTATTTGCGGGCTCTGTCATAATTGGCATCATTGTTTTTTATGCTGTTAATTTATGGATTTGGATGCTGAAATCCTAATCTTTGAGCTCCATCATAATTGGCACCATTGCTTGGTCAAAATACCCAACACCCTACCATTTCTTATATAATAACCTATTTCCAACTTAGTGATTTAAGCTGTCTAAAGCTCCTACTGGTAACAAGCTGATCAAATCTATAGATAAAATTAACTCTATTCTAGAAAGTCTGAATTATTAATCCCTATAATGAACAAACTTTTCATCACTTTTGAGAGTCTAGTAACCTTAACCTAGGGCAACATTTTGAATCCATCAAGACATCCTTATCTCTGTAATTAACTTACTATCCCTTATATTCCTGGGTATTAATCAACCTTCCTTGTTAAAAAGACAACATTTGAGACACATAGTCCTCAAATCTGATTCAACCAGTTTGCCATAATTCCTTAATAAGTACAGGAAAATTTATTCCTGTGGTATCTATATATAAGTAGCATAAACTAAAATGCTCTGGGGTATAATAATAATTTTTGAGCTACAAAATATATTTTAGGAGAATTTGTGACCAATTATTTGAGTCTTTATTTAGATGCTAAAACAGATGAATGTAGTACAGTCATACTTTCTTAATCAATTTTAGTTAAGACTATTGTATATTCTGCATTCCTGGCAACTTTAAGTAATTATCATAAATATCCTTAAAGAATAATATCTGGCTATATTTAAACCTAATAATATGGTATGGATCCTGTATTTGTGTCATTTCTCTAAGACCAAGGCACACACAATAAATTTATTTCTCACTACACTGTGACAGAAATTACTGGGTAGTATAAAGAGGTATCCAAGTGTTGAGGAATAACTACTTGGATCTATAAGGAGTTGATGATTAGCCATTACCAAAGCTTCAAATATTTTTTATTGAAATTTAAAAAGAATACAATAGGATTTAATAAGATAATTAAACCTAACCAAAGTAACTGTTGTAACTGTGCTGTTTTAGCAGAGTTACAAGGGGAAAAATATTTGGAAACTAGATAATAATCTTTATTGAGAGATAGTGATTATATAGTCATTGTGAATTAAGGATAACAGGAGCATGATTGTGTTGATCAAACGGCTGGATGGTGAAGGGGGTGGCTTGATCCTGGTAATGAGTCAAGCGCCAAAACAAGGTATCCACCATAAAAGATCATCATCTGTTCATGTTGTTAGACTTGGTAATTTAAGTTCCCTTCCTAGTCTGGCTTTGAGTGGCCAGGTAATCAGATTGTGGGTCACAAACTGCTTGTTTGGAACCTTGCCGGTGGGTCAGGCCTGCTGTTTTGACACCCCCCAACTGAAGGTTGGCCTCCTCTGGGGGTAGGTTGTCAGGAAGGTTGTCAAGAGCCCAGGCACCGTACTGGACTAATTGTTGTTCTGTGATGGGCAGGCGGTTTCTTGTTGTTTTTGTCTTGCTTTGCAGGGTCTCAGAAAATCATGGTGTAGGGTCTTGTCTTGCTTGTGCTTCCTGAGTCCTTGCATGAGGTAAGTGTTATTGTTGTTTACCTTTAGAATGATTGCTGGCCCCACTTTCTTGGGTTGTTGTTTGCTCTTGTCAATGTTTATGACCCAAACTTTCTCCCCAACTTCATGTCTATTGCAGATGGGGACAAAGATTTTTTGTAGACATTCATTTTCCTTCACTGCTTGTTTGCTGTTAGCCTCTACAACGTGAGGGTCTGAGCATGGGGGAACTCTACTTGAAATTTCCAGTTTAGGTCCTGTCAATGCTTGAACAATATTTGGCTGTGTGCCATATACCAGCACAAACAGGCTTTTTCCAGTTATCAAAACTGCAGGCTCAACCCGCCAACAAGGTTCCAACCAAGCAGGTTTGTGACCTGCAATCCAATTGCCCGGTCACCCAAAGCCAGACTAGGACGTCAACTTGAATTACCAAATCTATCAACATGAACAGATGATGATCCTTCACAGTGGATATCTTGATTTGACGCTTGAATCATTATCAGGATCAAGCCACCCCCTCTTCCATCCAGCCGTGTGATCACCAATCATGTTCCTACTATCCATTGACTCACAATAACTATATAGTCACTATCTCGCAATAAAGATTATTATCTATCTTCTAAATATTTCCCCCGTGTAACTCTGCAAAAACAGCACAGTTGCAACACAGTGGATCTGTTCACATAGGTTTGATACACAAGCAATGCAGTTGATAGCTGCTTATACCAGTCTTGAGGTCTCCTGGCAGTGAGTTTGGCTAAGGCTTGCACAAGGCTACCATTTAGCTGCTCTACACGTTCATTGGCCTGTGGGTGGTATGGTGTTATCACGGTGTGTTTGACCCCGTTTTTAGCGAGGTACACATTGGTGGTTTTAGAGGTCAATTTTTTTTCCTCCATCAGTTATCAAGAGTTCTGGCTTTCCAAACTTGCTGATTATCTCTTTGCTGATAAATTGCTGTATGTCATTGCCAGTGTGTGCCCTTACTTCTTGGGCTACTGACCATCTTTTAGCAAAGTCTATGGCAGTGATGATATATTTCTTATCGCCATGTTTCCCTAGCATGGGGCCAATAACATTGAGGACCCATACTTTGAAGGTTAGTTGTTGCAGATGGGTAGCACTGACTTTGGAGGGGGTTTTCTTTTGGCAAACTTTTCACATACCTCACATTGGTCCAGGACTTCCTGTTTGTCACAATATAGGGTTGGCCACCAGGCCTTGTGTTTAAGGAACTCATACAGGTTTTGACTCTTGGTGTATCCAAGGTCTCTGTGATAGCGTAGGATGGTGTCTACCCGCTGGTGCGTGGGGATATAGGGAATGGTAACGCTGCCAGACATTTTTTTGTGTAGGGACCTGTATACATCAGAAAATAGGTGTTTGTTTTATAACTGATCCTTTGTTATGTTGGTTGTACCAGGGGGGAAACCCTTGTCTTTTATTTTTAGTACTAAGAGAGTCCAGTCTGGTTGAGCCCATTTTCCCCTCTTGTGTCATGGACATATAGATGTGATAGGACGTCTGCCATGGCAAGCTTGGGACCAGGTTTGTACTGTATGAGTGTCAAAACCGCAGGCTTGACCCGCCAGTAAGGTTCCAACCAAGCAGGGTTGTGTGACAGAAATCACTGGATAATATTAGGCCGCTTCTAAATGATGGGGAATTACCACCCAAATCTACATAGAATTGATGATTAACCACCAACACGGCTTCAAGTATTTTTTTGTGAAATTTCCAATTGTAGCTCCAGGATTAAGTAGAACAATCAGTCCTAACTAGAGTAAACCAAGATAAATGACCTGGGAAGATATCAATGCATCTTTAGCGTGTAATTCTGGGCATTGAGAAGTGACACAATTTTCATTTTCCAGAATGGGGGGAGGAGCTACAAAATTGGCTGGCATGAAATTAACATTTTGCGGCGCTGACAACAAAGTTCCAGATGCTGGGCCCCATCTTCCTGAAATGATTCTGTTTAGAATCAGATTGCACAGGATATACCGCAACAACCCAAGCACAGGATGCATTTTTAAAATTTAAAATTAGAACTTGGGATAAATGATTTTTATTGAGTAAATTTAGGAGGACTCAACTCTTAGAGTTGAAACAGGGAAAATTATTCAATATATACCAGAAAAATTGACTGAGCAATACCACCTGAGTCTTGATCTCCTATTCCTTTGGCATCTTCAAGTAAGTATCTAGTCCAGGTTGCAAAGAACCCTTGCGTGACCAGTTTCTGACAACCATGCTGATTAATGAGCTTATATTGGGTGACCCTCATATTATGTTGATTTATCAACGTCAGTGTATAAGGGGGAGCTGGTTTCAGCTGGCAAACAGGAGCAGCCGTGACCCATTTTCAAGAAACCACTTGGTTTAAATCCGTTAACTTGGTCAATTTTGATACAGGTTTTCCAGCCTTCTGTGCCTTCTTACTTGGACAGACAATACCCGGCATTATGGAACCTACCGTGACAGTTTGTGACCTGCAATCCAATTACCCGGCCACTCAAAGCCAGACTAGGAAGTCAACTTGAATTACCAAATTCAACAACATGAACAGATGGTGATCCTTTATTGTAGATACCTTGTTTTGGCACTTGACTCATTACCAGGATCAAGCCACCCCCTTCACCATCCAGCCCTGTGATCAACACAATCATGTTCCTGTTATCCTTGATTCACAATGACTATATAATCAATATCTCTAAATAAAAATTATTATCTAGCTTCTAAATAAATTCCCCTTGTAACTCTGCTAAAACAGCACAGTTACAACATTGGTAGCACAGGTAGGTTCTCCATCCTACCTTATCTTGGAAATTCCCCCTGTTGCCCGCACACACCACAGCCAACAAATCCTTAACAGAATTATGTCTGGCCTCCCGCCTGACTGGACCCCGTACACTCCTGGTGCTGAGATACCCAATGGCTTTGTCCTGTATCAGAACATGGTGAATCCACTACCTGCCTTCAACTCCATGTCTGCATGAGGACTCTTCCAGGCTCCTTCCTTCATTCTGTAACCAACCAACAAAAACGCCATGCCTGCCTACGTAGTCCAAAGACTGTGAAGCGCCACCTTGAACCCTTTGCTGGGGCCAACAACAACAACGCTGCTGCATGGATCAAGTCCGCCCAGAGCAAGCTGACCCAGATGGAATGCCCACAGTGGTTTTGGATTACAGAAATCTTTATCCGCCTGACCCATGACGCTGGCACCTGGTGTGACAAGTGGCACAAGAAACACGCCAACAAGAACTGGGATACCTTCAAGCAAAACTTCTTTGCAAGATTTGTGCTTAAGGATACAGCGCTCATGATCATACGCCAAATGAAGAATCTTACCCAGACAGGCACCATGAAGGAACTCACCTGCGCCTACAAGGAACTCTGACTTTGTGCACCATCTGACATGGCCTTTGACACCCCAGCCACACATCTCATGTACTACAACACCCTCAAGTTGTATGTGATGAGACACGTGAACCTGGACCAGGTGACCAACCTGCAAAGCCTGTACCACAAAGCAGAGAAAGCGGAACAAACATCCAATGCCCTCCATAAGGCACAAACTGGAAAACAAGAGAGACCCAAGGATTCCCACACAGGCGGGCACTCTACTTGACCACCCCCTGGAAACAACGGGAATAACATCAACCATTAACCCACAGGTTCAAATGGACATGGAAGTGGGAACAATGGCCAGTCAAATTGTACCCATTTCCATATCCTTGCCACACAAGGTAATCAAGATGAGGGAAAAGCTCATGGAGGGCACTAAGCAAGCCAAGCTCTCCCCACGCAACTCCTGACTTGCCCAACAATTAATACCAACCCAAGAACATAGACCAATGCCC